>OY720643.1:90291977-90891977 GCA_963169105.1 Ceriagrion tenellum
TTGGAAGCAAATACATGCATACACCCTTCATTAAAAATGTAGCAAAAATATAATACACCCATTATAAGCAAAATTCCAGGATATTGAAGGGTTATTCATTAAGTAGTTAGCGATGAAGATATAGCTCAACCATATCATCCGGTACCCTCTAGTAGAATATTCAATTTGTCCCATAAATTGGCTCCACTATGTATGGCATCATATCCTCTGACAACTGCTTTCTCTATTCCACAGAATATAGTCAATTACTAAGCGTTAGCTGTTACAACATTACCAAATCTCGATGACCTACCCGTCATCTGCTACATTCCATTCCAACAAGCTAATATTAAATTTCACTCTTCTACGGCCCTTGAGTTATGGTAAACAAAATAAAAATACGATAATGATCGAACTTTGTTGATTATTTTCATAATTTAAATGAACAAAACTTTATATGTTCCACACTTTATTTCTCTCAAGACTGCCGGTTTTGGCCGCTATGCGATCTTCAGGTACAAAACAATAGTCTGTACAGTTTTTTAACAATGGCATATTATCGGATGATGGCGTAACAGCTGAAAACGGTTATGATGAGGTAAATAGAACTGGAGAAAAACAACATACTTTAATTTTTTTACTGGAGAACTAATGCAATTGCCATTCCATTTTTTGTTTATTCATCATAAAGCTTTAACCGTGAAATACATACATAAATACTCATCAACACGAAGTTATCTTAAAAATTATCCAAAAAGGGTAGAAAAATGAGAGAATCGTTAACTGGTGTGGTTAACCTCATGTTCGGAGGGCTAAAACCACGATTATTACCACATATACATAATAGATTCAAATGTTTGGAATCGTTGCCTAGGTAACATGTTGCCTAAATTTCCACATTTAGTTCACCCTGTCCATAGCGCTACTTAGAAAAAATTCTTCTCAGTCGAATCATAAATAGCCGTTGTTAGGTGTTGTTAACATGAGGCTGTGGTGAATATTCAATAACGATCGATAATATATGAACTACTTGATGCAGTGAATAATAGCTGGCTATTTATGAGTCTTAATAGTTACTTGGTAAATGCTAGAGAGGAAATATCTGCTACAAGAAGTGTGTAAGAGGCATATGAAACTTCCATCGTGAGCCTTTTCTCTGCTGTGTGGATCTTTTACTGTTAATTTACAGCTACATTTTATTGGCTTACTACCTGTTGAGAGCCTTAGGAATCAGAAGGTATGATCTAGATAGATTGATGTGGATGTTAATGTGTAACCTACTATTCATGTGTGGCCTCGGAGTAGGTTCAACAATCTCTCCTTTATTTGATATTAAAATGATAGTTATTGGCGTAATTTCTCATCAATAGATGATATTGTCGGATCTTGGTTTTGAAATCATTATAGTACTTGTATCCGTCTCCTTTTATTCATTCCACTTTAGACGTCGTATTATTATTAAATTGCCGTAGAACGATATTCACAAAGTGCTAAGAAGTTAATTGGGCGTTTGTGTAATTAAATTTGGAGAGGAATTAAATATATCTGTAGACCGGAAAATATTACAAAAGTGTATAATTACGTTCCGCGTGTAGTACTATATTTGTATCCATTTAATTATGATTACTGGTAAGTAAAACCGGGAAGATGTGATTATCTAAAATCTGTAGACTGTATTTATATTTGAACTGCCGTCTTTCATCACTATACGGCGCCACAATTGACAAAGTTGTTTGTTTACGGAATTTTAAGCAACAGTTTTTGGCGACGAGTCAGCAATCTATATATGTATATATATATTCATGGCTAAAACAATGGATAAGGATTTATTCATGAAGCCTGAATAGGTATCTTAATCTTCCGAATACTTGGTACTGTTCTCTCATTTATAATTTTCTTAATCGCCGTCCTTTCCACTACGATACAAGGCGTGCATAAAACTAGCCGGAGATCCTCGCGAAAGCTCAAGCTGCGCGGAAAGACCTCGGCAATATTTCATTCGCGAAACGGAAAAACGACAAATAAAAATTTGGCCTCCACTCAGACCTGAAAAATGGCGCAAAGTTGAAACTGCAACAGCATTTACGGTCTTCTCGAGTAATCCTTCCTTTAAAAATTTGCCAAAGGGAACCGCGCCTCCGTAAATGATGCATGGGCCTCGAGGATGCGGGACTATTTCTCAAACGGGTGTCCCGCGCACTCCCAAGAGCGCCAACTTGTCTTATTAACGAGTAAAAAAAGAAGTCCAGGAAGCGAGAAGACGTTTTATCGTTGAGTTAACGGCGTTAATCATTCTGGAAAGTAGAATTAATTGTGATGAGAGCGTCGGCGTTGATTGTCACTTTCCACCGCTCGACACTATTCCAGACGTTGTCACATCAAAAAAATTGTAAGCATGGCTGATTCATAATTGATTCAAAGGTTTCGAAGGCAAATTATTCAATAACTACATTAAGAAGGAATCTTCAAGTTAGGTATGTTCGATAAACTAAATAATAATTTTAACATGTATATATATAAAGCTACAAAACTGACTGAGTGACTGACTCATCAAAACTCCTAGGGCATTTCTAAACGAGCTAGGTGGGTGAAATTTTCAGGGTAGAGTTGGAATCGTGTGTCGAGTTGGGAAAAAATCGAAAAAGTCGATTAGTCTTCGATTTATTGCAATCGATAGCTTTCAATGGGATTATATGGGAAAAATGAAAAAGTTTAGTGTGGACCTTTTTTCTTTCCTTCATTAAAATATGAAATAATTGAGCTACAAGATTGATTCTTTCATAAATATGAGGCTGAATGTTTGAAAAATCTTATTCTTGCAATCGATTCTTCCCTACCTACCGTAAAACTGATATTTTTAAACTTTTATTTGGGACTTTAGAAATTTGTTCACTTTCGTTGCTATGGATTTATTTCTCCATTGTCGCCGGGCCGAGTGTCGATTCGAGGTTTGGAACTCAGCGAGGCGGGCCAGTTTCAGAGGAGGGTTATATTTATGTGCCGATATTGTGTAAAAGTTAAAAAAAAATCGATTAGGCTTCGAGTGATTGCAATCGATAGCTGTACATATATGAGTTAGGTATCCTAAGTGCAAGTTATTTAGTCTTCTTTATACCATTTTTTGCGCTGCTAACTACTGCGTACAATATCTTCAACTTTTTCCTAACCTCTACCGTAGCTTTGATGACCAATTTCAACCAACCAAGCTTCACGATATTGTAGTCATCATTAAAAAAACATGCAGTCCATGTAGAATATTGGAAAAGAAAAATTTAATATGAAAATTAGTATATTAAAAATCTCGATTCCGCTCTAATTTATATAGTAAAATTTTTCATGTGAGCTCTTATTAAGTACGCTGCACTGAAATGAAATATCTAACGTAAAAGAGCGTCTTATATGCCGTCAAATGAGGTTATGATGACCTTCTAGTGGTTCCACGTTCGTTTCGGTATGCTGATCAAAGTATTTTGAAACGTCGTTAATAACCGGATGACATACAATATAAGTTTGTACTAGAACTGTCTGGTATCCATACCTCATGGAGTGCGTATTTCATTTACGAGAATTATGCTTTTCTTTGCTTGCATTTCATTAATTTTTTTTTCCTTATTTTAAGAGTATCATCATAAAACACTTCCCCCTCCCTGCTTGCACATTGCAAGCACCCATTTACTCGTCTTATCTATAAAAAGGAAACTGCGAGTGTGCGGTCACTTATAACTACAGAACCTCCGCACGGAATGAAGTAAAACTTTCCAATATGACTCATTATGTCACTGGAAAGGTTTATAGTTACTTTTTGTTTACCTAATAGCCTACGGTTCTACTCCAGACAAGTAAAAGCGTTTCCATAATAAATTCATGTAAACTTAGTTTTCTGACAATGAAGACCTTCTTTATTTTGCATATTTAAATTAGAAATAATGGTTGGACAAAGTCGCGGCACAAACTTTTTGAAATAAAAATGAATAAACATTCTTATTCTTGCAATTGACTTTTGTTTTCCTACTGATTTACTTTAAGTTCTGAAAAAAAACAATCATGAAATTTCTGGAAATTCAGCGTTTTTGGTACGCTGTCCCCTTGATGACTGATAAGCATTGTAGAAGCCGAACCTCATACGGATATATATGGTTAATAAAGGCCCAAAACGTATAAATTGAGATAGAAGAATTAATAGAATCCATAAGAAACACATAGTGCGCGATATATATCGATATATTTCGATTTCTATCATTTGTTAGTAAGTTTGTTCTTCACACTCGTTGAATTTCAACGGGTATCTTCCGCTAGTATAATATAAAATAAGACTTCTACTGTCGAAAGGTGTAAAAATATCGTTAAGTCATCTGTCATCATTTAACTAAGATTTATTAATTTGAAAATGATGATTTTTATCACTGAAATACATTGCCTTATGTTTCTAACAAGTGGCAGTGCGAGGTATCTCTTCATATAATTATACCATACGCCACTACGTGGGTAGGGTACATTGAATTTGTCACTGCAGAAATGTAATGCATTGAAGGGGGCGTGGTAGGTATGGAAAAGTATATATAGAAATGATCAGCATCACCTTAACGAGTCAATCTAGGTATTTCTGCTTGAGGCTTTCGCAGCGCTGTAGTGCAGGTACTTCCATGGCTTCCGGGTTTCGCTGCGTTTCGTGGCCAATGCTGGCAATATCTTCAGGTGAGGTCTGAATGCCGGCTGGTGGTTAATAAGTCAGTTAAAATGTTTATTTCCCAAAAACAAAATAATAAATTAATGGGGCCCCGTTTTAGGATTTCTCCTCTTCAGGGTTGATATGTATTTACAGTCTATATATATAAAAACGAATGTATGTCTGTCTGTATGCCTGTCCTGTATGCATTACTACACTGTTGATCCGATCGCCAAGAAACTTTAAGAAGTTGTTGAGTACACTCTTGCAAAGGTTTCGAAGGTTTTAGGAATAAAATTATTTTAAATTTCGCCTACCCCCCCCCCCCCAAGGCCCTCATAATCTTTCGAATAATTTTCGCGCAACAACGCCCGACGGGTAAGCTAATAATCCTAACCTCAGTTTTAATTCTATCGTGCTGAAATTTTGCCGAGTAATTGCTCAAGGCAGGAGGAAAGTTGTAGGCTACTTTAAAATGATCTCAGGGCCCATAAAAGCCCCAAAATGGGGCCCTTAGGTGGTTCGCGGTACGTATCGGGTTTTGTGCAGTGGTTTCATTTTTTACTTTTTTAAATTATTTCCGCGCAAGATAGAGAGTTGGAATTTTTTTATTAAATGTCTGAAAGAATAAAGTTTTTATTCTTTCAATTAATTTTCCTTTTCACCTCGTAATTGACTGAAAATTGCGTTTTTAGCTGCAGAAACACATATTTTTCTGCGAAATCAACAATACCATATTCGCTTGACAACCAGATTTCGGTCATTGCTGTTGGAATTCATATTGCTTAGTTAAGCCGATTAGGAATGCTAAGCATTGGGATTTGTGCAGCGGTTAATTATTTCGCTTTTTAAAACAACTTTAACTAAAGATAGAGAGTTAAAATTCATTTTATCGCATACCCGAAAGCATGATACTACTAAAATTAGAGATATCATGCCCGAAAGAATGAAGTTTCTCTCTTTTTCAATCGATTTTCTTTTACGCATTTTCCTTGACAACCAAATAAACAAACAAAAATAAACATTAAATCAAATCTTAATTAACGAAAATGAAATTCTGAATAGCTACTCAACAAGTAAGTACTCGAATTATGTACTTAACTATAATGTTCTTTTAGCCTGGCTGTGCAGGTAGTATGATTACAGTAAAGGGCTTCATCAAATTCTCTCTCTACTCTATATTAAACAAGTTTCACAAATTTCATTGTTTTTATTTTACCATGTTATTTTTTATCATTCTGTCAATTTTTCAGTCATTTGACTTATAATTATTATTGTTCATAGGAGATATTGTCACATTGTTTACTTACTATTGTCTCACAATTGTATAGATGCTCGGAAGAAGAAAATATTAATTTAATAAAACAATTACTTGAAATGTAGTCTGTTATCACAACTACTTACTAACTCCTCACCTCTTATAAAAAGAGTTTTGAAGGAAGTATGATCCCGAGCAACGCCGGGTATTTCAGCTAGTATATAAAATGGTTGAAAGTGCTGTTGCATATTTACATAGAAACAAAACAAACACAAATATATACAAAGTATTGTTTTATATGTGATTGACATTTGTTCCGGGATGGCATATGGCCTGGCATTCGCCCTAAGTCGTGAGGAAAACCGGCAAAACCTCACGCCGGCCGCCGTCTTATGTTACACATTTAATGATTCTTGTAGGCGTTGGTATTCTCGGTGTCTTCTTTGGTCCTTGCGATATAAGCGGGGGTCGCGATGGTGGTCGCAGTGATGGTCGGTGTTTCTGAGGATGACGTGGTACCGAAATTCTGCAGTTGTTTACAGGGTGTTGGGTGCTTTCCCTGAGTCGTATACGTTGATGTCCTCTGTTTCTCGTGCTGGAATAATGAATTTATATACAATCTGGTGGAATTGGGCATCTATATATACCGTCCTCAGAGTGGCCTTCCGGTATCGCGACCAATCAGCGTGGAGGACCCCGATTTTGGCGCGGTGTTACTCGGAAGTCTTTTCCAAGTGTTGTGGAGTCTGTGGCCGTCATCTCTATTGAAAATATCTTTCACTTTCTCTATTTCAATAGCCTCCCGGATGAGTCTGAGTGACTCGAGAATGGGAGGATAAACGTTGTCTGAAAAACAATGATGCAGTAGAATCCCTGAAGAAGAAATGGAACCACAAACACCTCGTTAGTTACCCAGTTTTCCTTAAAGACCAAAGCAGCTATTTCACCATGAATGTTTGACTGGAGTAAGATAATCTTCGCTTGATGCCTGCTGAGCTCCTTTCATCCCGTTTCTTGGACCTACCGAGTTATATGAAGTGTTCCCCATGTGTTATGTATTTCATTTATGTATATCAATTGTTAATTAAGTTGGCTTAAGTTGCATTTTAATATTTAGGTTTAGTGGTTTATTAATTTGCCTTATTTTAGTGTTTATTTATTTGTGTTGAATTTTTTTATATTCATGTTTGCTGTCGAGAGGCACCGGACAATATTAATAAAGCAGTGAACCAAGATGCCAGTCACTTAAAGACTTATTATTGAAACTTAACATGGTGGCGGCGGTAAAACAGTAATATTTATACCCGTGAAAAAGGATAGAAATGCGATGTTGGAGAATAAGAAAAGAAAAAAGTTTTATCATGACAATAACAATGTCTGCAAAGCAGAAGCAGAATGTTTCAAGGTTGGCCGCCTAATTTGTTTTAATTGGATTGGATATTTGGGGAGGCGACCGACGGATAAGGTCATTTGCGCCATAGGGGATACGTAAGGGAGTAATGGTGGATAGAAACCCAGCGTCGGCATTAGCCTGCTCTTAAGGAAAGGCGCCAAGGGGACCACGGTTTAACGTCTCATCCGACAGACGGAGTACTCCACTTGAAGTGCCCTCCAAAAGACACCCAAGTAGGGATAGGGTTCCTCCGAAAAACATCAGCCACTGCAGGGATTTGAACCCTGGCCTTCCGTGTGGTAGGCGAGTACTCTAACCACCACACCAACCCGATCCGCTAATTTGGTTTAAGAAACGCCCTGAAGAGAAAATATGGCGCCAGGGTACCATAATTAATATATGCCGAGAACCAAGGTCGTAGGTTATTGAGGACGAACAAGGAGGCAAGTACAGAAGAAACATAATACATATTTCCTCTAACAGTAGTAAACCTGTCCTAAAAGCTAATTAATCTAATATATATGTTCTTTGAATATATATCATTCAATTATATTGTACATGTGTTTGAATGAATTGTATGTTTTAGATATTGTTTTACATGTTGCCTATTCGAAAAAGGAAATGAATATGAAAAATTTGTTTTTTTATTTATGCAAACAAAAAGGGGATTATGTTATGTATTTGGTTCATGTTAATTAATTGTTAATGAAGTTGGTTAAAGTTGTTTATTAATATTTCAGTTGATATGGTTTATTTTAGTATGTTCATTTATTTGTGTTGATTTTGGTTCTATTGTTGTTCGTTGTCGAGTGGCACCGGACGTCATAAATAAAGCAGTGAACCAAGAGGCAAGTCACTTAAGACTAATTATAAAAACTTAACACCATGTTTCAGTGCTTTCCCTCACAGTGGAATGTCCTCCTTCAACTTCTACCGTCAACAGTTCCACATACTAATGTTTCGTTCCCATAAATCTTCATCCTCCAAATCATTTACAAATTTATTAGTCGGAATCAAAACTTTGTTGCACCTCCCAAGATGAAACATATAGTAAACACTGACATAGCGCGAGGTGAGGTTCCCTGGAATTGTCACGTCTTGTAAAATCACGCATAAAATGAAACAAATATGGAACAGGCAATGCTTGGATTCATTCCTCCAGACGTACGCACTATGTTTAATTTTGTTTTTTGACTAATCTACAAGCTGATATTACGAGAAATAATTTAATGTTTTTCCATTCTTAACTAGTTCCACAGTCATTTACTTCCCATTAATCATCATCCTCCAAATTATTTTAAACAACTTATATGGCATCGTATCGTATTTTAGTTGCATAGCTACTTTATTGATCGAAATTAAGACTGTTCAATTCAATTTATTCTATCCAGCGCAGCAACTAAATGCAAAAACTCTTAGAAAGTAGATATTTCAATTATTTTTAAACGTAACAAATATGATTCGCTCGTCCATAGAGGGTAAGTTTTCATCCACCTTTAACTTTCAACCTCTTTGGCGATAATGAGAAGAATATTAAAGGTCCCAAACATTCGCAACAATTGCCAAAATAATTCTTTTTTGCGCCCTATCCAGTGTAAAAAAAAGTAAAAAAAATTCCAGATAGAGATATTTACTCGACACTCTACGTCCAACTCCTTACCCTTCGTATTTCATTATTCCACTTCTCTTGTTTATTGAATCATTTATCTATCGCCATGGTTTGCGCGTGACGAATGCCCGCTTTTAAATTTAAATGCGACCTCCTCCATCCCTCGCCCCTCTCTCGATAAGGGGTGGTTTGAAAAAGGCTTTTTAACCCCTCAGAGTGAGGTCCAGCTTCGCCACCACGTTCATTCAGTTCCCCGGAATGGCGCTGCATTGCGTAACACAAAAAGCCATTTGGCGAACGGTTGGTTGGAAGAGGATAAGAGGAGAAAAAGGAAGGATTGAGTGCGTTAAGTGCATCGCTTGGCCCGGGGGAAAAAAATGATTCAACTACCCCGACTGCATTCCACGTATGGCGGTTCCACTCGACGAAGTTTTCACACGTTCTGAAAGTGCTTCCTTCCAGCATTCAGAGAAATGGTTGCCAACCTTCATTGATTCGCGTACTCTATAGTCACCAATTTCCTACAATTATACGCATGCGTTAACGCGATACCATAAAGCCACCTAATAGGCGTGTGGCACATGGTAAGTCCATTACAGACATGCACTCAGCGTCAAACCGCCCTCATTCTGTGACTAACCTTTTCACCTGGCATAATTTTAGGTTAGACCATTTCTTAGGTTTGATACATGCTAAAATTCAGTAATTATTACACAATTACTGACATATAAAATTTACAAATATCAGAGAAACTGAACACAATAAATACGTAAGAGCTAAAACGACATTTCACCGTCTATTCAATCTATACACAGTGGGTATACCCCTTAAATAAGAAAAATGTGTAGATTTTATATTATTACAACAACATTTCAACCCAAAATCTGAACTACACCAATTTCATGAAACCCTGAATTTTTAATTATTCAAATATTTTTCGTGTGTCTTAAATGCTAAGCACGTCTCCCAAGTGTATATAGTCTATCAAAGGTTGGGAACCGTAAATATACAGTAAGCGTTTCCATAAGATTGATCCAGGGGTCGTTGTTGGTACATTATCGTTGAGCTATACGCCCTAGCATTGGGTCGCATTGGCGAGGTGTCCAAGAGCACAGAATGCACACAAGGAAGGAGAAGTGACATTGGCTCGATATTTTGAAGCGCAATCCACTATAAATTCCATCCCGGCCGGTCGATGCCGAAATATAGGTCGCAAGTAAGAGAAAATGGCTTGAATAAAGGTAAAAAGATGACTTGTAAACTTCCAAAGTAATGCTCAACGAGGGAATCAAGTCTTATTCGGATGTCGTCGAGTTAAACCCTAAAATTTGCCAATGGAATACAATGCATCTTCAGGAATCGACACGCTTGAGGCTCGATTAATGACAACTATATAAACTGATTACATAGTGTCTCCTCCTGCCTCAGCACAATCTAAACCCGAACTAACGACAATGGCTCGATATTTCGAAGCACAATCCATCATAAATTCCATCCCGGCCGGTCGATGCCAAAATATAGGTCGTAAGTTTTTAATTAAATTAAGTAAAGTAAGTAAATTAAGGTAAAAAGATGACTCGGAAGCCTCGAAAGTAATGCTCAACGAGGGAATCACGTCTGATTTGGATGTCGTCGAGTTTAACCCAAAAATTTACCAATGGAATACGAAAAAATACTTCAGGAATCGACACGCTTGGGGCTCGATTAATTAAAATTACGTAGACTGATGATATAGTCTCTCCTTCTGCCTCAGCGCAAGCTAAATCCGAATAGGCTGACAAATTTATCAAGTATTTCTCATCAAGAATACCATATTAAAATGTTTAGGAATCGCCGCCTATACTGTTCCAAATGTTAAGCCCATGCTCCATATTGGAATAGTGAGGTTGATACAACCCTCCCCTCCGAAGTTCAATTTTTGAGTTTCAACCCATTTTAATAAGGTTTGTAATGACCATTTTCCGAAGATGTTTGAGCGTAAACTAGAAATGGAAGCCCTTGTTTCAATTCAACCCAAAAATCATGACAAGTGGATATCGACGAACGGTTATACTGACGGCTGATGATGGCTAATGACACTCTCGAAAGACGATAACGTTTCTCAGCATATTCATATGAACTCATCGGTAAGTTATAATGGGATATACAAAGCCATACACGATTCCAAATTTTTATTCATCAAGTTAGGAAGAGCCATTAGTCGAGAGAATTTTCAACAAGATCCGCAAGACTGATTAGGAGAAATCTATATTTCTGAGGACTTCTGCCGTCTATCGTCAACGCAGGAATCATAAACACCCAAGTTCGAGATGATTATGTATATCTGCACAGAAAGCAAACTAATTTTAACTTCTAAAAGAAAAATATCTCCTTTAAAGTCGCTATATTCTTTTCATATTCTGGTCGGTTCCTTCAATAATTGACGTAAAATTGAGAATGTTTTGGGGATGCCCTTGAGCGATGACATCTAAATATACTGAGACGGTATAGCGAGGTCAAAGAACAATTGCGTCTTCAATCGCTTTCCAATGGAATTATTTCGTACAAATGCTCAGCATCAGATTAGGATGTTTATGGAAAGATAATGAAAAACCTAAGAAAATACATGATTCTAACTCGAGCGTATGTCACAGTAAAAATTACTTGTATTAAATTTTTAATGGTAAAATCCTGTAATTTTTCGCTGAATACAATGATTGGACAAGTTTATTCAAAATCAGGAATTCTTTTTTATTTGCAAACACTGTCTCATTAGGAGGATATAAAAATACACTACATTGCAGAAAAAGATGTATACTACTTCCTGCTCAATCAATGCCAAGGGTATGGTGAAGGAGTTAAGTTAGTGCAAATTTGAAGAGGCAAATCAATATCTCACTAATGCTTGACATACATCGCACGGTATGAGTACAAAAATGTTTGACGAAAAAAAGATATATCACAATGAATACGTACATGAATACTTAAGTATATCATATTTTCCCCTTCATATAGTTTTTATTTTAGAAAATATTTTCAAATTTTTAGATTTTTTGCAAATGTATTAAGAATATTTTTGGTAATCACACTAAGTTGTTTCTCACTATATTTTCTCAAAAAGAAGTACTTCGTGGATTTTAGGCATTCCTCTTTCCGTAATACGTTTGCCATCATTTTTTGGCTCCAAAATTTTAACCAAAATACCACGGGACATTTTGGTAATATGATTGCTCAGAAAATCGATCGTTCCATGCGTGTTATGTCATTTGTTACGAAAACGTTTATCTCTTCAAGATGGGCAGTCCTATCCATTTTGTTTTATCTGGCTTTGTATAAGATAACAAAGGTGATAGACCAGAAGGAAATAATATTTGGGAAGTCCATACAGAATTGTGCATACGCAGATGATGTGGCAACTATTACAAGATCAGTGCACAAACTAAAACAAATGAACAAACAAATGGAAAAAGAAGCAGAAAAAATGGGGCTTCTGGTAAATGAACGAAAGCAAAGTATATGATAATGTCTAAGTCAGAGACAAGAAGAGCACCTCAAGATTTGACAATACGAGAGAAGAAGTCTGAAGGGTACCCTGCTTTAGATATCAGGGAGTGGTATTTAAAAACAATGATTAAGCAGAGAAATAAAAGGTAAAATACAGGCTGGCAACCGTGCATATTTTGCAAACAGGATGATGTTCAAAAACCGTCATATTACAAGAAATACTAAGATTAAGATACATAAGACGTTGGTCCGACCGGTAGTGACCCATGGCTCAGAGACATGGACACGAAGAGGACGGATGAAAATGCTCTCAGAGTATTTGAACGACGGATATTAAGGAAGATATATGGACCTGTTAAGGAAAATGAGGACTGGAGAAAAAGATAAAATTCAGAGCTAGAGCATTTAATTGGAGGCGAGGACATTGTTAGATTTGTCAAAGCTCGGAGAATGGAATGGCTGGGCCATGTGGAGAGAATGACAGAGGAGCGGATGCCCAGAAAAATATCGAAGGAAAAGTTTAATCTCACGAGAAGAAGACATAGATGGTGAGGCCAAGACTTAGATGGATACATGATGTTATTATTATAATTGTTTATTTAGCCTGGGTTGAATGAGACAGAACCATTCCCTCTTTCCCCAACCCAGTACATACACAAACACCCATGTCCTGGGCAGATAATATTCTACCCAGGCGGGACTCGAACTCGGGTTAGCAGGCGAGGACTTTACCCCGCCGCCACCGGGACCGACGGGGTTACTGCAGCAGTCAATGAATAAGGAAGAGGAGAGTTAAAGACAGAAGAGATTGGAGAAGAATTGTGGAGGATGCCAAGGCCAACCAAGGGTAGTAGAGCCATGGAGAGAAAGACAGAAGCAGTCCTATCCGTGTATAATCCTCCACCGCACAGTGGACTGAAATCGAAAAAAGCTGGCCAAAACCTCTAAAACGTTTTTTTTTTTGAGTCTGGAAATTAAAACTTCGCAGTATTATTCTAAAATAGTTTGTGCATATCATGCCGTACTTAATTTTTTCTAGTACTTGCACATTAACAATATATATGTGGTCAAAATTGAACAAATTTCGCCAAAAACGCCTTTTCCTCCTTCCTCCCTCCTCCTACGATTTTCTCTGTGAATTACCAAAATTAACCTCTTTCTGTACTTTAATAGATTAAATTATGGAAAAAGTTTTCAAACCATTTTATAACATAGTTCTTTCTCCATCATTGCATGGCTTTTTAAAGATTAAATTTCATTATTAACCATAGAGACACAACAAAATGGCGGAGCTTATTTTCAGTCAAATTTTTACATATTTGTCGAGAAAAAGTAGTTAGTGCCGCCTGGTTACGCTAAGTGACTCATACCACGACATTCTTCAAAGCTTTCAGATTGTGAATCTAAACAAAAACATAGCACATATTAGCGAGCCCGAATATAAATTCGTTTTTTCGAGCGCGCGGTCGAGGCCAGCTCCGCCCGCCGACGACGGGGAGTACGATGATGCGGCAAGTGTGTGGATACGATATGGCCACATTCACTTTCCTATAGTGATCATCGATATACAGAGATTGCAAAGAGCCACCATAAAGATTTTTCAATAAACCATGCTACAAATGGTACTCATAATCATATCGTGGGACACCGCAAGAGGTATCATGAAAGACTTCTTTCTTGAAATGCACTCCTGCAACAATCACGGGGTTTTCACATATATCCTGCACTTCACCTACGGAAGGATATCCTCATCTCTGTTTGACAGACAAACTCCCTTTCAAAGGCACCAGGCGTCAGCTGGTGTCACATGACATCAATTTCCCAACCCCCTCTAAGTCTCCCAACCCCAAGGCCTGCCATTAAAGTACAGAAAGAGGTTAATTTTGGTAATTCCCAGAGAAAATCGAATGTGGGCGTTTTTTGCGAAATTTGTTCAACTTTGATCGCATATATATCGTTAATGTGCAAGTATAAGAAAAAATTAAGTACGGCAGGTTATGCACAAACTATATTAGAATATTACTTCTAAGTTTCAACTTCCAGACTAAAAAAAAAACGTTTTAGAGGTTTTGGCCAGCGTTTTTCGATTTCAGCCCACTGTGCACCGCAATAAACGTGCACATCTCCGCATTTCCTTTAATAGAGAAAAACCCCTGAAAGTAGAACTCGAGCCATCATACACTTCACGATTAGCGCTCTGGGTCGTTAAATCCACAATTAACGATAAACCGGTGGAGTTCAACACGGGGGAGAAGAGGTGCAGGGATGTGAAAAACCAAACGAAGAATAGAATAGAATGTATCGCTACGTTTTTCCAATCGAACTCAGAATGATATGAACTCGGACCGATCTGAACATTTTAAGCCAGACGACTCGGATCCCCGGATTTAAAAATGCGAAATTGGTTGAAATATCAATTTGAATCGGCTCATATCGATTTTAAATCTCAGAGTGGCAGAGGGAGCGGGCCGAGTTAGCCCGATTCTCATATCGATCCCACTAGCCCGTTGCGTTTACCATACCGAGCTGAACCCGACATATCGATTTGAGATTGATTGATAAACGTAGTGAATGTTTATTATACTCTGGGCATCACCATTGGAGCAACCTTCATTTACAAAAAATGAAATAGTTGGCTCAGTAAAAAGTACAACACAAATTTCACAGCATTTACGCGGTTAATTAACGCAGTTCAGCCAAGTTTGACGGCAAAATGTACAGCAAAAAATAAATAAAATTTTTAAATTGGCTCATCATAGAAATAGGAATACAATTTGATAGTTGGGATACAACATACGATCCTTATGGGCAAAATGATATGAATGCATTACAAGAAAAACGAAGAGATGGATACAATGATTATATTCAAAACAAAAAGATGATAGATACGGAAACAATATTACAATTTGAAGGCTGAAATTTATTAAGTAGTACATTAAGTCATATTTTGCTCTGCATTGAGTAGAATCATGAACATAGTTGGGAAAGTCACAAAAGAAATTAACTGATTAAAGTTAAAGTTAATCTCTGTAAAACGTAACAAGTCAAAGTGAAAAGTTGACTCTTCTAAAAAGTAACGGTTAAGTTAAATAGTTAACTACATTTTCAACGATTAATTTTAATCGTGAATTTTTTAATCGCTAATCCCATGAATGACATATTTTGAAATGTATCAATGGAACTCTTATGTTTTCCTCTTGCTCTTATGCATGCCTCTTACGAATATGGAATTGGTGGACCACAGAGTGTGCGCCTCAGAATGGAGGCCTGCAACTGAGTGAGTAGGAGAGGAAATGGGGCTCGAGGTGTATCAGAGATAGAGGAGATGCGAAGAGTATCTCTCCGAGAGTCGTGATGGAGAAAGAGAGAGGGAGCACTTAACATGATGATGGCCTCGGGGGATGACTTTTTGAATGCAAGATATATTTCGAGGATTTCGTCCGAATGACTACCCGATCCGCAATTTTCTCCGTGGCGCTACGAAAAAAAATGAGTATGACGGAGCGCTGCGACTCGTTCAGGATTTATGTCCGCCCCCAATTCTACAATCTTTGATAAATGCGCTGGTGGCGCCTCCCTCCGAGGGTTCTATACAACTTAATGGGAACGCGAGTGGAAAAACAATCAGCCGATGAGAAGTTACCTACTAATCCGCAGTCCACTGGAATACCATCCCCTTTCACCGCCGATTCATTTTCTCAACAGCCCATATACGTCCCATTTTATTTTCTAAGGCACTAAAACATAGCATTTATCATAACACGATACCATTCTGAGGCGAAGAATTGAATAAAAGTGGAATTACGATGTATCTATTTAGCGCCAGCCATAAACCACTATCTTCGAAGTATATTATCCCTCTATGGACGAAATTATTAAACATCAGCATGAAAAACATACTACTACCATATTAGTTTTTTAAAGGTGCCATTTAAGCATTTTTTTAAATTGTAATTTCTTTGATAATAAAATTTATTTTGAAATGCGACGTATTTGTATTGTATTTTATATTTTTCTAGAGCCAAACTATTATAGTAGGAACGATTACAGGAATAAGATTAAGGAAATAGACTGCAGAACCGATAGATTTAAGATGTCATTTTTTCTACGTAAATTAAGTTGCCATAGTAGTTGTAATAGATCAGTTCTAGGATACTGACTAGGTTAAATAGATTTTTTCAGTAGTGCTAAATATCTTAACAAGAACTGTAGATACTAACCTCGCATGCAATCTCCGGCATGATATACTCCTGCATGTCTTAGTACTTTGTACCGCTATTTATTTGTCGCATTAATAATACTAACCAGTAGTTATATAGTATACCGCATGGCAGCATATTTTTCTACGTATCACTCTCCTGGTTTCTGATCTGTCTGCGTACCGTTGCCCTGGCTGCTTTTGGCCTGCTCCTGACATTCGGGGAACGTGCGCGGTTCTGATTTAAACTGGGATGAGTGCTGCATGCCCGGTGTGGAATCACCCCGTGCCACACATTCTAGTGGTGTCTTTCACGGTATTTCGTAGATGCACATGGAGATGTATATATTTAATTTAAAAGGTAAATGAGGCATAAGAGGTTTGCAAGGATAGGTCAGTATGGAGAAAATTATTGAAGCAGAGTTAGGTGTACAATTATGTATTAATGAGTGAAACATTTTAACTGTGCCTTCCCCGAAAGAGAGCGGCGTGATGGGTATGGTACATTATATAATAATGCATAATATAATGCACAAGGTGTACTTCAACATTACCTTCATAACGTAACTTTGTTAAACTTTCCCAATTTTTTCTTCATATGACAGCTGAAACTATTTATTTCAGAGATACACTCGGCACGCCATCGTCAGTGAATAGCGTCACACATCCATCTATTCAAATTGTTTGACAATCCGTCGTAAGAGACGCAACTTTTCGCACACTTAATCCGAACTGTTCAAATTTTATCTAGCGCAGCAACTAAAAGGAAAAGTCTCTTAGAAAGTAGATATTTCAATGACTTTTTCCGCGGAACAATATTGGCTCCCTCGTCCATAGAGGGTTACAATAATAATTTATTGCAGACACTTCTCAGGCACAATTAAAGACGTAATTATTCACTCAGATGATCCACATTCTACTCAATTAACGGAGTAGATATTTAAAAACATATATTACATCATAGATATCGTCCTGATATAAATAAGCGACAAATCATGATATTTTCGAGTCTTCCTCATCATAATTTTGAAATATTTAACAATACGACATTCATGTTCCTTCACTCTGCAAGCGATCACCCATCCAGTCTGGCCCACATAGGATTTCCTACATGTGCAGTTTATCTCGTAAACTCCAACCTACATGGTACTGAGAATCCACTGTTTTGGTTTGGGCATAATGTCACCGATTTATTAGAGGAGGAGAACCTGGTTACTTTGTGTTTTTTCAAAAATTCTGCCAATTGTTTCCGATGTCCCTGCGATATAGGGAATGGTGACGTAGGCTGAGGGTTTCTCCTTTACGTCGGTTGATGGGACTTTTGCACGAAGACAAACAGAGGTCGCATACACAAAAAAGAAGACAAAGAGAACACAGCAACAAATCTTATTCTACGTACAAATAAATTACGTGCCTTTTAACATGAATTATGTCTCACTGATACGACTCTCATGCAAATGATTGAGCAACTCGTAAATAATCTGCTTCGTAGCTTGCTTGTCGTTCCTCGTCTGTTTGAGAAGCTCGCGTGCCAACACTCATCTGTTGAAACGACTAGCGCTCCACCTATTGTACAATGGATTTAATAATTCAAACACCTCCAAGGGCATGAACACAGCAACAAAACCGAAGTTTCATCGTAATTTGACGAATGGCATTGGAACGCATAGAAGACGAACAAACAAACATTCATTTTTTATGTTAGAAGATATATCAGGAACTGTCAGGAACTGTCCTTTAGAAACTATGAAAATAATTGCAAGAAAATAATATGAAAAAACACCGTGAAATCGAGTGAATGCGCCAAAAAAAGGCATTTGAAGGCATTAAGACCATTGGTACCATAAAATTCTCGGAAATTATCGGCTTTTGCTGAAACCACCATTAGAAGCGACGAAGCGGGTACTTCATGAGTGCTAGACCAAAACAAAATCCCTACTCATGCGGTGGAGTATATTCGCGAGGGAAGTGAGATGCGAATAAATTTTTCGCGTTCTCCACTCTTAAAAAATAACATGATGGAATAAAAACTAAAGAAATAATGGAGCAAAAAATGAGAATGTCGATAGCACTTACAGTCATTAAACCCCTAAAAGACTCAGACAAATCAGGACTGACTTTGAAACCGGAGGTTGATCGGACTGAGAGAGCAACCCTCAAGAATCGCTATTCCCATCATCGCCTCCTACATCTACAGCTACATACTACCCTGCTAGCCATCGCATGTGGGTGTGGCAGGGGGTGTTCGGACACCGACCGCGTAAAGATGTTATGGATAAGGTTTTGGGAGGTGATATCGTGACGCGTATTATGGGAGTGCATTTAGTGGAGCTCAGTTTTTATAATGGTCCCTCGTTATGCGCAGAAAGAACGAGTTTTTGTACCTATCTGTTCGGCAATGTATCTCTCTAAAGCCTTGCCTTGAGTGTAGTCTTAATGTTGCAAGTCTTAAAACCTCACATAAAAATTATAAATAAAGCAGGTAGATATAATGTTTTATGGCCAAAAAATGTCAATTTACAAAAATTTTAGAACTTATTTCATCTACACGTAAACAATATCAACGGTAATAATTACAGGATATTCTTTTTTTAAATTCGATTACAAATTAGATGGTTCATTCTTTAGATATCCGTCCGATATCTAAAAACCGTTACGAGCGCACATGTAGTATTTTCCAGCTTTAAGAGGGATTAAGCTTGGAGAGACTCGGAGACTACACGCTAGGCATAGTTTACTTGAGAAACTCAGAACAGGTGTGTTTCAGAGCGACACAGAGGATATCATATTGACACCATACTATATTTTTAGGGCCGATAGAAGCGATAAAATAAGAGAGATATATTTACGAACAGATTGGTACAAAAACGCGTTCTTTTCACACACACTGAGAAACCTTAATAAAAACTAAATTGCACTCAAACGCTCCCATTATACACTTCACCATATTATGTACTTCCAAAAACCTTATCCTCAATACTTTTACACGGATGGTGTCCTAACACCTCCCGCCACACGCCAATGGGGTGGCTCGCAGGGTAGTATGTAGATGGAAATTCATCCGTTGCATTGGTGAACGGTGGAGAGGTAAATAGACGTAGAGGCCACAAAGTATCAATTCATTCGCGTAACGCCCGACAGATGGAATAATAAACTTGACGTGATCAGAGTCATCTACATGCCGCCACAACAACTATTTAGTAGAGTCGTCGCATGCATTTCCACTATGGGAAATCCGTCGGCCGCCATTGTTGGGACAAAAACGCTATTGTCCCTTATGGAGAATAAATGTATAAACGCGATATTTATTTCGAAAATTGTATTTTTCGACATTTCAGGGCCTTCTACTCATTGGAGAGAGTTTTTTAATGCCATGCCTTTGTTATTCATCTTTTCATGCGGGCGTCATGCGAAATAAGGAGAACTTTGCATACTGCCGTAAATATACAAAGTGAACTTTGCTTCACTTCACTTTGCTTTGCTTTCAAAATGCTTCATATTTTTAAACACATATCCTCAAAAAATTACAATTCCTGGCTCATCCGCGATGGCCCTATATAAGGTTCATATATATAAGGTTCATATGACACGTTTATGTACTTGATAATTGTTGTGACGGCATGAAGATGACTCTGGACGTGCTTTCATCATGAAACTAACAAAGATTGGGATTACAATTAAACATCTCCCGCACCTTACAAATCTAATATCCTTGCTATCTTTGCGTGAGTAAGATGCTAATTTATCATTTTCTTATTACATAATTATCGTGACTTACAAATATAGCCTATTACGCCCCAGATTATTCTCCGTTCAAAAACGCTACCGCGGTCTCCCAATCTAAAAATTACGATTGTCAATGAAACAGACTATTCGAGAGAAAGGATGATTACGTTTTCACTGTCAGAAAATGTAATTTTTTTGTACTCTTATATTACGCAAGTCAAATAATTTCAGTGCAGTAGAGGTGTTCCCAACGTATTTAAATTTAGAAATGCTACCCGTCTACAGGTATTAAGAAAATATAACTAGCGTTGAAATTCGCCATGAAAAAATCATTTGAAGTCAAATGATTTTTTCATGGCGAATTTCAACCCTAGTGCATATGCGCCCGTGCGAGTGACTTCGTACCGCATCATTTGTTTAATGCATTGATTGGAAATATAACTAGCATGGAGTAAGAGGATGACTCATGCATCACCGCACTGAAGTACCTAAATTATTTCTAAATGGTCAGGTATTCTAGTAGCGATGATTCAGAATCATTTTAACCTTACTAAGTGCATTCATGATAATGAAATTAACATAGTATCCTATCAGATTTATTCACACCATCCACACTTATGGTATGGTAAGGTATGGTATGGTAAGATATCCACACTTATGTTGGAAGAAAATAAAAAGTAACTTGGTAAAGCCTTCAAAAACCAATTTTACATTTGAGCACTACGGGAAATAAAATGGAAATACGTAAAAAAAATTAGCGGAATTTCTGAGAAAGATAGGCATTATATAGACATAATTTGACCAAATAATAATAGGCAACTCATTATTTAAACATGAAATTTAGAATTTATAAGTATATTGAGAAATAAATTAAATTAAAGAGTTGCTCGATATCGTACATTCCCTTGTTTTTTACAAAACGAGATAGTTTCTTTCAGCCTCTGCCTAGAGGCTATCCTCCAATTTATCGCAAAAGAAATTCGTTTCCCAAAATTTCACTTAAGTCAAATCAATTGAGCCATATACATCAACTTTCGGGCCATTAGTAGAGATCTCAATTTAATAGATACTTAAACGTTATAAGACATCCGACTGAGTACAAAGATATTCTTTTTTTTAGACATGGTTTTGGGGACCTCCATTTTTAACTCAGAGAGTTCACAAAGCATTGGCCACCCAAAAATCCGCGGTAGAAATTAAAAAAAAAAAAAACTAGTTTTATTAAACGCTGAAATAATTAGCTTCCTTTGTCTCGGTTGCGATTGGCCTCTCTACAAAACATCAAAGAATGCTACCAAAAAATGAATCCTCATTTAATGACGATAGTAGCACATGTGGACTGGGGATTCTGCGGAGACCTCTTCACCCGCAGATAGGTCATACTACTAGAAAAAAATATGCGCGGTAATGCCTTTAACAAAAGGCCTAGTGGAAAAGAGGATACCACGTGTCACAAATTAGCAATGTACTCTTCCGTTTATGCGGAGTTCCTAAAGCCCCGTTTACACTGTCACTGTGTTCACTGAACTAAGTTCCGCGGGACTTAGTTCAGAACAAAGTCCCGCGGGATTTTGTTCTTAAAACAGTACAGAGAACAATGTCCCGCGTTTACATTTCCGTCATCTGTTCGGGATATTTTGTCAGTTTATTCCGAGGCAACATGGAAGAAACAGCTCTTTTGGCTATAGCTAGTGCTTCCATAGTGATTTCAGAAAGCCGCAGAGATCCTCGAAAAAATCGTCGATGGTGGGTGAGGAATTTCTTATTACGGAGAACATCACATGGGGCATACAATTCAATTTTAAGTGATTTAAAAATTGAAGATCGGTTTGGCTTCAGAAATGTAGTGCGAATGACCGCAACGGATTTTGATGCATTGTTGAACATGGTATCACCCATGATATCGAGAGTCCAGTGATTCTATCAAACTTTATAATCCTTATCCATATTCTTACTAATATATAAAAATGTAATGGTGTCTTTCTGTCGCTCCATCACACAAAAACTACTGGACCGATTGAGCTGAAATTTGCCATGTACATAGAAAATATATCAGGTAGTAATATTGAATTGGTTGGATTGGATATTTGGGGAGGCTGCCGAGAACTAAACTCATTGGCGCCACCGGAAAGTAAGACAGGAAGGGTGGAGAGAAACCTGGCGTCGGCATTATCCTGCTCTCAACGAAAGGCGCCAAGGAGACCACAGTTTGTCTCATCCGACAGACGGAGTACTGCATCGGAAGTGCTCTCCAAAATACACTCAAGTATGGATCGGGTTAACATAGGCTATATTAAAAAGCCCTCTTCCACGCTAAGCATTGGGTTTGGTGCAGTGGTTTCATTTTTTGCTTTTTAAAAGTACTTTCACTGAAGAGAGAAGGCTGGGATTATTTTATTGGATGGCTGATGGCTTCGTCTTTCTTTGAAAGTCATGTTTTTATCTGAAAAATCTCATATTTTTCTCCGAAATCGACAAGAATATATTTCCTTGACAACCACAGATGTGATTTTCAAAGGATATTCACACCTCTAGCATTTAAATATCACGTTTCCCTACAGGCCCATGATAGCACGTAGAAAAAAAATCTATATAAGAAGAGCCCAGAGTCCCAAGGGCTCAATGATAGATAGCTTCGGGGGGTAATCGATAAATTCAATGCATATTCACAAGTATACTCTCCAACGTCTATTCTCATAGTAGCTCTCATAGGGGCACTGCATGTATATGAGAGAACACGTAGTAAACGATACTCATAAAGAAAGATGGACTAGGTTACAAACTACTCAAATGACCACGCTGGCAGTATTCTTCAGGCTTTGTGGTTTTCTTATAAAACAAGTTCAATATTTTTCACATCTGTTGAATTTTAACGGGTACCTTCCTCTAGTACCGTATAAATTCTAGCGCAGCTGTTCCTATTTCCGTTAAATCTCACTCCCATTACTCGTTTCCGGTCTCTCAAGATCGGTAATTGTGTTTATATTCCCTCCTGCTTTGCGCTGACTTAAATTGTTGAGCGGCTACAACTATTTATCGGCGAATCTTTTTAAATGATGAGAGGATTATCGGAAGCATTACCTACACGTTCCCCTACCCCAAATTCTTCTCAGAAAAAAACAGCAAAAACCATGAGGTCTTTAAAAGGCATGCATTAATTGGCAGGAAAGAGTAGGAAAAGAGTGAGTGAGAAAAGCTATGTCATATCAGATGAGTGAGCGGAAAATCCCGACCCAAGAAGGTATTTGGTATGAAGATGAGTCTTCCAGCACCCAGTAGTACAAGGAAAAAAGCGAAAAGGCACTTGTTGTAACGGAACCTGTGCGTGAAAAAACAAAAATAGACCAAATTACTTTTAGAGAATAGAAAAGTGATAATCACTATAATAATAATAATAACTTGTCTTAATTTCGAGCGAATTTAGGACAGCATAGTCCTCTCTTAAAATTTACTCATTTTAACACACACAAACATCCATGTCCTGGGCAGTGGATAATCTACCCACGCGGGACTCGACCCGCGACCCTCGGGTTAGCAGGCAAGGACTTTATCCCGCCGCCACCGGGGTCGAAAATAGTGACAACAACAACTATGAGTCTAGCGAAGAGTAGGAGAGAAAACATAAACCATGCGGACTGTTGATGTGAGGGAGGGACGAACTTATTGGACGCACTATAGGGGAACCACCGCCGCTTGAAAGCAATATGGGAAGGACGAACGGAAAGAAAAACTCTGGTACAATAAGGATCGAATGAATTAATAAAGTTCCATCCGAACGCGAGGGACGGTAAAAGTTCAGACGGGTAGGAATGAAACTGCTGAGAGGAGAGTTGAAAAGACAGCGGCAGCAAATTGTTCTGCGTACTGATGACTGGTGATCAAAAAAGACCACATTTATTTCAGTCCAGTCATTAGTTACCTAGTCATGCAGTCACAATGAATCACACTGCAAGCAATACATTGGCGTTCCTATTAAAATTATCCCTATATCATGGTAGTACCAGCGAGATAGTTCCCTGATCAAAATAGAGACCATATTCGAATTATACGTTTTAATTTCACCAGCTGTGAGACACACGAATTAAATATTTCATCATTGATGGTGCAATAATTTAGTTTGACATGAAAAAAATTGTAAGTAATCAAATGAAAATATCTCAATAAGTCTTTAACTTGACTCATTTTTTCAAGTGGTACGTTTGAAACTCCATCAAAACGGAAGGTTTATTGTGATCCCGAAAAATTGACTGGGGTGACAATATGATTATTTTCAAAAATAGTTGAGAAAACACACCAACTACACACTGTTGATTTTTTTACGAGATCTAAGTGTAGGAAATGCCTCATTTGTTAAATACGGTCTCTATGGAGTGCATACACGTACCATTTCCCAAATAAAGGGCTGGTATTTCCTGGCAAATATCTCGGAAAGTAATGTGGTAATGCGTTGGATTTTCGGTGTCAATGGAAGAGTGATATATTTTTCTTTAAAATGAGACCAAATTCAAGGATTTCTAGACAAAAAGATTTTTCGCTCTAACTACCTTCTAATGATTATAAAGGCTTTTCTGCGTCCCAAAATATCCAGATACTAATTTCTGTAATAGAATTAATTAATCAAACAAGTAAGTAGCAATGATGAAGAAAAAATTCGTAACAACTTTGGAAAGAATATAATTGAATATTGACTCTCGATATTGCGTGACAAAATAATTACAAAAGGAGGAATAGAAAAGAGGCATAGTACACATAAGTAGTCCAATCATAGGAAATGCATTGAAGTTGAAATAGACTTATTTTAACCGAAATGCCACTACTTGAGACGATGTTGCAGAAGAAATAAATGAGTAATTATCATTTAGAAGGGATGAAACGATATGAGATGACAAGAGCGTAATACGGGGAAATCGACATGAATCAACTATAATGATTGGGCAATGAATCAATAATAATGACACATATTGAACGATAATTATCGCATATAACGTTATTTTCTAAGCAAATGGTGCTTACCTCCACCACTTCATCGGAAAATGCTTTACTTATTTATTTAGAGATATATCCTGAAAAAACTTGGGCATAATCTCCGCCTCGTATTTTCTCTGAATTTTTTATGTTGCTGCCAAGCATGGCTCATATTGTAAATCTTGTAACACAAAGTAAAATAAAATCTAATTAGTCAATAAAACGTATTTATACCCCAATATCTTGGCTATAAATCATGCTACAGTCGACGTAATAAGAGGAAGATTTACTTCCTGCATTACAGCAGCGCGTTAGATTTTATTTAAGCACGAAAAGTCTCTTCACAAGAACGACACAGAAAGAACGATTCGTGTTCAAAGTTTATAATGAGAAATTATATTCAGACTATTTTCTTAATGTTTAATCCTGAACTCTCGGGCAGACTCTTAGCCGGAGAGGCACTCATTTAAGAACCAGAAGAATTTTATTTAACATGATGATTGGAGGAATAACTCTATGGAAACGTGACATAGTTAAAGAATATATCATTTTTTAATCTCCGTACTATTTTTAAACAAACTATCTTTTTGATACCACAAAATCACCATCATAGTTGATTTCGTATTTGAGTATATATATCAGCGTCGATTTCGTATATTAGGAGAGTTGGCTTAATATGCATGACGGGAATAGTGGGTAGGGATTGATGGGGAATGATCCCATGATCATTAGAGATAATTAGCTTTCGTATAATTAGATTTTCCAGATTCTTAAATGTGTAAAAGCTCAAAAAAATGTACCCCATTTACCATTACCATCCCTATCCGCTTGTTTTCATCTGTTGACACTGTACTTCAGATTTTCCATTGGCGTGTTTACCTCGTGGAGAGTAAGTGATATAATCCCATTTTCTTCGCAAAGCTCCTTCCCTTCAACCCCACTATCATATCCCCCTAATTTATGAAAGGCTGCGCGTATGTACGTATGATTCAGTTGCTAGACGTAGTGATACATATGTGCGCCAATAGATGGCAAGCGAGCTTCCAGTTACTTTCCCAACTAACTGACAGATGGCGAGGCCGAATGCATTGTTCCAGAGTCATCTACATGCCGCCAACACAACTATTAAGTATACTAAATACTTGATAGTTGTGTTGGCGGCATGTAGATGACTCTGCATTGTTCAAAACACTTGCATCACAAGAGAAACTGCTGAGTCATAGTCCCGCCTGCTTCAATTAGTCCTATATAATACGCCAAATGTACTTGACCGTGTATTCGACCGATGTTGCGATATCGAAACCGGCCAGTTACATCAAAATAGCGGGAAAACTAAAAAGCGATTTATTCTTTAGAGGGGTGAATGTTTTCTGTACCATACATTTGCGGGAGTAAATAGTTAACGATCGAAAAAAATTGTTGTTGGTTTCCCCTCCATGCGAATCGTTACCTTCCCTCCACACTGACCTAGGGAGCCTCACGATTCACTGTTTTCTTCTGCCCACAGGCGACATTTCTCTGATGCCGCTTGTCACGGTTATCGAGGAGGGAGAGCCGAGACCGGACGGGTCAACCGTTTATGCCCACGCCGCTGAACTTAATTTTTATCCTCTGCGGTCTTTGAGGACGGCTGTGGCACAGCTTGATTCGGCTTTAATTCAATCGCCCACCGGCAACGCTACACCACCCCCTTACACCCTTGCCCCGCGTTATCGTCCATCATTTTCCCCATTGTATTCCAGGCCTCTTGTCTGTTTGCCCGCTCAATACCGAAGGGCGGCTTGTGCTATGCGGTTGCCCCACTGTGGACCAACCAAATAAGAAAAAGCCCGCGAGCACCCTCATTGTGTTTGATCCCGCAACGCGTTCGGTTCACCACTTATCTCGCGCCCTTTGCCCAGCACGTAAAGTGATGCACCCTTTGCTAATGTCCTCGGTTAATGCCCCAATGACGCTACACATTTAACAGAGGGTCACGATGAATTCAAACAAGAACATTGCTGTAACGAATAGAATGCGTTAAACTCACATTATGCTAAAATAAGACCCTCATAGTCACATATTTTACGTTTGTTGGGTTGTATGCGAATAATAGTTACATTGTTTTTTCAATCAAAGGTACACGTCGGCATGAAAATTTTAAGATAATCAGAAATAGCATTTCAAACTTCAAGTTTGTCAAAACACGTTTGATAACAGGGGTTTCCAACGAAAGGGGAATTCCTCCGGGGAAGAATTTAGCTGGATTCATGGGAAAAGCGATCGGTTCACTACTTATCTCGCGCCCTTTGCCCAGCACGTAAAGCGATACTCTTCTCTATTGCCCTCGGTTAATGCCTCAATGATGCTTAACATTAAACAGAGGGTCACGATGAATTCAAACACGAACATAGTTAGAACTACAAGAATGCGTTAACCTCACATTATGTTAATATACGACCTCAGACTTATGAGACGTTATGCACATAATATGTATATAATTCTTTCTATCAAAAGTACACGTCAATATTAAAAAATGTAAGATAACCAGAGATAGCATTTCACACTTCAAGTTTGTCAAAACACGCCTGAGAACAAGGGTTTTCAATCAAACGGGAATCCCCTCCAGGGAAGAATTTAGTAGGTTTTATGGGGAAATTGGAGACCGTTGTTCAGTAAAATGTCACGCTCTGTAGAATAAGTTAAAAAGTAACTCCCGTAAGGTTTTCTGTTTATGATAGTGCGTTCCATACATTATATTGCATGCAACTTCAAACTTGATATTTAAACTTGGGCGTCATTTATATTATCTACAATAACTTATTTTTTTATAATTTGAAACAGCAATGAGGAATGATCCTGTGAACGACAACGAGAGATGCGCAGGGTCCAGGCCATGAAAACGACTCTCAAGCTACTCCCGGATATTATACGCCTTTTAAATTCATGAAATCATATTAATGAACATTAAAACTTCTTCACGCAATAAAATGTTAATATTTTTGCACAATAACAATCGGCTGTATTTATTCACTTTTTAATTTTATTATGAAACTAAGGTTAAAAGTGCCGTTGCTACCATAGCATGTCTGCAATTTATTCTTATCACATTACAGGTAATTTCCATTTCATTTCATCGTAACAGTACAATACCCTAACGTTAACCTGTTTGCTACGTAATTTCAACACTGAGAGGTGGTACGCGCCCGGCTAGCAATTGAATTTTACATTAGAAGTGGCAGGTGTTCGCACATCTATTGTCAGGCGCTGCCTTACGGAACAAATAGTGTCAAAAGTAAAACCATCAAGTTCAAGACGGGCATTCCTTTTGAGATCAATCGCAGCCACATATTATAACGTCCTTTCACCATTTCACGCCACACAGGTCATCGATCCATGTCCCATACACTCAATCAATCAACGTATTACCTTTAAAAAATTCAACTCAAGACATATGAGGGAGCATTAGAGGCATTCTAGGGGGTTGACTTGGTGTAATGGGTAAAATACTGGCTTCAGATACAGCGTGCTAGGATCGAATGTCGGTAGAGGCGAAAATTTGTCAGAAAAAGATTAACAAGTGCTTTCATTCAACATGGATAATTGTAGTAGGCTATGAATCGTGAAAATAGAGACCCTTTAACACGAAATACA
This sequence comes from Ceriagrion tenellum, assembly GCA_963169105.1. NCBI lineage: Eukaryota > Metazoa > Arthropoda > Insecta > Odonata > Coenagrionidae > Ceriagrion > Ceriagrion tenellum. The sequence goes on from OY720643.1 coordinate 90,320,888, forward strand.
GATCTCTTAGCGTATATTTTCTAAAAAACATTATTTAAAATAACATTTTTTAGAAAATGAAATGGTATTTTCCCGATAGAATATTTATCATCTTTACATGTATGCCTCTCTTAGCCATATTCAGTTGACCGATGAACAAGTGCCTCTGTCCAGTACCGATCCTTAATCGGGTGCTAAGAGGAGGGCGCCTCCTCACTGATCATTCAACTGATACTTCATGGCGCTAGAGGCCTGTTGTCCGACGCCTCTACAAATAAAATAAACAAACAATCAACAGCAATATCTTGGAAAGGTACCAAATTTATTAATACACACAGTCATAAACGCACATGAAAACACAATTCACACGCAGATTCACACTTACAATTTCAGTAGTGGAAGTCCTTTTATTTTTTAAATAAAATGGTACTTTTCCATTTTATTTTAAAAAACTCCACAAACATCCTAACATAGTGACATAAATTAAGAGCAATAGATTAAGGTGGTTAGGACATGTCGAGAGAATGCCTGAGGATAGGATGGTGAAAAAGATATTTCGTGGTCATCCTGGTGGTAGAAGATTGAGAGGGAGACCCCGGAAAAGATGGTTGGATGATGTAGAGGTTGATCTGAGAAAGATGAGAATTAAATGATGGAGAACACACGCCCGGAATCGTGATGTCTGGGCTAACATCGTCGGAGAGGCCAAGGCCCTACAAGGGCTGTAGCGCCGAGGAGTAAGTAAGTATGGTTCTTTTCCAGGAGAAGTTTGTAATCAGAAGTTCTGAATTCCAACTCACTTGTTCATCGGTCAACTGAATATGGCTAAGAGAGGCATACATGTAAAAATGATAAATATTCTATTGGGAAAATACCATTTCATTTTCTAAAAAATGCTATTTTAAATAGTGTTTTTTAGAAAATATACGCTAAGAGATCTGTATTTCGTGTTAAAGGGTCTCTATTTTCACGATTCATAGCCTACTACAATTATCCATGTTGAATAAAAGCACTTGGTAATCTTCCACAGATTTATTTGCTGGCACGACGCGATTCACCACACACTGGCATAATCATGTGCGTCGTGCCAGCAAATAAATTTGCGGAAGATTTACAAGTGCTTTTATTCAACATGAATATAGAAAAATTTCACCAAGTACAGCCTGATACAGTTCAATCCACTGCAATTAGATTAAGGAATAAATGTCCCTTCAAACTATTATCGAGTAAACATATTAGGTGAATAACTCCGATGACGTTAATAACATCATACTACTATGGTAAGGAATCACAGGAAAAAAATTAGAAAATGATACAACAGAACGAAGAGGGGTTAAATACCTTATCTTTTGAAGGCAACGAGGGACCTCGTCGAAATAAGAAGAGATAAGTATAATTAGATGATAAGGCATTTAACAGATCAAGGAAGTTGGGGGAGTAAAGAGGATTACTTAAAATCGAAATGCAACTGAAACTCGGACAATTAAGAAATTAAAGTAGGAACACGATACAAAGAGCACTAAGTAAAGGAAAAATAAGAGGCAGGTTCGCCGGATTAGACGCTGATGGGGATTAACGATTGTCCGACGTGTCCAAGCTATGCTAATAAAAATTATATTTAAAAACGGCAAATATGGATGTAACGGTGGAACACTCAAGTATTCAATTGAATAGGGCAATAAGAATTGACAAGAGCATGATAACGTATTTAAGGATGATATCCTCTTGCTTATAAATTAGGCAGTGGTGATGAAAGAGTACCTTAAAAGGTTAATATGCAGTATCGTTGAACCTCTTACCACATTGAGGCCACAGTTTTAAAAAAAAACGAAAACTCTGAGTATATAAAATGCGTTTAGACACAACTCGGAATAAAGGGTAATAGAACAAGTAGAGAAATTGACTAGGAATAGCAAAGAAAATTTTATCGCACCACCGAAAGGAGGCGATAATATAAAGAACGAACGCATCGTGGAAATCCTGGGTTGTAAACAGTAGCTAGATCACACTCTGCCGTGTAGACAACATAAAATGTTCTTGCATTGCGAAACAATATTTTTGCTAATATTTCCTCTTACGAAATACTGCCGAAAGACGATGATATGCTGGATTTCTGCGCTCATAAACGGGATAAAAAGGTACTCAAACTGTTTTTTAACTATCACTGCCAGGTTATCACATTAAACGGCAGAATCAGCACATAATAATACTCCTAATTAGTTCAACCTATTCAGGCGTAAAATAATGAAAGCTTTCCATAATAAGAAACAAAATTGCACTTTTCCACAGAGTTACCACTTATAATTTACCGCGCGTTTCGAATCACGGAATCATCCTGTACCTGAAAGCTGATAATGACTTTGCGAGACGGAAAACGTAGTATAGCATGATTGAAATCAGTGGAAAAGTTCTTTTTTTTATTCTTACCACCATAATACAACACAGAACGTTTTCGCTTGAAAAATTCAGAACTGGTGAGTTTCAGAACGACACAGAGAATATTATCATAACGCCTCACTACAACTCTAGGTCTAACAGAAGAGATAAAATAAGAGAGATATATTTCCGGAGAGGTAGGTATAAAAACTCGTTTTTTCCGCGCACAATAAGAGACCACAATGAAATATAAGCTCAAATAATTACAATCCCATAATACACGTCACCATTTACCAACCAAAACCTTATCTCTTACATCTTTACGCGGCTGGTGTCCTAACACCCCCTGCCACAAGCCCATACGGCTGTTTGCAGAGTAGTTTGTAGAAGTAGAACGTATCACAATTATTCTCAGATGGAAAACAGGACAATGGCTGACAGGTGGTGACATAGTCGCATTAAAACAGCCGAAAGAGAAAAGGACACACAGAACGGACGATAATGACTTTTCAACTTGTACTCGACTTCTCCCATCCAATAAGCCTCGCGATCTCATTTGTATCAAAGTCCTCCTTTTATCTGTTTTCAATCCGTTCCAGCGCCATGAAAGAAATGAGAGAAAGACCGCCACTATTTTATATATTTTTCTAATTAACGAGGACGCGGAAATGAATAAGCAGGGTTGGAAGGGAAAGGAAAAGAAGGGATATTTTTTCCTGTTTGTAGTGGGAGAGGAGAGCGAACGGAAATAATAAATAATAAAACAAAACAGCAACTAACTGCGATGGCAGAGGAGCCGGAAGGACGACCGTGCATTGGGCAGGGGTGAGTCACTCTTAAAAAAAATACTTTTGTGTCCTTTTTTTCGATTCGACACAAAAAAATGAAGAAATGGCTAACTTTATTGGTCCCATTCTTTTTTTTCGGTCTGGACTGCAAATAGCCTTTGTTGCGGTGCACTCGTTCAAAATGGCTCTTCTTGTCTGAACAGAAAATGAGAGACAAAAAGAGTTTTTTTGTTTCATTTAAATGGATAAAAAGCAAAACTATACGATTCGAAATCGAACCTGAACTCCAAATGGGTAACTTACGTTCGAGAAATGGCGAATAGAATTGTAGACTGCATTACAAAGACGCCGAAAATTGAAATACACTTTGTTTTGAAACGAACGGATTTCCATCCATTATTACTTTTCCATCAGAAAAAAACACAACTGCTCATCAATAGTGGATGCAAAACGCACTGCTTTTCGTACTGCATACACAGGGTCGTTCATTTCAATATATTTGTTGCTCTTTCGATTTTGAAAGAGGAAGACTACAAAGATATCAAAACGACTTTTATGTAAACTCCGCGGTGCAGAAAATATTGACACCGAAATATTAGCAAACGTGGCTAAAATAAAAACCAAGCCTCCTCATTCTACTCACAACTTCCGACGTTGAAGTTCCAAATGACCTGGATTGATCACCAAATGAAATTACACAGACAGAAATCTTCGCCAGTTGGCCAAGAACATGAAATATATGTAAACTAGTAAGTACGAAAAAAGGATATGCTTACTGAGGATGTTTCGGGATCATTAGCCGTTCTTCATTCGTGGAGTTTAAGTTGTTCTCTCTAGAAAACTTAGCCACGTGTTTGAAAATCAACAAAATGACGTTATGCTGTTACTTAGCAGCGGTTGTATATTTTTTAAAAAAATTTACCCCATCGCTCAAGGCGTGAATCCCAATAATGGTAGAATGTTTGAACCATGAATATACATTATGGATTCTCGACTGGTCGCCAAAAACTGTTGCCTAGAATTCCGTAATCAAACAACTTTTTCCATTGAGTCGCCGTCTAGCGATGAAAGACGAAAGTTCAAATATAAATACAGTCTACAGATCGTAAATAATCACGTCTTACCGGTTAAACTTACCAGTAATCATAATGCAGCGGATAAAAAATGTAGTACTACAGGCGGGACTTGATGACACTCTTTTTAAATACCGTCCGGTCTACAGATATATTTAATTCATCTCCAAATTTAATTACACAAATGCTCAATTAACTTCTTAGCACTTCGTGAATATTGTACTACTGCAATTTTATAAAAATACGAGGTGAAAAAGGTGAATGAATTGGAAGACAGATACAAGTACTATAAGGATTTCAAAACCAAGATCCGACAATATCATCCATGGATGAGAAATTGCGCCCATAACTATCATTTTTATGACAAATAAAGGAGAGATTGTTGAACCTACTCCGAGGCCACTCATGAATAGTGGGTTACACATTAACATCCACATCAATCGATCTAGATCATACCTTCTGATTCCTAAGGCTCTCAAGAGGTAATAAATCAAAAAAACGTAGCTGTAAATTAACAGTAAAAGATCCACACAACAGAGAATAGGCTCACGATAGAAGTCTCATATGCCTCTTACACACCTTCTATAGTAGATATTTCCTCTCTACTATTTACAAAGTAACTGATAGGTCTCAAAATAGCCAGCTATTATTCACAGCATCAAGTAGTTCATATCTCTTCAATCGTTATTAAATATTCACCTCAGTCTCACGTTAACAATAATTAACAATGGTTATTAATGATTTGACAGAGAAGACTCTTTTTTAAGTGGCGCCAAGGACTGAGTGAACTAAATGTGGAAATTGAGGCAACACATTACCTAGGCAAAGATTCCAAACATTTAAATCCTTAATATATATTCATGGTTTGAACCGTTGCGGTTTAATGGAGAGGGCACTTGCTATGCTGACCAATGCTAGAGGCTGGAGCCAATCCGCCTTCTTTATTAACTTTCAATTTCCTTAAGCGCTTGCGGGCAAACCCTCCAATTTTGTTTAAATATCTTTCTCGGGCTTCGCACCGGGTAATGTTTTCATAATCCGCCGACGTTTCGGAAAACGACTTGTTTTCCATTTTCAAGGCACGTGTTATTTCCGCCGTGACCACTCATAATCATCATCTGGTGTTCTGTCAGCTGACAGGTCCCGTACACCACTGTCGTCTCCATCCGCTTCTGTCCCGAGCTTCCTTCTTTGTTTCATCATAGCTGATGTTCTTCACCTGATCCACCAATTTAATTCTTCTCCTTCCTCTCTTTTTCTTTCCTTCAATTGAACCCTCAAGTGCCACAGTTATTATACTTATCCCTCTCATCACATGGCCCAACCAGTTTCCTTTCCTTTTCCTTATTTCCTTTAGGAGCGATCTTCCTTATTTTACTTTGCTCAAAACCTCTTCATTTCTCATCTTATCTACCCATCTTACTTTTTCCATCCTTCTCCACACCCACATTTCATAAGCTTCTATTCTATTCCTTTCCCTCTTACCTAATGTCCACGCTTCACATCCATACATGAAAACGCTCCATGAATAGCATTTAGCTAGTCTCTTTCTCAGCTCCAGATCCAGACTTTTATAGCATAGCAAGTTTTTCTTCTGGCTGAAGGCCTCTTTTGCCATTGCTATCCTTGCTTTTATTTCTGCAATACTTCTCCAGTCGTCTGTCACCATCGTTCCTAGGTACCGGTAGCTTTTGCCGTGACCACTATAACACGTGAATTTTCTACAAAATATGACTATGCAGAGGCCGATAGAAAGTTATGCAACTCAATAGTTATTTTTTATTTGTTTATAATTTTTCCACGCGTATTTTCAGTTAACTTTTTTATGTAAAAGAGATATTCCATTGGGAAATGTTATGAACATTGTGTAGTGGACAACGCGACTCGGCCACCTTTCTCCGTAGCAGATGACGCTCGCACTGAGATTGTCAACCGATAGTTGATGGAAGCGCCACGAGAGGGGGACGCCGCACGGAGGCCAATGGATCAGGCGGAAAAGGGCGACACACGACTACACACACCCGACGCGAGTGCCGACAACGCCGCCATTGTTACTTCCTGGTTGTGTCGCATGACTATCCGAAATAAATTCTTTCGCGGAAACCGGGTGTATTCTTTTAACCTTCGTTCACCAAAAATATATTTCTATTGAGCCTGAAAATTAAATATTATAAATAAAATTATAATATAGAGTTGTACAGAGTTAGTATACTAATATAATAATCATTATTTTGAAGACAATACATAAATCTTTTCAAGTTATTGCCTGATTCAATTACTATACAGTAAAAAAACTGCATATGGATTAGAGGTGGGAATTTGGGATCATTTCGTAGATTCGATTCATGCGATTTGATTCATGTCAATGACTCGTTCTTTTAAACCATTCATGATGAACGAAATGAGCCATGGAAGAACTAAATGACTACGATGAGTGAGCTAACGACGATGAATTATTTCACTGCGAAGAAACAAAACTCAAAGGAACGAAACTAAGGTGAAGAACCAATTCATACTGTTGGGAAGCTGCCTACACGGAGATAATTAGAGGTGGGAATTTCGGTTCATTTTATGGATTCGGTTCATGGGATTTGATTCATGGCAATGATTCGGTTCTTTAAATCGTTCATAATGAACCAAATCCACGAGTGAATCTCGAATCCACGTGAATCTCGAATCCATGCGAATCTCGAATCCGTGTGAATCTCGAATCCATATGAATCTTGAATCCACGTGAATCTCGAATCCATGTGAATCTCGAATCCATTTGAATCTCGAATCAATGTGAATCTCGAATCCAGGTGAATCTCGAATCCATGTGAATCTCGAATCCAGGTGAATCTCGAATCCATGTGAATCTCAAATCCATGTGAATCTCGAATCCATGTGAATCTCAAATCCATGTGAATCTCGAATCCATGTGAATCTCAAATCCATGTGAATCTCGAATCCATGTGAATCTCAAATCCATGTGAATCTGTCGACTTACTGCATTTCAAATATTAGTGTGCGAAATAACAAACAAAAGAGTGAAGTATGATGCTCCAATTCGGAAACCCAAGACTCGGTGTTTCAAGGGTATTTACAGGGTTCTTATTGAACAATTTGGATTTGGCAGATTCGGAGAATTGCTAGCATAATCTTCCACACTAATCGTTCATATTAACCGATTTGTGTGAATATATTGAACGATTTGGATTCGGCGGATTTGAATCTTCCATCAAATCGTTCATTTTGAACGATTCGAGTGGAAAACGTAGATTCAATTCATTCGGTTCATGTCATTGAATCGTTCATTCTGAACGATTCATTCATGAACGACACAGCTCTAGAGATAATGCATGATATGAAATCAGATTTTCAGATTAATTTAGTTTATTCGTCGAAATATTGAGAGACTTGAAGAACCTGAAAGTGATTATCCTTAGAACAGCTTCTACCATGATGCCTGGAGTCGTGAGCCTAAAAGCTCGCCCACACTTCTTCGGCATTTGGAGACAATGTATTAAGAAACTCATGTACTTGCGATGTTCGGGTGAAAATGGTTGAGTTCGGTGTTATAATCAATCAAATTAATATGATTGCCTCTAGAAAATTATTCCTAAGTTTTTATTGGTGAATTCTTTATGTAACCAAAAGACTGGAATATTTGGTATGTGGTTTGTCCCACTTACGTTGAAAAACATTCATCTACAGCGTGTTTTGGTTCAATTTGAATCAAATCAAGTTGTTCTCGATCACTCATGAATCGTGTGATTCTTAAAAAACCACTCCACTCGACCTATGAACGAGAACTGCTCGATTTGATTCATTACGAATGATTTGAACGGAGAACGTGATTCAATTCAGTTGGTTCATACCAATGAATCGTTCAAAATGAACGAATCACTCATGATCGACACAGCTCTAATGGATATCTTAAAAAATAACCTCATAATATTTGTTTTCCTGAGATGATACATTGAATTCAATTACCCTCAACATTTTTCGCTAGTACTGCTGGCACGAGGGTTAAAGCGTTCCGAAGCATAAAAGAGACAGCAATGCTTACAATATGCAAAATTCAAACTATTGGGATAAGTCTTTTTCTAAACTCTTCCAGGTAGCACAGACATTAGATGTGATTAATCTTAATACAGCAAACGGCACAATTGGCTTGCTAACTACTGGTTCATCTTCTGCTTGACTGATCAAGTTGAAGCCCAATCGGCAGCGTAGGACTGCGAAGCTAATTCAAAATAAAGAGCAGAAGGCGTGGGGACCACTGCTTAACGCATGATGAACTTGAATGGGGAGTAATCAGAGTTAACAGATCACATGGTCGGTTGAAAGCCCTTCACTAACAGTTCGGTCCTGATGGGGCATACTCCACTCTGAACCAGTTAGACGAGCCGGATTATTACGTAAGGCACGACCATCACTGAAATTTGACGCCCATAATTACGTCACAGACAGATCTAAGCAAATCAGATGAACAGATCGGTTCCCGTTCGATTACAGAGGAGGTATACGATGCCGGCTGGTTAAAAAAACAAGTCGAAAAGAAACCAAATCAATTCATTGTGGCGCTACGTTGTAGTACGACTAGAAGGAATAGCTCAAAGTAAAAACGATGTACAGTTCCACTATTGTTTTATTGCCGTCTACCGGTTTCGATGACAATAGCGTCATTTTCGAGACAAACCGATAGACTGCATTAAAATATAGTGGAACTGTACATCGTTTTTATTTTTTGAACAAAATTCCTGATTTGAAAATAGCATTTGACTAATAAAAACGATGCGCAGTTCCACTATATATTTAAAGCTATCTATCGATTTCGAAGTCTATAGCGTCATTTTCAAGACAAACCAAGAGACAGCATTAAAACATAGTGGACCTGTACATCGTTTTGATTATTCGAAACAAAAAACTGATTTGAAAATAGCATTTGGCTGATTTGTGAGAAATAGCCAGAAAATACTCGTAAACAAGAAAGAACAAGAAAACGTTTTGCATAAAGGATAGAAAAATACATGAGCTAAGTCCGCCATTGACACAAATTCTGGTATAAGGAATATTTTCTTCGAATAAAATGGCACCAGAAATCATTGTACATATAATCGGTGCACCGTAACAAACATTTGTGCAACAAAACATGATGAAACAAGGCATCGTAAATAATTACAAGAAGTGGAATCTACATTGTAGTAAGTCTTTTCAGCGCCAATTTTGTGTCTCACAAAATTTGACTGGTCATCTATGAAAAATTTACAACCGACAGTGTTACGAATGTCTAGCTCCCTGGCATTAATTGCTCGGAGAAAGAGGAATCAGTGCAAACGAGTGGACTGTATGAAAGAAATTAATAAAAATACTGAAAGGTTCGCCACAAATTTAATGGCTGAACTCACCCAGGATGAAACAGAGCTGCCTTCCTTCTCTATGCCGGTGGGCAACACGGCACCTTGCGTTGCCCTTCCCTCGAGGTAACTGCTTGTCTGCCGTACGAGACGGTCTACCCTTGCACTTGCACAGGAGAAAAAAACTGACTATCGCACAACAGAGGGCAGCACTATATCATGTATTCCCTCGGTGGCCGACAGCAGGTACTGAAGAAAGTAGGGAATACAAAGCAAATAGAATGAAAAGCCAATAATTTAATAGGGTGTTCATTAGATTGCTCGGTTTTCACAACAATATTAAATGGTATTTAAAGTTAAAATTACAGAAAAAACCACACTATAGGTCAATATTACTGATCATGTAGACGAAAAAACCATACCCATTCGAAGGTCGATAAAGAAATAGTCAGATCCATCTGTCGGTCTGACAGAAAACCATCAAAGCCATTCAAAGTTTTAAGGTATATTAGTTACGCGTTAATTCCAATGCATAGGAAGATAGACACCATTTATTATTTACGGTATCAATACATTTACATCTACATACAACCCTATGAGTCGCCGCACGGGCATGTGGCTAGGGGATGTTAGGACACCAGCCGCGTAATGATGTAAGGTTTTTGGAGGTGAAATGCTATGTAATATGGGAGTGAATTTAGTGGAGCGCAGATTTTATTGTCGTCGCTTATTGTGCGCGGGAAGAACGAGTTTTTGTACCTATCTCTTCGGCAAAGCATCCCTCTTATTTTATCGCTTCTTCCAGACCTAGAGTTGTAATGAGGCGTCATGATAATATTCTCTGTGTCGCTCTGAAACACACCAGTTTTGAGTTTCTCAAGCAGGCTAAGTCCAGCGCAAGGCCTCCGAGACTCTACGGGATCCCACATCAATCCCTTAAAAAGTCGTGAAACACTATATGTTCGCTCGTAGCAGTTTTTGACGAAGTGCGCAGCTTTCCTCAGTACTTTTTTTTATTATTTTTAATAGAATCTTTCTGTCCATTATCCCAAATCCACGCAGCGTATTCGAGGGGTGGTCTAACCAAGGCGAAGTAGCATCTCTCATTTACTTTTCCATCCGAGGACCTCCCTATTATACGCTTAACAAAGCCTAGTTTCTTTAAGAATGTGCCGCTTATGTTTTCTATGTGCGTTCCCCATGACATATCAGAAGTTATATGTAAATCTGTAAATGTCTCCGAAGAATGACTCCATTATAAGCATAAGTTTTATGGGGAGAACAGTTTATAATCTAGTGACCACGAGTGTATTGCCTCGGTAGCGGAATTAAACACCCTGCCGACGGCCACATGGATAATCGAAAAGTATGCATAGGAATCTTTTTTTCGTGTTATTATTGACACTTCGGATTTCTCTTCGATTAAACATATTTTGTTCCTGGAAAACCACATTAATTAATCTTTATTCAGTTTTTTTTTAGGTTTTTGGGTCAAATACAAAAGCTATTTATGTCGCCCTACGTTTTGGATTATTTTCATCCTTCCTCAGGGCACTAGACAAAAACATAAAGAACGATAAACGTCCACGAAACAAACATAAACTTCAATACCCAAGAAACAGTGTAACCTACAAATACACAAAGCATTAAATTCTGATTATAGAATCATGAAAAAAATTTTACCAAATCTCGCAACAGCGGATATAATTACTGAAATATTGATACTGCAATTTGTAAATGGCGTCAATCTTTTTTATAGATCCGAATTAAAGCGGAATGCAAATAGTAACCGGCTAAATTTTTAATCGTTTGGACGGTTTTAAAAAGGTCGTTTACCAAATCTTGCAGCAGCGGATATAATTACTGAAATAATGATACTGCAATTTGTAAATGGCGTCAATCTTTTTTATAGATCCGAATTAAAGCGGAATGCAAATAGTAACCCGCTAAATTTTTAATCGTTTGGATGGTTTTAAAAAGGTTGACTGACTAATATGACTATTTTTTTATAAGACTACCTTAGAATGGGATGTATTTTTATGAAAGTTGGTAGAACTAATTTTCATGATTCAATAATATGAATACAATGGCATGTGCATTATATGCTAAAATTTTCCTTTTTTATTGCAGTTTATGTGCATTTCGTCGACATACATCGATCTCGATTATTTTTATCTTTGAGCCTAGTGGAAGGCTCGAAAATATTCCGAAACTTGGTCAAATATAATTTTATTATTTGACCAAATCCTAAGACCTAACACTCTCCGAAGATTAATTAGACCTATTTGTCCATTTCTCCATCTTGAATTTCATTCACCATTCCATATCCCAAGCTTGTATTAAAATTTTATTTACAACGTGTTACGTGAACATATACCGGCTCTAGATTGTGGTACTTCACCGACCACGGACGCAATGACAATCCACCGGAGTCAATGAATGAATAAAACTCAAGTCTTTAGTCACTTGATGACATTCCATGGTTCAAAAATTTTATTCACAAAACTTTTGCAACACCAAGTAAAATTCACGCGATATTGTAAAAGTTTTGCGAATAAAATTAAAAGGTTTAAAGTAAAAGTACATCTACATCTATCTACATACTACCCTGCTAGCCGCCATTAAGTCGCAAAGCTCAGGGCGTGTGGCAGGGGGTGTTAGAACAACAGCCGTGGAAAGATGTAAAAGATAAGGTTTTGGGAGGAGAAATGGTGACGTGTATTATGGGAGTTTACTTAGTGGAGCCCACGTTTTTATTGTTGTCGCTTATTGCTCGCGGAAAGAACGAGTTTTTGTACACATCTATTCGGCAGTGTATTTCTCTAATATTATCGTCTCTGTTAGACCTAGAGATGTGGTGAGGCGCCATGATAATATTCTCTGTGTCGCTCTGAAAAACACCACTTCTGATTTTCTCAAGCAACCTAAGCCTAGCATGTAACCTCCGAGTCTCTAGGGACTCCCGCCATAATCCCTCTAAAAGTTGTGCAACACTAAATGTTCGCTCGTAGCAGTTGTATACGAAGCCTGCAACTTATATTTGTACTTTATTATTTTTTTGGTTAAATTATTTTTTTTATTTAATTTAATTTTATTATTTATTATTAATTTATTAATTTTTTTGGTTAAATCTTTATGATCAGGGTTCCAAGAAAATTTTTAAATTTAAAAGTAAAAGGTTTTAAATAGTATAGCAAAAGTATTGTGAATAAAACTTGTTAATACATCCACGGAGGTTCCTCGAGGCAGGAAATACCTCATGCTATTGTGAAGACCACATATTGGCTCGATGGTACGACTAAGTAACCGATGAGGACCCAAGTCAGCTCAGAATCCGGGGAAGATGACTAAGGATGACGGTGGAATTCGTAGAGGGGCGGAAAGGTAGACGCGGGGAGGAGAGACAGGAATAATCATGCTCTTAGGCAAGTTTAGGATAGAAAGACAGGCCTCAAAGGAACGGTTTGATGGACAGTTTCTACACCCACCCCTCTCCCCGTGGCGGCGGTTGCTATCACCACCCAGAGCGTTGCTCTGACAATAGGAGATCAAGAGATATTAACGAAGCGTCTATCCTCGAAAGGCGTACATTTGGATTTATTCATCTCTGTCAAAGATGGGTTCGACCCACTGCGGGAATCCAAAAACGTTGCCGAGACTACTCACCGATTTCCATGTTGCCTATTGTAGTTCAAGCGACTTAGTGGAGCGCTTTCTATCTCATATACTTGAAGCAGGTAATCAACTCATCTTTGTCGATATAAAATCCGCTGGAATGTCCCATCGCGGGAATCCTAGGACAAATCATGCAGTAATTGATACGTTATCGAGTTAGTTTACATTTCACATACTTCAAGCAGGTGGTCTACAACTATTCATCTCGAACGAAGCCATGAGGCTACTTGGCATTGACGGACGCTTCATTTAGTGGAACTGCTTCATGCTAGATTTTGTGCCTGGAAAAGGACAGCTATTAGTTGAAACCAGGGTACGATCCTTTTTGGATTCAATGACAGTTTAAGGGGATCGGGTTGGTGTGTTGGCTAGGGTACTCGCCTACCACACGGGCGGCCAGGGCTCAAACCCCTGCAGAGGCAGATGTTTTTCAGAGGGAACCCGCTACCTACTTGAGTGTCTTGTGGAAGGCACTTCAAGTACAGTACTCCGTCTGTCGGATGACACGTTAAACCGTGGTCCCCTTGGCGCCTTTCGTTAAGAGCAGGCCAATGCCGATGCCGGGTTTCTATCCAACCTTCCTCCCTTCCTCCCCCCTATGGCACAAATGACCTTAGATGTCGGTCGCCTCCCCATATATCCAATCCGATTCAATGACAGTTTAAGTTATTCCTGTACGGTGAGGTCCTAGAGGCGATGGGAACGTTGGGTCGGTTATAGACGACGGGGAATGACGAATAAACGGAGTTTGGAAAAAGAGTGTCGGTGACAAATGAACGATTTACTCACGGTGTGATTCCGTTGTCACTAGGCACAAATGTCCTCCATAGGAAGCTGTAGTTATATCTAGGATACACGGGCAAATTTTCTGAAAAAGAATGCGCCATTACATTATATTTAGACGGCATTAAAAACCCTCCCTACTATTCATCTACATCTGCATACTTTCCTGCGACCCACCGCATGGGCCGATGACAGGGGGTGTTAAGACACCAGCAGTGTAATGATTTAAGGGATAAGGTTTTGGGAGGTGAAATGGTGACGTGTATTATGGGAGTGTATTTAGTGGAGTTCAGTTTTGATTGTGGTCGCTAATTGTGGGCGGGAAGAACAAGTCCTTGTGCCTATCTGTTTGGCAATGTATTTTCTCTTATTGTAACTCTTCTGTCAGATCGAAAGATTTAGTGAGGCGTCGTGATAATATTCTCTGTATCGCTCTGAAACACGCCAGTTCTGAATGTCTCGAGCAAGCTTAGCCTAGCGTGAAGCCTCTGAGTCTATGAGTACTCCCACCTTAATCCCTCCAAAAGTTGTGAAACACTTTACGTTCGCTAATAGCAGTTTTTAACGAAGCATGCAGCTTTTCTTTGTATTTTTTTAAAGTTTTTTTGGTCAATTTTTTTCACCAAGAGCCCAAATTCTCGCGGCGTATTCGTGGTGTGGCCTAACAAGAGTGAAGTAGCATTTCTCTTTTAATTTTCTATCCGAGGACCTTCCCAGTATAGGCTTAACAAAACCTAGTTTCTTTAGTGCTGTGCCGCATATTGTTTGTACGCTTGTTCCCCACGGTATATCAGAAGTAAAGGTAATTCCAAGATATTTAACTGCATCCGAAGATTTTATGGTTACTCCACCCACAGTGTTGTTACGGCTTTTGTTTGATGACTTTCGCAAGATGTGTACTGCGGTGCATTTATTAAGATTCATGTCCAACCCTCACTCCTGGCAGTTAAATTAACTTAGCGTGCACAAAGAATAATTTATTCAATTTTTCACAAATACTATCGATGTCAAAACTGATACTCATATAAAATCGTTTTCACAATCTTTTATTTTGGTAAGCGTTAAAAATCTTGTTTATAGTCAAAACGGGCAAATAAATTAATTTTACTCGATGAAAAGCTGCAATGTCCTTCTTAACAAATACCGAATAATACCACGATGCAAGCTTTGAGTCTGCATCAGTTTTTATGAAGAATGAGGTTGAATGGATCCTTTAGAGAGTATATAATTACTACAAAACTACAAAATAATCAGTGGCAAACCGCTACTCAGACAACTTTTACAGCAGGGGAGATGCCTCCAGAGATCACCAGCTTAATCCACTAAAGGTGCTTGATATATTTCATACCTATGAAATGGAAAATCATGTGAGCTGAAAGTAAAAAAAATAATCTTTTAATCTGCAGCCATGTCATCCGTCCAACACGAATAAAAAGCAGCATTGTTGTTTATATAGCATAAATTCAAAGAGGCGTTTATTTACCAAAGCTGCAGATTAATTAATACTGTTCTATCTGTAAACAGGCTATGTTTGCGAAACGAATTTCCTCCCAAACGTATTCCCATGAACGGAGGCCAAAGCAAGTACCACGGGTGATCACAATCCTCGATACTAATTTCAAACATACCTCCCTTCGGAACCCCATATAATACATTTGGTCGGCGCCCTTGTAGGGGAAAAAATAATCAAAATGCGCCTAAAAAGAGGGCAATTTTGCTCGATTTGGATGTAAATTCATACATAAAATTCAAGCCCGCAAAGTGAAATTCGCCATGACCGTGCTTGTTTTAGAAACTGTAAAAATTTTCGCGCTCGCAACGAGATTTCAAAATGTTCGCAAAAATGCACGATACGATTCGTGGCAATTCAATTTGCACGGTAACATTTAATTAATTGTAACCAATGACGGAAGCGTCAAAAGTATCATCAAACGGATGCAAACACGCATAAATCGAAACGTTTTTATTTCGATTTTGAAATACCTTCGGCCAAAAAAATTAAAATATAATAATATAAGAATAATGTACCCCTCAATAATTTTGGCAAAATGTTGCATACGAATATCAATGGGGGCTTTAGGCAGTCTCAAAGGTCACAGTCCCGTGCGGAGACTGCCTTTCATAATTGAAATTCATTGCTGACATTAAACAAAAATACTTTCAAAAGCAAATATAATAATCTCAAAGACGATTTCATTTTAGCCCAATTGTGAGCAAGAAAAGCAGAGACAATAATAATAATTCATCTCGCTTACATTCGTCTAAAACATTAATTATCACAAGTTACAACATAGGATACACGGACATACATTACATATCTATAATGAGACATCAATATTTTTATGTGCCAATATCCATTTCTCTGAATATGAAAAAAATTCTTCTTGTATTTTAAGCTTTTAATGGATTCCATTTAGGCGTCAAATACTTAACGGCCAAAATATACGGAGGATTTCTTAAACAACGTGAGATTTGGTTCTGGAAGCTGCGACTTTAGCTACCTTCTTAAATTATATGTCTGCTCGCTTCCAGAAACCGCAGGTAAATTGCCAATCTTCAAGTAAAACAATTTCAAAACCTTAAAAAAAACATACATATGATGGAAAGAATTTTAAGACGAACAAATATTGGGTCTATTTGCTGGATTCAATATCGCCACAACATTTTTAATATAAAGCCTTTTGTAATATGTGACAACATATACAGCTTTAAAACGGCGATTTCGATGGATAGATAGATAAAAATTTTAATGGTCTAGTGCATGCCGTAATAACCAAGTATAAAAGCGAGAAAACTATGCTCAATATTACAATATTTGTACATAAATTAAGCACAAAAATTATTCAGTGTTCATCATTCTATTTAACATACATATTTTTATCATGTCATTCATTATCATACTGATTACAAACATGATTTTCATTAATTTTAGTGCATATTATTTCATAATGGTTTTACATTAGTAACTAACAATTATGTGATGTAACCAAATACCCTATTGAAGATGTTCTATTGTTCCATGAGATATTCAAAAAACCTATGCTCGGTTTTACAAAATTTGTTTCATGCATTAAGTACAAAAATTTTAAGTCAGTGTTCGTCATTCCATTTAACATACACATTCTTATCATATCATTCATTATCGTACTGATTACAAACATTATTTTGATTAATTGTAGTGCACATTATTTCATAATGGTTTTACATTAGCAACTAATATTTATGTGATGCAACCAAATACCTAATTGAAAATGTTCTATTGTTCCATGAGGGATTCGTATAATTTGGATTTACATGATATGGCTGTAGAACTTTGTTTCGATGAAATAGGGAGGGAGCTCCAAAATATTATTAATGTTATTTAAAATGAGTTTTGAAAGGTGGTGGTGAAACGGCTGGGCTGATAAAAAAAAGGTATGAATATATATTATGGATTTAAACGTTTGGAATCGTTGCCAAGGTAATGCGTTGCCTCCATTTCCACATTTTTTAGTTCATTCAGTTCTTGGCGCCACTTAGAAAAAAGTCTTCTCAGTCGAATCGCAAATAGCCATTGCTAATTGTTGTTGACGTGAGACTGGAGTGAATATTCAATAACGACTGAAGGGATATGAACTACTTGATGCTGTGAATAATATCTGGCTATTTATGAGAACTAGCAGTTACTTTGTAAATGCTAGAGAGGAAATATCTACTATAAGAAGTGTGTTAGAGGCATATGAAACCTCCATCGTGAGTCATTTCTCTGCTGTGCGGATCTTTTACGGTTAATTTACAGCTACATTTTTTTGATTTATTACCTGTTGAGAGCCTTATGAATCAGAAGGTATGATCTAGATAGATTGATGTGGATGTTAATGTGTAACCCACTATTCATGTGTGGCCTCGGAGTAGGTTCAACAATCTCTCCTTTCTTTTTTATTGAAATGGTAGTTATTGGCGCAATTCCTCATCCATTGATATTTTCGGACCTTGGTTTTTAAATCCTTATAGTACATGTATCGGTCTTATAATACATTCCACTTTTTTCACCTCGTATTTTTATTAAATTGCCGTAGAACGATATTCACGAAGTGCCAAGAGGTTAATTGTGCATTTGTGTGATTAAATTTGGAGAGGAATTAAATATATCTGTATACCGGACGATATTAAAATAGAGTGCAATTACGTCCCGGGTGCAGCACTACATTTTTTATCCCCTGCATAATGATTACTGGTAAGTAGAACAGGTGAGACGCGATTATTTACGATCTGGAGCCTCTTCACATTTGAACTGTCGTATTTCATCACTGGACGGCGACTCAATCGAAAAAGTTGTTTGTTTACGGAATTCTAGGCAACAGTTTTTGGCGACGAGTCGAGAATCCATAATGAATATTCATGATAAAAAGGCTTGGATTTGATCGGGTGAAATGAATCAGGTTCTGGAGTTATTTATTGAACATTTTAAACAGATAATGGGGATTTTTATTTCAAAGAGTTTGTATAAAAACACGCCCAGGATGTATTTTCTCCTGTTTTTTTATACCTTTAACCACTTTAGTTGCTTGGGATAGGGAGTGATGAGTTCGTATTTGCGCTTTTCGTATAGGAGTTAATGTTTGGATTAAAAAGCATACACACGTACGCATTGAGCCCTTGAAAATCACTAATTCTGCCAATTATTGCTATTAGGTTTCAAGGTACCTATCTCACAAATTTTGCACGAATCGGTCAATGGTTTGGACGTCTCATCGTTCAAAGACACAGAATTTCAGTTATATGCATATAAAATGCGCTCATGAGAGCAAAAACGTCATCGTCTTGCTTCAGTATTCGTCATCTGCTCGAAATCATTAGTTCTCATTCATTTAATTCCTTCTTAGGACAGAAATCAGAGCAGGCAGATTCCTTCCACTGCATCAGAAGTACCATTAGGAAGACGGAAGAAGTACAACGGGCATCCAGTAAAGAACGGCCAAATCTAAGAAAGCGTTCATGGTGAAGAGACAGTTGTTTTTCAAGAAGAAAGGACTAAAAATTAGGAAACAGTATGCGAAACTATTCGTGAGGAGCGTGATGAGCGTGTCAATCAATGAATCAGAAGCATGGACCATTGGGAAAGCACACAACAACAGACTAGAGCATCCAAAACCTGGTGCTGGAGAAGGATGTTGAAGAAATAAATGGACGGGCAAAATAAGAAACGATGTCGAGTTTACCGATGAGTAGAAGAGGAAAGGGCCACGTGGAACAGTATACAGAAAAGAAGAACCAGATGGATTAGATTTTCTAAAAAATGGATTAGATCTTCTCCAAATTTAATTACACAAATGCACAATGACTTCTTAGCACTTTGTGAATATCGTTCTGCGGCAATTTTATAATCATACGAGGTGAAAAAGTGGAATGAATAAAAGACGGATACAAGTACTATAAGGATTTCAAAACCAAGATCCGACAATATCATCCATGGATGAGAAATTGCGCCAATAACTACCATTTCAATAAAAAATAAAGGAGAGATTGTTGAACCTACTCCGAGGCCACTCATGAATTGTAGGTTACACATTAACATCCACATCAATCTATCTAGATCATCCCTTCTGATTCATAAGGCTCTCAACAGGTAATAAAGCAAAAAATATAGCTGTAAATTAACCGTAAAAGATCCGCGAAGAAGATCCCAAAAGAAAACTCTAAGGCAAAATGGGTTCGTGAAGAACATAATTGAAGGTAAAATCTGAGGGCAAAGTCCCAAAAAGAAGATTCAGGAATAAGTTCATGAATCAAACAGAGGGGGAAGTACATAGGAAGAGCTAACAGGAAGTAAAGGAAATAGCATTATATAGGGAAGAGTCGAGGGCTGCAGGCAACCAATCTTAGGATTGAGCGACCAATAAATAATGAATAGATGTTATAGATAGAGCGAAGATTTAAGTAAATGAATATCCCTTAAACCTTCCCTCAAGTATCTATGAAGTCCTCATTCGGCGCTCAAATAATCGAGTCAGCTTTTCTTTCCAGTGGTTAGCTATCACAGGAGGCAAGAAACAAAGACTTAAGAAAACCTGGACTGAAGCTAGATATACCAGGAAACTGTCTTGCACAATGAAGCTGAAGTCGCTCTCCTTAAGTCTTATTTTTAAAAATCCTGTCATTTTTTTCCATACGCAAAATCAAAAATGAAGAAAAACGCGTTACCTGCTGAAGTTTCTGTGTTTATTAAGGAGCCAGACCTGTTTATCTATCCAAAAATTGAAAATAATGAAGTGAAATCTCCGTAATGTCTGATTTTTATGAGGCATCACATGCCATGATGAGTGCATCATCACTCATCATTAGTCGTTCAATCCTGAAATTGGTTGGCTGCAGCCCTTCACCCTTCCCTATTTAATGTTAGTTCCCTTACCTCCTGTTATCTCTTTTTATGTACTCTCCTCTTTTTGTGGTCCATGAACTTATTCCTGGGTCTTCCTCTGGGGACTTTTCCCTCTATTTTGCCTCCAATTATGTTTTTCACAAACCCAGTGTCTCTGAGTGTGTCCAATCCATCTGATTCTTCTTTTCTGTATGGTGTTTCATATGGTCCTTTCCTCTACTACTCTTCTGTACACTTCATCGTCTCTTATTTTGTTCGTCCATTTTTACTTTCGCATCCTCCTCCAACGCCAGGTTTCGAAGGCTTCTAGTATGTTCAGGAGGGTATTTAAAGAGAGAAGGTGGGGATAGAAGAGACAGATAAATGAGTTCGACCCGCGCAGCAAAAACAAAACCGTTCAAGTGCGCTCCATTTCCCCCCTTCCTCCTCCCAACGGAGTGTTGCGGACACTTTGTGGGGTTCTAAAGCAGGCGGAATTTTTGTTCTTATTGTCGCCGAGCAACGTATCCTACATCGCTTTCCCCTTTCCTATGATTCTTGGTTTAAAATGACCCTTGCGTTAGAATCACCACTCCATTTTCCTACTCTTTTCTGAGAATCGGAGCTATAGTTGTGACAATGTCATTTCATTGGGCTTTAAATCCTAAGATTGGTTGACTGCAGCCCTCCAACCTCCCCTATCTAATTCTAGTTCCCTTACCTCCTGGTATCTCTTCCTATGAACCTTCTTCTTTATTTGGTCCATGAACTTAATCCTGGGTCTTTCTCTGGGGACTTTTCCCTCTATTTTGCCTTCAATTATGTTCTTCAATAATCCAATGTGTCTCAGGGTGTGTCCAATCCATCTCGTTCTTCTTATCTGTATGGTGTTCCATAAGGTCCTCTCCTCTTTTAGTCTTCTGTACATTTCATCATTCCTTATTTTGTCCGTCCATTTTATTTTCAGTATGCACATCCAGCTCCTGGTTTTGAAGGCTTCTAGTCTGTTCTGGTCAGCTTTTCCAATGGTCCATGCGTCAGATCCATAGAGTGCTACGCTCCACACGAATGTTTTCACATAGTTTCTAGCACTGATGAGCGCGTACTATTCCACAGCATCCAAGTAAGCTCTGATCACCATAACTCGATTCTCGGAATAATAATGAATATCAAATGGGTTTATCCACACGCTTACGAGTCATTGGCTCAGCCTCATTTTCAATAAAGGTCTCAATTGCCATTCAGATGAGAGCAGGAGAAACAAAGCCGAGATGCTCTTAATCGTAAAAAGAAACAAAGCGCAAGGTCGCAGATGCAGATTTGGCGAGACAATTCCAGCATCTTGTGGAAGAGAGAGGGAGAAGCCCTTTAAGTCCTTCGAAGACATTCCTCCGAAACAAAGGATTCTCCGGGAATAAATAAAAAAAACGTAAAACTGTGACGCGAACAAAAGCAATGAATATAATAGTTTGAAGAGAGAGGTGGGCGTGATATAAGCCACAGAAGCCTTGGATCGCCCCTCCCCACCCCCCGATCCCCGTTCCCAGTCATCCACCAAGAGTTGCTTCACATTTTTAACTCGATATTGTCATCACGAAGTCTGTCTCCTCCTCCACAAACAACGCTCCGAGCCGGGCTGCGATGTGTTTGTGCGAGTGCGGGCGTGTATAAATTATTTATTTACGCCCGTATCCGTGTAAACATTCCGACGCTGCCCCAGAAGACACAGCGCCAAGCGTGACATAAAAACAAAACACGCCCACGTCCCGAAGAAGAACAAGAGGAAGAAATTCAACGCTTTTCTTCTCGCTTCCAATTCATGAATCGCGCAGTCATCGATTATTAAAAGCAGTCAAAGGAGCGTTGAAACATGCCCTCTCTCTCCTCTTCTGAGAGCGAAAAGAAAATACGAAGAAGCAAAAAATATCCTCCTTTCGACGCCTTCTCCTTCTCGCATATTTAAAGGCACCTAGCTGTGTGCGTATATTTTTATATCCCCCTTTTTCTCTTGTTTCACCTCCTCTCGCAGCGTCCGCGTTCATTATAATTCGTAAGATGGCGGATAAGCTCCCGCGATACCAGCGCGTCGCGTGGCGGGGAAGGAAAGGAGGGGGAGGCGGCCTGAATACGACAATGTAGGATGAGAAAATCGGATTTTCCGCGAATAAGCAGCAAACCACAGCTTCTGCGCTTTCGTAAGCTCCTTTCTTTCCTATGATGAGAACCTCAGCAACGCGGGCAAGGATATGGCAACCTCGATTCCGAATATTTTTTCGTGTTACCTGAGATTGTAGATGGAGATTACAAATATATGCAAGAAACTGTGTTCTAGAAAATTATTCAACGCTAGGGGGGAAAGAGAGCATTAAGTATGAAACATTTCTCGATCCACTCAACGATTTTTTCAATAGGGAGGTCCGTGTTTTCGGAAATTCGAATTTCCTTTGGGACACCCCCTACATTTGAGCCATTGTGTCGGAAAATAAAATATGTCATTGGAAAATTATTCTTTATTCAGCATTATAGCAATTGGAAAGGGTAAGATATGCGGCATTGAACCAAAAGTTTAGATATTTCTTTATATAAAGTTTAGACATTTTTAGGTGATAACTTGGAGCCACATTTGTATTCTCCCGAAAATAATATTTCCTATATATTTGCATTCCATATAAAATCAAATGGAGAATATTTGATGATGTTCGAATAATGACAACGGTTACACATACCGATTTTGTGGACCTCAAATTCCCGGTTTTGCAATATGCATCTACTATCGTATATTCTCGGTGTGAAAGCCGAAGCTTATACGTTCTCAAATCGAAAGCACACGTATAGTTTAACTGACAGTCGGATGTAACGTAGAGAACTCGAAAATAAATTAACAACAAGGTAACAAAAATGCTACGTTAGCTCGTGGTTAGCGTTAACCAGACATTTTCAAACAGAGTCAAATTGTATTTATGAGGAGCGAATCAGTAAGATGGTGTTGTGATTCTCATAGTACTCAGTGATCTGCTCCATCATTTCAAACCATTCTAGTATAGGACATTCCTATCCATATTCATCCCCATCCGACACGCTGAGGACAACAAATCCTTTATCAAATTTGATTTTAAGTAATCCATCCGAGCATAAAATATCCTCATCTAACGATGAATGCTTACCTGAAACTCCACAACAACTGCAACTGTTTCCATGTCATTTAAGTTGCTCAGGGTATTGAGATATTCCCCTAAAAAAGGTGGATCCACTTGTAGATGGTCTCCACTGGAAAATAATTACAGAAAAACTTTAGTCCACTACCCGCGGTACATTCTGCCAACACGATGAATCACAACCACTGAGGTATATGGAGAGGGCACTAGGTCAACAAACTGACGCCTGGCAAAGGGAATAATAACCATATTCTTTGACCCGGCTCTCTCCTTACTGTCCTATGGATAGCACGACGTAATGGACAAATTTGGGGGATGTAAAGCAAGAGTATCCACCATCTGCTTGAAATTTAACGCAAGCAACTCTTGAAACATATATTGGCTGCTAAGTGCTAAGGATACCTCTCAATTTTACAATAGTTTTCACCGGAAATGTGAATACTATTGAGTTAAATAAATAAACAAAATATGTAAATTAAATGCCATTAAAAAGTAGGCGAATACTGATTTCTGGTAAGCTATCGATGGAAAACATTGTAAAATTGCAACGTTAGAGCGTGATCCCATAAGTGCTTTAGGGAAATGAGGGTCAAAGAAGATGGCTAACTGGTTTCAGCTTCTAGCCTTGGCCAACATAGAAACTTCCATCTTCCATATACCCCAATGTACACAACTACTCCGCTTATTGAGTCAGTCGGTCTCATAGAAATAGCCAGATCCTTTGGCAGGGAAAACCATGGATGTTCATCACTATAAAATCATCTATAATATTGAAATAATAATGGAATAATATAAGCTGGCAATACTACACGCGATCCATCAAGACTCCAACTCAAGACTACCTTATTTCCTCAGTGATTTAACGACCTAGTTTCCATGTTAAGTGATGGAGGATTAACATATCAACATAATGCTGAGTTAGAATTAGTCCCTCGTTTATCTGGTGGAAAACACCTTACGGTTGCTAAATCTCAAAGAAAATCTTAAAACTTTACACATATCTATCACAGATGGCTACCATAATTGGACAATATTTTCCAGACAACAGCAAAGCAATATCACTGCTCTCGAAGAGGATCGTTCAAAATCGACTTAAATCTTTTGCTGTTGGATGGTAAGCAATCAAAGCATTTTTAAGGTGGGTTCTAAGTGATAAATAAATATTATGCAAGTAAAAAAACTAATTATTTGAATATTTCTTTATTAATATTTCACTTCGAACGACCATCATTAAGTCATCAAAGGAAATTTCAAGTATGGTCTCCAAATGCATTATCAGGCGTTAGAGAAAAACATAAACATTTCAGTTAGCTGGATGATTTCAACTCCAACCGGCGTAACAAGTTTATACGAGTACTATCTTTTATCTCTTGCAGCAACCTTCCGAAATTTGTGACAAAATTTCACTCAGTGATCGCATCTAATTAAATGAAGGATATAAGAAATCAATCAATTATGTTAGGATCATCCAAAATTTCTAATTCAATAGCAAATTTATAATTTTCTACCCAAGGTCGTTCAATTTCCATAACACTCTTCCTTCGATACAAGTCTTCGCAACGTATACAAGTCCGCCATTAATGTGCTTATTTTTTCGTATTCTCCGTTAGCATAGCAAACGCTTTCCAAGGTTTTTGTAGATTTGGCAGTACATTTGTATTCGAATTGACGACCTGTGCCCGCGGACTTCGCTCACGAAGAATTCCCTGGGTGTACTGCTGTAATAATTGCTCATTAAGCGCATTATTGGTAGCCGTGTGGTGGAAATAGTTGCAAAGACCCATGTTGATGGAGCTACGGATATATCGAATCGAACGACCCTGTTTTCAAATATTCAATCAACAAATTCCTGATAAGCTATCGACATGTTATCAAACACCAAGATTATCTTATTCAAAATTTCTTCCCGTGAGTCATGATTGTGGTAGTATACCAAAATTTCGACAAATAGACATTTGAAAAGAGACGGGAGGAAAATTTGTCGCAGAAATATCAAAGTTATTAACTAAATGAAATATATAAGTCGCATAATGAAGAGTATAAAGTGCACAGAAGAGTGGAAGAGGAAAGGACCATATGGAACACCATTAAGAAAAGAAGAACCAGATGGATGGCACACACCTTGAGACATAATGGCTTTGTGAGGACATAGTTGAAGGGAAAATAGAGGGAAAAGTCCCAAGAGGAAGATCCAGGAATAAGTTCACGGACCAAATGAAGAGGAAAATAGATAGTAAGAGATACCAGGAGGTATGGGGCATTAGATAGGGCAGGATGGAGGGCTGCAATAAACCAATCTTAGAACTGAACGACCAATGAATGAAGCCGTGTAAACGCAAAATGTGCCCGCAATTAGCTGGATAATACTAACCTGCTGAAATTAAACAGCTACCCGTTCCCAAACATCAAGTTTCCAGAACTTAGGACATTGCAAACCAAACAGACATTCAGGAATTCTCAATACCACCGAGTTTGCGTTACAATTGGCGTCTTTAATGATTCAATCATTAGCACAAACGTCATACACCGAGGCACTTTATAACAACTTCGGCGTAATACAGACGCCGTTAAATTCTCAGCGGCAATGTCCATCAAAAAGAGCGTCTGTGCATGATGGAGTCCTATTTTTTCGCCATGAGGGTTACAATCTCGAGAATTTCAGACAACTCGATGGCATAAAAATGACGTTCCCCAGTCCAGAAACGAGGCCAAGGACAATTTCTAAGGTTTGAGGGAACTTCCTTTTCACGGGAAAGCCTCCCGGACCAATGAACTTTACAGCCAGAAAAAAATTTAGAAAGATAATTCGTTTTGAAGAAACCTAATTATTTTAAAAAATCACACGACGCGTTGGACATAAATTATCACAGTTTTGTTCAACATTTTGCCAAAATTTTATCACCCCATACACTAATCCAACCAGAGCACGGTTAGTAACTGTAGATCATATCCTTGGTTTAAGTTTACCTTTCACCCGCTACTCCAAGTTTATTTGACCAAAGTCGAGTACTAATAATGGAAATGTTCAAAATTGGGTAGCTCCCAATAATTATGGGGTCAACTCGATGAATATACAATAACAATGGGGAAGTCATTAAATTTTGAGTAAAGAATATAATCTTTGCTGAGTCGATGACCATTTCAAAGGACGTTTTAAGCGTCATAATGGATGAAATTACGATTGATTGAAACGTCAATGGACACTGTAGTATTATGGAAGGTAAAAATTTGAGAGCAGTCCTAATTGCCCATCACTTCGATATAACGTACAGAGCAATAGACTCACATCAGCCTCTTTTTCATTGTAAGAAATGGTAGCGGGCGTGACTACGTGGAAATCCTTCATTGTCTGAAGAAATTAAAACTTGGCTGTTTCCACGTAAGGTTTTATTGCTACCGACCATGGTTTCGTTACAGAGTAACAGGTTGGTTGTGCCATGGGATAGGTTGGTGGAATGTTGCAAAGTTTTTCATTTTCATACATATTGATGTTCTTATTTATGCATGATATTTTGAATCAGTAGTAGTAGTCCTTGTACCCCTTGCATGTTGGAACGATTGACGATAGAATATTTCTTGGTTATTAGAATTTTAATGGGCGCGTTGCATGTGTGGTACGCTGGTTTCAATGTAGTTTCGGTGTTCTGCCGTATCATTCATTAATGCCTGGTGTGCAAGCACCCCCTGCCACACACCCATTGGGTGGCTTGCAGGGTATGACGTAGAATAGTTCGAGTATTGACAATAGGTAGGCAGTAAATCTTTCTAATTATATTCTCTACTCTCTTATTTATGCATGATGTAAATATTGATGTTCTTATTTATGCATGATATTTTGAATGTGTAGTAGTAGTCTTTGTATCCCTTGCATGTTGGAACGATTGAAGATAGAATGTTTCTTGGGTATTAGATTTTTAAATGGCGCTTTGCATGTGTGGTACGCGGGTTTTAATGTAATGCCGGTGTTCTACCATATCATTCATGCATGCCTGGTGCGAAAGCACCCCCTGACACACACCCTTTGGGTGGCTTGCTGGGTATGACGTAGATGTAGATGTATCAAGGTAAAACATTTTCAAAAAATGAGCCGTATATATAGGAAAGTCAAGTGGTGGGGGAGGTGGTGGGAGGGTGTTGAGGACTGTGAGAGTTCAGGTGCTGAGGGGGAGGTTAAGGGGAGGTAAGGGTTAGGTGGCGGTTGGGCTCGGTGCTCGGGTATGCATCACTCCGGGCGGGGAGGGGGAAAGGGTTGGATGACTAAGAAGGAAAGTGGAGGAGGGGGGAGCGAGAGGGATGTGGTCATTGACGAGGTTTGAATCAGCGTGGCTTAAGATTTCCAACTCCTCCAGGGCGTCTAATCTGCGTCCTTTCTTCTCTACATGTAATATCGCAGGGATGAAGTCACTGTTGTGTCCCATGTTGAGAAGATGCTTGGCGAATTGGGAATTTTCCTTTCCGTGGAGATGACACATCCGGTGCTCCGCTACCCTGGTGGAAAAGCTCCTCCCTGTTTGCCCAATGTAAATAGCGTCACATTCAGATCACCTCAAAAGGTATACTCCGCTCTGCTGTCCAGCCTTTTCTTTGTCCTTGGGCGATCCGAGGATACTCTTTTTCATTGTTCGATGTTGTTTCAATGTTCGAAGTTAATATTTTTGTAGAATATTTCAATCAGACATTGAAAATGATGGGTCAAACATATTTCACAAAAACTGATACGAATTCCACCAAAAGTAGTTTTAAATCTGATAAGTTACCTTTTAGTCTTCCGAACAATTATTTGTTCAAGATAAGACTAAGAATTCTAATTGAAACCTCTTCATAAATCTACTTAACATTTTTAAACTCCGACCTTTTATCAATTAAGCAACAAAAAATGATAAATTGGGAGGCATGGCGGGAAAACCAATAAGTAGAAACAATAAGCAGTGGGAAACTTTTTTAAATCAATCAATACTATTCTTCATCCGTGGAGCATGCACACACGGATAATTACATGAAGCAGTTCGGAGGTAAATGTTAAAGGAAAAAAGCATAAATATTCATAGTGATATGCTCTTCGTTTTTTATATGGGGGAAGTATGATCACCTCTGATTGTTGAAGCAATAATAGTATTTTGAGCACAACAAACCAAGAAAAGAAGAATCTCCAGGATTACGATTCTTATAGCAGCGAGTAACACAAGCTTGCAGGCACGGAATTAATTCTTTAAAATATATACGTGGGAGTATCCTCCTATAATGCAGTGGAGATGTGACAGTAGCAGATGTGGAACAAAGAAGATTGAAAGCCATAAGTAAATAGTTACTGAACTTAAATCTGGAGCGGGGATCGGGTTGGTGTGGTGGCTAGAGTACTGGCTAACAATACGGACGGCCTGGGTTCAAACCCCTGCCGAAAAGGATGTTTTTCAGAGGAAGCCCAATCCCTATTGAGTGTCTTGTGGAGGGCACTTCAAGTACAGTACTCCGTCTGTCCCCTTGTCGCCTTCCGTTAAGAGCAAGCTAATGCCGACGCCGGGTTTCTATCCAACCTTCATCCCTTACCTATACCCTATGACCTTAGCTGTCGGGCGTCTCACCAAAATCCAATCCAACATCTGGAGTATGTTTCTTTATGGCAGTGAGATATGGACGATGACTGCAGCTGAGGGGTTGAAAGGAAAAGTGTGGAAGCATTGGAACTGTGGTGCTACAGAAGAATGGTGAAAATTAAATGGATAGACCGAGTGAGCAACGAGGAAGTCCTCAGAAGAGTGAGAGAAGAGAGAAGTCGTCAGAAAACTCCAAGAAGAAGACGATACAACCAAATAGGCCACATCATGATACATGATGGCCTGATGAAGACAATCGTCGAGGGACAGGTTAACGGGAAGAATGGCAGAGGAATGCCCCATTTGAGATGTATAGAATAAGTGATGAATATGGAAGATAATACATACGTAAATATGAAGAGATTACCTGGCAGGAGAAAGAGTGGAGGGTTGTGTCAAACCAATCTCAGGATTGTTGACTGATTATGATGATTAAGGAAGCAGTGTCATCGGGAATTGATGAAGATTAAATGGACAGGGAGATACATGGACCATGAAATCCTAAAAAGACTTGTGTAGAAAAGATGATTCATACAAACTCTGGGAAATATAACAGACAAACTGATCGGACATATTTTTCGTCACAACGCCCTCTTCAAAAGAATAACTGTGGCGAAGGGAACGGGAATATTTGAGCCATTCGAAGGAAAAATGGTGAATACATTTATTTCTTTATCTGTTACGTACGTTAAAAGAGTCTTGGATCTGTATTCTGTTTCCTGTATGGAAGGTAAGAGCCTAGCTGCAGTATTTTTTTTTTTTAAGATAAAACAGCTTTTGGGTTTTTTTTCTTATTTATCATACTTAAAGTCTAATTTTCCAAGAGAAATGCAATATTTTCGCACACCATTCTTGCACACAGCGATAAAATTATTGAGGAAGGCCAAGAACTGAATTCAAGTACTTCGTTGAGAGGAAATTGTTAGGTGAACCTCTCATGCACATACGTTTCCCATCCAACTCAGGTCGATTCGGCCGGTTCAGCTCAGTGTGGTAAACGCAACGGACTAGTGGGATCGATAAAAGAAACGGGCTAACTCGGCCCGCTTTCTTTGCTAGTCTGAGATTTCAAAACGGTATGAACCGATTCAATTCGATATTTCAAATGATTTCGTATAGGTAAACCAGACGATCTGAGTCGCTATGTTCAGATTGGCCCGAGTCCATATCGATCTGAGTTCGATTGGTAAAGGTAATGATTGAGGACTGATGGTGACTAATTTCCTTCATCCACATGGAATAGGTTGAGAATAAAATGCCGGCACTTCTTTTATTACTAGAGTAGTGAATCAGACCATTCTACGAACCTCATGGCATTGTGGCACGAATATCGGGGAAAGCTACTTTCCCTAAGGTAATTTCTTTGGTAATTTATTATAACGTTCTCAACCAAATGCAATGTATATGACAACAAGGTTCTTGAATATGTGGTTAAATATGCATTTACTCATAGCCAACATTTAACAAACTTTATGGGCATCATTAGGGCATTGAGCTTATTAATATTGAACACCAAAAAAAAGAAGTAATCGTTTACTCTGTTGGTGTTCAATATTCATGATATCCATGCCCTGATGATTCCAATAAATTTGGCGAAACATTGACGCAGCGAAACGTATGAGTAAATGCATGAATGACCACACATTCAAGAACCTTGCTATTATCTGTAATGTCTTCAGCCAATCAATCGCCTTTGATTTTTATTAAGGAACCCCTATGCTCTTCAAGCATAATTTTCTCTAGGAAGTTCACTCAATACTACAACTCTTCATTTCAATCAAAAAAGAGGTGAAAATAAACAGGACTAGAGTTGCAATAAGGCGTTAGAATTAAACGGTGAATCAGAACGAGTGCCACTGTTTTGTATGCAGTGACGCACGGCTGAAAAGATGCACATGTAAGGGATGAAAATCTCCTTGAAAACATAACTTGACTTGACTAGGATCCAAACCCGTGTCTTGCAATTAGCCGGTCAGGTCTCATCCCGACCACGCAAAATTTTGTTTCTCCCCCTTGTCGAATGCCATCCGTTTAGTTTCCGGAATACATGGTCGATCTTTGTCTTTGAACAAAAGTTTTGTCTTTATATTAATTGTTTCTAATTTTTTATAACTAAAAAAATACAATTTTAGCACGAAAAGTGTTTTTTACCATCATCATCAGTTTTGAATCCAAAGACTGGTTTGACTGAGGTCCCCGCTTCTATCTCTTCAGCTAACCGCTGTAGATCACGTAAAGATCAAATATTCCTTGCAGATAATTCGTGATGGTAAGACTTAAGGGAATTAAAAGAAAAGAGACCATATGTATACGTATCTTGGCTGACGTCATAGTTTCTGCAATACGTGAGACATTTCCTCGAATGATTGCTCATATTAAATCACCTCAGCAAATTCCGTGCGAACAAATAATTAGCCAACCCGCGTTGTTTCCCTATAATTTTCCATTACGCCATCACGCGTTTCGCCGTCTCTAAGGCATACTGTATAACATTACCCACATATTGTAGATTTTTAAAACGAAGCCTTAACTGAAAAAAAGTCGGGAACAAAGAAAAAGGCAATAACGACGCGAAATGGGAAATAATAATTTTTCTGGTATGGGTCTACCCACCTATTGGAGCGCAAGTAATGAAACGCTGGAGGTAGCGAGTCCATATAGGGTGTACGGTACACCGAAGTACACTAACGAACTTCGAGCTAGTAGACATCCTCCGCTTAATTACTTTTAATACGCACGCTCTGTTATTCCGGGAACATGAAAATTCTCCGAAATAAAAAAAAGAGTGGCCTTATAAAGAAAATGGGCGAAGCGGGAAGAGAGAGTCTTTTGAGGAGAGTTAGGACGCTAATAAAAAAAAAGTTAGAAAAAATGCGCTCATCGCGTACAATAACAGAAGTCTTTTTATTAGCAAAACTCTTTCCTCCAGGCTCCCTCCTCCCGCTTCTTCATTCTTTTTACTTTGTTGGGGTCTGGGGCCTCTCTTTACCCTTTTTTGGTGCTGTAAGAGGGTTCTCATGGAGCACAAGAACATCGTAGCTTGAGGCGATTCTATCGTAAAATGAGTTAAACGTCAACTTTTAGAAAAAAAAACATTAAATTCATGCGAGCATCAAAATTATATCCTTACAAGTAGATATCCTACCAAAGATGAAGGACAAAATACCACGTCCTATTAATACAACTGGTAAAATTTTATACACATATGTTTTGGTTAGGTCATTTCACTGAAAATAGTCTAAAAATAATTGTATCAGTTTTTGGGTGGACGGAGAAAATAAGAAATGATGAAGAGTACAGAAGAGTAGAAGAGGAAAGGACCATATGGAACACCACACAGAAAAGAGGAACCAGATGGATTGGACACATCCTGAGACACAATGGCTTCGTGAAGAACATAATAAAATTTTACCAACACGTATTATATTAAGAAATATTTTACTTTTATGTGATCTGCTGGGGCGGAAGAAGTACAACGGTCATCAAGCGGAGAATATCCCAAGCTTAAAAGGCGTTCATGGAAAAATGACAGCTGCTGTGCTCAAAGAAGATAGGACTACAACCCAGGAAACAGTATATGAAAACATTCGTGTGGAAAATGGCACTCTGTGGATCGAAAGCATGGACCATTGGAAAAGCTGACCAGAAAAGATTGGAAGCCTTCGACACCTGATGCTGGAGGAGGATGTTGAAGATAAAATGGAACTACAAAATAAGAAATGATGTAGATTTTAGAAGAGTAGTAGAGGAAAGGACCATATGGAACACCAAAAAGAAAAGAGGAACCAGAACAAGTATAGGTATCAAGTATAGGTCAGTGTTGGTGGTTCAAACAATCATCCTTCGCCAACGTTTCGGAATTTAATGAATTCCATCATCAGGGCTACATACAAAGAAAAAAATGTGAGGGTAAAACAATTACATTCCGACATATCAACATCAATAAAATTTAAAAGGAATAATTACCTTAGAATTTCTATGTAAGGGTGCTGAATCACAAGATATTTCTTGAGATAACTTGTATATACTGTAAACTAAAAAAACTAAAAGTTACTGCGCGGCTATATGTTACGTCATATTTTATTAAAAAGGCTTGCACGCATAAGAAACGTAATAACCATTATTAGGCGATTATCACCGTTGCCTAGAGCGTATTCTCCCTCCTCCTCTGATCCCTAGTGAGTCAGGAATATTTCCATATATCTCACACTCCGTCATAATGCGTCTAACGCTGAGTGGACCGACTTAGATTAGACTATTGGAAATATGAATATCAATTCTAATTTATTATTTTTCGCAATTTTATTTATTATTTTTCTTTGCTTATTCCAATCTAATGTAACGTAACAAGGTCGCACATTCTGGCGTATTCCATTTGAGGGGTAGATGTTCGAGAACATTCGAGAAGCTTCCAGTTGAGGGGAAGCTAACAATAGGTACAAACGAGTACAAATAGCGATGAACAACCGTACGTAGGAGTGAGTAAACAACAATCAAGCCAAAGGAAGACCAAATCCACGCAAGTCGTGATCATAAAATTCTTCATTAATTGTGATAACAGAAAGGGAAGAAGTATTCCTTTGTTTGCGACTCGCCGGAAAGTTTTAAGCATAAACACTGTAAACTCAGGTCGCTCAGGGAGTCAGCGCCGCGAGCGGTGACTTGGGTGAAACTAATAAAATGCGCGGGCCTTGGCAGCACTTGCAGTGGCCGAATCGGGAATCCTCTTTGTAGTAGCCATGGTTTTAAGTATGGTTGTAACTAACTATATATATAATAACATAACTATGAAAGATTTTCTAGGAAGTATTAGAAGGAAGCAGACGTAAGACGTGGGAGACACTTCAGCGCATAATTGATGATATCGTCCGGAATTGAGACTATTTCCACGTCCACAATGCAAGGCTATATAGGAGACAGGATATTCTTCCCGGGACGAATGTGTCAAAGGTCAACGTTACCACAAATTGTATGTATATTTAATGAGTGAAGGGTAATATTTGTGTGAGAAGGGTACTATTTGTGTGAATAAATGAAATTATCAGACGCCGGAAAAGCAAGAAAGTGAAGTGTACCCAGTGGAAATTTAATAATAAGAGTGATATTTGCCATTGTAAAAAGGGTGATTTATTAATAGAAGAAACTACTGGCGAAATTTGATAAATTGATACATACCTGAGATTGACCTATATACATTTTCGAGATAAGCTTCATACTTTTATTTAGTACCTTTGAATATTACATTTTGTCTTCCCACGTGGGGTCACTTTACACAACGCGGAGTCAAACATTATTTTATTACACTATAATTTATTAAGTCTAATATCTGGGAGGTTATTCTGTATAGCCTTAGAGATTCCGAGCTTCAGCGATGACGTAATTTTGATGCAGCAGCAACAAAAATTTAAAATAGGGTAATTCACACGTTGGAATCTGTATGGGCAGTATCGTCAAATCCACGGAGTTCACGAGGCTCGATCGCGTCGAATCCTGAGTGAATAAGGCCCCAGGGGAGTTATGTCTAAAAACACTCGGGATGATTCCGCGCACGTCACTAAGGAATCACGAAGTACAATCGCAATGGGTTCGATATTTTTATTTATTCAAGTAAAAATCTTATGCAGCCCCCCGATCGAGTTTCCTCGCGGGAATATTTTTGATGGAGTCGAATATCGCGATCTTTTTTAAGTATTCCAACAGTAAAAGGTGTTTTTTTGCTTAAAGTCGGGGAAACTCCCTATTCTTTACACTCTAGTTGTCCTTTCGACTTCAAGCATTACTTTTGTTACCAAAGCATACGATTTGTGATTATAGGCACAGTATATCCAAAAATCAACTATGTCATTATAGCCGCGTTTGTCAAAGGAGTCAATGAGAACTGTAATTAAGTACAACATTCCTATCCAGCTACAACGAAATATCCTCTTCTTATTACAAAGAAAGCTGATGCCAACTTTGTTTCGCGATAGTCTAAATTAATGGCACAGCTCAGCAGAAAAAAGACTAACGCGTGTTTGATTAAAAATTAGAATAAACGTTAAACAAATATTAGCATTCTTCCATCCAGTTCCATTTCTTGCGGTTGGCATTCCTTTTTTTCTGAATCTTTTAGCTCCTCGGCGTAAGACTAGAAATATTACCAAAAGAATATTACAACCATCAACAGAATATCAACCATCTGTGGGAAATTACGGCAAGTAACTAATGAAACATCCATTGGTTACTAATTGCTATGGATTCTTTTTGATTTTACCCTAATATTCAGCAACAATGCGGATAATTAGTAGTAGTACTATTTAATTTATAGGGTGCGTCGACAACATGGTCATTTTGCACCACTACACGCCATGTTTATAAAAGAAATATATACGTTACATACATTGGTGTTAAAATAAAATTGTTAATGAGTACTCTTAGTCAAAATTAAAATAAAAATGAATTTTACATCCTTAAAATACTGCTAAAAAGGCCAGTTTCATTTAAAAATGATAAAACGCGGTTGAGAGCATCTGAGTCATCGCCTAGGATCGACTTTATGTCTCCCGATAACTGCAGCCTGCTACGCAAGCATCAGTATTTGTCACACTCCGTCAGGATATGCCGAACGCTGAGAGGGCAGTCGCAGTCATCACAACGGGGTGGTCGTTTCTCCTCGGTGAAGAGAAAGGAGTGAGTCAAAGGGCAATGCCCTATCCTCAAACGTGTGATGACCACTTCCTCCCGGCGACTCTTCCTGACGGATGTGGACCACGCGGATAATTTTTAATTTAAATTAATAAAATATAAATTCAAGGAGAACGCACATTAAAGAAGTAAGTGGATGCTGGTATCCAGCATAATATATTGATGGAAAACATTGTTAAACTGCAAGATTAGTGCGTTAGCCCGCATACGCTCAAGGAAAGTGAGGGTCACACAAGATGGCGGTCTGGCTTCAGCTTCTAGTATTGGACAGCATATCAAGCGTCCTCTCCATATACCTGAATGGTTAAAACGCACAGTGCTAGACAAAGTACCGAGCGAAGACAGTGCATTATATTTTTCAGAATTTCCAACGAAACCGGCTAGAGGGGTGAACCAACTAAAATAAGATTTGAAAAAACACCGCTTCGATACAGTTATGACAAGATTTCGCGAGATCGGACATCGTGTGTCTTGGGACTGCTTCTCTCCGATATCACTGTCACAGGTGCACGTAACTGCACCGGATTAATCCCCTCGCAAGCACCACGGGGACTAGGTGCACCGCGCATTCAATTCCACGTCTAATGCAACACTGCATTAACGAATTTCACGCTCGATGGAATCGCACGAAAATAAACTTTGAAAAAAAAAGATATTGATAAATAAATAAAAAGATTTCGACACTCCCGGTAGACACAGTCGACGAGGCGCACTAATTGGTGGCTGTCACGAAAATGAAGAAAAATAATCGACGCTTTTCGCTTTTCTTTCTTTTTCACGGCGCGTTTCGTTTTTATTTTGTAATTTTTTTATTCGCAACACTTTCCAATCCGACTCTCCTGCACTCCTCCAACGCTCCCTCCACCTTTTCCCACACGATTCCCTAAACGTCACCGCTCATTCAGCCACCACCATCATACAACAAACGCCTTTCCAGACCTGGCGTCGAAGTCGATAAATTGAACAGCAATGTGCATATATAGCGCCACGGCGAAATTTGCGTAAATACTCTCTCATTCCCACACGGTCTTAGCTGTACTCTCCGTTTATACATCATTATCTTGTACTGTTAAACGAGCAATTTTTCCATACATAGGGTGTCCCATAAATGTCACGCCACAGTGACACTGGAGCTAGGGCAGCCTAAGAGGAACCGAACCAGCCTAATATGATCTCAGTAAAAGTTGCACGGTTTTCGAGATATTGCCAAATTAAAGCTTTTTCAAAAATTTCACTTTTTTTACATTTCTAGTCCCAGAATTCAATCGGATAAATTAACGTTCTCATTACGGCCGCTCTTTTAATCTTCCAACTGTGACTCATGTGCCGACTTATATCTGGAACAGTGGCCCGAGAGGGTCATGGGGTCCGAACAAACAAAAGAAACGCGAGAGCCGCTATACCTGTCTAACTTCATCGGCTTTCAAAAATTGGAATGGATAGAGTACTTTGTTTGTTAATTTGTGGCAGTAGCCCCATCAGAGAGCCAAATTGAGAGCTATTCAAGTGAATTCTAGGACTATAAATGTAAAAAAAGTGAAATTTTTGAAAAAACTTTAATTTGGCAATATCTCGAAAACCGTGCAACTTTTACTGAGGTCATATTAGGCTGGTTCAGTTCCTCTTAGGCTGCCCTAGCTCCAGTGTCACTGTGGCATGACATTTATGGGACACCATGTATCTACCCCTAACTGACACCCTACCTAACGAGTAAATGGGTGCTGAAGTTTGCAAGAAAAGGGGGGGGAGTTTATGATGATACTCTTTAAATAACGAAAAATAAATGTATCATCCTTTCAAAACCAATGAAAGTTCTCAAGTCTGCGTGCTAAACGCAAGCAAAGAAAAATATTATGGAATTCTCAAAATGAATTTCACGGTCCATGAGGTATGGATAACACGCAGTTCTAGCACAAGTCATGTTAAATCTCATCCGGTTATTAACGACTTCTCAAATACTATAATCAAACAGAGAGCTGGCTTGCCTCGCCGAGTTCCAACTCTCAAATCGACAATCGACCTGGCGACAGTGGAAAAATCTATCCATAGCAACGAATATGAAGAAATTTCCAAAAACCCCCGATAAAAGTATACAAATTTCCGTTTAACGGTAGGTAGGGAAAAATCGATTGCAAGATTCGATTCTACAAACATTCAACCTCATATTTGTGAAAGAATCAATCTTGTGGCTCAATTCTTTCAATATTTGCATGAACGAAAGAAAAAAGGTCTACACTAAAATTATTCATTTTCCCATTAAATGCCATATAAAGCTAACGATTGCAATAACTCGAAGCCTAATTGACTTTTTTAACTTTTCCGATTTTTCCCAACTCGACTCAATTCTAACCCTCCCCTGAAACTTTCTCCCACCAAGCTCGTTTAGAAATGCCCAGGAATTAGGATGAATCGGCCCCGGTGGCGGAGAGGTTAAGTCCTAGCCAGCTAACCCTAGGGTCGCGGGTTCGGGTCCCGCCTGAGTAGAATATTAACTGCCCAGGACATGAGTGATTGTGTCTCGTCCGTTGTTACTGCTGTTCACCCAACGTAAATTGGCCCATTGTGCTGTATTCGGGATAGTGAAGATAAAATAAAAATAAAATAAAAATAAATAAATAAATGAGTCAGTCAGTCAGTTTTGTAGCTTTTTATATATTAAAATAAAAAAATATAATATATAAAAATGTAATGGTGTTTGTCTGTCCGTTGCTCCATCACGAAAAACCGCATCACGCAACTGGACCAATTGAGCAAAAATTTGGTATGTTCATAGAAAATATATCCGGTTATAAAATAGGCTACATTAAAAAGCCCTCAGGGCCCCCAAGGCCCCCCTTCGTGGTATATGCTAAGCATTGGGTTCGGTGCAGTGATTTCATTTTTTGCCTTTTATTAGTACTTTCACTCAAGATAGAGAGCTGGGATTTATTTATCGTATGGCTGAATAAATTAAGTTTCTAATTCTTTGAATCGATTTTCTTTTACGCTTCGTATTGGTCTGGAAATCAGGTTTTTAATAATAATATTGATAAGATAATTGGCCATAAGATGGCTGCTGAGATATTTGTTGACTTCGACAGCGATCTTCTGACGAACGATGAAGATGGCTCCCTGACAGATAGTATAAAAGAAGACGAAGCCTGTGAATCCGAAGAATAATAAGATATAATAGTAATATGTGAAGAACATAAAAAGTCCTACAGAGAAAAGCTGGGTTCTTTAATGGAATGAACAGATTAGCAAAGGTAACACTGATTTATTTAATATATTAA
Organism: Ceriagrion tenellum; assembly: GCA_963169105.1. Classification (NCBI taxonomy): domain Eukaryota; kingdom Metazoa; phylum Arthropoda; class Insecta; order Odonata; family Coenagrionidae; genus Ceriagrion; species Ceriagrion tenellum. The sequence continues at coordinate 90,359,949 of OY720643.1, forward strand.
ATTGTTCTTTCGGCAACGTAAAGAATTGCATTAAATACAGGAAAAAAGGAAAAACAGACAAAAATGACAGATTATATTCTTATTTTATGCATCGATTTTTATGGTAGTTAGTTAAAATAAAAAGTTTTTACCAGAATGTGATACTGTTACATTATTTCATAATATTTTGTCTCCATGTCGAAATTAAGTCAAACCAACCTTTAAGGCAATGCATGTTATGAGCGTGATATGGCTTTCAAGGTCTTTTCCGAAATGTCCGACCCTGGGATAAGCGGAATCCTGTCTTATCCGGAAAAAATTATGGACCCGAGAGATTCCGCTGAAGACAAGTTTCACTTTACATATATTTCGTGACTTGATTTTGCCAAAATTCATGTTTCTTAAATCTGCTACGTAGCACCTACCGCAAGTCAAACGTATTTTTTGTTCAAATCTTGTATCACTTTACATACATGTAGTGAAAAATACATAAATACAAATTATCCCTATAATTCTAGAAGCATATCAGTGAGTGATCACATGCTGGTTAAATTTCATTTTCCGAAAAGTATTTCCAGGCTTTCGCAAATGCGTTAATAGCCGGATTTCATTATCTTATTCACGGTTTGGTGCAGTGAACGCTAGTGCAGTGCAGTGAACTCACTCCCAACCCCTGAGGTGCATTGCTGGATATTATGTAGGTGTAAATGATTCAACAAGAAATGAGGTATAATGAAATAATACCATATAGCCGATACGATAAAACCGCGCCACATAAATAATGCCTGAGTATACGCTACAACAATCGAGAAATTTACGCGTAATTGCAACTAAAACTACGCAAAAAAGAACAAAGGAGAGAATAGTGCACGCAAAAAACTCTATCCTCGGCGTAAAAAAATTAAAAATAAAATTGAAAACAAAATTTCCCAGCAAAATACGCTAGAAATATAACATTCGGACCACGAAGGTTCCTGACGTGGGTCCGATGGTTGGAGCTTCAGGGTGAGAAAGGGCATTGAAACGTGTGCAAAAAAAAGGAAGCGACACTACACTGCAGTCCTCTTTTATTATAATCATTATTATTTTAATTTTTTCCTATCCTGTCCACCAATCGGAGCGAGGTCGTGGACATGCCGTATTGAGTGAGACGGAGCCACGGGATGTTACCAGCGGCGACTGCGACAGAGAGAATATATATATAGACATACACGATCCAAAACAAAAAACAAGGCAACAATGGAGGAAGGACAACGGCAAAACAAAAAAGAATCGGACCGAGTGACGAGAATACAGAGTCGTCCCTCCGCGTTGGTCGGTTGGTTATGTCTCGTGGAGGGAGAGAGAGAGAGTCGTACGGGATAAACGAAAAAAAGAATAGCGAAATCCAAATGATGGCCGTGGTGGTTCATACTGTTGTTTGCGCCACGGATTAGTGATTATCGTCACTGTTTTGTTTTCATTTCGCTCTCCCAGAGTGGGGTGAGGGCGAAAAATGAGTCATCCACCAGAGGTCACCAAGGGTTCAGGATTGAACTCACAATATTTTGGACTGGCAAAATTTTTATTCGCAGTCTCCAATACGTGTCGATAAATTACGGTTTCGTTCGATTCGAGATATTAGGATATGTCAGAATTTCGAATTATTGGGGAAAAATTAAATAGGTACCAAAGTAATTAGACTCTCTCGGACATAGAAAGCGAGGCCGGTTATTAAAATTGGAGGACACAAACTCGAGCAGGTAGGGCAATTTAATTACTTAGGTAGTACGCTAGAAGAAAACGGACATGATAGCAATAAATACGGACAAAATTAGCGCTAGATAAGGAGGCGGTTAGTAATAGATGGGAGCTTATGACGTGGGCCTTGGGTTAGGATGTGAAGAAGAGGCTGGTGAAGAGCTTGAGGTGGAGCGTAGCGTTGTAGGGCGCAGAAACGTGGACCCTCAGAAAGAGGGACGAGAATAGACTGCAGGCATTCGAGATGTGGGTGTGGAGAAGGATGGAGAAGGTAAGGTAGACGCGGAGGAAGACTAACGAGGAAGTGCTTGAGATGGTGGGCAAGGAAAGGAAACTTCATAATGAAATTCGAGATCGGCAGAGTGGGTGGCTGGAGGGTGTTATAATAATAACATAATAAGGTTACTCAAGAATGTGATTGAGGAAAGGACATTGGGCTTGCGGGGAAGAGAAAGAAAAGGTTTCATTGACGGGAACAAGAAGGATAGATTGTATGCTGAAGCAAGAAAGGATATACGAGAGGTAGATAGGTCCCTGAATGTGTAGAAAACCGGGAAGAGATTATCTGACATTCAACAAAACCTACCTTTATCGGTACTTAAATAATAATAATACATAACAAGGCTCTCTGAACAAATACACAGGCCACTGCACCTCTTAAGATTCCCGAATCCCAAAGTAATAAAGAGAATAGACCGAGAATGAAGTCAGCCATTACAGTACAGTTAGCCCTTGGGATTGTAAGGATTACAATACTTTTGGACTGACAATACAGGGGGTGAGTTGTCACCAGCATGCACTACAAGGTACAAGTAGCTTTCTCCAATATGCGCAATATTATAGGTATGCTACAGTGACAATTTGCATTAGGTAACGTCGCTTCGGTTGCGTTACAACTCTGTTTTTAGGTCTACCTCATGAGGATCCCAAATACTGGCAGCGTGTTCCAAGCGGGCTCCATCCAGGCAGAAGTTACTGATTTCTCTCCTAGCGGCCGGGGGAGGATGGGAAGTTCGAATTCTACGTGTAACAAGTAGTGTATACCTGGAGTGGCATCATCCCAAGCCAGGTATTTCTCAGGTTTAGATATGAATACTACCCTGCGAGCCATATCACCATATTAGCATAATAGGAAGGTCCTCGGATGAAAAATTAAAAGAGAGATGCTACTTTTCTCAGGTTAGGCCACACCTCGTATACACCGCGAGCATTTGGGACCCTGGTCGCATAAATTTAACCAAAAACAGTAATAAAATACAAATAAAAGCTGCGCCCTTCGTTACAAACTGCTACGAGCAAACATATAGTGTCTCACAACCTTTTCAGGGATTTAGATGGGAGCCCCTACACACTCGGAGGCTACACCTAAAGCGAAGGCTTCTTGAGAAATTCAGAACTGGTATGTTTCGGAGCGACTCAGTAAATATTATCATGACGCCTCAATACATCTCTAGGTCTGACAGAAGCAAAAAAATAAGATAGATACATTGCCGAACAAATAGGTTAAAAATACTCGTTCTTTCCGCGCACAATAAGCGACCAGAATAAAATCTAAGCTCCACTAAACACACTCCTATAATACTCGTCACCATTTCACCTCCCAAAACCTTACATCTTTACACAGATGGTGATCTAATACCCCCTGCCACACGCGCATGCGGCGACGCACAGGGTAGTATATAGATGTAGATCCCTAGCTACGGCTATCTATCCCTAGCTATCTATCAGATATAGATATGCATACTACCTTGCGAGCCACATCACCCATATTCAGCACAAAAAAATTAAAGCCGTAGGAAAAACGGAAATACACAATCGAATAAATGATGATTCGGACATGGATTACAGGAGATGAGATGGGCAGCCTTGGATATCCATTATAAATCCATCTTTTCCGCTCGATGTAGTCTTGGACAAACAGCGTCCTGGTTTTCTTACGTTGCTTTAGTCAAAGGAGAGACAATATACGATCGGCCACAGCAATTCTCCAACCCTTTCCTCTGTCGTATTTCTTTCAGTAAAACACAACACAGTCGTCCGCAAACGCCACATTTGCAGCATTCGGTTTCATAGAGGCGCAATGGAGCGGAATGAAGAGAGGGATTCTTTGAACAAAGGCTCAAGCCGTGTCCTGAATCTTGATTCCACAACATGGTAGTGAAATGGTCATTGATTACGTAGAAATCAAGGTTGTCCACCAAAATTGAGTGCTAACCTATTTAATTAAGAATATAAGATGGCAACTTTTACTAAAACCACTAGATTTATTAAACAACGACCCAGGTTTCGATGTGCATTCACATCATCTTCAGGTAGGTCGTTTAATAAATCTAGTGGTTTTAGCAAAAGTTGTCATCTTAAATTGTTAATGATCGAATACCACCAAGGGAGACTGACTAAAGTGAGTGCTATTTAATAAAGCTTAATTTCGAATGCGTGACGCACTTCATTGGCTAAAAAAATAGTAAAACTTTCTAGAAATATCAAGCGGAAACAGGACGGCTTGCCAATTTTGGTGATGTGACGGTGCAGTTCGGCTAGTTTACATCATTGAGGTATATGGAGAAGGCACTTTCTATGCTGGCCAATGCTAGAAACTAAAGCTAGTCCGACATTTTCGTCGACCCTCATTGTCCTCTAGCTCTAGCGGGCTGACGCACAAATTTAGCAATTTTGCTTTCTACATACTACACCGCGAGCCGCCGCATGTGCGTATGGCAGAGGGTGGTAGGTCACCAGCCGTGTAAAGATGTAAGTTTTTTGGAGGTGTAATGGTGACGTGTATTATGGGAGTGTATTTTGTGGACTTCAGTTTTAATTGCGATCGCTTATTTCGCGATGAAAGAATGAGTTTTTGTACCTATCTGTTCGGCATTGTATCTCTCTTATTTTATCGCATCTGACAGGACTAGAAATGTAGTGAGGAGTCGTGATAATATTCTCTTTATCGCTCTGAAACACACCAATTCTGAATTTCTCAAGCAGTCTATGCCTAGCGTGCAGCCACCGAGTATCTAGGGGCTCCCACCTTAATTCCTCTAACAGTTGTGAAACACTATATGTTCGTTCGTATCAGTTTTTAACGAAGCGCGCTGCTTTTCTTTGAATTTTATTAATTTTTTTGGTTAAATCTATAAAACCAGGGTCCCATATGCTCGCGGCGTATTCGAGGTGTGGCCTAACCAGAGCGAAGTAGCATCTCTCTTTGACTTTTTCATCCGAGGACCTTCCTATTATACGCATTACAAAACCTAGTTTCTTTAATTTTGTGCCGCATACTCTGTTTCCCATTGATAACTTTCTAGAAATCAGCATGCACTTACTTCTGTGATGTAGATTCCTCTTGGGTATTTTCTTTATTTATTTAAATTAAAAGTCATCCGCATTTCCGATTAAAACTATAGTAAAATTGAGTAGAATCCACAGCTCTGCGCCGCCAATACATGTTTCAAGATGTGTGATACTCTCGCTTTAAATCCACTAATTCGTCCATTCCGTCGTGCTATCCATGGGAAAGTAATGAGAGAGCAGAGTTTAACATTATGGTGATAATTTCGGTAGTAAGTCTTTAGTTTGATGACGTTACCCTCTCCATAAACCTCAATGATATATATATATATTAACAGCGGAGCTAGCGAAATATTCACACACCGATAAAAAGACAAATAATTTCATAAACTTCATGGTTACGATGTCAGGAAATGTGAAATATCGCTGAAAAAAGGTCGAACAGCACCCCAAAGTTATATTAGGTAGCGGCGGTCCTAAAAACAAGTCTCTCCGGTTGTATAATATGCAGAAGAATCATATTTTTTTATGAAGACAACAGTTTCAAACAAGATATTGTGGAACTGCATTATTAAAATGAAAATAAAAGAACACTAAATGTTGTACTGTCCACTACTTTTAATACATAAAACTTTAGAACACGTGTTTCGGCACTTTATTGACCATCATCAGGTACAGTGAATCCTCAGAATCAGAGCAGGAAATAAACAGGATGGATTGATAGCAAATGAAATAATTGGGGAAAAAGCATAGGAGGAACGGTTAGAGGAAAGGTATTTTGCACAGACATTTAATTTTGAGCACGATTAGCTTCAACGATTATGCATCATATTCAGGCAACTAACACTGTACCAGATGATGGTCAATAAAGTGCCCAACCCCAGGTTGTAAATTTGTTGTAAAGTTGTAAGTTGTAAAGTAAAGCTGTATGTATTAAAAATAGTGGACAGTACAATATCTAGTGCTCTTCAATTTTGATATTTTTGGCGACGCAGTACGGAAATTATTGCCTAGTGGTGATAAAAACCCAACAAAGTGCCATGCAATTTTCATCTACGCGTCGAAATATGTCCACCTTGTTAGTTTTTAATGGAGTAATTAACTTTTTAAACGTTGCCAATGATTTAATAAATATGTAAATCCCCATATGAAAATATTCATTAACGATTATTAATGTGAAGCGACTCGAAGCGCAAAATTAAAATCAACAAAATTGGATTTTCTCCTTGATAAATTTCAAAATTCAGAGGTCACATTAAGCGTGATTTTGTCTAAATTCATTTTCAAAGACGAAAAAGAACGCGAGATATTTTGCACAGATATTTTCTTTTAGGCGCGATTAGCTTCAACGCTTATGCATCGTATTCAGGCAACTACCACCGCTCTTTTTCATCTTTGTCAGCATATATTTTTACACGAATGCTAACAATCATCACAATAACTGGCAGCACAATTCAAATTTATGGTCGCTTAAGATTTTAACTTACTTTTTCAATGGCAGTATTCATGTGGTACTTCACATAATTAAAGAAACATTGACAATTATGGATGAATCAGGGAATGCAGAAGTTGAGTGGAATTCTCATGGCTCTAGTTTTGAGAGACCATACCTACAGGTGCGCTAATGTAAAAAAAACCTTGTTGCGATACACCACTGGTAACTGGAAGAAGGACCCAAACAAGCACAGCCACAACTTGTGGATGAGGCTACCATCTTTTATTAGAGCTGATACTTCAGCATTTTGTTTTGTTTTTTGAAGCCAAATGTTTTCAATTTTCATTCTTCCTTGTCCGCAATTTCCTTATCATTTTAAGGTAGTTTGAGCGAAATATCATTTTACCCAGAAATCAATAATTTGGTCTTATAGTAAAGAAAAATATATCACCCTTCCATTGACATCAAAAATTCAACCCCTTACCACATTGTTGATGGAGATATTTGCCAAAAAATACCAGCCCAATTACATGGGAAATGGTATGTGTATGCACTTCAGAGAGGAATTATTTACAAAATGAGGAATTTATAACACTTAGATGTAAAAAAACTAACAGCGTGTAGTTTGTGTGCCTTCTCAACTATTATTTTAAATTAATCATATTCTCACCGCAATAGGTTCATGGTATCAGAAAAAACCTTCCGTTTTGATGGAGTTTCAAACGTACCGCGTGAAAAAAGTAGTCAAATTAAAGACTTATTTAGATATTTTCATTTGATTACTAACAATTTCTGTAACGTAAAACTATATTATTGGACCATTATTAATACAATATTTTATTCACGTGTCTACAGATGGTGAAATTAGAACTTATAATTCGAATATGGTCTCCAATAGAACTAGGGAACTATCTCACTCGGACTACCTTAATTTCAACAGATTCCGGCGAGATATCGTGGAAGTTCGTCATATTCTAAGAGAAACAACAATTGCACTTTTCCACAAGATATTTTCGCGTTCATTTCAGCTTACAGAGCCATCATCAGGTAAAAGTCACCCTTAAAGAAACTAGGTTTTGTTAAACATATAATAGGATGGTCCTCGGATGAAAAAGTAAAAGAGAGATGCTACTTCTCTCTGGTTAGGCCACACCTCGAATACGCCGCGTCAAATAGATTTAACCAAAAAAATTAATAAATACAAAGGAAAGCCGCTCACTTCGTTAAAAACTGCTACGAGGGTACATATAATGTCTCACAACTTTAAGAGCGATTAAGGTGGGAGCCCCTAGACACTCGGAAGCTACACGCCAGGCTTAGGTTGCTTGATAAATTAACAACTGATATTTTTAAGAGCGACATAGAGAATATTATCATGACCCCTCAATACATCTCTAGGTCTGACAGAAGCGATAAAATAAGAGAGATACACTGCCGAACAGATAGGTACAAAAACTCGGTCTTTCCGCGCACAATAAGCGACCACAATAAAAATTAAGCTCCACTAAATACATTCCTATAATACATGTCACCATTTCATCTCCAAAAAAGTTACACCTTAACACGGCTAATGACCTAAAACCCCCTGCCACATGCCCATGCGGCGGCTCGCGGGGTATTATGTAGATGTAGATGTATAAGACACCTGATAATGGCTCTGTGAGCTGAAACGCAACGTACGCATCAAAATATCTTGAGGAAAATTGCAATTTTGTTTCTATTGTAATATTTCCTTATCCATTAACGATTTTAAGTGCCTCCAATGGTTGATGGAGCACTCTTGAATAAATACCGGAACAGTATGAACAACAGTGGGAGGCGGAGCGCAATCTCGTTAGAAATCGGGAGGCCTCGTGGTCGCATAACGCGTACACCGACTTGCCGAGTTGGACGAAATGTCGACAATTGCGCAAATTTAAGGTCGGCAGCAGATGCGGGGGCAAAAACGGAAGTAATTTTGATTTTTCCGAATTAAGTGATTTCTTTATATTGACGTGCAATCATAAATTCCAAGCGTCCGGACCATTTAATTCAGTTTACCTCGTGATGAGGCGAGGGAAGAGTTAAGAGACACTGATTAAATTTATGTCTGCTCTGATTTGGTTTCTTTCTCGCAGCATCGAAGTTGAAAAAAAAAAACCTCCCTACTTTCTGTGTAGCTTTGCTCAATTCACTTTCATGGTTGAGTGGCGCATCACATACATAGATCATACAAATTAACACACAATGACGGTTGACATCAACTTTAGGAATAGTTTTTATAGGAAACGATTCCAATTACATGGCCCAAGTGCTATCAACCTCGGCGGTGTGAAATGGTTTAATTTAGTTTGAGTGAAATACCAATTCACCTAGAAATCAATAAATTTGATCTTATGTTAAAGAAAAATATCTCATCCTTCCAAAGATGTCAAAATATCAGCCCTTTACTGCCCTATTATCCGAGATTTTCGACGAAAAATACCAGCTCTTTAGAATGGGAAATGATACGTGTATGCAATCCAGAGCGACCTTGTTTTTTAAAATGAGGACAATTAGATCTCTTGTAAAAGTTAATAGTGTGTAGTTCCAAATTTTTCTCCAGCAATTTCGAAAATGTATCATGTTGTCACTGCAGTATTTTTTTCAAAATTGTAAAAACTATTCCTATTGAAGGAGTTTTAAACGTACCAGGTAAAATCAATTTTTGTAATTTTAATTTTAATGAAATTAATGTAAAAATTAATTTCAAAAGTTTAACGTAATTAATGTAAATATTGTCATTTTGACTTCAATGTAATATTAAAAAAAGAGTAATACAAATATGCTCAAGCCGATTGCATGCTATTGTCGGAACCCATCTGAACAACTGAACCAAGAATCATAAAGAACTAGAAAGTTTATAAGAATTAGCAGTTGAGTAAAGTTGGCAATATGATATGTTGATATCCGACCATGGGATCCGTGATATTCCAATACGGAGACTACGGTACTCGCCCGCGCGGAGTCAAGACGTTAGGAGCAGACATTTCCACTAAAAAAGACCTTTCAGGCAAAGGCCACCATGTTTAACTACTACTACACAAGGTAATATGCAGCCGTAGGACGTAAATAGGACTCTTTATTAGAGAAATCCTCAAGATGATGTGATTTCGTCTGCTACACTTGCTAGATACACCAATTAACAATACAAGACCCTTCTCGAAGCAAACCATCGAAGCGAGTGAATTGGTTCAATAGGAAAGGACTAGAAATCACGCACTGCGAATCCATATTGCATTCCCTCTTCCCGCTAACCGGATCAGTTGGCTGAAAGGAGTCGACTGGAACAGAAGCGCAATGCAGCAACACGAGCAGATATTTGTGGCCACGAGTCAGTTCCCGCAGAACTGCAGATTAGACTGGGGCTGATGGACACGAGAGGCTCTCGCCAGGTGGATGAGCATAAACCAGCTCCGCATAAAGTGCCGGGACGCGGCGATATGCATTCCGAGGGTCGGAAAGCCACCCAAGCGCCGGGAACAATCCTTTCCCGCCGCCGCCGCATATGAGCGCTAGGCCAAGGCATGCAGTTAGACAGTTGTCATTACCAGATCGAACGGAGAAGGGGCTGAATTAGTTCGCGGCAGAGTAATCCGCCGATGTGTTATAGACGCAGAACAGCGCTCGGCAATTCAGCCGCGTTAAATCGGTCCGTGAGATAAGGTGAAGGGCTTTCAATCATGCGGAGATTCTGAAGGCGATAGGGCACCAAAGAAATGATTTTCCGTCACATCTATATTGTCCATAGGCTAGCGCGAGAAGCGGTTAACGTAACAAATAAAGATAGTTTGAGCGAGATAGATCCCTAGTCATAATCGAGACCGTATTCGGCGAATACGTTTCAATTTCAGCAACTGTAAAATGTATGAATTAAATATTTCATTTTTACTTGTACAATTAAATATTTTATGACTGAAATTCTACACAATTACATAAAATATTCCTACACGTCTTTAACTTGACTCATTTTTTCATGCTGCACGTTTAAAACTCCTTCACAACGGAAAATTTTTGTGATCCTGAAAAAAACGCTGCGGAAACAACAAGATTTAATTGCAAAAATAGTTGAGAAAACGTTTAAATTATACACTGCAGATTTTTCGACGAGATCTTGGACTAAATTTTCAAGATTTTTAATAAGATCCCTCCGGAGAGCATACACACACCATTTGCAATGTAAAAGGGCTGGTATTTTCCGTCAAAATTTTCTGAAAGTAGTTTGGAAAGGGGCTGATATTTTTGTATCCATGGAAAGGTGAGATATTTTTCTTTAAAATGAGACCGAATTCATAAATTTATAGAAGAAATTATATTTTGCTAAAACCACCTAAGACGATCTAACACCAATATGACCTTATGTCGCCACATTTTCCGCAGGAGTTACCAATTTCCATTACCAAATTTACCACCAATTACCAAATTTTTTACCAAATAACCGATTTTACCAAATTATTTTTACCAAATTCCATTACCAAAAAAATTTTACGAATTACCAAAAAAGAACCAATTTCAACTGGAGACATCGTTTTATTTGAAAATGCCATGCACCATTCACTTTGGTAAAAAACAAATAAAACTCATTCAAAAACAAACCAAAGGAGGAGAACTACAGAATTACTAGAATACTACAGAACAAATGAATGAGTTAGATCCGCAACTAGGAGATGTTCAGAATAATTGATAAGAACATTATATGGAAGCACTACGGTGAGGACGAAGTTCAGATAAATAAGCCACACTGGACGCAATGACTTGGTGAGGAACATAATATGATTGAAAATTAAAGGTAAAGCTGCACGAGAAAAGGCTGTGGAACAAATACATAGGCCGGGTGAAATGGGATATGAATCACTGGAGCTGCAAGGGAACAAAGAAGTTAACAGCGGTCAGGATAGAGTGAAGGGCTGTAATCCACCTATCAGATTAAATGGCTAACGAACATGAAGGGTTAAATGTTGTAATAAGGGACCACATAACAGGTAGTCCGTTATTAGGCGGGGATATCGCTCAAGAGCAATTTTAATCCACGATCAAGTTAGTTAAAATGAAGTAGGTTCCACAAGAAATGCAGAAAGAGACTTAATTCTTGAAGCCGATTCCACCACTACTGTCGGCACAATTTTTACCTTATTAAGGCTAAAATTTTCGAAGCGTACGCTCGACTAGTGCCTACAACCAAATCTACATACCACCCTGGGAGCCGCCGCATAGGCGTGTGGCAGAGGGAGTTAGGACACCAGCCGTATAAAGAGGTATAAAGTTTTGGGAGGAGAAAGTATGACGTATATTATGGGAGTGTATTTAGTGGAGCTCAGTTTTTATTGTGGTCGCTCATTTTGCGCGAAAATAACGAGTTCCTGTAACAATCTGTATAACAGTGTATCCATCTCATTTTATTGCATCTGTCAGACCTAGAGATGTAGTGAGGCGTCATTTTAATATTCTCTGTGTCGCTCTGAAACACACCAGTTCTGAATTTCTCAAGCAGCCTAAGCCTAGCGTGTAGCCTCCGAGTATCTAACTAACTCCGAGAAACTAACTAAGGGGTCCCACCTTGATTTCTCTAACAGTTGTGAAACACTATATGTTCGTTTGTAGCAGTTTTTTAACAAAGCTCGCTGCTTTTCTTTGCATTTCATTGATTTTTTGGTAAAATCTTTATGACCAGGGCCCCAAATGCTCGCAGCATATTCGAGGTGTGGCCTAACCAGAACGAAGTAGCATAATTCTTTTACTCTTTCATCCGAAGGCCTTCCTGTTATACGCTAAATAAAACCTAGTATCCCTAATGCTGTGCCGTATATGTTTTTTATGTGTTTTCTTCTCGATATATTAGGAAGAGGTAGAGTAGATGTTTAAAAAGGGTAATGCCAGACGAACGGTAGGCGAAGGCCGTGATAGAGGAGAGGATGCCGGATAAGTGGGGAAGGGGAAGGACGAGAATGGGTTTCACGGATGATGATCGATAGGAATTAAGTAGACAAGAAGAAAAATGTGTGCACGCGGAAATAGGTCTGCGTCCAAATGCACGAGGAAAATGTTTACTCGCTTCCGTTATAGCCTACGTTAACTGGTGTATTGTACCGATAAAATAATATTGGGATTAATTTTCTTCTGCACAATATATACCCTCATTCACATCGAACGTAATAAAAACCGCGCTTAATTCATCCACACTGGAATATTCCAACAACTATTTACAGCAGAGTCGGTGGGAGAGATTTAAAAACCTGAACAGAGTTCTTGAAGACCATTGACAAACCCCCACATTATTTCTTTAAATTTATCAATCTGTATCGTACCGAATTATACGAGTGTGAAAATAAATGAAGGTATAATAGGAAAAAAGAAAAGCTACCGGTACCTAGGAACGATGGTGACAGACGACTAGAGAAGTATTGCAGAAATAAAAGCAAGGATAGCAATGGCAAAAGAGGCCTTCTGCCAGAATAAAAACTTGCTATGCAATAAAAGCCTGGATCTGCAGCTGAGAAAGAGACTAGCTAAATGTTATTCATGGAACGTTTTCATGTATGGATGTGAAGCGTGGACATTAGGTAAGAGGAAAAGGAATAGAATAGAAGCTTGTGAAATGTGGGTGTGGAGAAGGATGGGAAAAGTAAGATGGGTAGATAAGATGAAAAATGAAGAGGTTTTGTGCAAAGTAAAAGAAGGAAGATCGCTCCTAAAGGAAATAAGGAAAAGGAAAGGAAACTGGTTGGGCCATGTGATGAGAGGGATAAGTATAATAACTGTGGCACTTGAGGGTTCAATTGAAGGAGAGAAAAAGAGAGGAAGGAGAAGAATTAAATTGGTGGATAAGGTGAAGAACATCAGCTATGATGAAACAAAGAAGGAAGCTCGGGACAACAAAAGAAAGAAGCAAATGGAGACAGCAGTGGTGTACGGGACCTGCCAGCAGGCATTACACTAGATGATGATGATGATCGTATCGAATAATAAGCTAAACCGCTAACAGTTGAATGCTCGTAAAATCTCGAATAGTTATTTTCCGTTTAAATATGACCGTTCCTTCTCGGACAGATGACTCGGCCTGAAAAATAAAATTGCTTATTGTCGGCGATGTACTCTCATATTAACGGAATACTCAATTTCTTTAAATTAAGATTACTTACTTTAATTTCATCAAGATTTGAGGGATTTTAAATTATGATTCAACTTCCATTTTTCATAAATTCTGAAAATAAAATATTTCCGTGAAACAATTACCGTCCCTTCTCGGATTGTGACTCAGTCTGCAAAACAAAAATTATTAACTGATGGATATATATCCTATTATTTACGGGATACTCAATTGCTTAAAATTTAAATTTCTTTCATTTAAGCAAGGTTTAACGCAGTCTAAATTATGATTCCATTCTAATTTTGCGACGTACCCCGAAAAACCGTTTGAGATTTGCATGATTCTTTTGAAACTGAGGAGCCCCATCTTATTATCGAATGTTAAAGAAGAATAAACTCTTGAGCCAAGCGTAAAAATAGGCGGGGTGGGAATAAGAAAAATATCACGGGAGATTAGAAGGGTAAAGGAACTCGGAATGCAAATGGAGCGAGAAAATAACAAAGCTCCTCTTCATTCTAGCGCAGATTCTAAAACAGCGAAAAATATCCCAGAGTTAATTACTAAAAATTTAAATTTATCAATGCCAACATCCGATTCCACATATAATGCCATCTGTTATACAGCACCCATACTTTACGAACGAAACTTAAATATGCTCGAATTCCCTTGTTTTCTGCAAGACAATATGTTTAAAATTAATAATTTCAATTTGTACCGGAATAATACCGATGGAAAATAATTACTAAACACAGTTTGAAATACTTCCTAGATATCTTCCAAAAATTTACGGTGAGATCTAAACTTTTTAGGGTCTTACGACACTGAAATCACGTAATTAAGTCACCGTTTAGTTAACACATTATCCAAGGAGTAGAAAAAAAAACATTTAAAACACACATGTGTAGATTAATCAATACACAAAAAATAATAAAACGATATAAAAAGCTTCGAAAAGTTAAATTTCAATTAAATAATGTGAAAATAACTTAACCCTCCATAGCTGATTAATAGTAATTATTGATTTTGGTAAGTCTTTCTCGTAACTTTCATATCAGTGCATTTTTCACTTTCGCTTTTTTCGCCTTCGCAAGCGCTCATTTTTGACTGCCCAGGGTTAATAATTCATGTATATATTAATCCATGGTTAATGAATAATATTTTATGATCCATCAATTAAATCAATTGGTTCAAGCTTAAGGTAGTTTGAGCAAATTATCATTTCACCTTGAAATTAGTGAACTTTGTCCCTTTTTAAAGAAAAATATTTCACCCTTCCAAAGATAAGAAAATATCAGCCTTACCGAACTACTTTCCGAGATTTCAGATGAAAAAGCCACCCCTTTTAGATGGAAAAAGGTACGTTTATGTACTCCAAAGTGACCTGTTTTAAAAAATGAGGACACCCAGGTCTCGTCAAAAAATTAAGAGCGTGTAGTTTAAAAGTTTCCTCTACTATTTTCGGGAATAAATTACGTTGTTACCGCAGTATTTTTTTTCAGGGTCGCAAAAAACCTTCCGTTGTTAAGGATGTTTTAACGTACCGCGTGAAAAAAATTAGTCCAGCAAAAGACTCATTTTACTCAATAATTTGAAATTTCAGTCACACAAAAGTATCCAAATGCACCAATAATCATGGAATATTTCATTCACGCTTCCAAAGATGCTGATATTAAAACGTATACTTCGAATATGGTCTCAATTATGACTAGGGAACAATCTCGATCAAACTAAATAAGTCGATCAGTTGCTATGTTGAACTGTAATTCTATAATGGATGCTTTGGGCTATGCTGCTTTTTGTTCATTTATGAAAACTCTACGTTTCGCTGCTCGCATTGGAAGCGTCTTCAAGAAAATGAGTGGTTACCAGCTTCAGCTTGGTCTCATATTGAAGTATCGATGTCCGTTGCACTATTGTTGGGCCGATTTGAATCTTGTGCGGGAGACACTAGCCGTTGGGCTTTTGCAGGAGCCAGGAATCCGTTCCAAACCAAGCTCAGGTTATATCCATCCTCCCTGTTGAAATGTTTTGGCCTTATAGCTATTTCTATGGCCTCAGGTATTAAGCGCGGATGGTATTCTTGCGTCCAGGCCAAGATCCGTCTCCCGCACAAGATTCAAATTGACCCAGCAATGGTACAACGGACATCGATGCTTCTATTATAATTATCTAATTTTATGGCCTCCATTTGACCACTTCAGTTACCTTCTGGAATTCTTCTGTTTTCTGTTAGCCCAGGATTTCTTCATTCGCTCGGATCAAAATTTTCTTTCTTCATCAATTCACCCTTCCTATTCTCTGTTTAATTTTGTTTTGTATTCTGGTCTGGTTGTCCTTGAGTCTCATGATTGTGTCAGCCTTTTCTTTCAAAATTTTATATTGTAATGTGTAATTCACCCATATATTCCTTAATTCCTGCAATCCATATTATTCTGGTCTCACTTTTCCATAGTTTTCCTATAGTTTTTTTTATAATCGGTGCTTATCAGATCTATGTAAGACCAAGAGGAAGTTAGTTACCACCCATTCTCTTCAAAACGCTTCCAGTACGAGGATCGTAACGTTGAATTAAAAAAAAGGAACAAAACGCAGCATAGTCCGAAAGCATCCTTCATAGCAAAAAATGCTGCAAAAACCTCCAAACAAAAAGTATAACTGTAATTACTTGTTTCCAAACATTGCATGTAACAAATGATATGGTACGAAGTCACTCGCACGGGTACATATACACGAGGGTCGAAATTTGCTATGAAAAAATCATTTGACTTGACCGGGATTCGAACCCAGATCTCCCAATTGCCGGTCAGGTGTGTGAGCCAGTTAGTTCGATATATATTTATTTCAGTTTGTTATGCAAAATACATATTTTTACCAATAATACACCACCAAGCCATCTTCCTTCAAGGCGAATTTCGAGGGGGGTTTATGCGAACTAGATGTTCAGGCCTCAAGTCTACATTGTAGCACATGAGTCGTGCTTACAAAGCCACTGTCGCGGTGGATAAACCCAACATTGTCGTTATTAAAACGACGAAATTGACAAATTTCCAAACATTGCATGTAACAAATGATATGGTACGAAGTCACTCGCACGGGTGCATATACACCAGGGTTGAAATTCGCTATGAAAAAATCCTCATGTGCTACAATGGTGGTGTAACTGGCTAACACACCTGACCGGCAATTGGGAGATCCGGGATCGAATCCCGGTCAAGTCAAATGATTTTTTCATAGAGAATTTCAACCCTGGTGTAATTACTTGACTTTGCAACGACAATAAAAGATACTGTCGATTATTATTCAACGTGCCGCAGATCAAACTCTCCGGCTCGAGAAGGCCTTACAGTTGGTAACCCTTACTGGGAGTGGGTAGCGAAGGACGCGTGGGACAGCTGTTCGGTACGAGACAAGTAAGGAAAGGGTAGATGGAACTAAAGGCATTAGCGCTGAGTGTTAAGGGGAGGGATGGGGAGAGTAACGGAAAGGGTGGGGGATCTAAAAAATAGATTGAAGGGATAAGAGAGGACGCGGTAATCTCACGGGAAGTCATTTCCTAAGAGGGTAAGAGGGAGAGGTGGAGAGAGGAAGAGCGGGGGAGGTAATAAGGATGAGGCCCTGACGAGATACTAAGGGAGAGGAGAGGCGGAGAGATACGAAGACAAGTCGAGTTGAGCTCGGTATAGCGAGAGAGAGAGAGGAAGCTGGTCTCCTTGAGTGATGGCGAGAGATACGGTGCGATGGGAGATTATCCTCTTGTCTTGACTACGGAACCGAAAACTTAAAAAGGGACACTTCCGTGCAATTAAATTGACAACCCTGAGAACGTGGAATTAAGGGGAGCAATTTATTTTAAAAATTGGAGGAGTAACAGGGGAGATCCCGAAAGATGGTGTCACCGACTAATCCTCAGCGAAGCTCTCGATACCCCCAGCATTTCGAATAATGCCTCCGCTGTGCATTAAACGTATTGGTTTTCCGCTTCAGACCTCCGAGGAAAACGTCCGATATTTTCGGAGCAGCCATGCGGAATTGTCGCGGGAAATTCCTTTGTGAAACCCGTGAAAAAACCTACCCGGAAGATTCGTACTTCTAACTCCAGTTCGGCAAGGCGATGATAATATGTTCATACGATCATGAAGCGAAACTAGATAGCGGGCATTGGGGACAGAGGAAGCTGAAACCACCATTAACAAGTAATGGTGATTGACAGTCACACTTAAAGATTAAAAGCAGCAAGGATACGCTTTTAGAACTTAAAGGGAGCCATTTGAGAATCTATCAGTGCTCTCCTAATCTCAAGACGTTTGCCTAAATCAAAGTGCTACGCTTTTTTAAGGTAATACTTGGCAGCACTGTAACACTGTGAAATGTAACCGGAACGCTAACTTAGAGTGATATGAGATAAAAATTGACAAATGAAATAAAACTCGGTTCAACTTTGTGGAGTTGTAGTCAATTTGTAAAAATTACTTTTACACTCCACTGGTCAGTTCACAGATCAATTTGACTTGATGGGGGCATTTTAAAAAATGAGAATTGACTTTTAATAAAATTTAAAAATCGGCTTTGATGACGGTTGCAAAAGACCGTTTGCGATGACGTAAGATCTTTTCAAAGGAATATGTGTTCTCTGGACATACACAGTTGACTCTCAGTATGACGAACAATATCAGCCATTCTGCTTCGGAAATAGGACGTGTATGTACTCCAGAGAGACCTAATTTTAAAAATTAGGAATTTTTAATACCTACATCTCGTCAAAAATTAACAGCGTGCAGTTTGTATGATTCACCGACTATTTTTTTGATAAATGATGTAGTAACGACAGTAATTTTTTCAGGATCGTAAAAAACCTTCCGTTTTGAGGGAGTTTTTAACGTACCGCGTGGAAAAAAATAGTCAAATTAAAGACGTTCGTAGATATTTTTATTCAATTAAAAATGTACATCAAAGCATATTAGTAGTTAGGACATCTACTTGAATATCCCTCCAAGAACGCGATAGCCGACGTATTATGATTTCGGAAGCCCCTTACAATTAGAAACATCATTACAGGCTATTACTTAATCTGTATCACACTCAGTAAATTTTTTCCCAGAAAATTCGTTGGACTTGATTGAATTTTTAAAAGTTTCCGAAGGTAGCTCATCATCATTGGCCGTTTAATCCTAAGATTGATTGACTGTAGCCTCCCACCCTTCCTCATTTAACGCTAGTTCCCTTACCTGTGTTCTTGTTCTTGAACGCATGTTCTTTTCAAACCCATTGTGTCTCAGGGTGTGTCCTATCCATCTGGTTCTTCTTTTCTGGATGTTGTTCCTTATTTTGTCCGTCCAATTTATCCTAAGGTAGTCATACCGTCGAAATTACACAGCTTGTTTCACTATAAGATAATCACCAATATTCCCACAGTTATTAATTAAGTGGTGACAAATTGTAAATGTGATTGACGAATAAATTTAAGCTTAATTTTCACATAATATTTTATCCAGGCCTACTCCGGTACGAAATGCGGTGAAACCGATTCAACCACCCCGAAGACTCCAAAGAAAATGCTAATTACGCATATTCGTAATGAAAATAATTAGCAGTATCCTTCAAGGACATTTTAAATGTACACTAGTTGGAAGAAGGGTAAATTCTGGAAGCTTCGAGTATAATGAAGATAGAACACAGGCATTTCGGGAAATTAGTATATTTAACAGAAAATAGCGAAAGCGCCTGATCACACGTTCCCCGTGTCAATGGGGCCAACGGCTGCTGTGGCGATATCGCAAGTAGAGGTATATATACACGAACATGCATTAAATAGTCCTTCTCAATTAGACTTGCAAGGCGGATAAAAACTTCAGTAAACGATCGGATAGGTATCCTTCCGCTTGTAATTACACATGAAACTCCATTTGACTCAGAGAGCACTTCCAAACACACCGCCATTAAACCCGACCCCAAAAAAGCAAATATTTCCCTCATTCATCAACTAAATATTTTTTGCGGAATCGTAGCATTCAGAGTTTTTCTCGTCCGATTAAAAGTTTGAGCTAAGTATTGCAACACTCTATTCAGAATTTAATTTACCTCAAGTTAAAATACCGGGTGTCTTCACTGTTGACTAATTTCAGGATGAATATCATCGATTAACATGGTAGCGCTCGTAATCAAAACGCCGACTATTCATGCAGGGGGAATAAAACTCAACGTGAAATTTAAGAAAGTTATTCGTTCACCGTGAAAGGATTTGCAACGACGCCTCATACCCCGTAGCCCTCAACAGGTCAATGACATCAGCGGGGACTGGTTGAGAGGTCCTAGTTTCTTCTATCTTTCTCACTTCCCATAAGCTGCCAAACCCAGACAATCCGATTTTCGGTGAAGCACCCATGAACTCATTCGAAAGCGTCTATTTTTACTTGAAAATGATCTTCCGGCCCTTATGGATACAATAGCACCGACTCTTCAATGGTTCAGAGCTATTTTTTTTTCAACGTACTATTCTTAAGCATTCTCGATTTGCAATAATGATCATTCATACAGCATTAAACGCTGAGGCTCTTATGGATTGCTAAGCTCAGGGGGACAACAGAATGGAAATGCGGCCGTTAATCGGAATGGTTATTTTCAAACGATAAAGCAAATCATAAGCACTGAAGCAATTGGTATTGCTTCCCCATTCCTTCACCTGGCAAAGCCTTTGATTTGCTTCCGCAGTGCCAATATTCCCGATCGAACACGGGACTACGTCCTGTATCCTATGCATGGGTGCATACTCTACTCCTAAATTTTCTTAATGGGCTATGCACTAAATAGGCAGCAATAAAAATATAAAAAAATTGCGTTTCGTAGATAAGTAACAAAATTCAGGATGCGCATTCTATCATAAATTTTAAACTTTTTCAAAACAGCTTTCCAACTGGAAATAGTCTCTGAAATTTCCGGGGCATAGGCTTTGTCTCCAATCTATTATTTTCATTTCTTTGAGTATATATATTTTTTTAGTTTCTTAGTATATCACTCGGAAAAGGTATGAATTTCGACGATTTTAACGAGCTGTCCTATTTTTTAATTTATAAAACCTTAATCAACTTGTTAAATTCATAATTTGACCAGCAATAAACACTAATTAAATTAGGTACAGAGAGAACATAATTTTTCAAATTGGGTGGCTGTCGAAAAAATGTTTCAAGTCATTGTTGGCTACATATAATTACAAAAAAAATACATACACAGAAAAAAAGGTTTTTTTAACTCTGAGAATATGACGGTAACTTGTTCATTGATGAAATGCAATCCTTTCCCATGAAAAGCAATACAAGGTCATTAATTTCATCAACGGTAATCAATAACCTTTTAATCTAAGGTCGCAGCCACGATAATACCGAGCAGGTTGTTATTGCATTGAAAATTGTCTTTACTCATGAAAAATAATAAGAATTGATGATTTTTTCATTCTCGCGTCAAAAATAAAATGGCCACGCACCGGTCTTCCGTTATTTTTAGCATAATTGTGAGTCCCCAACGTTTGGACCTTAAATTACTTTCGAGAAATAAAATAAAGTTTACTTAATAGTGGTAATTTCTATTTTGCGTTTCAGCGGAGTTACACCAGCATTGATCCTTTTCGGCTAATCAAAGCAGGTTTTTTAGACATGTTAAAGAATGAAACTCAATTCACACGCAATCTTTTAAACTATGGCATAATTTACCGTATTCGCGTATTCCAAAATTAATCACAATATTTGATGATCGCAGATAGTGGCCTTTCACATGCATCTCTCCAAGTGATGATCTTTACTCTGAACACGTGCAATTAAATTTCATTAAAACGACAATTCCAAAGACAATGGTAGTCATCGTGGGTTAAAGAACAGCAAAGAATGTTTCTCCCAAGTTTAAATGGTCAGTTGCAGTCAAAATCATATAATTATTGCGCGTGCTATGAATGCCTTTCATGATAAACACAAAATATTTCTTAGAATATACCTTTTCCGGAAATGACCATTTTTTCAACCTATACGACGAAGTACGTTCAGACCCTGCGAAACCTGAGGGAAGAACTGAACCACAGAACACGGATGTTGTAATCACAAAATTCAACTCATTCGCCAATATTATCAAGCAGCAGGTAAAATAATAGAATTCAGCCATTGCGAATGTGTAAAATATAATACAATAACATTTATATCCTCTAATTTTATCATCATTTGCTTATCGAGCCAATTTCGTTTGTATAAGTTCATGTCAAAATAGTTTACCAAATTACCAAATTCAGAAATGAACTCCACTTTCTCAGGCGAGATATCGTAGAACAGCATAATGAGTAATGAAGCTCAAACGATTTCGTACTGTCTACTAATTTTTTTATTTATTTCACCTCTTGCTACACGTGTTTCGACTGACTAGCACTCATCATCAGGCAAGACTAATATAACATAAACAGATATGACCTTATATAATACGTGAAACACCATGTGTGTGTGTGAACACCAGTGTGATGTAAATATGGTGTTTCACGTATTATCTATCACGTATATCTGTTTATGTTGTATTATTCTTGCCTAATGATGACTCCTAGTCAGTCGCAACACGTATAGCAAGAGGTGAAATAAAAATTAGTATACAGTACGAAATCGTTTAAGCTTCATTATTCAGAAATGAGTTAAATACACATGGCAAAGAGCTGGTTTCCTAAAACACCGCCCAATTGATTTTCTATCAAGCAAACTTCAATTCAAAACTAGAACCAGAGACAGAGAAAAATGCGAGCGGCAATCTAAATTACGAATGCATCACAACATTCAGGCATCTGTGGTATAAGCGACGTAAAAACTCCGAAGATAATGTATTTTAAGCGCAGCTAAGAACATTAGGGACAACCTGGACTAAGGTCAGGAACAAATTCATAGGATATTAAGCTACCCTACCGCTCTTCAAATACTTCATGATCTAAATTCGGAAAAATTATATAATAATACAATTGTAAATTTTAATGAACAATCAATGTAAATAATTATCATTGGTTAGCAGTTCAATCCTAGGATTGGCTGACTACAGCTCCATCTTTCCCAATCTAATGCTAGTTCCCTCACCTCCTCGGATCTCTTCCTTTGTACTTTCCTCTTTATTTGGTCCATGAACTTATACCTGGGTCTTCCTATTGGGGACTTTTCCTTCTATTTTGCATTCAATTATGTTCTTCACAAACTCATTTTGTCTCAGGGTGTGTCCAACCCATATGGTTCTTCTTTTCCGTATGGCTTTCCATATGGTGCTTTCCTCTTCTACTCTTCTGTACACTTCATCATTTATTATTTTGACCGTACATTTTAACTTCAGCATCCTTTTCCACCACCAGGTTTCGAAGGCTTCTAGTCTCTTTTGGTCAGCTTTTCCAGTGGTCCATGAGTCCGATCCAAAGAGTGCTACGCTCCACACGAAGTAATGAACTATACAACTATATTTTTAAAAGTATAGGGAGGTAAATTTAGGTAATTCGGCAACAGATGCGAAGAAAATCATTGATAAAATAAAAAAACTGTGAACAAAAACAAGTTTGCATTTACAGCATTAGAAATTTTCAATCAATTGTCTTTTTCAGCAATTTTTCGGAATTATCAATAGTAAATTAGTAAACGCACTGTCCACACGAGGAGCGAATTCCTCATCAAAATTTAAGGATAAACATCCCGTACAGAAATATCGCTGTGAACGTTTCCTCTTGAATGCCTTGAAATAACACTTTAAAGGCGGTGAAGAAATCATTTCCAATAGGAACTCGCCCGTCTAGGCGGTAATAGGCGGTCCTATTGAAATTCACGGCGAACACATCACGGAACGCCATGCCCGCTACAATCGTAGTTATTTAGACGACGGGCGAAGCGCTTAAATGGAAATAAAAACGCACCAACGCGACGTTCCCACGAGAGGTCGTTGCCCTATCACACCAAAATGACCTCTTCACTCAACATCCCCTCAATATTTCCATCCATATGGTCTTCAGTGCCGCCCTCTTTGGATAGTTTTTAGGGAACTGTTTCGCGTCCAAAATCCTAAATTCCATCTAATGATCGAGGAACGTTAAAGAGGAAAAAAGCAAGGCCGTGCCTACGGGACATTACATGCACTTTCCATGGATTTCACGATAATGGCATCAATTTTCCACGCTCCGGTCTCCGTCTAATAGACGGAAAGTCACCGGGGACGCTATAGAGAAACAATTTCGACACGGCATTTGAATGCATTTGAATTGGAAAGGAAGTCAAGAGAGTGAGAATGAATTTTTTTGAATCGATTCCGTGGAGAAAAGAAGAGAATGAGATGTAACGGAAGTTTTGTGAGCGCATCGAGCGAGGTAGAAAAAAAAATAGACGTCAAGGAGTAATGGGAATATAGAATTGAAATCCAAGGCACAGCCGTTAACAAGGTGAGGAATCCGAATGAAGCTTGGATTAACTCACATCTTCATCTCTCATTGTGCAGCAGCACGGCACATTGGACAGCGGAACGAAATCATTAGACGGAACGGACGACTTAATAACTGCACACAAAAAAAGGTATTCCTCTACTTCCAATTCAGTGATATCCCGATTACCCATGGTAATGTGGACTGTGGATGATCAAAAACTCTGTCCATGACGAAATGGCTCCTTCGCGAGGCTAAACTGTGATTTTTTTCGGGTAATGTTCTCGTCAGAGTAGGCTTAAATGGAAGAGAGTTGAATCCCCATACATTTTTACAGGCGCAAACCTCTTATACATATGTGGACCCCAGAGGTCAAGAGGTCTAAGTGACATTTTTGAAGAAAATAAGTTATGTACAGGAATGGGATGTGAAAATAAAAATCTTTTGGGTGGTAAAGGGATCCATGTGATTTTCTTGACAGGTGCTGCTATCTAGGGTAATGCCTCTTAACTACTTAGTGGGTTGTACCAAACATTTTCAACTTTGACTTAAGTTTTCTCTAAACAATGGTTTTGTTACTTAGACCCCTTGACTTCTGGGGTCCTCATATAATACACCTTTTTTCTTAATTTCACTTGAGCTGGATTGCAAATGGATATTTTTTTAAATTATAATTGTAAGAATACGGAACTTAATACGTTACTTTCACTCCTACAAACTTACGGAGAGAAAATATTTTTGACAATTATTCGATATTTACCGTGATAATTAAGATAAAAAATACTCGGAATCCATATTTTTTCACGTGAGAGCGAAACGAAATCTAATTGGTGTGACGCCATTGGTGCACGGGAACAGTCCTAACCTTTCTTTAGCTCTTCAAAACTAAAGGAAAACAATTTGATCAGAAAACTGGTAACCGATTGAATAAGTTTAAGTAACAGAATCAGAATATAAAAAGATTGTAATACGTGGACAATACACTATTGTTTATCATTTTCCGGGTGGGAAGAAGGTGAGTCATTGGATCTCAGTGCTATCATGTGATTAGTAGTAGGTTATTAATACCGTAGCTAGGTTATCTACAACTAAAAAATACCGTGCAAACTACCACTATGGTGGATTCTACGCCAGACATGCATCACTCATCCCAGTTCAAATTAGAACCGCGCACTTTCCCCAAGTCACTTTGCGCAGGCCAAAGGCAGTCAGGATAACAATGCGCGGTCAGACCAGAAACTAGGAGAGTGCTACGCAGACAAACAAACTACTATGCAGTACGCTAGTTAGGATATAGCAACAGGTTAATATCATTCATGATATTGATAAATATTGATGATAATTTTATGTAATTGTATTTGCTGTGAGTCTTTGCATATCTCATTATGTCTATAATTTTTCATTATTTAGAAACGTTCACTTATCAAATTTTATTGCCAATTTTATGTACAATCACACACGATTGGTACAATGTACCAATCGAAAAACGAAATAATAAAGTTTCTGTGAAGTACAGTGCCGTTCATATCGACCAAATTAATTTAGAACCACTTTTGAAATATCGAGATTAGGTAAGGAACAACGGAACTGTAATACCTTGCCGACGTTTCGGAGTGTAATGCACCCCATCATCAGGACTATACAAAAGAATACATAAAAGTATAACAACCGTAAATTAATACAAGGATCACTTATACATCAATTACAATATAAAATTCAATATAAAATTACCTTGCAATTAATAATCATAGGGATTCATCTTCAGTAGATAGCCTTTTAGGACAAATTTTATTAAAGTAATTGCACATTCCAGAACCAGTAAGAAACGTCACTCTGTGCATTATAATAGCCATTTAAATACAGTGACCTCGATGGATACATATCAGCTTACTTTACATAAACAAACTTCAATTTTTTTACAAAAACAATAGAGCATGAACCTTTATGTATTATTTTGTATAGCCCAGATGATGGGGTGCATCACACTCCGAAACGTCGGCAACGTATTATGGCTTCATTGTTCCTGACCTAACCTCGCTATTTAAGAAGTGGTTTCAGAAGTAGCCACTACGGTATCTAATTGCTCTCTTGGCAAATACTTCTGTCAGCTACAGGTCGCATCGGTAACGCAGATCGCTCCATGCAATTATCATATCAAACTAAGCATCAGGAAAAAGCGTAACGCATAAGAAACGTCTAACCACGCCACTTTTATGTAAATCGCACACCCTTATTCCATGAATTGATTGCAAGCGAGGCTCCAACGGGTTTACAGCGCTCCAGGTGATGTTGACGGTGAAATCCAAGGACCATTAGTTTGATTTGACAGCGGGAAATGCATTTCAGGGAGCGGGGAATGGAATGTTGATGTTGATCGGGTGATGGCGATGATCCAGGGGCCATTAATTTGATTTGGCAATGGGAATGGAATTTTCTATCTCGGGGAGAGCGGAGTGCTGGGGACTCAAGTGCTCGACGGCTGGAGGGGGGCTGATGCATGCACCACCCGCCTGCAGGCCGCGCACCGCGGCACAGCCACGGCATTTGCATGGCAACGCGGCACGCCGACCAATTTGGCGAAGCAATGAGAAGTGCTGTGGCGAACGACGATACCGTCGCGTAATGATACGTCTACAATGATGAGAAACTTGTTCCGTTGAAAGAGCAGTGCCTCATTGTAATCGGGGATATCCCAGCGAAACAACCTCTCGCCGGCCACATCGAAAAGTTTTCGGTGATGAATGACGAGGGGAAAAAATTGATGCATCTTCACCCAGACGGAGTGGCTCGATGGGGATATTCCTGCAATGCATATGTATCAGGCAATCCCGAAGCCAGCCTATCTGAATCCCATCCTAACCGCATTAGTATTTCCTCGGCTGCGTGTGGAGCAGTCGGATTGGGAATGACAAATGCAAGAGAGTGTCTTGAACGTTATCCGTCGCTAATCTCGCATACACAACGAGCAGTCATCGCCATCCTAGCGAGGATATTAAGGTGTTCGTCAATAGATAGGATAAAAAAATAGAATCAAGGCGCAAAGCTCAGTTGCTGCAAGTTAACACCCTCGCCGGCTAATTAATGGGTCGCGGGTTCGAAGCAATAGGAGTACTTAGTTATCGCGTGAGCATTGATTCACAACTCATCCAACCCGTATTTAAAGTGGTTGGAGCAAGATTTTCCCTTAGTCATGATGAAGACCATATTCAAAGTTGATTTAAGGTGACCTGGCTAAATGAGTCAATTACTAAGTTACACATTATTATTAATGTATTTTATGGCCGTCATTCGACCACTTCAGCCATCTTCTGGCGTTCTTCTGTTTTCAGTTAACCCAGCATCTCTTCATTCGCTTGGATCGTAATTTTCCTTCCTATTCTTTGTTCCCCTTCCCACTCTTTGTTGGTTAATCTTGGTTTGTAGGCTGGTCTGTTTGACCTGAAGTTTCATTGCGCCTGTCGTTTCTTAAAAATCTTCCATTTTAATGTGTGTTTCACTCATATCTTCCTCAATTTCTGCAATCCATCTTATGCTGGTCTTACTGTTCCATAACTTTTCCGCTTATTCTGTGATCCGGTGTTTTGGTTAGGTGTCCAAAGAATGCGATTCGTTTCTTCCTCATCGTGCTCGTTATTGGTTCTATTTCTCTGTGGACTGTTTCATTTGAATCTAACCTCCAGTGCCCGATTTCTAGGTTTTTTTTATTACTTCTGACGATTCTTCTTTCTATCTTGAGTAATTTATCAATAGCCATTGTTTTAGTTGTTTTGAAGATGGGTTAACTTGCATACTTATGTTATTTCCGGTTGTGTAAATGTTTTATAGTGTCCCAATTTTGTAGCTATTGAGAGGCATATTTTGTTATATGTGTTCTCGGTGATATGTTACGCTGTAATCGATTTATTTTTCTATTGTTCCACGTTGGTTTTTCATTAAAGTTGTATGTTCTGATTTCCTCTAGATATTTTGATACACAAAATTATTTATTCAGCTTTAAAAGGCAGCTTTTGTCCTTGAAATTTGTTAATAATTGAAGACAAAAATCGAGGAACAAAATATATAGATTATTCCAAGAATATATTATTAACGACCAAATTTGCCAGCCATAGGAGCCAACTGCAGCGCCATTTACATGGAACTACCGCATATTAACTTCAGTTACGGCAGTAATTCACTAATAACTTTTTTTAAGTAGGAGGCAAGATGCCTATTATTTATTTATATTCCATTTGTCACGACTTTTTGCTACTTTTACTACTTTTCGCTTCTACAACTGTAAAGAATAGCAGAGCCACTGCCACGGTTATTGTTTTATGAAATGATATTGCATTACCATACTAAAAACATTGATATTCTCGATTACAAAGTTGTATTTTCATGAAATAACCCAATCCTCAGACGACGACGACCTTTACGGTGGCCAGAATATAGAGCTCATTATGAAAAAACGTTAACGTTTTAAAATCCTAGTACCTCCGTAGCTCTTTGAAGGAATTGCAAGCAGGTTTACTAACGAACGTAATTCTTGGATTCTTTCTTCAGAGATGCAGTAAATCTGGTTGTGAAGAAACCCTTTAAAAAAAATCCTTTCCTTGCTGCAAAATGATTTAATAAATTCCTTGCTGCATTCCCTTGGATCTCCAGACCTTAATGTAGCTCTGGTTTCATTCTTTGAGTCAAAACAAATAATAAGTTACTCATATTTATTTATTCACTTAAAAAAATTCTGCTTTCGCTGATGAAATGGGTTAAGTACCTATAGAAAACCAAACTAAAGGTAGAATATATGAAGATTTTTTTCGCGATCATTTAAATAGGTGGTAAGAGTCATTAGCATACTTCTCTTCTATTTTGCAGAACTTGTCGCTTCTTACAAATTTTGAATTTGAAAAAAGTTTGAATTAAAATCCTGAATATTCTTTTTGGCTCAAATTGACGTATTTCTGCAATAAACCGAGCAAACATCATTAGAAACATGTTAAAATCTCCACTTCCATGGCTAAATTACGGTAAAACTAGCCAAGAAATCCTATTTATTTTCATCCCAGTATATAAAACACACTTCAAAGAGTATGTATACAAGTTTCCAAAAAAATCTGGAATATGTGACCCCGAGCCCGAAGCCACCTTATATTGGAACAATTGTAAGAAGCATGAAAAAAATAATGCGCCATTAATGACGACAAAACATGGTTTTTGTTTGGTTTGGATAGAATCTCTCAGTATTTCACTTAATATGAAGACATTAGCCTTTGACTTGATTAATTTTATCGAACCAAATGGTGAAAATGCCCTCATGAAAAATTGAAATTTAGGTTAATTCTGAAAAACTTTATTTTTAAGATACTTCAAAAAGCTGACAAAAATACTATAAATTTCTGTCGAGATCTATGCGTCATAAACCCCTCAATTTTCAGATATTGACTCTGCGGAGTACATACGCGAAACATTTCCCCGGAGAAATCGTAACCTTGGCTCATCATTGATCGTGCAACCTTAATATTGCTTGACTACATCCCTCCACCCTTCCCTATATAATGCTAGTTCCCTTACCTCCTGGTATCGCTTCCTATGTACTTTCCTCTTTATTCGGTCCATGAACTTATTCCTGGGTCTTCCTCTGGAGACTTTTCCCTCTATTTTGCCTTCAATTATGTTCTTCCCAAAACCAATTCATCTGGTTCTTCTTTTCTCTATGGTGTTCCATATGGTCCTTTCCTCTTCTATTCTTCTGTGCAGTTCATCATTTCAAATAGGGCCAACCAATTTCACTACCATTGGTCGTTCAATCCTTAGATTGGTTGACCACATCCCTCCACCCTTCCCTATCTAATGCTAGTTCCCTTACCTCCTGGTATCTATTCCTATATACTTTCCTCTCTATTTGGTCCATGAACTTATACCTGGGTCTTCCTTATTGGGGACTTTTCCTTCTATTTTGCATTCAATTATGTTCTTCACAAATCCGTTGTGTCCAATCATCTTGTTCTTCTTTTATGTTTGGTGTTCCATATGGCCCTTTCCTGTTCTACTCTTCTGTACACTTCATCATTTCTTATTTTGTCCGTCCATTTTATCTTCAGTATCCTCCTCCAGCACTTTGAAGGCTTCTAGTCTATTCTCAGCTTTTCCAATGGTACATGCTTCTAATCCATAGAGTGCCAAGCTCTACACGAATGTTTTCACGCACTTTTCCCTGGTTTGTAGCCCTATCTTCTTCGAGCACAGCAGTCGTCATTTTTCCAATGAACGCCTTCTTTGCTTGGGTTATTCTCCACTTAATTCCCGTAGTATCCTTTAATAACAAAATCGAAAAAAATGGAGGCAAGTAGATGATATTTTGTTATTACAGGGAAGATGTGATCCTACTCTATATTTAAAGCCTATTGTAACCAATTCTACGGGAAATTACATCTCGAATTGAGAGGTTATGAGAACGAAATTATTCATTAAAGGCTTTATAAAATATTCACATTTTTCTATGTCATTCATCCCGTGGCAAAATATAAAAAATTTACAGATAATGAATCATTATTTATTAAAAATACCTATGTCGCATAAAAATTTTGGAACGTAGCAGACGTCCTCCAGGGCATTACCCAGTAAGCGGCCGAGATTCCCTTGATGTTCAGACTATAGAGTACAAACCAATATGATACAACATTCAGTACATTGCAGCACTTGATTTTGGGAATATTAAGCTTGTTGAGGCAGAGGTAAAAACGTTTTAATGTAGATGGCCAATAAACCCTCTGATTTCAGTCAGTTTTACAACACAACAAAAACAGTATAATGAAAGGAGAATGGGCATCGGAAAAGCTTACCGAAAGGGGTAAGAACACGTAATTTGCAATTACGATAGAAATTTTTAATAGGGAAAGATAAAGAGTTTTAAAAAAACTAAAGAATAAATTCTTGATAGCAATAGTACTAATGGAAACATTCAAGAATTCGGGAAGGAAATCAAATATGAACGAGCATAGATAACATGTGCACGTATTAAACAGAAATAGCTCTAGGTGAGAGGCTTTTGAGACCGAATTAAAGAAAAATAAAATAAAAAGATGAAAGACGGAAACTAAAAACAAGTTTGTAGTGGGTGATGAAACTAAAAAAAATAGGAAAGAATAGAAAGCAACCTAAAAGTAAAATTAATAGATGTACCATAGAAGTAAAGGCAACATTAAGAGGCAAATTTGCTTCCATAGAGATAGGATAATGTAAGACAACTATTTTAAACAGAATAAATGGACAAAAAAGAGTATGTGAGACGGCTCCGAGGAATAAAAAAGAAATTCGATATAAAATGTAGTAGTATAGGTATGAATGAGTGAAATTTTATTGTGGTACACGAAATTAATTAAATGTGGGAGAAAAAAGAAAGAAAATAGAGAAGAAAATACAGAGGCATGCCAGAGAAATATAGGAGACATTCAGACGCATGATCTCAAAAAGCTAGTTTAACACAAGAGAACTATGTACTACAGAATAAGTAAGGAAAAATAACCATCATGGATGGCATTAACGATTAAATAGAAATAAGGGCATAAGATAAACAGTTATGGAAAGAATTAATGAAAGTTTATAGTGGTAGATAAAGCTAGAATATAATAATGATAAACTTTATTCACGGGTAATAGACCCATTTTCATAAGGAATAGACGTACATAGTTAAAACTAGTTGCTCAATGTGGTAAATCAAAACCATAAATAATGTTACAAAAAAAATTTTCAATTTACATTAACGCCTAGTTATACAATGATACACACCATTATATTGAGTATAACATAAGGTAACAATTGAAAGGTAAGATAACAATTGAAAGATAAGGTAACAATTGAAAGCAATTGAAACAAAACAATTGAATGATAAGGTAACAATAAGATAAGGTAACAATTGAAAGTCAAAGTGTAATACAATAAACATAAGTAGACCAGTTACATCATTACTATCAGTTTAACACAAATACGAACAATAAAAGTTAAAAGTTTTCGTCCATTAGCAAATTACACACATAATAAGTTAGATAAAAATCACTAACAAAACATCTAACAGATTTTTTTAAATTGTGCAGAGAGGTAAAGATGTCGGCATTGCACAAAGATTCATCGCAAGGTCCGGAGTGTTTTTCCCATAGTTAGTTCTAAGCCAGTAGCTTTGAAAAATGTCTGCAGATCTTAGGTTTCTTTCTTGGGGGGGACATAGAAATAAAACTTCTCCACTAAGGTTGGTCTGTCAATTACGTTGTTTTATTAGTTTATAAATTAATATCATAAACAAATACTTTCGCCTTGATGACGATGAATTTAAACCAGCGGAAAAGAGTATATCTTGGTAATTTGTGGATGAATATGGCAGTCCCATACGAAATGTGTATAACCTGAGGAATTCATGCTGAAACTGCGAAAGCAAGGATATAAATCAGGATAAGAAGGAAAAAACATACCAGGAAAATGATGGAAACAATAAGAGGTCCGCAAAATCACAAAAAGTAAAGATAAGGTAAGAAAGGTATATAAAAGGAGTAAAGAGTCAAAAATAAGCATTTCAGAAGGCATCACAGAAAGAAATACGAGGGGCATATAAATGAAATAGCAAAGGAAAAAAGAGGCGTATCCCATACGGCGGTGCTTCAGATTAGACGGTCCATGACTGCGGGAAAATTTTTCATGGGTAACCGTTCCTAATTGGTCGAGTACTCGTGACTAAAAGACCTCATACATACTACACAAACACCAAGTGTATAATGGCGAATGCCGGTGGAAGAATAAGGACATTTTTTTTTAGAGCGACCGCTCCCACTAAAAGTACAGTACCGCTCCTTAAAGGACGCTTTATGGCAGAACGACAAGGAAATCCTGCTCCAAAGCATTATCTTGAGGCATCAAAGTTGCAATAACATTTTTGATGAAAATGCAGAAGAAAAATGCTGCAGGTATAATACTGCTAATTAGTTTTTTCTTGGATGTCCTTAAAGCAACAATACGAAGTCACATTGAGTTAAAAAATTACATTAATTCCACGTTCCTTACTCAAAAACTGTGCCAATTATTTCTCAACGATATTATTGTGTGAAACTGGGATAAAAATTTCATCAAATACTTTTAACAAAGTTCTAAAATATCATATCAAAAAAATACTTTTTCTACATTTTTAATATTTATCATAAAATAATCCTATCAAAATGAATATCCAACAAATGGGCGTGTGGCAGGGGCTGTTACGACACCAGCCGTGTAAAGATGTAAGGGATAAGGTTTTGGGAGGTAAAATGGTGACGTGTATTATGGGAGCGTATTTAGTGGAGCTCATTTTTTTAATGTGGTCGCTCATTGCGCGCAAAAAGAACGAGTTTTTGTACCTACCAGTTCGACAATTTATCTCTCTTATTTCATCGCTTCTGTCAGCCCTAGAAACGCAGTGAGGCGTCATGATAATATTCTGTGTCGCTCTGAAACACACCAGTTCTGAATTTCTCTAGCTACCTAAGCCTAGCGTGTAGTTTCCGATTGTCGGAGCATTCTAGGTGGCAACGGATGAAAAGACGACTATTTTAATCAATTCTTGACGCCAAAATCGGTCCGAAAGTATCTTTCAATCAATGGCATGGCCCGCGAAAGTTTTAACCAGCTATAAAAGTTGAATGGCCATCAACCAGGCAAAGTAAATTGCCCTTATGAAACTTCAATTTTAATTTGGTAAGAGGCATTATTTTCTTCTCCTATATTAGTAACATATAAATAACAATTAATTGTTACTACAGTAGTTAGTGTGACTTATGAAGATAAGGAATATGTTTAATTACATTCATCAAGGAGTGGAATGATTGGAATCATCGTATACGTGTTATATGAGGGAGGCAAAAGATACTAATTTGTATAAACTTTATCTGGAGGTTCTAAGGTTATATTTAAGATAATCCTTTCATTAAGAATGTATATTACCCGATCATTGTATCGTGTAAGAGGTCATTACTTACTTTCAGTAACCTAATGAGACCCATTTTATCTTTAGAGTTCAATCATAAAAAAATTAAGTTTTCATTCCATCAAATGTCAGAGATCCATTCTTTTCACGCAATAACAGTGATTATAACATATACAGCGTGAGATTAACACTGGGCAAAAATAGTTGACGTACAATTCACCTCCGTCTTCCCCCCTCCTTTTTGCCAACCCCCTTCATTTTCATGGCTGGGTCTTAAGGCCATACGCATCAATGGCGGCTCGCAGGGTAGTTTGCAAATGCAAACTCATCTCTTAATCCGAAAGCCACTCCCACGCCTAGTAGCCCGCAAAAGTCGCACTCCTGTCCCATTTTAAATGCGCACATGAAGACGAACCCTGCCTAAAGCTGCAGCAGACGTCTGGAAAGCAGGTTGCTTCGGTCGAGGAGAGTAACTTAATTAAAATCAATTGAGTCTCCATTCCCTAAGCCGCTCGCCTCCCGTGGCGGTATTTCCGCTGCTTTTCTTTTTACGGCGGCAACAATATCGTTCGAAAATCGCGGCGGCCGCTCTACTTTTGTTTCTACTTTGGAATGGATTCGTTTGTTTTTTTTTAACTCTCCGGCCTCACTCACGTCGACGATCGATTTGCTTTTTATACTCGGATGAATCTGGGATGGAAGCTTTGTTACTCTAGGAATTGGCATTTCAACGAGTTGGCGTTTTTATTCCCATGGGAGGAACAAGAAGTAATCGAAGTGAAAATTTAAAAAAATGCTTTGTTAAAATGGAGATGCAACTACGGTAAATTTGTCTATAATAGGGTGAAATAATTTCAGAGGAACGCTAATACCCTCCAACGAGGTGAAAGGAAGGATAACCAATACGCACATGTTAACATACAAACGGTCAGGGACCTAAAACCAGAAGTGGACGATTTAATTTCACTTAAAGTACATTTCAGGAACAGGTATTCCTCGTGTATAAAAAGGTTCTTATTCTAATTCAAATAAAAATTTTCAAGAAACTCATATGTGATAAAAATGAAAGTACATGAAATTCAGTTCCTAAAGGTACTGCACAGCTCGTCTGAAAACGCAGTTTACGGCTCTCGTACACAAAGTTGGGCAAAACCATTATTGCAAAATAGTAAATAATAAGATATCTTGGAATTACCTTAACGCCTGATATATTGTGTGGAACACACATACAAAACATATGCGGCAAAGCATTAAAGAAACTAGGTTTTGTTAAGCGTATAATAGGAAGGTCCTCGGATGAAAAAGTAAAAGAGAGATGCTACTTCGGTATGGTTAGGCCACACCTCGAATACGCCGCGAGTATTTGGGGTCCTGGCCATAAATATTTAACCAAAAAAATTAATAAAATACAAAGGAAAGCAGCGTGCTTCGTTTAAAAAACTGCTACGAGCGTACATATAGTGTCTCACAACTTTTAGAGGGATTAAGGTGGGAGCCCTTAGAGACTCGGAGGCTACACGCTAGGCTTAGGTTGCTTGAGAAATTCAGAACAGGTGTATTTCACAGCGACACAGAGAATATTATCTTGAGTCCTCACTACATCTCTAGGTCAGACAGATTCGATTAAATAAGAGAAATACACTGCCGAACAGATAGGTAAAACAATTCGCTCTTTCCGCGCACAACAAGCGACCACAATAAAAATTGACCTCCACAAAATACACTTATAATGCACGTCACCCTTTCACCTCCCAAAACCTTATATCTTTACACGGCTGGTGATCTAACACCCCCTACCACACGCCCATGTGGCGGCACGCTGGGTATTATGTAGATGTAGATGTAGAAACTGCAGTTATCACTTGTACCTGATGATGACTGCTAGTCAGTTGAAACAGGTGTAGTATGATGTAGTACGATGATAAGGTAAGGTAAGTTGTACCGAATTATGCCGCTCTTCAGTCGAAACACGTGTAGCAAGAGTTGAAAATAAAGTAGACGGCACGATATCCTTCGTGTATTATTTGAAAATGCTGTTCTACATCATCTCGCCTAAGAAATAATTTATATTGTACATTGCAGGACCGATCTCGTTGCAAACGCCACGTTAAGTTTGATGATTGAACGCATCATTAACATTAAGTTTGTGAAAATCTTTTCAGCGGGATATTTTATTTAATAACAATTGGGAACGTGAGGCGGTACATAGGATTATTATTATCGTGGTATTAAAAAAAAAAAGTTACAGAAGGCGACGATTTTATAAGGAATCAATAATTATATGAATAGCCTGCACAACGCTCAATTAATTCGCTAAAATACACTATTGATTAAGATATTTCGTCGCATGCCCCGTCGAAATAAATCCTGGTCCGGCAAATTTCCGTAATTGCTATTAAGGAAATAACGTGCGCAAAAGTAAAATGGAGGGTATGTGTCTCAAAGTACAGTTACAAAAGGTACAAAAGCAAACCGAAGAAATTACAGCTGAGACTTTTAAATACTTGCCGAGACGTGCAACAATACTTTACGCCTCCTAAGAGGCTTCTAACGGCATGCAGTTGCTTCAAAACCCTGCTTATGAAAGTTCAAGGAGGCTCAAGAATTCAACTTAAAGATATTGACCCAAATTATCATATTCATGGTAATAAAAATGGTACAGAAATAATTTTTCAGCAATCAAAGTATAGAAAAAGTCACATCCTTTAACTGTCTCGGTACAACGTCCGCATACAGAAAAGAAATAAACATGCAAAAGAAAATTAGTAGCTTCAACTACATCAACAACTCAGAAGAGCAAACTTCAAAAATATCAAGAAGCAACAGATTCATCAAGTTTTAAAATAAAAAGGCCATTCACTATATGAAGTAAGGTTAACAGAGACAAAGGCAAATAAAAAAGTTTACAGGCATCCAAAATGACATTTCTAGGGAATAGCTGCTGGCTATCCACGATCAGACAGAAAAAGCATTACGTATATCAAGTAAGAACTCATTGGACTCATCAAGGAAACGATACAAGAGTACAAGCATGTGTGGAGAGAACACAATGAAAGAATAAATGAAGGATGAATAACCAAGAAAATATATAAATTTTCAGATGATTCTTTTTCGTACTCAATTTAATTAGCATTATTATTTTTTTCTTGTGAAGTTTAGGCCCACCTAAACTCCAGAAGAAAAATGTATCAAATATGGGAGTATAAGTAAGGCTGGGGCAACACACAAGAGGAAGGACCAAGACTAAATAAAGTCTTGATTCTTCGGTAACACTTGTAGAAAAACAAATACCTGAAGAGATCAACCTACTTTACATTATTCATCGAAGCACCTGAGAGCTCGTCATGGTCATGATGTGACAGACTCAGGATCAATTATCAGGTTTTAATTTGCCTAATTTTAAAATTTCGAGGCCTTGACATCAAACACGTCAAATTCGAGGCTCAACAATTTCAAGTCCGACCTGAATAGGGCAGCGGATCATATGGATACATCTTAAAAGCCGGTTACATATGCAGGCGTCTCAGGCATCATTTAATCTCTGAAAGCGTTACGCCCAACTGTCGGAGATATATTGTCGTCGTGTGCGATGACTGAAGCTGCGAGGCATCTGCAGAAAAAAATAATTTAGGATGAGTATATAGATATAGAGTATAGAGTAGCGATAATCCTGAAACTGAACAGAAATCGCAAGAAAACAAGAATTCGTAAAAATAAGGGTTCCGCCAGTGTCTTTGCAAAACAGCCTTATGTAAGTAGTCTTCACAGTGACTTGACCCCGAAATTTTGTACGCCCTTCCAATAGGCTTGAAATGCTCTTGAGCAAATCGAGACTATCAGGCGCTCTCCGAAGACTTACGCAATGAGCAATCATTACTCCTCACCGACAAATTTTCCCGAATAAAACAATAATCTTTCCCACACCCTCAGTCATTGATCCACGGTCCTACTGACCCCTTCCGCCCTCAACCTTCACTTAACCACTCTTATTTCTCCCTGCCAACGACAAGGAACTTCAAATCATATATGTTACTTCCCTTAGGTGTTTCTTGTCGCAACGCCATATCACCCATAATTCTTCATCAAAATCAATGATTCAAACATCGTTTTAAAGCTTATGTACCCCGCTATTGACGAAAAATAGACAAATGGTTTAAAATTAAAGTTTTTGTTAATAAATTTGAAATTAAATTTGTTGTTAAAAAATGATACAGTGCCACCTGTTGACGATATAATGTTGTCTATGGTTACGCGCTTAAAAGAATGTAGGAGGCGCCATCTATTAACACATCGTTTAGTTAGATTGTTTACATTCTACATGCAATCAGTGTGACCGTGTACCGTTTACGTTATGTATCTTTAACAAAAACATAAATAACATAAAATTGTCCATGGGAAGAAACAGGTAGAAGAACACGAAGAAAGAAGGAGGAAACAGGAAGAAGCTGTATACTGTGCGAAATATTCGACAGGTAGAAGAACAGGAAGAAAGAAGGAAGAAAAAGGAAGAAGCTGCAAACTGTGCGAAATATTCGCACGGGTCAACAAGTATAACTTTAAAATAGTAGGAATATTTCCGCACCTGACAATTCCGTAAGTCAGCGAAACACATTCACTACGTTAACCAATCGATATAAACTCGGATCGATATTGATAGTGAACAATCGAATCCATCAGTTGAAGCACGATTAACCCGGTGTGTAAATAAGTGAAGAGTTAGAAATTTTCAGTCGCATTTCGAGTGAACAAAACTGCCAAATTAGAAATAGAATTACGATATGCTACGATAGCATCAACGCCATCTCACTCGCCATAACTGCACTCTTGTTACAATTGGTTACAACACACGCCTTGAATAATAACATTTATATTTTGTTTCCCTATTACCAACCAAACAACGAAAAGAATAACGTGAAGAGCCACAGACCCGCTGGCTGAAGATCGATCTGAAATCTCAGACCGGCTGAGACAGCGGGCTGAGTTCGCCCACTTCTCAGATTGATCAGAATAGCCCGTTGAGTGAACCATACTGAGCCAGATCCGATCATATCGATCTGAGATCGATTAATAAACGTAGTGATTGTTGAAGCTGAAGTTATTATTTCCATTATGGCCCCTCCTTATTAACGCTCTTTCTTTCTGATCGCCCATGTTTCTTCTCCACACGATTCTACACTCCACATAAAAACACTTTCGCAAATTCTTCTGGTGATCCTATCTTTAAAATTTTAGCCATCAGTAACAGTTCCATGAATTAAAATGTTGCTTTGCACTTCCCACACTGTTTAATAATTACCGACCATGGTTTTGACAAAACTATGCTATTGTCAAAATTACATTGAGAATGGCATAATTTTGCGAAGCCGAGATCAGGAGTAATAAATTGAGTCATTGAGTCATTGAGCAAGTACAAAGCAGCATATATTTGATGAATCACTTCTCCACAAATTTAAGCCTAGAACTTTAACTGTTACGCTGAAACGGGGGTAAGAAAACCAAGGTAGAGTCATGAGAATGAGTTTTTTTCGACAAGTGACACTGTTTTTTTATTTATTAACATTGAACTTTTTACAGACTACAGAACATTTAAAACTTAAACATGACCTGGGTTTCAATGGCTAAGCATCATCTTCAGGGGATTAAATAAATATTTCATTCCCTTATAAACTACAAGTATAGGGGAAGGGGGGGACATTTGCGTGAGAGGACATAATTGAGAGAAGGAGAAGGTTATATAATGGCTGATAGGATAGGGGAATTGGCATGAAGTAAACTCTCATTCACAAGTTATTTGTTAAATGCAGCACATTCACTTTAAAATCTCTTCTGTGGTTACAGGTTAAAATATGTTTGGCAAAGTTGCTCTTCTCGTAATGATTGTTCTCAAAAGCACCGAGGAGTGCTTTCGTCCTTGTCCGGAAGCTTCTCGATGTCTGCCCAACGTATACCCCTGCTCAATCGTCACAAGAGAGTTCATAAATACCACTTCTGCTTAAAATGTCCACCTTACCCCGGTCGTGTTGAAGTTTGAAATATTCTGTTGTCTGTAAAAGTTATAAGGCATAGTTGGGAAAGTTACCAAAAAATTAACTTATTAAAGTTAAAGTTAATCTCAATAAAAAGTAACTAGTTAAAGTTAACAGTTAATTCATCTAAAAAGTAACGTTTAACTTAAATATTTAACTGCATTTTCAACGAATTATTTTAATCGTAAATCCCAACTATGATGCTATGTGATGTATCCATAGTCGGGAAAGTTACCAAAAAATTAACTGATTAAAGTTACAGTTATTCTCAGTAAAAATTAACTAGCTAAAGTTAAAAGTTAACTCTTCTAAAAACTAACGGTTAAGTTAAATAGTTAACTAAATTTTAACGAAAAATTTTTATCCTTAATCCCAACTATTTTAAAATGTTAATAATTTTGTGATGGAGTACCAAAAAGTTAGCGAAGATCGAGTTTCATTCTTCAGGGTTACTGTTTTCAGCAAATGTCTCACATCGTCGTCGAGAAGACGGAACACTCCATGAATGAACGAGAATAAATGGTCAACTGAATGAGAGGAGGGAAAGACACCGAAGAATATACTAATTTTGCTGCGCCAAGAAGGGAGAAGACTCAGAGAATTGCGGATAAGAAGCCAAGGAGCTTTTACGCTTTTGCGAGA
Source organism: Ceriagrion tenellum (assembly GCA_963169105.1). NCBI lineage: Eukaryota > Metazoa > Arthropoda > Insecta > Odonata > Coenagrionidae > Ceriagrion > Ceriagrion tenellum. Next base: position 90,400,491 of record OY720643.1, read on the forward strand.
CCCTCCAGATCCATCTCCCATATACTCCCCACCCCTCACAGCACGCGCACACAAATAAAGCCAAGAGCCTGAAATAAAAATAGAGCACATACATACATAAATACATATGTATATATAAATATGAAATAAAAAAGAAAGACCGTCCTCCAAGCGGCCATGTCAGTGTGTGGGTCCTAGCCTCATTCGGGGATATCTACTGCCCTCTGACGCAGCGCGTGACCAGCGAAGGGAATAACCTCAATGTGTGGAAGAGTCCCCCAAGGACCTCTCCCGGGCCCACACAAGGGAAAGATACCTCCCACGTACCCCTTCCCTCTCCCGCCCCCTAAATCCCATTTCTCCTTTACCCTAGGGATACAGAGGATGGTGGGAAAGGGTTCGCTCATTTCAAGAGGGCACGGCGATCTTGAGATGATGTGGTGTGGGTATAATGCGCCGGGCATATGTGGCGCGAAGGCCATATATTTCTTGCAGTGGCCATGGCGATACTTCCAACATGTCACTTATCGTCCGATCCTAGTTATTCTAGTAACAGACGTAAAATTTGAAGTAAATTATAACGCGGTTTTTGCACATAACCAGGATAGCATCGTAAAATCGACAAAAAAAACTATCAGCATCACATTAAACTAAGCGATATTGAAAAAAATTCGTCGGGAAAATGCTACTTATTAAATCATGAGTGGCATAAGAGGGCTAATCATTTGGAAAACTATAATTCGTGAAAAACCAATAACTGCACATCAGTAGTAACGTACTGGAATCATTCATCATTGGTTGTGCAATCATAAGAGTGGTTGACCGCAGCCCTAAACCCTTATCCATCTAATGCTAGTTCCCTTACCGCCTGGTATCTCTCGCTATGTACTTTCCTTCCTCTTTATTTGGCCCATGAGCTTATTCCTGGGTCTCCCTCTGGAGACTTTTTTCTGTATTTTGCCTTAAATTGTGTTCTTCACAAACCCAGTGCGTCTTAGGGTGTGTCCAATCCATCTTGTTCTTCTTTTCCGTATGGTGCTCCATATGGTCTTTCCTCTTCTTCTCTCCTGTGAACTTCATAATTTCTTATTTCGTCCGTCTGTTTTACCTTCAGTATCCTAGAAACAGACGTAAAATTTGAAGTAAATTATAACGCAGTTCACACATTTTGGGTACTTGAAAAAAATTACAAAATTATTTTAAAATATTTGTCACTTGATGATAAGTGAGTTTTTCTCTGACTATTTACAAGTTCTTTTTCCACATCTGATCGGCAGAATCTGCATAATTTCACATAACATAACATATTTGCATTGAATCAAGGTTCCGGGTTCCGGATCAGCCCTGATTTAAAAGTCTTTCTTAAGCTTATCTTTCCTAACCCTTTTCACTCACAACCCTGCTCCTCACACTCACAGGGAATTCTAGCGGAAACATTCCTTCCAAAATCCGGGATGTACGAATAAACTTTTACAAAAATGTTAACAATTAATAAAAAATCAAATTATGCACGCCAATCATGGAATCTCAGTGTCAGAATATCAATTTGATGTTTGATTATTATCATAAGGATGTTGAATTTCGACTCACTCTGGATAAAAAAATGTTCGTCACCCGATTATAGTGACAAACTGACGAACATAATGTCATCACATAATGTGACTTAATAATGCGAAGGTAATTAAATTAAATAAAAAACCTTTTTCGCCAACTTTTTATTATCATTTTTTGCATTGAAATACTATTTGCAAAATGCACTTTAATATATGGACGACTTTTGAATTGTATCTGGCTACTTGCAGCATCATTGAAATGAGCCAACTACCTTCATGCTGGACTGTAAACTGTGATCCTAAAGAAAGTCTACATTCTAAATAATTTAGTATATGGCGTATTTTTTCATGGATAAATGCTCAAACGGTATTATAAATTATTTCTCTTATTTCAAAAATATTTATGTATCCCATTGTGTCGGGAGGCAGTAGCATCGGGCGGATGCTACCACAGGAAAAATTGATCGGATGTACTTTTGAATAAATGCAAACAACTTATGAAAAATCAAATTCTTGCAGCACTACTATTGTTTCGGCAGTAATTTTATGTCGATATATAACTATCGCGAGAGAACCGTATCGAGAGGGAAAATAATTGTACCAGGCGGGCGATACTCAATATTGAGTTGAATGATGGAGGGGGTGGGACATGATGAAAAATACAACATATGAAAATTGGTTTTTGCACATAAACAGGATAGCATCGTAAAATCGACAAAAAAAACTATCAGCATCACATTAAACTGAGCGAGATTGAAAAAAATTCGTCGGGAAAATGCTATTTATTAAATCATGAGTGGCATAAGAGGGCTAATCATTTGGAAAACTATAATTCATGAAAAACCAAAAACTGCACATCAGTAGTAACGTACTGGAATCGTTCATTATCGTTGTGCAATCATAAGATTGGTTGACCGCAGCCCTAAACCCTTATCCATCTAATGCTAGTTCCCTTACCGCCTGGTATCTCTCGCTATGTACTTTCCTTCCTCTTTATTTGGTCCATGAGCTTATTCCTGGGTCTTCCTCTGGAGACTTTTTCCTGTATTTTGCCTTAAATTGTGTTCTTCACAAACCCAGTGCGTCTTAGGGTGTGTCCCATCCATCTTGTTCTTCTTTTCCGTATGGTGTTCCGTATGGTCCTTTCCTCTTCTACTCTTCTGTACACTTCATCATTTCTTATTTTTTCCCTTCATTTTATCTTCAGCATCCTCCTACAGCACCAGGTTTCGAAGGCTTCTAGTCTTTTCTGGTCAGCTTTTCGAATGGTTCATGCTTCCGATCCATTGAATGCCGCGTCCCACACGATTGTATTCACATATTGTTTCCTGGTTTGTAGTCCTATCTTATTTGAGCACAGCAGTTATTTTAATGTCGCCATCCTTAATGTACCGCAAAGGTAAAACAGATAGTATACAGTATCTATATACATCCAATACAGAAAAGTACCCTATACCGTACCGAAATATTTACGGAAAATTATCAGTATCATATCTCAATGAGAGCAAAAACATTGTATATGGCGAGCGTTACTTATTTATGCGTTCTTTTCATGGTGCTGCACATGTATGCCAGAGAACATGTAAACATGTTTGAGGAATGGAGTGTGGGGCGAAGGATGGTGGAAATAAAAATGGAAGAGGAAGCGGAGAAGAGGAAAGAAAGGAAGAAACAACAAGAACGAGAAGAAGTATGAGCGGAAAAAGAAAACCGCTGGCAAGCCAAATAAAGGGTCGAATGTGCTCGATCACTTTTTTTTCGCCAGGGTTTCGTCCTTTGGAAAAAGACTTTAACTCCTTTCCCTAAACCGATTCCTTGACTTCAGTTTTCCCATCCGGGATACGGGCGTTGATCAACGACAATTGAGCATCGTCCCTATGTTAAAAGGTTTCCAGTCGTAAAATTGAATACACGCCATTTCTTCATATTTACGATAATTGAGAAAATGCGAGCCATTTTATCAATTTATGCATACATAGAATTCCTCTTTATTAGTTTAAGCCGTCTTTGCAGACTTCAGCACCACACTATAACTAACTAACTATAGCTAAACTAACAAATGAAACTTCGTAAACGCATGGTAAAGTAGGGACATGGCACAGAAATAGCTAAAATGTAAAGTAATATCACTTGAGAAAAAAAAGTCATATGTTGAGGAGCCACTGACTATCAGAGTAAAAAATATAAGTAAAAATGTAATCATAAATCTGTCGATATTTTCTAATTATTATCGAGTTAAGAAGCAGCCAATAAAAGGAAGTGAGAATAATTTAAATGGAAAACTGGCGATACATTCCACACCAAATCATCTCGGGATGAAAAGATTAAGATATAACTCGACTGATATGCTGAATAAAACTATTATGCTACTAAAACTATTGAGTTACAAATTAAATTTAAGCTAAAACTACCATATATCATGTGCAAGTCGTACTACACAACCGATCATCCATTATTGGCATAACCATCTCGGCAAATATTTTCATTAAAGCATCCTTCAATGAGTTAAAACTAAGTAAACATTGCAAGTACTTTTGAATGTATATTTTCAACCGGGTCACCGAGTTTATGAAAAGGCAAAACTCAAGAGCAAAAGTTCTCTTCAAGAAATAACTGCTATTGAATATCGCGTTGAATGTTGGAGAGAGATTAAATACACGAAATGTTTGCACCTTTCCTTCGGTTTATTTTCATTTCTGTTCCTCAATTAATTTTATGGCATATTTCGAGCTAATATGATCCCAATAACATCACCTTCATTCAATGGGCTTCTCGACAATTTGAGGCACGCCCATAAAATTAACCTAGACGACTTAAACAACCAGTCGCAAAGTTATCAATGATAGATTTAATATTGAAACATGGATTTTGAGACAATACGGTCATATAAAGCAGACATTAATGAGAAATATTATTCAAATAAACATTCATGAAACTCAAAAAATGCTGGAGACGGCAAATCGACTCCCGACATTATGGCGATGAACTAATATTTTTAAATGGAATTAAACAACTTTAGTAAAATATCATATCTCTAATATTGCACTCTATGGTGATTCTAAGAGTTTAATTGTATAAGCGCGTAATTGTAATCAGTATGAAAATGTATTAAACAAAATTTTTAAATCATTTAATACAACTTTATCTATCAGAATACTTGTAAGGGGTACTAAAGTAAAGTAAGGGGCTAAAACATCTACATTGATTTGCCATTAAGAAGATGAATACGAGGTGGATCAATTACTACACTCCACGATCAATAAATGCACTCTATATGCAATTTTTAGCCAAATTTAAGAACAATAGCACTTAACAGCTAAAAACAACATCTCACGGGAAATGAGAAATGTTTTAAGCGTCATAACAGCAATGGTATGTGTAATAACCGGTCGAAGTGTCACAAAAAACGTCTTCATGGATTTTGAAATATTTGTTTAAACTGTAGTCTTACGATCCGATTTTTAGCCTATGTTTTTTATCACATACCTTCTATACTACGGCATGATTAAAACTTTTGAAGTTATTTTTTTTTAATAAATAAGGTGTTGTTTAGTTTATGTTCTTGTTTTTGGAGACGTTTTCATACAGATATTGTCGTTATTAAAATTTTCCAGCACTCCGTGGTGTGAAAACCTTTACTGCTGGTAACCCTGCAGAAACGGGGCATTTCGATTTAGTGGGGAAAAAATTAGTGGGCCAAGTTCCGTCCGGTTAGTTCAAAGCCATTTTGTTAAGCATATAAGGGTGCATCCAAAACTTGCATGTAATTATGAAAATACTTGCATCCTAACTTTCCTTATTTTCCCTTTAAGCTAAAGAATTTTCCTGAATTTTTGTAAAGTATCTTCATTCATTTTTTTTTAACTTTCACCAAATCCGTCGGGGGGAAATACAGAATCCTAGAGATTATAGAATATTTATTTTTAAAAATATTTATTGGCAAATCGGTACAAAGTGTAAATGATCTTCAAAATAATCTACATGAGCATCTACACATTTTTTTCCACCGACTCTCCCTTGCGTGGTACGCCCCTCGAAGGCCTCCACGGGAGCCTCCTATAAAGCTGTTGTCAACACCGCTTGGATAGCCTCAATGCTGTCAAAACGGCGTCTTTGGAGTGCGGTCTAGACCCTCGGGAACAAAAAGAAATTGGCCGGAGCTGGGTGTGGACTGTAGGATGGCTGCGGCAGCGTGGTCACGTTCTGCTTCGCCAGAAACTCACGGACGCGCAGAGACGTGTGGCTGGACGTATAGTCGTGATGCCGCTCGTCCGTCAACAGTTTTGGTACCAGCTTGGCGCACACCTCTCGCATGATCAATTTGTCCGTAACGATGCGATGCAGAACGGTTATCGGAATGTTCAGAGTGTCAGCTATCAACCAAACACTCATTTGACGGTCAGAATTCAACAAATCAGGCACACAAGTCACATTGTCATCGGTTTGGCTAGTTGATGGCCGTCCGGAGCGGGGGTCATCGTCCACCCCTTCCTGGCCCAACTTAAACTTCTTCGCCCATCTTTTAACTTGACCATACGATAGGGAAGACTCTGTAGATGCAACGCAGATGTATCATGCTTAAGCAATTTGTGAGTTTCAGCACCTTTTTTGTCGAGTTTTGTGCAGAATTTCATCGCTAAACGTTCGAAAGTATCCGCCATCGCGCGTCGTGACGTGGTCTCAAAACTGGGGTGCACTAAATCGGCAATCCTGATTCCATCGATGCTCAGAGCAGACTGACCTTGGATGCACTGTGAAGCTGAGGCCCCCTCTCACCTAACTCAACCAGTCTGAGTGCACTGCAACCAGTAGCGGCGCGGGAAAAAAATGTATTTCATGACTTTTGGGACGCACCCTGTATGTTGAGGTTTCATCCCTCTTGCCGGCGTTTTATAATTTTAAGGTGACATTAAACTATCAATCAGTAGCTTATTCAAACGTAAGAGGGTTAACAAAGTACTGAGCGTTATATACAAATTCAATCTGTATAGGTAGGCAATTTTTTTTGTTTCTGTACGCAATGAAACAATACGAACACATGTATTTATTCAATCTACAGCGTGAAAGGCGCAACACGTTATGCTGTAATGGGAAGAATTTCCTTTATACCAAATACAGTATCGTCATTTCGGCTGAAGACTTCATTCTAGGGAAGTGCCGACTGACTTTTCATCCTGGTGGTCCGAGTTTGAATTCCGTTAGCGGAGAAAACTAGACTGCAGAGCCCCAACCTCAACCTGAGCGACACAAGAAGAGAATTTCAAGATCTAGTGCGCTGTCCGTCGGATGGATTGGCTAATATCGATGTCCGGTATCCTTCCAACTGATCCACTTTAAATGCTGTTTAAGAGCTACAGAATTTTTTTCAGAGTGCTACAACACTTGTACTTTACGTCGATGCCAGTTGAAATTACTGGAGGTGAATGATAGGTAACTCGGCGGCTTTAGCAGCCTGACGTTCACTCGATTTTCAGTTGACCGCAGTAGAAATTCTATAGACCTCGGGTGAAGAAGTGAGTAAGAAATCACTAAAAATAAAAACAACTGAAGCAGCACACGCTCATACAGTAGTACTCAGCAGTATTCTCATTTGGCATTATCCTAGAATACTAATAAATCAAAGTATCCTCCTGTGAATGGACGACTGGGCTGGGATAACATGGTCCGTGTATGTGGGCTTGCGATAAATAGAAAAAAGGTGTCGATTGTCTGAAACTGATATGGTTAGATCAAGGAAGTTAATTTTACCGTTGGACTCTTTCTCGCAGGAGAAGGAGATTTTGGAATGGAAACTATTCAAAAACGAGTGAAAGTTGTCCAATTGTCGGTCTGTGCCGTTCCAAGACAATAAAATATCATCAACGTAACGATGCCAGTATAAAATTGAATTTAAAAGCTTATTCCCGGAGTTAAAAAGTTTATTCTCGAATTTGTCCATAAATTTCCGCTAAAATGGGAGATATCGGAGAACCCATTGTGAAGCCGTATGTCATACAATAAAATGAATTGTCAAACATAAAATAATTTTGAGACAGGCAGATCATGAGAAGGGTGGAAAATTCCTGGATCACGTTGCATTGAACATCAGCTTTTTGCAATAATTCTAGGCTACGCTCTTAGATTCCATTGCTGGCACACTGGTAAAAAGGTTCGCGATGTCGAAAGACACTAATTTGGCATTTATCGGAACTTGAACGTTTTTAACTTTCTCTACGAGTTCTAGGGAATTTTTGATTTTATACTTAGACTTGAATGCCAAAAGATTGGTAAATTGGCGACACAAGGCTTGAGCAACTTTGTGAGATAGGGCTCCGATGCTTGAAACGACGGGCCTAATAGGAGCACCTGGCTTGTGTATTTTAAAGAGTCCATATAGTCGTGGAGGCAACGGATTAATTCTGTAGTTTTAGTAAAAGTTTTTATTACTTATCCATTGTTTTATTAAATATGGAATACCACAAAGTAACCAAAGACAACATTTTATTTAAAGTACAGCGAAAAAGATATATGATGGTAGAATAAAGGGGTGAGCGGAAGGTGAAGATCATGAAGGTCATTGGTGAAAGGGGTGGAAGAGATACTAAGAATGAGTATAACGGATCTTTATAATAGGATATAGGTGCGTATGAAGCAATACACGAGAATAAAGCCCATGGGGCTTTTACATGGGCCACGAAATTGCACAATTTAAAACGTCATGTTTTTCTCTTCGTTCGTAGTGACAAGATAACCGATGTGTTTAAAGAAGATAGGACCACAGCATGTGAAAAAATTCGTGTGAAGCGTGGCACTCACTGAATCGGAAGCATGAACCACTGGAAAAGCAGACCAGAACAGGCTAGAAGTCTTCAAAACCTGGTGCTGGATGAGAATGCTGAAGAGAAAATGTACGGATGAAGTAACAAATAATGAAGTTAACAGAGGAGTTGAAGAGGAGAGGACCATGTAGAATACCATACAGAAAAGAAGAGCCAGATGGATTGAACGCAATCTGAGACACGATGGGTTTGTGAAATAAGAAATGGTGAAGCGTACAGGGGAAAAGAAGAGGACCATGTAGAACACCATACAGAAAGAAGAGCCAGATGGATTGAACGCAATCTGAGACACGATGGGTTTGTGAAGAACATAATTAAAGGGAAAAAAGAGGGTAAAGTCCCCAGAGGAAGACCGAGGAATAAGTTCATGGACCAAATAAAGAGGAAAGTACGTACGAGGAGTCACCAGGAGGTAAGTAAACTAGCATTTTGGAGATAAAATGGACGGACAAAATAAGAAACGATGAAGTTTACAGTAGAGTAGAAGAGGAAAGGACCATGTGGATCACTACACAGAAACGAAGAACCAGATAGATTAGACCCACCCTGACACATAATCAGAAAGTGGAGAATCTAATTGTAGGCAATATACCAGGAAGTAAGGGAACTAGTATTAGATAGGAAAGGATGAAGGGCTGAAGTCAACCAGTCCTAGGATTGAGCGACCGATGATGATGACTGAACCATGCAATACAGTGGAGCGTAGTTAATCCGGATCAAATGTTACCGGACCCAGTCCGGATTATCAACAAGTCCGGATTTTCGAACAGAACCAAAAAAAAAGCCGTTTGATGCCTTAAAAATTAAGAAACTTTGCTAAAAACCGTAAAAAAAACAGTAATTCACTTTAGTACTGTAGTTACATAACTAGAGCAAATAAATAAAAATATTGGAGCGGTCGACGACCCCACGGAATCTCGCATCAACGCTTTTGACAAATATGTACAGTCACTTCAAAAAGTATCGCGACACACTACGCTTGCGGATCGTATAGATCGGTTGCACGTTTACTAGTAGGAGCATGTGACCAACAATTCATCGTCAAGATATTTGATATTAGAAAAGATCAGCAGGAAAATTTATCCGGGCTGGAGTGATTTAAAACATTCCTTACCTCCAGATTTTCAACGCCAGCCCTTCTATAGCGTGCCAACGCGTCTGAGGAGCAGTAGAAGAAGTTAACGCCTGACGAATGAACCCATGAAAAAAGAATTATGCCCCAATATGCTTACTCATAACCCTTTCGTAAAGCGTCGCTAGCAGTCATTACACTCGGCGAAAAAATCAAACTATAACCCACACGCCAAATGGGAAATATGAACGTCCACACATGTACATATACGTCCGATGTGATGTATATATGTATAGATACCTACAGCTCTCACCTAGCAAGACGTAATCCAAAATTCGTTCGCGTTCGACGTTCGCAAGACGTAATCCAAAATACTCCTAAGGCCACGCCAGCGTGTAACGACCGTGGCCGACGATTTATCGGTAGCGCCATGGAAAAAGGCTGCAGCGAGGTTTCCTTTTTTATGCACACGCCGGCGCATTCAATGTCAACTCCAGACTTATGATAGAAAATATTACAAAACGGATAGAAAATGGGGGGATGGGAAATATTGGATCCTCTCGTAACTTCAATTCGCATGAGTCCCTTCCTTGGCGCGAACAATTTTGCGGGCGGAACGTCGATAAAATTTATTGTTCCATACGCCAAAGTGCGCGCGTGAGTGTATGCACATATATATAAATGGAATCAGTCCGGAGGGGGAAAAAAGCCGCAGAGAATCCGAATCGGGACTCATTTTTAGGCCCGCCATCTTCGAGGCAATGAAAGAATCACTTTGGCCATCTTTTTTTCCTCGGGAGTCATGTGAAAGAAAAATGGCGGACCATAAATGGAGGAGAGCCATAGACTTGAGTTGCGTAAAACAAAAGGAGCCATATATACAAAAATATATATGTACATATATTTTTCTTCTCTCCTTCTTAAGGCCGTATCCTTCTTCATCTTGCGTTTCTTTTCTTTTTTTTTATTCAATCCCGCCTTAATGTCTCCCTGGCGCCCGGGCGCAAGATGCAGACGGTCGTTCAAGAATGCATCATTTCCCGAAGCGAAGGAACTCTGAAAAAGATGAAAAAAAAAAATTAAGGGATTTACAGATTTCTCGTTAAATACGAGAAAAACATTCCATAATGGTATCTGGAACGGGTCCGAGTACTCCGTTTTTTTTTAGACATGGAGAGAGGAACTTTATAATTTGGACCATCTGAAGCGTCGAAGATGTTACTCGAAATTACTTGCTATTATGTAGTGACGCAGGAATATAAGGCCGCCATCCCCCGTGAAACGATTCGTAATTTCCCCTCTTGATTTCGTAAAATTTAAATAAACCAATTACCGAAGACCATGCATTACTATCTCACGACAATTGACAAATGACTGCCTACAACTACTTGATTTCGTGTTTCATTTCAGATAGATGAAGCGATAATCAGGGGTCACTGAAAGTACATTGCGATAATTTTTCAAGTACGCCGAAGAAAACTTCTAAGTCCACATTTCATTGAAGTGCAGCTGATTAGGTGGTAGAACTCGCTGTACTTAAGGGAAATTTCAAATCTTTGACTCGTCATGGCACCATGATATCTGTAAGTAGCCATTAAAATAATATGAAATTCATTATTTAGTGCTAAAAGGAGCCGATGTAAGTATTTAATCGGATCATTATGAAACATATTTAATATGTCACATAACTAAGAGTCAAAATAGCATAGAATTACCACGAAAAATATCAGTAAGATAAAACTTTTTCCTTGTGTAAATATTACTAAAAAACGATAAGTAAACAAAGTTTCACGTAAAACTGCAAATGATCAAATATCGATCCAATTACTTTAAAAATTAACAAATTTCCGACCCGCTAAATTGGTACGAACTAATGGTTCTCATAAAGTACGAGCAATGTGCTAAACATGATTCTCTGATCGAAGGAGGTGTCGTTTAACATGTCACTCGCCGAGCCTTACAATAATCATTTTTGCCAAAGATGAATGAAACTTCCATATACAGCCATAGACACCAAAAATATAAGAAAGAAAATGCATAAATCGTTTACTGATGTAATGGAAGGAAATCGATGGATAAAGGTTTCTCAGGTTTTCCACCGGGTGAGCAGGTCCATGGGTCCCAACGTTTCGGAGAACGACTTGTCCTCCATCATCAGGCTTCGGAAGCTGACACCCTGATGATGGAGGACAAGTCGTCCTCCGAAACGTTGGGCCCCATGGACCTGCTCACCCGGTGGAAAACCCGAGAAACCTTTATCCATCAGATACGCCGGGAAAACCTAAGATCCTTCATCGAAGGAAATCGATTTTTAATTCATTTTAATGTTAATTACGAATATATAATAATTAAACATACAAACGTGCGCAGCAGGCGTATCGCCTTTGATACCCACTTTGATGGTTCTTGAAATAAAGGTAAATACCAATTTATACCGGTACTTCGCTACGACCAACTTTTACATAACCCTTCGGTAAGCTTCCTAGGTTCCCTCACATCCATAAACAATTCTACAAACACTTCGAAAGGAATATACTAATTACCGTTGTAAATTATTTTCCATTTAACCTTTAAAGTCGCCAAAAATAAAAACCTGCCACTGGTAATGTCCCGACCAAATCGTAAAACAAGGTATCCATATGTATAACGATCAGTTCGGAGGTAATTGAACTCTAATGAAAGAGCCGATATTACCGGCATACATGTCCTTTCATCAACAATTCAGCTCGTACATAACCGTGGAAAAAAATTGCCAAAGAAAGCCTGGTCAGTATATTTTTACCGAAAGAATAACTTATGCTTATTAATAGCAAAAATCTCAAAGAAACATAAGGCTGGCGATGCTAATGCCATCCTCATTCTGTTTAATTCTCTTTATGTCATACTTAAAGTGGGAAAAACAGGTTAAATTATGTATGTCCAATACTGTTTGTCAGGCAGGTTATGAAAAGTGATGGGTTGTAAATTATGTATTTGAAGATGAATGCTGGGCTTGAGTTTCCCATCTGAAACTTGAGGACATGTAGACGAATCTTGAGTGTTCGATAAAGTACGAACTGAAAAGAAGGATAGTCACTCGGAAATATGTGGCTTCACAATCTTAAGTAGTTAGGTTCAAACTGTTTGAATAAGTCATAACCAAGTCGCTTACAGCGTCAATGCATTGAATTAGAGACCTATGAGGCTACCTAATGCTACAACATTTTTCCCGCAATATCGACACACTATCTGGAGATAGCCAGAGCTATGGAGCCGTTATAATATCCGACAAAATGTAGCTACCAGGCTGCCAAAACGAAGCTTAACATGAAGCAATAAAGCGAGCACAATCTCCAAAACTCATAAACTTCACGACGACAGTCGTCACTCCGTGAAAGAACACAATATTAGTATCCACATTGATATCCGATTGAGAGTTAATCGATTATAGAAAAATCCCATCCGTGTAAAGGACCCTTTACACTATATTGAATTACATAATACTGGACAAACGAATGCATGAACTCTTTCATGACGAAAATAATTCCGTGTAAAGCGGTAAATTATATGAATGACTTAATGGGAAACAGTGCTGACATTCGATTAATTTTCTAGTACATTCTCTGACACATTCGTTTCTACAATAAAATGTACCCAGTAAAGCGGTCTTAATATCAAACTCATAGCTTTTAGCATGGATTTTCCCAATAAAAATCCCCACTTGCTGAATAACACCAATGGCTCCTTGCAGGTCCATTTGTGTTGATCGATGAATTTAAGACCCGTGAATCGAGCCATTACTTCTTTAAATTAAGCTTCAACGAGCCTTATATTCATGCATCATATTTGATTTTGATCTCCGCAGAGATGAGTTTACTACTTCTTACTACCGTGAATTGGGATGGCTCAAAACACGAGTTTTGATGAAGATATTTTCTGGGGACTCTTTTGCGTTGCTTTTTTTATAGCAAAGGAGCCTAGATACATCACAGATATGTCTGCAATAAAGCCAAATAACTTTGACATATGTACCAGAGCTGATCCAAGATATTTATACTACCCTGGGCATTTCACAATTCATTTTTGGTATCGGCTACCTCGTTATGGAGCTCCCAACCTTAGTGCATTAAAAAATTCCTCCATCCCTCACATGTTTAAGTCCAATATCTTTAATTTCTGGATGTATGTCCTTCGTTGCTCACCTGTGAAGCTTTTTCTCTATGCTATGTCATTTTTGGAGTGAATTTTCATTAATTTATTTGACTATTTAAACTATAAATTGGATCATTATTATAATTTTTGGCTAAAACATTCCATAAATTCAATTGCATGCCGTATTATATACTTTTTTTTGCTTGCCGGACGATTCTGTTGGCCCGTATGTCCCCGGAATCCCGATAGGCTGCTGAGCCTGTCATCGGGTTTTCCAGGTACCGGACCAACAGAACTTGACACACATCCATGCTCTGGGTGGTTAAAAACCCACCAAGACGGGACTCGAACCCGCGACCCTCGGATTAGCTGGCGAGGACTTTACCCCGCCGCCACGGGGGCCGACTACTAATACTGATAGTTATAGTTGTCGGCCGTTACTTAGTTGAAACGATTCATTATAATATCAATGAATAAACTTGATTTTTCCACAATTTAAATTTTTCCTCCACTACCTATGTTTCGACTCTCAGGTCACCTGAAGATGACCTGAGTGTCGAAACCTAGGCAGTGGAGGGAAAATAAAAATTGTGGGAAAATCAAGTGTATTCATTGATATTATAATATTGATAGTGTTTCAAATGTGGTTATGATGATTGTTTTGCTTGATTGATAGTTCATTTTCTCTTTTTTCTGTTTCCTTTTTGTTTGGTTCCTTCATTCTATTTGTTTTTTGTATTATTTATGTGATTAGTTATAAGTAATTTAAATATTTTATTCCTTATGAGAGTTTATTTATCTTAATTTTGTATTTTGTCCTTACGGAGCAGTTTATTCACAATAATAACACTTTATTCGATGTTGTTCAATGTTACTTCCTAAATCATCATTGATAAGAGCTCCATCCCCGTTTCTCAGATATCAATGGCAACAGTTACATCCGTTCCAATCCCTGCGAGGCCCTCTTCCTCGCACTGAAATTCAATAAATTATCCACGAATACCTTCGCGAGGGAAATGCTTAAAGGAAGGATGATTTCATTCATGAATTCTATGGACATCATCGGGAGATTCCTCAGACAAATCAAACTTTACCACTTCGGATGAACGCCTAATTGAATAGATTGCATTCCGAGCATCAGGCAAGGCATTCGAATATTTATTATCGCCACGGCTCGAACAAATATGCAAAGGAGGAAATGGCGATTCTGAGAAAGCACTTTCCCTCTCTTCCCCAGGCAATCAAAGTGGAGCTTAGAATTTCATTCAGCCCGAGGATGCCACTGGATGCTAGGTAAACAAGACTTAATTCAAATAGTCTGAGAAAAAAGAGCGCTTTGAAACCTGTAACGGTAAAATAATTCATGAAAAAGGATCAAAAAAGAAGGCTGTATGAAGATATTTTTTCCAAAAAATGACAAAACCATTCATTAAAACCCGGAGTTCAATGCACCACATCATCATCTACAAACTTGTGGAAGAAAGAGTATAATTTCCTTACCTGATGGCGATGTAGTACATTAAAATCTAGGCAATAATTTAAACCGTTGTTATTCATGAAAAAATACTCATTATATACTTCTATCCACAACGTTCGAATTCCAGGAAAAATCGTATGACCCTGTGTTAATATAAAGGAAGTCATATGAAGCAATATTTAGGGATGTCCAACAAGGGAAAAAATTAAAGGATCAAATTTCGCGGAAACAGAGAAAGGTTTAAGTATCAGCAGAAAATCAACATTTGTCGTGATGACTGCTAATGCTATCAACATTAGATGGTAATTAGACGACGTGAGAACTGCTCAAAAGAGAAGAGGCTGGGGAGGAAAATACTTTAAGGTTCGATCTCCCTCCTACTGAGGAAGGAAAGGGCACGACAATAAAATAAAATGAAAACAATGTAAAGCCAACATTCTAGAGCATATCCTCTGAAATTGAGGAACTAAATAATGGAATGACGAATCAGAATAAATTTTAATTTGTTTGTTTGTTATAGAGACATTAGTATGCATAATCTTCACGTTCTTTCATCCTATTCCATTTTTCATATTCGTAAAACGTGGCAAATTGACGTATGAAAACGTAATCATATCACATTAATAAAATAATATCACATGTTAGCCGGAAAAACAAAGCCATTTTCATATTCTCCGAGATATGATTTAAGACTAGCGCTAAATACAAAAACCATATGAACATATTTTATTCATCATCACCATTGGTCTTTCAATCCTAAGATTGGATCCATCCTTCCCTATCTAATGCTAGTTCCCTTACCTCCTGGTATCTCTCCATATGTACCTTCTCCTTTATTTGGTCCAAGAAACTATTCCTGGTTCTTCCTCTCGGGACATTTCCCTCTATTTAACCTACAATTATGTGCTTCACCAACCCACAGTGTCTCAGGGTGTGTCCAATTTATCTGGTTTTTCTTTTCCGTATGGTGTTTCATATGGTCCTTTCCTCTTCGTTTCCCCTGTACGCTTCATCATTTCTTATTTTTCCGTCCATTTTATCTTCAGCGTCCTCTTCCAGCACCAGGTTACGATGGCTTCCAGTCTATTCAATTTTCAAATCTATCTTATTCCTAGTTTCCAATAATGTTCATGAAAGGTGCCCTCACATTTTTGGAGCTACGAGTATGCACGGAGGCAACGTAAATAAAAAGAAATTCCCTTGAAGAAGAAGGCTATCATCTTTCACAGCGTAGCATAACACGATGAAATAGAAAGAAATCAACGCAGCTCTAAGTTGGAGTAACAATAGCCTAACCAAACAATAGGAAAAATCGTATTTTAATATCTTCCAGTTCTAGCGATAACAAGTAAAAACTATAAAAGTGGCACGACTTCAAAAAAAAGATCTGAAATGGATTTTTGATACATTTTTAATGCGATTAAAGGTCAGATTTAGTCAAATACAGCTGCATTTGAGAGTTTCACTATATTTATATCTCAGAGACACGTGGATGTGGGCTAAAATTCGTATTTTGGATTCGTTCAATTTCTGACGCATGACTAAGCAAAAAATGTTCAACCCTCTAAAACCAGAACAGCCCTTGGTCATTGATACATCGATATTACATGGGATTTGAAGTTCGCTGAGAATACACAGCTTCATAGGGGTAGTTTTTTCAAAGAACTACGGAATTAGTCGCGCAGTAACTTTAACGGAGGCAACTCTTTATAGATAACAAGAGCGAATGATTTTTCCACTGTAAATTTCACAATATTGTTCATGGGGATAGCTAAATCCAAAACATTACATCCATAGTTTTTCTATGAGTGGGCTCAGCCGAACAGAAACAAACGCATTAGCAAAGTGAACAAAACTAAAATATATAGTATATACAAATAAGAATCATTCGGCATCTCATAGTCAAACCAAATGATGGCTTTTCAAAATATAAAGTTACATACGCAAGAGTAATTTTTTTTAAAATTAACTTAATAAGGGTAAAGAGAGCGAATGCATGTAAAGGTAAAGACTAGTATCCCTCTATAGGGAACAAGAGGTACCAATAATAGATTGGAGAAGGGCAAAGTAACTTTGAAAAATAAGATACAGGATGCCGCGGGCTTAAGTAAATAAGCATTCGACCTTTCTGATTTTAATATCATATGGAAGGCTAGTTTAAAAAAGAAAAGGGATACAACGAAAAATGAAAGAGAACAGAATCCATGATTCCCATTTTATGACTAATACGGCATAAGATAGCTATAGGCATAAGATATCTTTCGAGTAAGAGAGAAACAAGGCCAAAGTTCGGAAATTCGCCAAAAGATGGCAGCAGTTCACAAGAGCACTGACGACGAGCAGGTTTACGGGACGAGTATTCGGAACTTAAAACGCGCTTTCCTCAATGGGCTTGGCTAGCTTCAACGCAGAGCACTCCAATTAAGACAAAAGAAGAACAGGATGGATGGTTGGACATAGATAAAAGAAGAACAAGATGGACTGGACACACCCTGAGACACAATGGGTTTGTGAAGAGCGTAATCTAACGGCCATAATGAAGCCTATTACCTGGGTGAATGCCCGAGAAACATTCCTTCAAACATAATTGAAGGCAAGATAAAGGCGAATTTCCAACAAGAAGACCCAGGAATACGTTTATGAACCAAAACAACTGGACAGTGCCTACTTAAGAAGAGATACTAGGATGTAAGGGAGCAAGCATTAGATAGGGAAGTTGAAGGGTTGCAGTAAACCAATCTAAGTCTACAAATAAAAATGTGATAATTGTGGCATGAATTACATTGGTCAAACAGGCAGAAAATTTAAGGACAGAGTGAAGGAGCATAGGTTAAGTTCTATTAATAGTGACGATGAATCCTGTTTTGCTAAACATTTGTGTGATTTTAATCATTTTAGTAATTTTGACGTGACTGTTTTACACCATTTTGACAAAGGGACTAAGTTGGATTTCTTTGAGCAATATGAAATTGCTCATAGCCCGGCTAAGTTATGCAATGATGAGGTTTTTAATGACAGGTCACCTCTTTTGAACCTTGTACATCCTTGTGTCCGACAACTCCATGATAATGATGCCTGACCTTCACCATCAACGGCTTTTCTTCGTCTCACTTCCCTCCCCTTACCTAACTCCCCCCTTTCTCTGACCCCCTGCCCCTCATTCAATAGTGGAGTGTTTTGAAAAATTGTACCTTGATAATGGCACTAGGTGCTGAAACCATGGACGGTAATCATTAAAAATTCTGCGTGGAAAGTTACCATTGTCTCTCATTTTGAAATGGATATCAATATCTATTGCTTCCACAAAGTTGAGCCTGATACGCTTCTATATAAAGAAATATTAGGATTAAATAACCAACGATGATGACTCCAATTTAAGAGCTAGAGTTATATTTGGAGATACGAAAACGCATTTTCAAATAAACATTTTCCACGCGTTACACTGGACGGAGAATTTGGAATCAGTCGCGAAGGTAAAGGAGAAACGTTTGAGAGGTTCTAATCCACTAACAATCCCTCGACTGCCCCCATCGCCTCATCGCAATAAACAATCCATTTCGAGTCCACGGCCACCGCCAACTCGAGGACAAAGTAGGGACTCAATCCTTTTAATTTTTTTTTCTTTTTTTGAAGTTCGTTAAGCAGCCGAGCAGGGTGGATTCCGAGGCGAGGACATCGCATGTGTTAGCTTTACTGCCCCTCGTTGAAGTGAATCCAACCTAGCGCCCTTTTTATGGACCATAGGATAGAAGTGGGACCATAAAACACCGAGGTCAAAGACGCAGGAGGGAATCCATGCCATCGGCCGACCACGTTTTTGCCCCCTCCCTTCGGACGACTTACGGGAGAGATTTTTTCCACCAAACTGCGGGGACTAAGTGACGGTGGATTCGTCAGAACCGCACGAGGAACAATAATTATCCGAAATGCAGGATTGCAATACGTACGTTTATTTCGCAATCAATTCAAAGAACAGACTTACTGAACACCCTGTAATTGAGGAACCTTTCTTTGTGGAGTGCACGTGTGAGGATACGAAAAGCATTTTGGGGGGTGCTCCCTTTGAAATCGGGAACAAATATTGTTCTAAGTAGAAATTATAACAACATATTACCCTGCTAGCTGCCTCAAGAGTGTTTGACATGAGTGTATAGTGTATCGTCTACATCTACATACTACGCTGCGAACCGCCCAGGGGCGTGTAGCAGGGGATGTTAGGACACTAGCCGTGTAAAGATGTAAGGGATAAAGTTTTGAGAGGTGAAATGGTGACGTATATTATGGGAGTGTATTTAGAGGAGCTCAGTATTTATTCAGGTCGCTTATTGTGCACAGAAAGAACGAGTTCATTTCTACCTATCCGTTCGGCAAAGTATCTCTCTTATACACCAGGGTTGAAATTCGCTATGAAAAAATCATTTGACTTGACCGGAATTCGAACCCGGATCTCCCAATAGCCGGTCAGGTGTGTTAGCCAGTTACACCACCAAGCCATCTTCCTTCAAGGCGAATTTCGAGGGGGGTTTATGCGAACTAGATGTTCAGGCCTCAAGTCTACATCTTGTTGTACACAAGGAGTGACTTCGTACCATATCATTTGTTACATGCAATGTTTGGAAATTTATCTCTCTTATGTTATCGCTTATGTCAGACCTAGAGAAGCTAGTCTACCTATCTCTGAAGCAAACTAAGCCTAGCGTTTTACTTCCGAGTCTCTAGGGGCACCCATCTAAATCCCTTTAACAGTTGTGAAACACCATGAAGTGTATTTAGAGGAGCTCAGTATTTATTCTGGTCGCTTACTGAGAACAGAAAGAACGAGTTTATTTGTACATATCTGTTCGGCAATGTTATCTCTTATGTTATCGCTTATGTCAGACCTAGAAAAGTTATTCTACCTATCTCTGAAGCAAGTTAAGCCTAGTGTGTTACCTCCGAGTCTCTAGGGGCACCCATCTAAATCCCTTTAACAGTTGTGAACCACCATATGTTCGCTCATAGCAATTTTTAAAGAAATGTGGGGCTTTTCTTTGTATTTTATTAATTTTTTTGGTTAAATCATTATGACCAGGTTCCCAAATGCTCGCGGAGTATTTGAGTTGCGGCCTAACCAGAGTGAATGGTATCATGGTGTTCTAAAACCCCGTCGATATGAATGAAGTCCTCTTTATCCTGAAATATAAATCAAGGAACTATTAAGTCACACCGGAAAATACTCCCATGAGACAAGCTGTTTCACCTGATATTACGATTATGTGTAAAGATGCAACCCGAAATTACCGACTAGTATAGACCACTATTATGAGTAAAACCTTATAATCACTTCATACCCAAGTATTATTCGTATGTTTATCAAACGTTCTCCTAGAGCCTATTATTTGCAGAGAGTATTTAAAATAAACAGACGCGCACACAGGAATATTTACCGATGGAGTGACCTAATTTAGGAAAGATTCATTGAAAATTGCTGACAGAATTATCAAATTTTGTAAACAGAGAAAACAGAAAAGCGGCGTGTGTGAATACATCTTTTATCGCTATTAACACGCTCTCTGATATCCGCAAATATATAACCCTCAAAAGATTCGTATTTCATTGAAAAAAAGATGTTATTCAATTAAAAATATATGAACAGTAATTAATTTTGGAGGATGCTTTCAGACAAGTAAAGCACTCAAACAAGGCAGTAGGAAATTTGAAAATATGAACGTCTATAATTACCTACAGCCAATATTAAGCACACAATACAATCTCAGACCAAATTATGAAATAACACGGAGAATGTCTGCAGGTAACAGGTATCATAATTCCCTTGAGAAACTTCCACTCTAAAATACTATTCCCAAGTAATACAAACTTAAAATCTACAAAGCAGCAATAAGACTAGTACATAGTCACAATCGATTCCGAGATATGGATAATTCAAGAACACGAAGGAATACTTGAAATTTCTTCAGAGAATACTGTCAAGAATTTTTGGACCAAAGCAGGAGAAAGGAAGTGATTGTAGAGATAAGATGTATATCTCAATGAGCTAGTTACTGAAGTGGTTCACTTCATTAAGTCACTAAGAATCCGATCGTTAGGTCACATAATATATGGACATTATATATATATATATATATATATATATATATATATATATATATATACAATTGCATGGACAATATAGACACAGACGACTTCATGACCACCGTTAAACGTCCCATCCGGCGAAAGCGGTACTTCATTCACGAAGGTACAACCGCGACTACGTGAGTTAAAACAATAACTTACCATGCCATGCCATTTGTATCATTTAATAAATACTGCTTTCACTGCCAGAAGTATTGGGTATAGCAAAATCAAAATGGATTTCACGGAATTTATTCGACGACCATATTTCTGTTAATAGTTTTTTTTCGGCCACAGGAGCCAACTACAGCGCGCTTTCGTTCCACTACTAGGTTTTACTCATATTTCTGTTGTTAATTCAAGCAAACTAAAAAGATAGATTGATTTTAGTCCTAAATTAAAAGATTTTTTGGACTAGTAACCTAACAAGTTAATGAGTGAAATTCCACCGGAGAGAAACCATTCGAATTGTACGGGACCCGAACCCGGATCAATTTTATACTAGTCCTAAAAATCCTAAAGTAAAGGATTGTGAGCGTGTGGCAGGGACACCAGCCGTGGAAAGATGTAAGGGATAATGTTTTGGGAGGTGAAATGGTGACGTGCATTATGGGAGTGTATTTAGAGGAGCTCAGTTCTTACTGTGGTCCCTTATTGTCCGCGTGAAGAACGAGATTTTGCTTATCCAGTAGAGCTGCCGAGGCGTCCTGCTTCCCCACTTGGGGGCGACTCCGTCAAGTTAATGCCGGGGCTGGTCCCGATATTCTCAAAATTTATCAAGTTAATAATGAATCCAGGGATCCGTGCAGATCATTTCCATCGTGCCTTGGTTGCACAATGACCTCACCCACTTTATTTTCACTGCATGTAACACTCACTCTGATTCACACACATGAGTGGAGTGCACTGCATACACTCCATTGATTATGCATTGACACACGCGCACTGTCCGATTTTCAGCCAAATTTTTAATTTCAAGCCGAGGACCATCGGAATTTAAAGGTGTTTTAGGCAAATACTCAAATTAATTAAAATCTCATCCAATGAATCTCTCATCCATAGAATCTCGACAATTCTACATCATTCCTGAAATACAAGCCTTCTTCTGTTATTTTTCTCTCGTGAGACCTAGCTTTGAGTACGCCGCTAGTATATTTGACCCTTACGAATTAGGACTAGTTACAGTTATAGATTGAATACAGCGGAGGGCAGCTAGATTTGTTAAAAAATGTTACGATGAACAGAGCAGTGTTACTAAATTGTTGAGGGAATTAGAGTGGGTACCTCTATCTGATCGAAGGGAAAAATAAAGATTAAATTTTTTTACGAAAGTTTGCTATAGACAATTTTTTGCCGGACGTTCAACCTATTTTTCTTGGGCCAAACTATTATGGTAGAAACAATGACACGCATAAGAATGAGAAAATAGATTGCAGAACCGATAGATTTAAACTGTCATTTTTCCCACGTACAATAAGGGATCATAATAGTTTCCATATATCAGTTCTAGGATACTTTGACCCTGAGGTAAAATAGGTTTTTGCACTTGTGCTAAATATCTTAGCATCATTAACAGCTACTAACCTCGCATGCAATTTCCGGCACGATATAGCTCTTGCATGATTTAGTACCTTATAGTGCTATTTATCTGTCGCATTAATAATACTAACCAGTAGTCGCATCTTAAGTAGTGTACTACATGGTAGCATGTTCGTCCTCGTATCACTCTCCTAGTTCCTGGTCTGACCGCGTATTGTCATCCTGACTGCTTTCGGCCTGCACCTGGCATTCCGGGAGAACGTGCGCGGTTCGATTTCCGTACCACACACCCTAGTGGTGGCTTGCACGGTATTTCGTAGATGTAGATGCTCGAAAAGCTGCTTCTCTCAAACTCACCCCAAAGTTAAGCATCGTTGAAAACTTCTCGGGGTTTTCAATCTCTCCGGTGGTTGTACGAAGTAAATAAGTTTCATGAGTAAATTGCTGTGGTGAACCAATTAGGGGCCATTGAAATATAAAGGCTTCGTGCCAGAATGGAGAAAATTACCATTTATAATGCAACAACTAGAGTGGATAGCCTCTGGATCCGAGCCTCGCAGTGTTAGATGAGAGGTTTCTACAGCCATTTCAGCTACATTCTTCATGAACCGTGCTGGCAGAAACCACTGTTCAAAGAACTGGTACTGATCATAAAAAACACTAATGCTTGAAATAGGGGAACTGACATAGACAAACTTAGCAGAATTTATACTGGTTTGATAGGATGAACCCTTATTGAATTTGTTTTTTTTGTTTTTGTTGAAAATACAAACAAAATCAATGCTATTGTTAACTTTGACTTTATATTTTTGTGTGTGTGATTTTTATGTGTTGAATGTTGTGAGTTATTAATTTTATCTCTATTTATTTATTTTTATTTTTGAAAAAAATGTAAATGTTTTATTGTTATTTTATTGCTGGTTGTTAACATATAAATTTACTGTTTGGAGTTGTTATACACTTCGCTATTGTTCAATATTAAGCTAAATAGTCGGTAAATTTTCGATTCCTCAACATTTGTACTAATGTTTGTATAAATACCTGGCTGTATGTCTCTTTGTTCTGTGTTGCAAAGCCCTGAAGATGCCAATATATTTAGTGACCCGCTGGATGTGAGTCAAATATATTAATGACCAAATATTCAAGAACCTTATTATAATCTACACTCTTCATGACCAAAATTTTGACCTTTCCTGATTTCCACCATAAATTTCGTGACTTCCATCTCAGCCTGTCTTTTAAAGCTTATGCAAGGAATCATAATGGCCTCTTCGTAGTAAAAAAAAATGACAAAAAAATCATGAGAGTGCTAATAAAAACCTCAAAATAACCTCCCTCTCTTGAAGTTAAAATATTGTCCCGAGATTATCGGAAAAGCTAAGGGAAGACATCCATTTTGAAGCATAATAATTAAGAAATAAGGGCAAAGGCGGGAGGAAGTGGAATACATCCCACTTCCCGATTCAAGAGCCATCTCTCGGCGGGCATTTGAGATAAAAGCGGTCGCCGAGGAAGGCGGGCGAAAGGGTGCAAGAGGAAGTAAAAGATTTTTTCCACTTAATTCTCGCATATTTTTTTCTTTGATTTTTTTATCACTCCCTCAGAGGAAACATTTTTTACAAAAAGAAACAGAATAAAAGGAGAACAGCTGACGGAGATGTTGGCGGTGGCAAGTGCATTGAGGAAAAGCTCTCCGCGTGTTTTTTTCTAGCCTCGCTCCTCTCTCCTGGGATTTATAGTTCGGGAAATTACGGTTGTCGATGTGAAGTTGTGAGGCCCGGAATGAGGAACGAGTTTTGATGGGTGGGGCGAGAGGGGAGGGTGAGCGTTGCCATGGGAAACGGGGAGGTGAGGCATGCGAAGCAAACGGAACAGTGGAAGAAGGGGGAAGGGCAAATAAAAAAAGCAGGTAGATCATCCTACGAAATGATACACATCCTCCACAAAATCATTTTTTTGGCCAACTCTTTCCACCACAGCACACACTGCTCTCCTTCCTGTACCTTCGGGCTATTGCCAGCTTCTGTAACGGCCTGATGAATCAGCGAAGCATATACAAAATCCTCCAGGGGAGGGGGAGGGATGACGGGGGGAAACAGTACAAAATACTACAACTGTGTGGAAGCAGTTTCGTTCTATCCATTACGTCTTTTTGCTCAGGGAACCTTCCGTACGAATTTATTTCCTTTTTTTTCATCATTGGAGATACGATTCGGGCCCAGAGGTTTAACTCGTACGGAGGGTAAGGACACGGGAAAAGGATTTCCTCGGAGGAGTCCGAAGGAAATCTCAGGCGAAAACGGAGTATACCGCTTCCCTGGTCGATTGTACCGGGGTAAAAAAACGAAAACTGCAAATGACACGGCCTCAATTAGTAGAATCCGGTATCGTAAATCCCACTGCAATCGTAGCGATTCTGTGCCCTAAGCTTCAGGTACATGGAGGATGGAGAGGAGCATTTGAAACATTGCCAAAGGGTCAATGACCGTATTATCTACCTTTTTGGGGTGGATTCGTATCATTATCGACAACATTTTTAAATATTTTCCCAAGTTTTAGAAGCATTAGAGAGCTTTGGCTCGTATCCTATATCGATGGTATCATTGGGTCCTCAGGGAAGGCAAGCGATGGGTACTTTTCTCATGAAACATAGAAACTTTTTTCGTTTAACTATTGTAAGAAAAGTCAGTACACCATAATATACGTTTTATGATAATAGCGAATTGTGATCTCTAAAACCAATGAGGAGTAAGAGATGTGGGATGATAAGAAACGGCATCTTTCATTTTTTTAAGTCTCTCTACCTTGCTGGGGTGGATTTGCATCATCATCGATAGCATTTTTAAATATCTGCCCAGGTTTCAGAAGCGTTGGAGAGCTTTGACTAGTATCCTACATCGCCAGTATCCTTGGGTCCTCAGGGAATGAATGAATGAATGAATGAATAATTTATTAATTGTCCTGGGGATATACCCCTTAAGAACAAAAGCAATTTACATTTTTTTGAGCAACATAAAGAGCAAAATCAACAATTTGGACAGTAACATAATGAAAAAATTAAGTATAAATTAATACCATTTCACAATGCTGAATGCAAAGTTTTTTGGAAATCATATCATATAACAAATTTGTCTGCATACATTTCTGGATTTACATTAATTAAAACAATATGCAAAATTACAACAATATGCAAAGTTACAACAATATGCAAAATTACAACAATATGCAAAATTACAACAATATGCAAAATTAAAACAATATGCAAAATAATAACAACATTTAGTGGTCAGAAAGTAACATATTATAATATTTCATCTTAAAACTAGCAACAGAAGAACAATTTTTTATGTTTTTGGGCAGGGTGTTCCAGAGATACGTACTTACCACGTGTAACAGAGAAACTTATTTAATCTAACTATTGTAAGAAAAGTCAGAGGACCATAATATAGGTTTTATTATAATGACGAATTGAGATTTCTGAAACCAATGGCGGGTAATAGTAAGAGATGTGGAATGATAGAAAATGGCATATATCACTTTTTAAGTCTCTACCTTGTTAGGGTGGATTCGTATCGTTATGGATATTTGTTTAAATGTCTGCCCAGGTTTAAGATAAATTAGAAGCTTTGACTTGTATCCTTCATCGTTTGTATCCACGGGTCCTCAGGGAAGGCAAGCGATACGTATTTTTCTCATGCGGCATAGAAAATAATTTTCATCGAATGATTATAAGAAAAGTCAGTACTTCATTATATAGGTTTTATGATAGTGACGAATCGTGATCTCTAAAACCAACGAGGGGTAATAATAAGAGATGTAGGATAATTTGAAACGGCATCTATCATTTTTTAAGTCTCTACCTTGCTGGGGTGGATTCGTATAATCATCGATAACATTTTTAAATATCCTCCCGAGCTTCAGAAGCATTAGAAAGCTTTTGCTTGCATCCTATATCGCTGGTATCATTGTAACCTCAGGGAAGGCAAGAAATACGAACCTTTCTCATGAAATATAGAAATGATTTTCGTTTAACTATTGTAAGAAAAGTCAGTACACCATAATATAGGTTTATGATGATTAGGAATTTTGATTTCTGAAACCAATGGAGGGTAAAAATAATAGATGTGGAATGATAGGAAGCGGTATCATTCATTTTTTAAGTGATCGTTCCACATAGCTTAAACTATCAATTTTTACCTTTAGAGCCTGAGAATGCTCTCCGTATCAGCCTGGTAAAATATTTAATTTTTTTCCGCAATAATTTCTACACAGTTGGCTTCCAATTCTTCTTCCTTCAGTTCTAGAATGTTTTATTTTCTTCTGCGACCAATTATCAAGACCGTTAGCTATGAAGAATGATAAAGTTTACTTTAAGATGGACATAATTCATCTCTTTCGCGATATCAAACACGTTGCGACGTCAAAATTATAGTCACATTCGTAAAGAATTAAATGACATAAATGCAAATACATATTTAAGCATTCCATTCACGCAATTCCTTCTGAGGGCAGGCACTGTTAAGAAAAGGCTAGTTGTCGGTGTTAGATAAATTTCAAAGAATCAGGCGATACCTTGTGGAAATTGGTTACAGATATCATGATCTCAATATGGCAGAACTTTGTTAAATGTCTACTTGATTTTTAAAGGCCTAAAAAATGACATCGTATTGCCGAAACCTACGTCGATGAGTGGAGATAAAAATTGCGTAGATGCTTAACAAATTTATGCCATTTTGAGAACATGATATTTCGGTGTTGAGCTAAGAAACTACCTCTGTTCAGGCGATTTCTTCCTCTCTACCCTATTCTCACACACATCTTTTCCTCCTACCCAATAGCTTTTACTTAAATGGGCGAAATATCATTTCACCTAGAAATAAATGAATCTGGTCTCATATTAAAGGTAAATATCTCACCCTTCCAAAGATACAAAAATATAGGTCCCTTATAAAACTATTTTCCCAGGTTTTTGACGAAAAATACCAGCCATTTTACATGGGAAATGGTACGTGTATGCACTGCAAAGAGACCTCATTTAAATAAATGAGGAATTTCTAACATCTATATCTCGTCAAAAAATGACCCATGAGTATTTTGTACGTTTCCTCGACTATTTTTAAAAACAAATAATTCTGTCATCGTATTAATTTCTTCGGGACCACAAAAAACTTTCCGTCGAGAGGAAATTTTAAACGTATATACCTCGCGAAAAAAATGAGTCAAGTAAAATACTTATATTGATATTTTTATTTGATTACCAAGAATTTCGATAAAAAGATACCACATTTGAGCTATATGTTTAAATTTCACATAAAAGTATATCAGTCCACGATTCACAATGCAATATTTAGTTCATGCTTCCTACAGCTGCTGAAATTAAAACATATAACTCGAATATGGTATCCATTATGGCTAGGGTGAATTATCTCGCTCCAACTGCCTTTAGAATGCTTGCGTTTCTTCACATTAACCTCTTTCATCATATTCACACATGACTTTTATACATGACGAATTACTCGACCTACACTTTGCTCCCACAACATTTACCACACTTCTTATCATTAATCAGTTTCCTTATTCCACTCTAAACTTTTACTTCTCTTTTTGGGACTCACTGCAAGCAATACATCTGCATATACATAAAACCCTGCGAGCCGACGCATGGGCGTGTGGCGGGGGGTGTTAGGTCACCAGCCGTGTAAAGATGAAAGTTTTTGGGAGGTGAAATGGTGACGTGTATTAAGGTAGCGTATTTTGTGGAGCTCAGTTTATATTGTGGTCGCTTATTGTGCGCGGAAAGAATGAGTTTTTGTACCTATCTGCTCGGCAGTGTATCTCTCTTATTTTATCGCTCCTGTCAGACCTATAGATGCTGTAAGGCGTCATGATAATATTCTCTGAGTCGCTCTGAAAAACATCAGTTCTGAATTTCTCAAGACCTAAGACTAGCGTGTAGTCTCCGAGTCTCAAGGGGCTCCCACCTTAATCCCTCAAAAAGTTGTGAGACGCTATATGCACGCTCCATTCAAATCAGCAGATATTGAAAATTTACATAATCCTCCGAAAAGGGCAGAAAATTTATTAGCAAAGGCGTTTATCACACTAAGGTAACGAAGATTTCGACGCCGTGCTCCAATGCGAATGCTGAAAAATTTTCATCAAACAAAATCAATTATATGCTCCAAAGGCCATAGTTTAAATATTACGCATGTTTTCCACTAAGCGAGATGATTAAACTGCCCGTAAACACAAATCAAACTTCACAGTTATACACATAATATCTTTGAATCACTATGGTGGGTATGACGCAATAACGAATAACATTGAGTTAATAACCGGTCCTAAAATGCTACACTTTCTACATGCTCCTTCGGATGTGGTAGACACTTGTGAATGCAATCGAATAAGATGAATGAAGGGATTAAGTCATAACACGAGGTATATTAACGACTCTGGAGCATCAGCCAAAATATGAATAGATGAAAGTGTTTTTTCACACTGCGGTGTAATAATTCGTACACTGATGTTAAGGGGTGATGTATCATAACAAAAAAATTAAAAAACATTCTCCCTCGCCATAAACAACTTCCTCAGTAAAAATTTTGGCCCCCTCAGCTCGTCAATTTCCATTCCCTAATTCCATTAATTTTCTAATAAATTCTGTTATATATAGATTTTTACCATAAAATGTTTCAACAAGAAGAAAAAACTTTTTACTGCAAGAAACATCAGCATAGGCATAAGAAAAAAATTGATAAAAGTTTTCGTACGGAGCATTGGTCTATACAGATGTGAAACATGGACCATTGCAAAGGAAGTAAGAAGAAGACAATGCTTTAGAAGTGTGGTGTTATCGACGAATGCTGGGAATCAGTTGGATGGACAGAGTTAAAAATGAAGAGGTGTTCAAGAGAGTGAGAGAGGAGGGGAATGAACTATGGAAGAGTATTGTGAAAAGGAGAGCACAATTGGTGGGGCGTATGTTGAGACACGAGAGTCTAGTAAAGTGTGCGTTGGAGGGAATGATGGAGGGGGTACGATACAGAGGGAGGCCAAGGGAACAATATCTGGCGCAAGTGAGGAAGGATGCCGGGACAACATCCTACCAAGAAATGAAATGGAAAGCTCAGAAAAGATGTGAATGGAGGTCTATATTCAAACCAATCAAAGAATTAATAACTGCCAGAAGAAGTACCGTATAAAGCGATCTTAACGCGGTTAATTCAAGAACGAGTTGAGAGGTGTTAGAAGCTCGGCGGCTGCACGCCTGGCCGAGAATGCTCGAAATATTCACACAAGACCAGTAACAGTATGACACGGAGGATATTTTTTTAGACCTTACATCTCTTGAACTGTCGGGCATAGATATAATTATGCAGTGAAATTAAAAATCCCTGCTTAAACTTTCAACCTACCCTTTACATTTAATATTTTAATCACGAGTCACAGGACTGTAGAAATGCAAATTCGATGGACTGGTGTCCGATGTATTTATATTATCATTTATTCGGTCGTTTTTTTTACTTCTTTCAATCCTGTAATCGCCGGAGTATTACTTAGTTATTGCTGTCTGAAATAGTAAATTTATTGCTTTCAACAACAACTTGAAGCGTTGAACTTACATTTCATCCGCATGAAAGTTAGGTTGCCTCTAAGGAATACATGTGCTGAGACACCTCTCATCAAAAACATATACATTGCCAACATAAACCATGTTAAGGTAAATATTCATTATCATATTCATTCTATGTTGTCTACTATGAAATTCCATGGCTAGTTTTCACTATGGCATCTATACCACTGACGGCCAGTTTAATGAAAATGTCCCCTTAATCGGAGTTATAGTTTCCAAGGCGTCCAATAAGGAATCAGGAGTCTGGTTATTGTAACATAATTACACGATGTATGCACAGAAATTAGAAAGAATGTTTATACTTTGTCCAGCTTTTTTCAGGAATAACCCAGGACGCTACCATTGAGGAGAAATCAGACGGAATGTTTAGACTATGTCCAGCTTTTTTCAGGAATAACCTAGGACGCAACCATTGAGGAAAAACTGATCGTTTTCGGCGGTTGACTTGAAAAGTATTTAATTATCAAATACGACGCTGTCCCAATCTCTGCCCTTGACTATCCTGGCCTCAATTTCTGAAAAAAAGGAAAGCTCATCCCCAAGATGACCTGGTCACATTATTGAAGCCGTTTGTCATTCAAATTCCTGCCCATAAATTGGGCGGTAAAATTTCGTGTATCGCTGGAGTATACGCTCACGTTATACGCATTCTTGACTCCGAAAAGAAAGGGATCACCTTGAAATTATACGGTCAACATACAAAAAGGATCGGTGGTCGTAATTAAAGGGCATCCGTCATAAAATGGTCTTCAATAATCGGGGTTACCAAACGTCCAATAAACACGGCGGCCGCGGATCAAAGCGATTTATTACCTTCGCCTATGCATCGATACCTAAATCGATAAGGAGAGATAAATTACTCCACGGAAATGCCTAACGCTATTTCGTGTCGGGTTTCCGATGTCGATATTGTTGCATTGAGATGTTTTCTTTAATGGATGCATTGATCTTCCCCTCGTCGAACAAAATATCCGACAATCGATTGATCGCGGTTAAAGGATGCGAAGGACCTTTACTGTGAAAGCGCTCGGATTTTTACTAACGGAATAAGCTTTCCATTTCGTCTAATGTATACAGCGTGGCTCGCGTTTATAGTTCGATGCGAAAAGCTTTTGACAGTCTGGATGCCATTTACTTGAATGAGTCGGCTGGCTTGGGTTGGTTTATTGGGCCTTTCCTGGGTCGATAGGAATGCGCTGAATTTCGTTAGCGGTGAGGCGTTTCAACCACGGAGTTGCCATAATGTGAATTTTTTGTCTCTAACTTTTAATAATTTTCTTCGTATACTCTAGTAATACATAAGAGTTTGGGTGCCGCATGTTTTACTCTGTGTTAAAGGTTCTTGTACGGATGGCAAAGTACATTAAATGAGTGGGTTACGGTAATAATGTACGCATTGTTTAAATGCAATGATAATGCATTTGTTTTATCTAGCATTCAGTATGCATCTATTATGGATATCGTAAATTTCTGACTAGCTACTCGGCAAGGAAAACCATGAGCCCCCATTTGTATTACCTTCCGGTCTTATCCCTGACTATGCTGCATAAGGTGGGGCATTTAGCCTCTTCTTCCAAGCTAAACCTGAACGTTACTCTCAAGCCAAGATACGTTTGGTAATTACTCAAGATCACGTGAATTCTTGTAGGTTACTTGTTTGGTACGGAGAAAATCGTGAGGTCTGGATTTTGAGGGTCTTGAAAAAGCGCATTGCCCTGAGAGATCCTTATCCGACGATTACATGTCACATATTGAAATTCTCAAATCTCGACCAGTGTCCTTGTGAGAACGTACCCTAAAAGGCGATCTTTCCTGAGTAGTTTCGTGATATTAATTGCTCTTTATACTGATAGCTCCGGGCATTGCTACTGTATTTATATAATATGCCTATAAATCGAGAAGTTATCAAGCTGGCTCCAAAACAGTTTCAAAAGTCGTGTCGAATCACTCCACCACAAAATAACCGTATAACCGTAGCAAAAGTTTGAGTTTATCCACAGACCGTAGTAATTACGTGCATAATACCCATCGCGGCATTCCAATTCGAGGTAGACAAACCTCAGTTTCAAAAATTAGTTATTCCTGATTCGTCTGGTCTTGAAATCTGGCTCTTTTTTTAAAATAATTTCCTTCTTATATCCGATTCTCGTATACCTGTTTCGCTTCTATCACAGTCATGCATTACTTCATGCACGTTCTCGTATTCTCAAAGGCCGGTTCTATTTCCCATTCAGTCATTCAGACAATCATACAATTTTCCGCTGTACACGATATTATATTCCTCATGAAAGAGTTCATACATTCATTTGTATAGTAAAATTTACCGCGTGAAGCTGCCTTAAGATTCCAAATATTCCTCCTCTCAAAATTCTCTTACATCACAGTCACACATGACTTTCTCTGTCTACCCCTTCCTCTCATACCCTTCGCCCGTAAAGCGCATACCTATTCGTTATTCGACTCTAATCCATGTTCTCAACATTGCCAAACCCACGACGCACACTTTTTTCAGTCATGTCCTTTGCTGGAGCATCCTATTAATGACCCTCTTATTCCTATGGCCATCCACCCTACAGGTACCACAAGCAATTTCTAGGTACTCCATTCCAATAACATTACCTGCACATGCACTATTATCCACTAAAAAGTCGAGTCCGTTGAGTTTAGGACACTAAATCTTCAAGTAGGGGCAACCGATTTCAACGAAATAAAATGCATACAATAGAATAATTATTCCTACGTTTATTGTTGCACGTAAAAAAATTTTCTATCATTATCTACAATTTTACGATATTTTATTTGAATAAAGGTCCTGTTTTCGGCGGTCAAAACCCTATCGCCCGAATTTATGCTATCGCCATTCTCTTAATATTTATTGTAGAGATGAGAAATTTTGATATAAGTTAGCCAAACATGTTTCTAACATATCAAAGGAAAAAAAATTTTTGTCCAGTTTTACACGAGCTGCTGCAAAAATTGTAAACCTTGGTTAATTCCGAAACTACGATGCGATAGATGTTTGAGTTATACCGTTGTAACCACAATGACGCCAGCTTTATAAATATGTACATAACCATTGGTCAAATATCCTGGGATTTCCAATGTTTTTTATTTATTTTCATTTTCTGCCCGTCAAACAGCGAAGTTGAGCGGTCGTAGCCTACAGCCATGCTGATCCAGATAGGTATCCCCAGTTTTCGCTGCCGTATTCACGATAACTTTGTGAAGGGAACATTTTTCTACATTACAATTTTCACTCAAACATTCATTCATGATATGTATCACATTCCATCTACTAGTTTCCTACCGGCAATGCCAACGCCTTTCTATCTCCTCATTTGTCATATATTTAAATGTATTATACCCCGAAGACAGCGCGACAGGCCCTTTACATCGGGTTTTATTAACAGCAACAAGAGCCGTACACAAACACCCATGCCCTTAATGGTGAAATATTCCACCCAAGTGGGATCGAACCCGCGACTCGCTAATTAGCAGGCGAAGACTTTAACCCTTTTGGGCCTTCGAAGCCGAAGACTTTCTTCCTTTTTTTAGAAATAATTCGACCGGGGTATACAGGTCATCCTTTAGATCAATTATTTCATTATTTACACTCATCATACAGTTATTCATCCTACTCTCATTGTCAAATACCACTAAATACTTTGGTAATGGCTGCTACTACTCTGCTTTGCTAAGCCAAAATACAGAAACGGACAAAATTACACATTTTTAGGTTAGAGTTGATTGTGTTAATTTCAACCTTTCTAGAAATTTAGGTTTCATAGATGTATTCTATACATTTTTTAACGCAGACTTCGAAATCAGTTTCAGAATTACTTTATCACCTCTGGTTTCTGAAATATTCAAGCTCAAAAAGACCCTAAAATCGCCATTTTGACCCTTAAAGATTAGATTATCTGAAAACCCTGATGTGATAGCCTATTTTCGTGAGTAGATTCGGATTCAGCGCACAAAATTACGTCGGAAAGGGCTATTTGCATCAAAAAACCATACGAGACCCTAAATTTTGCAGGTCTGTGTTTCATTAAATGTAAACCTAAAAAGTAAGATCGACAATCAGGAAAATAAATTATTTTGAAAATATTGAAAATAATTCCTACTCTGACTGGCTACCGTTCACATAGAGAGTAGGAAAAGTTAGAACTTGACGAGGTTTGCTCAATATCCTTTGAGGACACGAACCTCGTGTTTTCCAGCCATCGCAATAGGTGCCTCTACATTGCAATGACCAAGCTCCCTCATCCCGCCTTCATCACAAGAGGAAGCGTCGATCGTAATTCCACCCTCAGCAAGCCATTTTTGTTTAAATCACTTAGGATAAAGGAAATAGAACATTTATTATTAATATAATGCAATAACAATAACTTAAGGATGTTAATCTGCCATTATAATGACGTTAGTATAATGAGTTATCCTCGGGTTACACACCGGATCAACGCCTTCGATTGGAGTGTGTGAAACCCGAGAAGAATGCCCTTACACCAAATGCCGGGAAAGGATTATTTCATATGTGAGTACTACAATTACTTCACTACAGTAGTACAGAAGTACATCACAACAATTGCTATATAAAATTTCCAGCCAGTGCCAAGTATAAGTACCAGTTGGACATAATGACATAGGAGGCTGGTCTTTGCACTAAGAAAAGCAAATGCAAACTATTTATTCGCGCCAAAACCAGCCAGTTTTGTGTCCATTTTTATTTTCCATAAGCTTGGCAACATCGTTTAAAGTAAATTTCAAAGGCTATAGTAAAATGCATGGTACTACTAATTCAGGTAGGTCGTTGCGCATCATCGTCGATACGATATATCGCTGTGGTCGACCCTGTGACGTCATTTGGACCGCAAGCGGAGGATAACCTGGAGGTTTCAGTGTTACTGGCGGGCTTAATCCTGAGGTTCGTTGAAGTCTAAGGCCCCAAATAGCTGACAATGTCTCATTGTGAAGTATTTGGGTGCAATTATTCCGTAAGGAATCGGCAGGAGAGGCTGAGGTCTTTTTAGATTATGTCTAAGTCCTCTGAACAGCCGTGATTTTCTGGAAGTAAGTATTTTGAAGACTTCAACAATTCTATGTAATAATAAAGTAAATTTCGTGAAAAAACGTAATCATTTCAAATTGGTTTTTTAATTATAATGCACGAGAAACAAATGACTTTACTTGAACGAAAAAATAAAGAAGTCTAAACTGAATGCAATCAATATTCTGGTAATGACATTATCAAAAATAACTTATGGAATAATATGTGCAAAAGAAACATACATATCCAAGAACAATTGCGCGTACGCTATATAATGAAGGGTAAATATGTCTGAATATGATCCAACAGTTAATGTTAACAGATGTTCTCACCTTTCCATAAAATTTTAAACCTTAGGCTGAGGTCTTTTTAGATTTCCTGCTGAGAGTGCAGTGCGGACGAAGTGGATACACGCCTGCCGGAGGCGGGACAGTTTTAATGCTGATAACGGTAATATCATTTCTAATAATGTTTTACATTTTTTATCTCTTCGATAACACATATTTGACCGTCATCAAATAAGTATTTTGTCATTACTTGTGTGAAAATTCATTCCACCCACGTGTATCCGAGTTGAAGTTCATCACGTAAAAACTACGTTTGTTTCCCTAATGATTGCTCTGACCTTTTCAGTCCGAATGTGCTCTGTTCATTTTGAAGAGGACGATTTTTGTAAAAGTTTGCAGCAGCAATTTTTAAATTATTCTCCAAAGAGCACCAGGAAATTGAAAGAAGGCGCTGTGCCCTCGCTGTATTTACCGGAGACAACGGGGAAAAAAGGACTTTCTCGTGAGCGGAGGGAAAGACATTGAGTTAGAGTGAAGAGAAAACTAGTTGACTCTCTAGAAGGTGTTATATTAACGTAAATCAAGTCTGAGGGATTATGAGTTGTTTCCTTGTTAATTTGTTATGGATTCTTCAGCTCAACCAGTGGTCTTAGTCGGTAATAACTAAAGGGTACAAAATTGAAATATTGGTAGTTGAAGATAAGGGAAATCAAAATTTCATCATCGTCTTAGCTTAGTTAGTGAATTATGAACTCTCTGAATTTTTCACCAAATGTTACATACCATACACATTTTTCCTTTTATCACGACTGCATAGAGTTCATGTCACACTACTTTGGGGACTATTTCTCTACATTACAGTTTTTTGTCGGTTAACATAACCGTTGAAGAAGCTAATAATACAGTGGGATGACACGAGTGTAACGATTTCTTGTAATTCACTCACATGTTCATTATGGACTCTTGGTTTAATTGTAAATTTTTGCACAGAATTCTGATACAGATAAGCTTGTTACCTGTCATACCATCCATATACAAGTGACTTTCAGGGGCACAGTATTATTTACTACCAATATTTCACAGTTATTCATCAAAAGTTGTTAAATATGTATGTAGTGCCATGTTGTTGGTGCTATGCTTGTACAGCTGAGTGTTTCGGTGCAAGTGCAGGTAGCTGTTCATTCTGAGGAAAATGAGATTCACGCACTGTTGAATAGAGATTGGAAAGAGCATCCTCTGCTGCTATGATGTGCTGGCAAATCAAATGATGGAAACTTTTTCACAACTATTTTTGCGAGGTGATTCCCATGAGAGCTTATTTATGTATCTGTGAATAAATTACATTTTTACAACTAGTGCCATTTCCTCACCTTCATGTGAAACCATAGGATCAGGAAATAATTTCACTTATTCAAGCTCAGAATCCAACTTTGCTTATGATTCAATGCATGTAAATCAGTAGTAGGTCACATTCCTCTGATTAAAAGAGGGGAATATGCCTCATTGAGTATGCATTCTAGGAAGTAGCCGTTATTGGAAACGCAATGCCGAGACAAAAGTTGTATTGTTTATCGTTTTCTTAATTTTTTGAGCAGATGTTCTGATAATCAAGCATGTTTTGTAACCTTATGATACTTTTCTTTCCATAGGAGTAGTGGTGGTTTTATTGAAGTGCACCAGGAATAAAACTTTGATGTCAATTGGATACCTCTAAATTAGGAATGGGTAATGTATCCAAATGGTGAAGAGGATATGAATTTAGCCTTTGAACCAAATGATGAGAATTAATGATACAGGTGAATGCTGTATTTTGAATTGATTTATAAGTAATTCTTCTTCATCGCGTGATGCTAAATTCTCATGCTGTCATTCCAATTTATTCTAGAAGCCTGACATTTGTTGGTTATGTCACGTGACCTAAGAGAAAGGAATGTTATTCTATTCATCGGAATGCACTAAATTTTTTATATGAGAGGTTGTATCTGTCTTCTTAATTTCTCAGAACATCTGCAGTGGATGGTTGTCAAACATTTCCCCACTGGCTTTGTTACTATTTTTTTTCCCCATTGATAGTATGTAGGCGAATTCTGTTTCTTGAAATTTATCAATACAATGTTTGTAACCGTATCGGTTTGGACATCCATTTATGTTTTTTCTAGTTATTGTTTCAGTTGAAATATTGGAATAATTTCCCGCAAGTGATTCGTATATGTGCTTAAATATATTTCTGTAAGATTAGATTTCGGCGGTCAGACCATAAATTAGGACAGTGCTACTTAAACGGACATGCTACCATGCGGTATACTATTTACAACTACTGGTTAGTCTTGATAATGCGACCGATGAATTGCAATACAAAGTACTCAATCATACAGGATATTTCATGCGGGGTTAATCCTTACTAATACATAAAAATGTAATGGTGCCTGTCTGTCTGTTGTTTCATCACGCAAAAACTACTGAACCAACGAACTGAAATTTGGCATCTAGATAGAAATATATGTAGATAAAAATATACCTAGTCGTAACATAGGCCATATTACAAAGCCCTCAGGGCCACCAAGGCCCCACCCTGTGGCCCAGGCTCAGCATTGGATTCGGTGCAGTTGTTTCTTTTTTTGCTTTTTAAAAGTACTTTCACTCAATATTGAGGACTGGAATTTTTTTATCGGATGTCTGGATAAATGAAATATCTAAATATTTCGACCATTTTTCTATTACGCTCGGTATTTGTCTGAAAATCATGTTTTACGCTGAAAAAATTCACATTTTTCTCTGGCATCAACAATAGCATATTGCCTTGACAACCAGAGATTTGATTTTCAAAGGATATTCACGGCTTCATGCCTAAAGCATTTAAATGTCTCGTTTTCCTGCAGGCCCATGACAGCACGTAGAAAGAAAATCTATATAGAAAGGCCTAGAGTCCCAAGGGTCCTGTGATAGATTGCTTCGGGGGGTAATCGATATATTTAACACTCAGATGAATTACACGTAGTGGAACCGTCTGCCTCTCATTACGATTGCAAACTATTTTTTAGACCATTCCCTTGTCATAAACGTTACGAGTTATCTATATATATAAAAACGAATGTATGTCTGTCCTGTATGCATTTCTACACTGTTGATCCGATCGCCAAGAAACTTTGAGAAGTTGTTGAGTACACTCTTGCGAAGGTTTCGAAGGTTTTAGGTATACATTTTTTTTAAATATCCCCCCCCAAGGCCCTCTGAATCTTTCGAATACTTTTCGCGCAACAACGCCCGACGGGTAAGCTAATAATCCTAACCTAATTTTTCAAATACTATTAAATTTAAAAATACGATCGATCTGAAATTTTGCCGAGTAATAGTTCAAGGCAGGAGGAAAGTTGTTGGCTACTTTAAAATGATCTCAGGGCCCAAAAAGGGGCCCTTAGGTGGTTCGCCGTACGTATCGGGTTTTGTGCAGTGGTTTCATTTTTTACTTTTTTAAATTGTTTCCGCTCAAGATAGAGAGTTGGAATTTTTTTATTAAATGTCTGAAAGAATAAAGTTTTTAATTCTTTCAATTAATTTTCCTTTTCACTTCGTAAGTGACTGAAAATTGCATTTTTAGCTGCAGAAACATATTTTTCTGTGAAATCAACAATACCATATTCGCTTGACAACCAGATTTCGGTCATTGCTGTTGGAATTCATATTGCTTAATTGAGCCGATTAGGAATGCTAAGCATTGGGATTTGTGCAGCGGTTAATTATTTCGCTTTTTAAAACAACTTTAACTAAAGATAGAGAGTTGAAATTCATTTTATCACATACCCGAAAGCATGATACTACTAAAATTAGTGGTATCATGCCCAAAAGAATGAAGTTTCTCTCTATTTCATTCGATTTTCTTTCACGCATTTTCCTTGACAACCAAATAAACAAACAAAAATAAACATTAAATCAAATCTTAATTAACGAAAATGAAATTCTGAATAGCTACTCAACAAGTAAGTACTCGAATTATGTACTTAACTATAATGTTCTTTTATCCTGGCTGTGCAGGTAGTACGATTACAGTAAAGGGTTTCAAAAAACTCTCCCTCTACTCTATATGAAACAAGTTTTACAAATTTCATTGTTTTTATTTTACCATATTATTTTTTATCATTCTGTCAATTTTTCAGTCATTTGACTTATAATTATTATTGTTCATGGGAGATATTGTCACATTGTTTACTTACTATTGTCTCACAATTGTATAGATGCTCGGCAGAAGAAAATATTAATTTAATAAAACAATTGCTTGAAATGTCGTCTGTTATCACCACTACTTACTAAGTCCTCACATCTTATATGAAGAGTTATGAAGGAAGTATGATCCCGAGCAACGCCGGGTAATTCAGCTAGTTTATGTATATAATAAAATTTTTATTATATAAAACTACATAATATTAACTAAACTATATAAATATAACTTAAGCCATACAACCTCAAATGACTGCAATTATACTTACGTTACACACTAGCTGTAAGCTCGATTCGGTGTTAAAATTGTCTTGTCGCACCATTAACATGTAGGCATAACAATCCATAGAAGAAACTTTCTTGCTCATAGGCCGAAGTGATTGAATGAACACAACGTACAAGATAGGTTACGAACTCCTCAAATGACCACGTTGAACGGTATTCTTCAGGCTTTGTGGTTTTCTTATAAGTTCAATGTCTTTCACACCTGTTGAATTTCAACGGGTACTTTCTGCTAGTGGCTAATAATGATGTACTGACATTTGGCACAAGCGGCATACTACTTTACCCAGCGAGGATATACGTTTCCCAAAACTGATCGAAAACAGATAGCAACGGATTGAAATTAGAGGAGATCACGTGAAAAAACGTGAACCGCCACGACGTCATTAAAGATACAGCCCTTTGAGGATCTCGTTCAAGGGCAAGCGTGAGGTGAGGTTGGGTGGGCGACGACCGCCCTCTGGTCATACTCATTTGAGACCGCGAGGAATAAAGAGAGACCCGAATACGGGCATGTTTTTTCTAAGCTTGTTTAAAATTTTTCAGCGAGTCAGTCGTAAAAACAGACGCGATTGCAGGTCAAAGGAGCGAGCTCGTCCCCATTTCGAAGTCTTAAACATCACCTCGTTAAAGAATACGTGGATGAGGTTGGTTACTTTGGGCAGGTAGGCTGGTTTGTCGACAAGCCAAAGAAAAAAATCGAGGGTAACATATATATATACGTTAAGTCCATTCTAAGGGCTGTACCCTTTTTTTAACAACACATTTATAGCTATAGTCTGGAGTCAAAACTTTTTTTTGGGGTCGTATACAGCCGAATAAAAATGTTCCTGACCCTGTAAAATCATACCGGAGATTGAGTCACAATGCGAGGTTTATTATCCAGGCTAAGTTGTTTAATCATAGATAGAGCT
Source organism: Ceriagrion tenellum (assembly GCA_963169105.1). Classification (NCBI taxonomy): domain Eukaryota; kingdom Metazoa; phylum Arthropoda; class Insecta; order Odonata; family Coenagrionidae; genus Ceriagrion; species Ceriagrion tenellum. The sequence goes on from OY720643.1 coordinate 90,441,552, forward strand.
ATAACCCGTCAGCTACCGGCTGCAAAATTTAGGACACTTAAGCGGAATTGAGTGAATTCTAAGCAACTATCAAATCACATCCAAATAAATTCATTCACACAGATAGCGATCATGACGAAATGAGGGAAATTAAAAAATTTGCCACGGAGTAAGCGAGATATAATAAAATAATAATATGACGACATTGCGTACTGAGTCTAATAATATAACTTTCCCTAATCTCGTTTTCTTAAAAAATTCATGATTCATGCGTTATTTTCCATATTACATGAAAAAGAGAGTCCCAGGCTTCTCTTTAGAAACAACTACGCCGTGTGGAACCTCAACGCAACCAACCCCTACGATTTAGCATGAGCTGACCCTACCCCAGTTCAGATTACGATTACTATCTGGACTGACCGATTTATATTTTCGGTACATTTCATGGAAACACTATTTGTGGAGTAATAAAAGATTTGAACGAAGACGATATCTTTGAAAGACACTTGAAATAGGAATATTTCATTTCCTGTATGAAATTATGTACGGAGAGTGTATTATGTACGTATGTACGGAGAGAATGGAATTGAAGGTAAATGCGTGCAAGACTAAAGTAGTAGTTTTTGATAAGGAGAATGGGGAGAATAACTGTATGATGAGGGCGAATGGTGAAGTAATTGAACAGGTGGATGATTTTGTGTACTTAGGTAAGATGTATGCGAAAGATGGAAGAATAGATGAGGAGATAAAGAGACGTGCGAATTCTGGAAGGAAAGTGGTAGGTAGCATGAGGAGCTTATCAAGGAATGAGTGCCTGTCTAAGGAAGCGAAAATTTCGTGCAAAAGTGCACAACATCCGTGTACAAAAGTGTACTTCTTCCCACCTTGCTATATGGTAGTGAAACATGGGTATGTCAGGATAGACATAAGAGTAGACTAAACGCCGTGGGTATGAGTTATCTGAGGAGTATTTGTGGCCAAAGTAGGATGGATAGGGTCAGGAATGAGTGGGTCATGAATAAATGTGGGTTAAATGCTCCAGTAATGGACGTGTATGAAAGGAGTGTGCTACGTTGGTTAGGCCATGCTGAGAGAATGGATGAGAGTCGAATAACGAAATACACATATAAGATTGAAATGAAATGAATGGTGCGAGAGGTGGAGGTAGGCCGAGAAAGTAGTGGTTGAATGTGGTTGAGGAAATTCTTAGGAGGAGGAATATTACGAATATTATCTTAAAAACAGGATGGCGTGTATGAAACAGTGTATGGGGGTAAATGAGGCAAAAGAGGTTTGCAAGGATAGGTATGTATGGAGGAAATTATTGAAGCAGAGTTAGGCGTACAAATATATCTTATGAGTGAAACTTAGTGACTCTGCCTACCCCTCATTACCCACTCATTCCTGACCCTATCCATCCTACTTTTGCCGCAAACACTCCTCAGATAACTCATACCCACGGCGTTTAGTCTACTCTTATGTCTATCCTGACAGACCTATGTTTCACTACCATACAACAAAGTGGTGAGAAGTACACTTTTGTACACGGATTTTGTACACTTTTGTACGCAATTTTCGCTTCCTTAGGCAGGCACTCATTCCTTGATATGCTCCACATGCTACCTACCACTTTACTTCCAGCAATGGATAAAAAAATTATAATTATTTGAATGCACGAAAAAAAGAACAAACATGAGAACAACAATAAATTTCAACCCTCCTTCAGTCCATAAAAACGAGGTTTTTAGGAACCACTATGCACTGTTGGCGTTTGGCACTTTTAGCGCATCAAACTTAACACCTGCCTACTGTGATCAAGTATAAAAAATACAGCAGCGGAAGAAGAGAAGAAAAAAACGACTTTACCATCGCTCCCTCATTCCAAGAACGAGACAAAAGAGGAACGTTATATGGAGACCGCCGAAGCAGCTCTTTCTCTACCGTTCGCTCTCCAAAATCAGAATCATTCTGCTCCACGAATACGCTAACGGATGGAACCATTAAGTATGCAGTGGCAGAGAAGGAGATGAAAACAAACAATTACGATCTTTCCTTCACTCTGAGAACGGGCACAAAAGAAGAATGTAGACGAAGAACTCCGGAGCAGCTCTTTCTATACCACTAACCCGCAAAAATCGAAGAATTCTCCCCCTTAAATAGACTCGCGGAAAGGAGCAAAAACGTGTCGATTTATATCTTAGAATAAAAAGCTCCGACGGAATTTAACAGTGCTAATTGATTTCTCAACGCAAAGCCCCACAATCTTATTTTAAGGTCCGCACATACAAACAGCATCGGAGAAACAGTTTTATTCTCGTTTCCTAAGGCAATCCTTCGGAATTCGATCTGAAAAAAAACGCACTTGCCAATCATCGGAGTGTCTGCCAGCACGTCCACACGCTAGTGTTTCCCTTCCCCAACACTAGGGATTCACCGAAAGGTAACAGATGAAAAAATTCGTTTCAAGGTACCTCTCTCCCTCTCTTTCCATTACCCCGCAAGAGCTGCGATCCGTACCGAGAGCTCTTCAACAATTCATGAGTATTTTCCTAAATCATCAAAACACGTCCTTCTCCCTCACAAAATTCCCTTAATCCTTGGCATCGCACCTGCTGTTCCCAAGTCCACAGCGCGAAAGGACCAAGCTTCAGATGCATCGACATACTATCCTGTGAGCCGCCAAATGGTCGTGTGGCAGAGAGTGTTAGGACACCAGCAGTGTAAAGATGCAAGAGTTAAGGTTTTTGGAGGTGAAACGATGACGTGTATTATGGGAGCGTAATTAGTGGAGCTCAGTTTTTATTGTGGTTGCTTATTGTTCGAGGAAAGAACGAATTTTTGAACCTATTTGTTCGACAATGTATCTCGCTTATTTTATCATTTCCGTCAGACCTAGAGATGTAGTGAGGCTTCATGATAATATTCTCAGTGTCGCTCCAAAACACACCCGTTCTGAATGTCTCAAGCAAGCTAAGTGTATCCGTGTTACCTCCGAGTGTCTAGGGGCTCCCACTTTAATCCTTCTAAATGTTTAAATACACTGCATGTCGCTCTTGTAGCAGTTTTTAACGAAGCGTGCTGGTTTTTTTGGATTATATTAATTTTTTTGGTTAAATCTTTATTGCCAGGGTTCCAAATTCCCGCGGCGTATTCGAGGTGTGGCCTAAACAGAGCGAAGTAGCATCTCTCTTATACTTTTTCATCCGAGGACCTTCCTATTATACGCTTAACAAAACCTAGGGTCTTTAATGCTTTGCCTTTCGGACTTAACGCCTAGAATTAACGTCATTAGCCAATGTCTACCCTTAAAGAAAACTGCTAAATGGGTATGTATGTTATTACTCCGTTGCACAGGTACCTGTATATGAGAGAACGGTTAACTTTGAAACGACTCGCCTAAACCCACATGTGACTCCATTTCACCGCTTTCGTCGGATCCTCGACCCAAACGTCATGACAGATAAAGTAGGAGAAAAGAAATACATAAAGAACCTGCAGGAGTGGCAAGAGAGGTAGGTATGGATCTCAATCCAAAAGTGACAGAAGAAAGGAAGAATTGAAGGAGTAGGACAGCATGGCGGAAATTATTAAAATTAAAGCTAGTTTTTCGGACATAACGCCTAGAATAAACGACATTAGACAATGTCTACCCTTAAAGGAAACTGCTAAATGGGTATGTATGTCATTACTCTGCGGCACAGGTGCATACGGGTAAATGGACAGCATGAAAACGTAACATATAAACCCACATGCGAGTCCATTTCACCGCTTCCGTCGGATTGTTGACAAAAAGGTCATGACAGATAGTGTAGGAAAAAAGAAACACTTAAAATACCTGCAGGAGTGGCAAGAGAGGTACGTATGGATCGTAATCCGAGAGCGGCAGAAGCAAGGTAGGATTAAAAATATAGGACAGTATAGAGGAAATTGTTAAAATTAAAGTTATTTTTTATCGGCTTAACGCCTAAACTAAACCCCAATAGACAATGTCTACCCCGAAAGGAAACTGCTAAATGGGTATGTATGTTATTACTCTGCGGCGCAGGTGCCAACGGGTAAGTGGACTGCATGAAAACGCAACGTCTAAAACCCACAGGTGAGCCCATTTCGCCCCCGTCGTCGGATTCTCGACCCTGGGGTCATGACATGAGGTGTGGGAGAAAAGAAAATTAAAAAAATAAACTTTCAGGGATGGCTAGAGAGGCACGGACGGAACGCCACCGCGACGGAACCGGACGGTGTCCGTCTAATTTTCCATTGTTGACCCTTCGGATGGCATGATCCCGCGTGTCAATACGAGCACGACGCGGAGCGAATATAACGCGTCTGGGGGGAGGCAGGGGGGGAGGGGTGTGGAGAAAGAGAGATAGAGAGAGGGACGTCCACCGTCTGCGGCAAGCAAGGGGCGTGGAGACGGGAGGGGAAGCAGGGCAAGGTAGGTGTTCTAATCTGTTTTCCATCCCGCCTTGCGCAAACATTCGGCGGGCATCGTTGGGGAAGAGGATATGTGCGCATGTTTGCGTGAACCGTAGAGAGGAGGAGGCGTGGACGTGGGAAAAGCGGAGGAGGGTGTGGTTTTTTTCTGGGGGTGGTCGGAAGAAGGGGAAGTGGAAACGGACACGAACTCAATCATCAACTCGGTTGCATGGACTGCGCGATGCCGTCATTTTTAAAACAAACAAATCCCCGCGTCACCCACAGCGACCTCTAGGATATAACTGCCATTCCTTCGCTAATCTTCCCTCGCCGAGCACGAAATACTCCAATTCCACTCGTTGGTAGTACGGAACGAGCAACCGATAAACGTCTGCTCGATGTTTTGTGCGAATATAACATGTACTCTTAATATTTTACCTTAACATTATCTAAAGTGGACCATTTCAATTACTTAGGTAGTACAGTGGAAGAAAACGAAAATAGTAGCAAAGACATACGTAAGAGAATAACGCCAACAAAAGAGGTGTTTAGTAATAGAAGGGGGAAAAAGAAGAAATGGCGGGGACCTTTGAAAACGATGTAAAGAAGAGGCTGGTTAATGGAGCGTAGCGTTGTATATAAAAATTAGAAAATAGAATTTAAATGTAAAACGCCTTTCGTTTGGGTGCTTATGGCTGCCGGCGACGCATTAAAATTATCCGTTCAAACATTTCTTCGTAATGCAAAATAAGGTTTTCAAGATATCCGAGAGGGTCAGCAGCCATTCAAAGAAGAAGGGTAGTAACGGCACCTACTGGCACATGCGTTGAAGATTCTACCTTTTAAAAAAATTGAACATGCAAGCCCAGAGTTTTTATGAGCAATTCATTGTAATTTTACAGTTGCTGTCATTCCACGGTTTATAACGGTGCTTCATCAAATAAGATTGAGTTAAGCTGTGGGTAAAAATAATAAGACTCCGATCATTCATTCATCGGTTATTCAATCCTAAGATTGGTTGACCACGGCCCTCCACTACTAATACTAGTTCCAATCTAATACTAGTTCCCTTACCTCCTGGTATCTCTTCCTATATACTTTTCTCTTTATTTGGTCCATGAACTTATTCCTGGGTCTTCCTCTGGGGACTTTTCCCTCTATTCTACCTTCAAAACTCGGACCATACTCTTAAAAATTAATGATGAAATATAATAGAAGCAAATTAAAGTGGAATTAGGGAGAGATGCTTATATATTTTTGAAATGGAAAACCGTGTACCAAAAGCGATCAATCCGTGAATGGCAGTTAAAATTTCCGTCCATAATTTCTGTTTGCAACACTGAACACTAATAATCTACGTGTTCGCTTGTAGGTCTAATCAAATGTTATATTTCGCGGTTCTAATATGCCAATTTTATCGAGTAATCAAAGCCATGTTCATATACAGTTGATGAAAAACTTTGATCTTGAAAACCCATCCTTGGACACTAGTAATTTCAGAATTTTCTAGGGGTTCCCAATACGAAGATGAAAAAACGTAACGCAATAGCGGCTCAATTCAAGAGCTTCATGGACTGTCAAATTTGAAAAAAAAATATAAAAAATCTGGAAATATTTGCCCACGCTATTTGCCAGTCACAATTCGATACGAATAACCGTACAAGGGTGGGCGGTATGAGGTCACTCCACAACTGGCATGCAACGCTCGCCCAAGTTCAACGCCGTACCCCGCACGTTTCCCTGGCCACTACGCGTGCACCAAATAGCAATCAGGAGAACAATGCACGAGGAGGCAAGGAGCGCGTAACTTTAAGGAACAGGCCAATATGCACCGGGCCCAATATACCACTATGGAAAAAAGCAACCAACTCCACTTACTTATCACACGACGAGATATAAATTCATGCAGGAAAATCATACGGGACATCCCACGCGGGCAGCCCTTTAGACCCGCAAAAGTTGCTACAAAACTACAGGCGCACCAAAGTGTCAACCGCAGTGTTTCAAAATGAAATTCGGGATTTTAAGGCTTTGTAGTATTCATACCATTTGACTTATAACTATACATCAAATAAAAGAGCAACTTAAACAGTTTTGTTGTACACTTGTACGCATGCGTATGCAGTGTTTCCTCTATCTTCCGTTAGAAAGCGCGGTAAAGATGGCGACTACTGAACAGAAAGCTCCAAGAGATAATAACGTCCTTAGATGGTATCATCAGTGTAAATACACCGGCTGTCGGCTGCAGGGAAGAGTACGGGACGACCTAGACACTGAAGAACGTGATGAACGAGTGAGTCTTTCGCGCGTAGCGCCAAGAAATCTGTTCGGAAGGCTAGTCGTGAATTAGCAATTCCAGTGACGTGTGTGTGGAGAGTTTTAAGGAAACGCTTACAACTACGTCCTTATCGTTTACAACTGTTACAAGCCCTATGACCAACAGACTACGGTTTCCATGCCAACTTCGCAAATCTTAAAACCTCGATATTCACTTTGAATCATCCGGTATTATCCCATACACGGATTAACAATATTTTCAAAAATAAATTAACTAAGAAAAAAAAACAAGGCCAATTATGGTCAACACTCACGTTTTTTTCAGTGATTGTTCATTATTATTGTAGGTATCCAATTCGTAAGAGGTAAAAATGACATTTTAAACCGGTCTGTCTTGCAATACATCCCTCGAACTTTACGCAAGAGATGGATTACCTGCCATAGAAGTACGAAGTATTACCAAGTAATCTAACTTCGACCAAACGTAATGTTTAAGTGTACACTTCACTTTCTGAACCCAAAGATAAATGCGAGGAAACTAGGTATCGGAAATTTTTCGGAAAGATTCCCGCATGCAACGCCGAAGACGACTTCTTGAGATACGCTCGCGCCACTCGATCATCTAACATGTCCTCCAGGGGATTCATGCATGTAACCGTCGGCGAAACAAAACAACATCGACGCGCAGAAACGAACGAGTGCGCTGAAACTCGCGCCATAAATAGTCAATGTCACCGGAACGAGGATGGGATGTGACTCAAGTTGGCACGCGTGCGCCCAGAAAGCGTGCCCACGCATAATGCCAAACGAAAAAGTTCGCAAACTCTCTGTCGGGAAAGGCTAGGAAACCGGAGAGAGGTGTGCCCGAGAGAAAGAGAGGGAGACACAGCGACATGGGTGCATTTTTCGGGTTCCATTCCCGCGGCGGAAGTGAGGAAGGAAGCTTTAAAAATAAAAGAAAAACGAAACGAATGGGGCCGGGGGAAACGTCCGACCGCATTAGAATTCTAAATGTCAACAACCACGCGGGGCTCGACAGGGACGCCCTCCACCCGCAGGAGAATAAAAACAGGAAGGAAAAATGGCGGCGCGAAACAAAAGGAGAATCACGCCCGTCGTTCCCATCACACTACTTCATCATAATTAATGGCTTTCTTCCTCCCCTCGTCCCGGTCCGTGCGTATACAGATACAACACCTCGGGAAAACATTTTTTTTGTCATATCAAGCGCGCAGTGTATTTTTCACGCTTTTTGCCGCGATCTGCTCACACATGGAAACTCCGAAACTCGGCGTCAAAACCCCTTAGCTGTAGTGGATTGGTTTGGCGAGCATGTGCATTCACCCCGACGTCTCTCTCTCTCTCTTACACGACAGATCTCGAAGGAGATTTTCGAGCCCCCCGAATTTCCGGGATGGAATAGCAAAGGAGGCACGTCTCAGGGAGCGTAGGAGGAGGAGACGCTTAAACGTAGAGAAGATATCTCACATAATTTGGACGTACGTTCTTATTCGTTTCCCTTCGGGGAATCGAGATCGTAATCAAAGTTTGATGGGTCCTCCCAAAGAAACTGGGGACATGTACGGGGGAGAGGCCCGTATATTATTAGAAATCTCATGGAAGGGACATATCCACTCGCTCTATTCAAATTTTTCAATCAAAAACAAGGAGGATTCACAGGTATAAACACAAAAATTACTGTGTGAACGAAGGGTTCATTTGCAACACAACAATGTTCACCAGATATTTTATCCGGCAAAATCATGGGATCGTTGCGAAGCAACATAATCTAGGTATTTTGATTAGCAAAGAGGCCATGATCGTTGTTACATTAAAAATTCTCTCTGTGTTACAGAACGTTAAATCGGTATGTATTTCCGATACGGAAAAAGTGTCAGGGAATTCCATGTTGACTTTGAACTTTCCCTTTCAAATTCAAAATTATCTTCGCTTGGAAAATTGACCAGACAGTTTGATCCAACGGCTTTAATTTATTAAGAATTTGAAAACCAACATCATTTGCAACAGAACCTCGGAGTAGGGCATTACTTAAGAGTACAATTTGGAATGTTTAAAATAAGAAAGTTTTCCAAGTTCCGAGCACAAGAGATGAATGGCTTTAAAAATTTCATAGTGAATAATTTCAACCCTCATGCCTCAATGAGCAATAAATGAAGAAATATAATTTCACGATAAGTCCATTAGAATCACGGAATTCATTTTATTGCCGCTCATACAATCGAGTGAGCGACGAACACATCAAATTACCAACGGAAATACACAGAGCAAAACAGTAAAATATTCTCACCAGTTAAAACTTTGAAGGAACGCCTACAGACTTTCAATATCTTTCGAGTAAAGCAAGTGCCGCAAATAATGCAGGAGGCTAGAGTTCTCAACCAAAATGGGAGAAATGCAGATAACAAGTAGCGAAAAACAACCCATCAACATAGAATGCCTTAATACAGCTATCTAAATACGACCAACGTTACATAGCTTAATTAAAAGTGGACTCAGTATATGCACAATGATACTCAAACGATATCGTACTGTCTACCAAATTTATTTCAAACTGACTTTCAAACAAAATTTCTTTTACAAACATTCTAACTGATGACTGCTAGACAGTTGAAACACGTGTTGTAAGAGTTTGAAATAAATTTGGTAGACAGTACGATATCGTTTGAGAATCATTGTTCAATATGCTGTTCTACAACATCTCGCCGGAGAAAGTGGAGTTTATCAGTATATGCACCATTATATATATGGGACTTTCCACCTCATCTCAACATATGATTGTCCCTTAAGGTCTCAGATTTTGCTCAAACTTGGTGTATGAGTAGCATGTGACCTCCATTATTTATGCGTATTTGATTTTTTTCGAAACTTTGCAAAAAATACGTACCCTAAATGTTTCTACTTATATCTCGGCTTCTATTAATTGTATAGGAATGACATATACACCTCATTTTAAAGCTTATTCATTCGCAAAAATAGTGATGCCATTTAAAATTAATTATATTGAATTTCATATTTTAGTTTAATTTTAAAGTTTAAAAGATAGTAAATTAACTTTCTCAAATGCTCCATCTCACAATCGGCCAAGACTTCTTTTTACAATCCATACGAACCTAACTTTTACTGAAATAAAATTTCATAACAATTTATAAACACGCTTAACATTTTTTTAATAAACATTAGCATTTTTCTCACGCACGCCTCCGCGGGCTCAGCCCTACAGCCTAGCATGAAGCAGACATGTGATCCGTGAATATGCGATTAGCTGCAACTCATTGAATTAAGTAGTCCAAATAATATAGCGAACAATATTTTGAGTAATTCGTTATTTTGATTGCTAAATAACTGATATTAGGCATTTAACGCGTATTCAAAACTAAGGCTCTACAGAGGGATTTGAGAATGTTTAGCTAATTCTCCTTCATTAAATTTCAGCCATGCAATGCGTCCTTACATGCACTAAAAGATGTCCCTCGATAAAGAGAAAACATTGAAATATTTATTTATCGTAATATGTTAGTAAGATATGCATGACAAAATTTTCCTTTATATTTTAAAGATATCTATTTGTTTCTAATATGAAGCTATATTTTTTCAACTTATTTCTATACCTATATTTTGTCTTCAGTTCAACACTTTTACATTATCTCGGCGTGTTGCCATCAAATTATTGTTGATCTCTGCATTCCTGAAAAATAAATTTCTAAATTAAATAATATAACGTAATGTAACAGACTATAATTTAGAGACCTGATATGTTAAAGTTAGCATCGAGAAAACTCACAAACAAAAAACATAGAGAATATGAGCTTGTGAGTTATATCACCCCTAGATTCTGAGGACCTCGTTCGTGAATTCATTTAAAGTAAGAGATAAAGAAGTATAAAGAAGATAAAGAAAGAAGTAAAAGATAAAAGACGGACACCCTCACTAACACACAATATTGATCGATTTTGGAAATAGAATAGAATAGAATAGATATTTTATTATTCCGGGAAGATTACGTCCCTTAGGAACACAAATTTTGAATGCATTGTTTTGGAGTCAAATAATTAATTCCATTATAAGTTACTGATGAACAACAATACCTGATACCCCTATTTTAAAAAATTACTATAGGAATGCAAAGTAAATCATTCATAACAACAACAACAATATATGAGGACCCCAGAAGTCAAGGAGTCTAAGTAACAAAAACATTGTTTAGAGAAAACGTAAGTCAAAGTTGAAAATGTTTGGTACAACCCACTAAGTAGTTAAGAAGCATTACCCTAGATAGCAGCACCTGTCACGAAAATCACTTGGATCCCTTTACCACCTAAAAGATTAATATTTTCACATCCCATTCCTGTACCTAACTTATTTTTTTCAAAAATGTCACTTAGACCCCTTGACTTCTGGGGTCCACATATATAAATGTTAACACAAGATAACACATTCACTAATACAATTGAAATAACATTTTGTAATACCTCATAATAATAACTCATTTTTAAATCTATTACTAGTTTTACATTTTTAATATACTCAGGTAAGTGATTCCACATGTCACAGGACAACAATACTTGATGCCCTGATTTTAAAAAAATACCACAGGAATGCGAAGTAAATCACTCAAAACAACAAAACAACAAAAACAAAATATATAAGTGTTACACAAGATAACACATTCATTAATATAGTTGAAATAACAGTTAGTAATACTCATTTTTAAATCTATTACTGGTTTTACATTTTTTAATGTACTCAGGTGAGTGATTCCACATGAGTGAAATACAGAGGAGAAAAAGAAGACAATACAGCACACTCCCACAACAGGAACGAAATTATTACAATCGATTTTCAAAAACTGAGACAGAACTATAGCACCATCTAAGAGATAACTATATTACGTGTTACATACACAATCAGAGTAGAATTGCGAATGACCGTAGCCGTCGAAGCACCTCATAAAACAAACAAATCCAGAGTAGAATGTTACGTCAGGACGTAAATTCTTGATGCTAGGACGATATTTTGTTTTTTTGTTTAAGTTATTTTGTATTAGTACCAACGCTTTTATTAACAATCCCATTTGTCGAATAAAATGACATAAAAGAAAATAATCAAAGATGTCTCAGCCCATGAGGCGATATTTAAACAAATCCACGGATGAATAGTATGATTTGGAATATCGCAACTTATGCTAAGTAGCCGTTCCAAAATCACATTTAGGTAACTGTAACAGTGGCAGCGCTACTTTACATTCTGTTTTACTACCGCACAGGCAAAGCCGGTTGTAAATTAAGAGTCGCCGTTCTTTGCAATTCGAGCACATGGGTTGTGTCGCTTACACGATTTTGCCGTCATTAAAAATCCGAGAAACGTTCTATGTGTGGTTCCTAACAACCTAACACAAAGAAAATGGTGGCTTCTCGAGGTTCTGTATGTATTGTAATGTATTCTATCTGAGAAAATCTAGCGACGATACAAGTTTATAACATTGTATTAAAGAGGAACCTTTACTTTAGGTATGCCCGATTAACCTACCTTTATTTTAACATACATTTTAATGTACAATTTGTACTATCATAATATGGAAAAATATCACTAGGTCATCAGTCATTTAACGAGCATATTTTGCTTTAAAATTGATGAGTTTTTACACCAAAATGCAGTCTTAATGGCCGTGCGATGGAGTATCCAAACTAAACTGTTTTAATCCCTATTTACGTCCGGAAATGTTGTCCAAAAACTTGATTAACATACACTAAATATTGAAGCAACAAGTAAATTTTTTCAGCTTCCGTCACTGACAATATAACACGTGTTTTTAGGTTTAAAGACAAACAAACAAACTGTGATGAATGCTGTGACGTTGTCATGGGAAACTTCTGCTGTTTACCTTATTTACCTAATTTCTTAACAAGCTACCCCAAAATTAGGCATTTGATAAACATTTTTAAATATTTTAAGCCTAAAGACAATTAAACTCTTCCCTCAGTTCGATAAAAAAATTATATCAACTTATATTGCTTAGGGGCAATGGAGGCTGGAGTCGGTGTAATTCCTAGCTTTCTTTACGAGGAGGAATCTTCAATATAAGGCTTTGTCAAATAATAGTTTACCCAAAGGAATATTTAAATGATATTAAAAAATGTACTAGGCAAAACTAAGCCAAAGGTAATAATGACGGGAAATTCCATAATTACATTATGGAATTCCCCGTAATTGCACCCTTTCCCCCTTCGCCATCTTCGTTAACCCTCATTTTCCTACAGCACTTGCGGGCTAACGCACAAAATTTGTCATTTGAATATGTTTTCCATCGATTAATTACTAGATATCAACATACACTTATTTCTTTCATGTGAATTCTCCTTATATATTTCGTTTATTTATTAAAATTAATAATCATGAGAAAACAGAACTTCGAATCGCAGATCCCTCCTTCTGAATCTTTAATGCACTTGTAATATTTTGTTGATGGCGTGAGATATGCGAATCGGATTGTTACAGCGATAAAGCCACTGTAATACTCGATTCGTAAATTTTTATCTTCAACCCTTAAAATTTGCGTTGGCAGCCCTTTTTACTGCTTCGACCGTTGAGGTAGATGGGGAAGGCGCTTGCTAAGCTGGCCAACGCTAGAAGCTGAAGCTAGTTCGCCATCTTCGTTAACCCTCATTTTCCCATAGCACTTGCGGGCTAACGCACATTATTTGTCATTCGAGTATGATTTCCTTCGATTACTTACTAGAAATCAGCATACACTTACTTCTTTCATGTGGATTCTCTATATGTATTCCGTTGATTTATTTAAATTAAAAATCATCCGCATTCCCGATGAAAACTATCGTAAAATTGGGTAGAATCCCCAATAACAAGCAGCCAATATATGTTTAAGGAGTTGCTCGCCTTAAATTTCAAACAGACGATGGATATTCTTGATTTACACTCGCTAATTCGTCCATTTTGTCGTGCTATCCAAAGGAGAGTACGGAGAGAGCAGGGTTAAACAATATGGCTGTTATTTCGGTTGTCAGCGGGTCGATTCTGTAAATGTCATAAGCTTCATAAGGGTGATAGCTATGGCGAGCAACTTATGACGGCTATGACTCTCGAGCAATTCTCTAAGCGAGCGTCAGAAGGCTTATGACGCTACATAGTGACACGGAACCAAACTTACCTATTAGTACTGTTAGCACGTTGGTATCCCTTCGTAAACGAGAAGAACCAATGGAAATAACCGACACATCCCTTCCACCGCTTCCACCCATCCAAAAAATTGACTAACGGCCAAAAATTCTTTTAACATTCTGAGTGCGGCATAACGTGATATCACGTCATGGTTGTATTTTCGCTGGTGCTGATGACGTCATATCACGTCATGGGTACCGTGAGTGTTCCAGCTTTCGCTAGGGAACTTTCACTTTTTGCGGGGACTAGTGAAAGTTCCCTAGCGAAAGCTGGAACACTCTGGGTACCCATGACGTGATATGACGTCATCACCACCAGCGTAAAAACAACCATGACTGGATATCACGTCATGCCGCACTCAACGGGTTAAGTACCTACTCATGCAAAGAACAAACGAGCGTGTTTCATGCTTGAAAATAAATGGATGCTTTGTGTTGGCTAGTTCCTTATATAAATTAAGTTTAAGAGATAATATTGTGAAATATGATGAGCAGGTACTAAGCAGTGCCCAAAATTTGAACCAAATCGCATAATAGGGATAAATTTGTCCAACATTCATCGTATGCGTTCAGGATCCCGGAGAGAGGTCTCGAAGTAAGTGGTAGGTCAATGTATGGAGGAAAAAAACGGTATTATTTTAAAGAGGCGTGCAGTTTAGATTTTGGCCCACCGGCTTCAAATCTACCCAGAGTTTCCATAATCGTCCGCATGCAGTACGTGTAGTTTGAAAGTTGTAAGTGTATGATAATGCGTGAAAATTAGTAGAGTTAACGGGAATAAGGTCCACACACACATCATTTACAATTGTTCGATAATCGTTCATGTGCAACATGTGTAATAATGGCAATGAAGTAAAATGAATTTTATATTTTAAAACGAAATGAGAAATCCGCCGTATTATTCAGAAAACATACCGAAGTAACATATTAGGTACCTACCTTTGAAATGCATCGTGTGAGTTAGGCCGTGTTCCAATCCGATATTATGCACACTCCGTACCCTTATGTGCTCTTTTCGATTGTCATTTTCCGGATGTGACGTCGTATAGTGCGGTTCCAATCCGTTAGAGCGCATCATGGCTAGGGCACTAGTGCACATAGAAGGTAAGTGTATGAAGATGCGCCCTTTTGCGCCCTAAGAATTTCCCATTCGTGAATAATGCGAATTTCCAATGCGATGTCTTGCGATAAATTACAATTCTGAGTGACTAATGGGTGCTCTTCTGATATACTAGGGACAGACGGAAGGATAATACAATTCATCGACCTGCGGAAGAAGTACACAGACCAATTTACGGGTCGAGGCGGTTCTTATATAGTTCCGACATTGGACACTGGGAGACATTGGCGCTGGCTACCTTAAGAGCAGAAAGTGCGTGAAGTACAGGATAGGGCATAAGGGCGTAAGTACATAGGGTGCACCCTACGGATTGGAACACGGCCTTAGACTTTAGTATTGAATAGCTACTCAAGCACAACATAATATCGCGATTACCCCGAGCGAATTCCACAATTATTCTAATGGTAACTTCAGGTAAAAAACGTATAGAGCTAGATTTCTACAGTCGGTGACTAAATTATGGACACTAATGTGTGGCTGTTATGTATACACATATCTCCTATGATGTTTAACATAGGCCGTGTTCCAATCCGATATTATGCACACTTCGTACCCTTATGTGCTCTTTTCGATTGTCATTTTCCGGATGTGACGTCGAATAGTGCGGTTCCAATCCGTTAGAGCGCATCATGACTAGGGCGCTAGTGCACAAAGAAGGTAAGTGTACGACGATGCACCCTTTTGCGCCCTAAGAAGCCAGCGGTGAAGACGCTCTACGTTGGAAAGGGAAGGAAGATCAGTCGCAATATCTTCTGAAAGAAATTTTCTTTGTAATAATTGATGGTTCAATCTCCATTTTGTGATGATTTTATACTCCATGCCATTAAAATGTGGACTAGCAAACGGTTTTATCTTCAATTAAAGTAGGAAACCAAAAATGTGAGGAAGCATGGCTTCAACCGGCAAGTTGTTGAAGGGGAATGAAACTTGTATTAACGCTATCTCAATAATTATTTGGGCATGAATACCGATACTGAGTAGGTAAATTTCTTAGCCAGTTTATTAGGTTAATTATTGGGATGTATTCCAAGCACGTGGCCTTCCGTTCCAATGTCGGACTAAGTGTGGTGTATATTCTATTTAAAGATCAAAATTTAGTGACATTGTCTCTAATTTACCAAGATTTTCCTGATAATATGGTTTAGTGGAAGCTAATTACCTTCAAATTATTTCATCGGAATGTACGCATTGCGATTCTCAAGGGCAGCGATGAAAATTGGCTACTTCTTTGTCCTATTGCTCTTTCGCGGATGGTATTTCGGGAATAATGCAAATTTCCAATGCGATGTCTTGCAATTAATTACAATTCAGAGTGACTAATGGATGTTCTTCTCATATACTAGGGACAGACGAAAGGATAATACAATTCATCGACCTGCGGAAGAAGTACGCAGACCAATTTACGGGCCGAGGCGGTTCTGATATAGTTCTGACATTGGACACTGGGAGACCGTGGCGCTGGCTACCTTAAGAGCAGAAAAGTGCGTGAAATGCAGGATAGGGCATAAGGGCGTAAGTGCATAGGGTGCACCCTACGAATTGGAACACGGCCATAATACTTGACATATATTCGTGCAAAATTTAACGTGAGAACTCGATAATAGAATCATATTCTAAGTACGATTTTTGAATTCAACATTTGTAAGAGTAAATACGACGGTATTTTACTATTTTTCAATGGAATATTGCCGATATTTGATTTGATATCCTTTGTAGTTGATGTAAATACTCATATCCCACGATCTTATTACGCCTATGACGGGGGTTTTCAAACGTAGTACGCTATGATGGCTATGGCGGACTTATGACGCTTATGACATTTAAAGAATCGCTCCTTTTCACCAGCCGTCATAGCTACGACGCCCCCGTCATAAGAACAATAGTTATGACGCCTATGACATTTACAGAATCGACCCGCAGGCTTCATTTTGATGACGTAGTGCCCTCTCCACCTATCTCAATGGTTTCGACAAACGTTTCAGCTCCGACATACGTAATTTAACATTTAAGGTTAACTCAAAGCTCGTTTTGCACTTGAAATGTCCTTCAAAAACAAATAGGTATATAAAATTAATACATTAAAATAAAATTATAAGAGTAATTTTCAAACGTAAAGTGACTTAGTTCCTCTGGAAGCTTTCTGAATGTCCCAGTGTCTCTCTCATGGTCCTCAAGCATTTTATGTTATGCAGTTGATTCTCGCCTTTTTAAAACACCGGTTTTTGTTATGGGCCAACAATAAGTTCCTTGTGTTGTTCTCACAGGCTTATCAAATATTAGTATCATGATTCCATGTTTTTCTGAAAATGTCGAAAAAATTAAGAGATAGCAAGAGAGAAAAATGGCTATAGAATTTACCCTAACCGTCTTCCCAAAATTATGAGAAAATGCCAAATATTCTTGGAAGCCCGTTGATGTCAGGTTATATATAGCCAAATGCGAGGTTCGCAATGTCCATCCTTTCATTGGCTTTCCGGTAACAATGAAGGAATTGATGATCGCCGTAAATAGCACTTTATTGTTTGTCGCGCCCGCCAATCTCGAAGCTTCCCACGATGAGGACTCGGAACGGCGTTCTATTAAAACGAGGTTTTAAGAGTATGCGCAGTAAAAAGTTATGAAACGCGGCGTTCTCGACGAGAAGATCCGTCTTTACTTTTTTACAGCCATTTTTCAAACGTTCGCGTTCACTTGTTTTCGCCGAAAGGAATTGGAACATGAAATACTCCCCATCTCTTTACGTAGGTATCAGATAAGACGCGGTGGCGGCCGTTGGCATTATGTCGCCATTACGCCTCCCTAGCACAAGATTGGCCCCGGTTTTACAGTAGTTTTTTAACAACAAATTATGACGGAAATGAGGGAGTAAACCGATGACAAATGCGCAAAAGGGACGTCTTCCTTTACTAGTTTAGATGGTTTTATGAACTCGGAAAGAAAAGACTGGTATTGCCCCGTAAAGAGTTGAGTCGGCAGACGGAGGAGAACGTAAAGTCAGTTTCCTCGCTTTCGGGAAACCACCGTTTTAATATTCGTCTTAAAAGTTTTATCGGCAGACGGTTCCCTTGCGTCATTTATCTGGCGATTGGGTAAAGAGGAGTTTTTCTTTTATGTGCACAATCCAGTGTGCAGTCATTGTAGGCTGTTTTTCATTTTGGCCTCTCTGTGAATCTTTTTTAAGATATTCGACATATTTTGTCATAATAATCGGAGTAGAAAACGGGTTAGCCTCGAGCAAATATTCCATCCATGCATTGGAACCGAAAGATACATCTAGAATAAGAATCCCTATCAAGGCTCTGAAGTCATTTTTTAATAAATGCTTTGCTGAAATTTTTATGAGAATTAGAATTATTAAAATTGTTCCATGTAAAGGGTGGTACCGTTTGCGACGAAAGAATCGAGGTCCATTTTCAAAATGTAAGAGAAACAATTGCACTTTTCCACAAATTGCTTTAATGCGTACAACGCGTTTCGGCTCACAGAGCCATCATCAGAGACCTGATGATGGCTCTGTGAGCCGAAACGCGTTGTACGCATTAAAGCAATTTGTGGAAAAGTGCAATTGTTTCTCTCACATTATGAAGAACTTCCACGATATCTCGCCTGAATCTGTTGAGTCCATTTTCAACATTGAAACAGAATTAACCTTCCATGGACGAGCCGAGTCAAATTTGTTGTTTCAAAATCATTGAAATGTCTGCTTTCTAAGAGGCTTTCCCATTTAGTTGCTGCGCCAGACAGAATTGTAAAGCTTCGGATCAAGCGCGTGGAAAGTTGCGTCTCTTTGGGCGGTTTGCCAAACAATTTGAATAGATGAATGTGTGACGCTATTCACTGACGACGGCGTGCCTGGTGGAGCTTTGAATTAACAGCTTTCAAATGAAGAAAAAAATAGGAGTAAAAAAATGGGAAAGTTAAAGTTATGAAAGTAATGTTGAAGTATACCTTGCGTAAATATTATTATGCAAAGAATTATTTAAAATTAAATACATGCAATACAAATAACTACATCACATTTCAAATAAATGTTGTTATCAAATAAATTTTAATGTTTTTTTAATGTCTAAATAGCACTTTTAAAGACCAATATAGTAGCAGTATTTCTCATGCTGATGTTTCATAAGTCCGTGCGTAGTGTGTTAAATACGATTTTTATCCTCCGTCCGATTCTTGAAATCAATGACCAATCACAGGCAAGTGGGCAAATCTATTGATTTGAGAGAATACTGGCGGTGGAGCTGGAATATACCAAAAGTCAAGGTCGTTCGATATCTTTGTATTCTTCCTTCGATACAGGCCTTCGCAACACAAACACGTCCGTCATTAATGTGCTTATTTTAGTGTATTCTCTGTAAGCATAGCATAGGAAGCTCAACGTTTTTGATGATTTACCAGTGCATTTGTGTTCGAAATGATGGCTGGCGCCGCTTATTAGCTGATTTTATTAGGTGTGCAGTGGTCGTAAATGATCAGTAAGCACATTAATGGCGGCCGTGTGGTGAAAATGGTTGTGAAGGCCCATATCGAAAGAGATATGGATATATCAAATCGAACGACCCGCTGACCAAAATAATTATCGGAGGAAAAATGGAGAAAATGTGCTTGGTTCTTCCACAGAAGAGTTGGTTAACAGAAGTATTTATAGAAGTTTTCTTCTACAGAAGAGTTGGCAGCAGAATTGGTTTACTAGAGTATGTTCTACAATTCATTGAAAACAATACAGAACACGTGCTATAACAATGACAACAGTTTATTTATCTATAACAATAACAACAGTTTCGTAGCAAAGCTAATACCCCGACAGCGCCACCGATCGCTGATATGAGCACAAGGTACACACAGGCTCTGAGGCACCGACTTTGATTAATTTTTGTCAAAGTTGTCTCATAGTCAAGAGTCAAATTTTCCTCCGGATTTTCCGGCGACGATTACTGATTATAGAGCTGATTTTTGTGCCGTGAAAAACAACCTTCACAGCTTTTAAGTAGCAACATCAGCTTGATGCTTATCAAGTCATAAAGGAGACAAAATTCCTGTATTTTGATTTCTCCGGGAGTGATTTAGGCGCACAGAAAGGCCATTTTCCTTGCTGCAGGGATGGACGAGAAGTTTTGTGCGCTACGAAATTCCTCAAGCGTTGACATTGGACGTTGTTGATTGTTTGCGGCGTATCGTGGCGGCGGGAGACATTATACTCGTGGCGTAGACTTCGATCCCTTATGACATACTCACATACGCCCCCACCAGATACATTCGTGACTCGTGGTGTCGCACGGCGTCAACCCGGAAAGGGAGTCAGGGAGACGCCTAATCCCAAATCTTTGGGCAACGGGCTCTTCCGGTTCTCAACGATGTGCGGTAGGTTTTTCGCGAAAGCAAGACCGACGGCTACTCGTCTCAGTTGTTTGGGTAACCAAACTAACACCAGCACTTCGGGGGGCGGAGGCCCAATTGAGGTCATTTTGACCTCAATCCACCTCATTGGTGTCCGCCTCGAAGGGGCTGTTGGTTTCGCTATCCTTCACTTCCCATCCCTTCCTTCCCACTTCTTCTTTCCCTTGGAGATAAGCAAAAGCTTCCAGTCCGAGGGGGAAGTTGTAATCCTGCGGCGAGAGCCAGAACACCTGTCCTAGGACGAGAACGTTTAACAACGGGTTACATTTCCTGCGTCTCGATTCCATAGCTTTATCGTAAGACCTTTGAAGTCTATGGAGAGGGCACTACGTCATGAAATAGTTGCCTGGCAACCGAATAAACAAGCATACTGTTTAAGTCTGCTCTCTCCTTACTTTCCTGAGGATATCACGACGGAATGAACGAAATAGCGGACGTAAAGAATGAATATCAACCATCAGTTCACAAGTTAAGGCAAGTAGCTCTTGAAGCAAATATTGGATGCTTAGTGCTATGGATTCTTCTCGATTTTATATTAGTTTTCATTGGGAATGCGGATTATTATCAATTTAAATAAATAAATAAAAATGTAAGGATAATGCACGTTGAAGAAGTAATATGCTGATTTCTAGTAATTTATGGATGGAAAACATAAAAATTGCAAAATTGGTGCGTTATCCCGCAAGCGCTATCGTAAAATGAGGGTGAACGAAGATGGCGAACTGGCTTCAGCTTCTAGCATTGGCCAACATAGCAAGCGCCCTCTCCATTAACCTCAATGGCTCAGACGATCTGGAATAAACGTTTTCTTTCCATTAAGTTCGTACCATATTCATTGTCTACTTCCATCATCCATTTGTTTGGAAAAAGCCGGAAGTAATGTGTGAGCAGAACGATGCCGCTAGTGGCGATACGATTCAAAATATCGCTATACTCGCCATTTAGAAGTCAACTTCCATGAGTAAATTCGTCTTTATTCCTATGCATAATATATTTAACCATCAACACCTTAGCCTCTGATATAGAAAGCACCATTATAAGCAGAAGGCAACTATATGATCATGTACCTATTTAGAGAATTTACAAACTTAGTCGGTGCGCAATAATTCATTACGCAAACTTTGCTATCTGCTCTAAATACTCATTATCAAATGAACTTGCTAAGTAGAATTTTTGTAAAATACTTTTGTATGTCACCATTTATCACGCCAACTTTGCGACCAGTTCTAATTTATCCTTATCAAATGGAGTTGCCATGTAAACAAATGCAAGATGAGCCGCATGCCTTCGCTGATGTATTCCCAGAGTGTAACTTCCCAAAATGGCTCTCCGAGGACGTGTAGAAGTATGCACCCAACGTATCCTCGATGGATGCGTCCTCGCACGGATCCCTGAGAGGAGGCTAAAGCAATCCGGACGTCCTTCAAGATGACCGCCGTCGAAGGTCGCGTAAAGACGCGAATGCCACCTTGTGAGAACCCATACGTCGAATTAAGACGCGCATTTAAAAGTAAGCGAGATCTTAGAATAAGTGATAACGCTCAATAACGTCATCATCTATTTATTATCAACACAGAAAAAATTTCGTTCATGATGAAAAATAAACTTTTACTACTTTCACACTTTTTTATTACTCACCGACCAGGTTTCAACACAGAATGTCATTATGATGGTCCTAAATCACTCAATCAATCTCTCTGTGCTGAAATCTGCTCGTTGAATTAAAAAAAGTATGAAAATAGTAAAAGTTTATTGTTCATCATGAACATAACAAATTTCCATAAAGTGACGCCTGATGACGCATGACGCCTATCTATATTTATAAGATGTTATGTTCACATTGGACCTAACCTATATAATATATTACCACCCACTAAAAACTCATAAAAATGAGTTTACATTCTTTAAAAAGCTCAAGGAATGGCTGCCTATTCTTGAAAGTTTAGAATTTGTTTTTTGGTAAAAGAAAAATAAGTAAATAATTGTTTTATTTGTCTTCAAATTTGAAAAAAAGATGATATCTTATTTTTGAATTGTTTACGTTATTCATTGTTTAATTCTCGATCCTGGCATATTTCATCTAAATTTGATGATTAGTTGTACTTTATATCAACCATACTTGTAATGTGTATTGTAGTGTGTATTGTAGAGTGAATTGTGTACTCATGTCATGATGGTAGCTTCCCAAAGGAAGTCCTAAAAGCTACCTAAAAGTCCTTGTTTTTTTAATTCATGTTTTTATCCCTAAAAATTGAGCAATAAAATAAATATCTATCTTTGCTACTTCTTATAAAGAAAATTGTGGCTGACAGCTATCTTTAACAAGTCAGTCCGGTATGGATTAGTCACTGAATTAATACCATACGCAAGGGAAAGTTTCCAGAATATCTTGAAATTTGAGTATTCTCCGTCGTTATAGGTATAGATATAATATTTCTTTCGAATTTCGGAGAAAAATGGTGACCTCGCGCCGCTGGGGGTTGGCGAATATTTTTCACGTCGAATGTCATTCGTACCAGGACTCTCAGTGGGACACCCGAGTTCGCCCTCTCGAAAGGAAAGTGATTTACGCCACTTTTGTCCACTCCGCTCTCTCGCGAGTATAAAAACGTAATAAAATAACATTCGTCGACTCGAGTTGCGTTATGTATGTATAAAAAAAATATATTCGGCGACTCTAGAGTTGCGCCGCAAGTCATGCGTTAACCTTTTCGCTTCCCGCGTTACATTCTGCCGCCTTTCCCGCCACCGTTGAAGGAAACGGCCGAGTGGCGGACCCCGTTTGCGCGCGAGAATGACCCGCTCGATTCTCTCCCCGCATTCGACGACTAGTCCCGTGATTTACGCCTTCCGTTTTTCGTTTCTCACTCCTTTGGGGGTGTGAAAAAGGAACGGTGCCCCATGTCATTCTTTTGTTTCTTCTTTTTTTTCATTATTATTAAACGCACTCTGTATTCTTTCGAGCGAACGAAGTTTTTTATCACATGTTTCATATACTTCACCGTCGTCCTCTCTTGCGGGCGCCGGAATACCAATCGTTTCGAAATTTTCACTCCGGCAATTGTGTCGAGTGCGAATAATACATGTATCGCCGGCCACAAATAACTGCGCCACTATTCTTCTCGCCGTCGACGACTAATTTCGTTTTCTAGACTGAGGGGTAGCATTTCGGTCGAGGAACGGTAGTTGGCTGATCTAATGTTACGCTACTAGCCATTTTTATTCTGTAATGTCGGGAGTTAATTATCTCGGTCACGTACTTCAACGGTGGCGGAAAAGACGGCAGAATGTAACGCGGGGAGCGAAAACGGTAGTTGGCTGAACGTTAGTAGGCATACTGAAACTCGTTTTATTTCAGCTGTCGGGGATTTTCGGCGAAGAAACTTTTGTCCTCCTGTCGATGATGATTAGGAGGTAAAAATGCACAATTGCTCGAGGGAACGAACGAACGAACTAAAGCTTAAAGGCAATGATACACTAACTTGTGAAATACCTCTGGCGGCTTCTGATACTTGGGGAATTCGTTTTTTTTTTATTTTTTCAAGGGAAAAATTCTCACCTCCCAGTCAACCGAAACAATTCAGCTTTCATGACGTTCTCTGCGAATGAGGCCACAAAAAACTGATATATTGAGTCATCGACTTTATTTGAAGTAATATATTTCCTGCTCTACTGTGTAGAATTAAAGCAAATAGAATGTAATTAATTTAGTAGGAACAATTGAGGAAGAGAGAAAGGCTTTAGAAGAGAGGGGAATGAAGATCAGCAGGTTAAAAACATTATATCCACATCTACATTCTATCCTGCGAGCAACCGCATGCGCGTGTGGTAGGGGGTGTTAAGACAGCAGCAGAGAAATGGTGCAAGGGATACGGTTTTGGGAGGTGAAATGGTGACATGTATTATGGGAGTACATTGAGCGGAGCTCAGTTTTTATTATGATCGTTTATTGTGCTCGGAAAGAACGAGTATTTGTACCCATTTGTTCGGCAATGTATCTCTCTTATTTTATCACTTCTGCCAGACCTTGAGACGTAGTGAGGCGTTACTGATAAAATTCTCCGTGTCGCTCTGAAATACACCAGTTCTGAATTTCTCAAGCAAACTAAGCCCAGCGTGTAGCCTCGGAATCTCTAGGGGCTCCCATTTTAATCGCTCTAAAAACTTTGAAACACTATATGTTCGCTCGTAGCAGTTTTTAACGAAACGCGCAGCTTTCCTTTGTATTTTATTGATTTTTATGGCTAAAACTTATGTTCAGGGATGTCTATAATGTCCACTCAGCACCTTGAGAGAAAAATGAAGACATTGATTGAAAATAACGTCAGATATCGATCTTAAATAATCATTTACCCCGTAAAAGTACAATATATTACCCAATATTCATTATTAAAACCCTTGTAAATAAGAAAAATCAAAAATTCTCACCATGTATTCGAGGTGTGGCCTATCCAGAGCAGGTATTAGACGACGTATGACGTAGAAAACCTATCTGTTAAGCTTATGGTGGAACAATGCCAATCGGCTAATGACCAGTTGCAGGAACGTAACATATGTATTCATTAAAGTTATGGGACCCATAAGCCATGGCAACCATTCAATAAGTGTTGCACAAACATTCAATAAATTCATTGGTCTCATAACTTATGGCATGGAGTTACGAGTTCCATAAGTAGCCAAGATGGCGGATGCGAATTGAACCGCTTGGAGTCTTAATTACTTGATTAAAGAGTTGTTTTGAGACAAGTGACCAGTTTGTTTACTCTTACTGACTAATTATAATGTGCATTATTAATCATTCATAGGCTAAACTTTCATAACTTTTATCCGGCGGTGGAAGATTAGATCAAATATTCGAGGCAATTAACTATTGGTAAATAAATTAAGTAACTAATAGATGTGTTCATGCAACCCGAATATAGTTATGAGTTCTTTAACTTTATGGATCTCATTACTATTGATTCCATAACTAAATTTTCTTGCAACCGGCCATAAGAGGTGCAAGTACCTTGAATCAAATGTAGAGAGTGGGGGAGGATTGGAAAATCGATTACGACAGAGGAAAAAGTGTGGATGACTGAAATGAAGGAAAAATAGTAGAGGATTACGCGATAGGAATAGGAGCTGAAGAAATGGAGGGAAAACTATTCCGGTCTGTGGTGTGGGGTGCTATGCTGTACTGGGTGGAAACAATGGTCGATTACAAAGAACAATGAAAGAAAGCTAGAAGCGGCAGAAATGTGGTTGTTGCGTTGGAGATTGGAGTAACGAGATAATTTAGGATAAAAAATTAGTATATTAGAGGAACGGGAAAAGTAGGACCCTTGGGCAAAAAGGTACAAGAAAGTATCCTATCTGGGTATGGACTTGTGCAGAGAAGGGCAGAAGGCTATGTTGGAAAAAGAGTTGAGAAAATGGAAGTTAGTGGAAAAAAGAAGAAGGGAAGACCATAGATGTAAGGATAAAGTGGCAGAAGACATGATCCTCAGATCTCAGATAGGCTCCCATAATAGGCTTAGATCCAGAGGCTATCCACTCTCGCTGTTACATTATAAATTGTTATTTTCTCGCGAATCCTTTATATTTACATGAACAATTCGGTGATTCACCGCAGAAATTCACTAACGAAACTTATTTACTTCTTACAACCACCGAAGAGATTGAAAACCCCGAAAAGTTTTCAGCGATGTCTAACTTAGGGGTGAGTTTGAGAGCAGCAGCTTTTCGAAATCGTACATCTACGAAATACCGTGCAAACCACCACTAGGGTGTGTGGCACGGGTTTATTCCTCACTAGGCATGAAGCCCTCATCCCAGCTGAAATACGAACCGCACACTTTACCCGGAATGGCAGGCGCAGGCCAGAAGCAGACAGGAGGATAATACACGGTCAGATCAAAAACTAGAAGAGGGCTACGTTGACGGACATGCTGTCACGCAGTGCTTAACTTAATATAGGACTAGTAGTTATAATTACTGCGACAGATAAATAGTTCTACAAGGTAATAAATCATGCAAGAGCTACATCATGCCGGAAGTTGCATGCGAGGTCAGTGGCTATTAATGACGTAAAGATATTTAGCACAAGTGCATAAACCTATTTTACCTCAGGGTCAAAGTATCCTAGAACTAATCGATCGCACCTATTATGGCCCCATATTGTACGTGAAAAAAGGCAGTTTAAATTTATCGGTTCTGCAGTCTATTTCCTTAATCTTATGCCTGTGTTCGTTTATACCATAATAGTTTGCCTCTAGCCAAATATGTTGAACGTCCGGCAAAACATAGTCAACATCAAACTCTCGTAAAAGATTTAATCTATATTTTTCTCTTCGATCGGAAAGAGGTTCCCACCCAAATTCCCTCATCAATTTAGCAATACTGCTATGTTTATCGTGACAATTTGTAACAAATTTTACGGGGTATTTATTTTATTTTTAACAAATGGGGGGTAAGGTCCTCGCCTTCTAAACCGAGGGTCGCGGGTTCGAGTCCCGCCTGGGAGGGTTTTTCACCACCCAGGGCATGGATGTGTGTCAAGTTCTGTTGGTCCGGTCCCTGGAAAACCTGATGACAGGCTCAGCAGCCTATCGGGATTCCGGGGACATTCGGGCCAACAGAATCGTCCGGCAAGCCAAAAAAAAATCTATCTGCCCTCCGCTGTATTCGATGTATATCTGAAAGACCATCCTAAATGGAATTCAACGCGGACATCCACCAACAATAACATGTTCCATCGAGGAGTATTTCCACTGAAGAGCGTACCACGCCCCTCTTTTTTTTCCGGTTGTCTTTCGATAATGGAGTTTCCACGCCAACCGCTTGAGAACTCTCTTGCCTCCAACATTCTCAGCCGAGCGAAGTGTACTCCGCGCGCTACAGAAAGGGAGTTCGAAGGAAGGGGCAGAAAAATAGCGCGTATATTCGCTGCGGGACGAGTGCGACAACGATCAGGAGTGGTCATTACAGTACGAGCGAACGAGTGAGCAACGAGAGATCTCTCTCTGAGGCTCCGATTCATTAAGTGTGTGTGTCGTCCACTTTGTTTGTGCACTCGACTATTTCGAATTGCCGATTGAAACACTCCGAAAGAGCCCTCACACTCGGATAGACTCATCCCGCCGCGTTCCGAAATCCATCATTCGAGGTGTATCTAAACGGATATTTAAATTTTTCCTCGTATATCTTCCCTCGTATCACTTGCTCTGGCGAAACAAGTGGGACCAAACGCATAAGTGCTCCGAGAGAACATCAATTACGGTGTAAAAAATACGAACTCCCGCGGATGGATAGCCATATCGTGGTATAAAAATAATGTCATTGTATAAAAATTATATTGTCGTCCACTTTTAGGACATTAAAATGCAAATGTCCGCTGCATAAAACTATTGAGGTGAAAGTTATTTGAATTTATTTCGCGACAGTTCGTTGCACAAAAGATGTATTTATTAATTAAAATATTACAATCGATGAGCAAAGGCATGCTATTTTGTGGGAAAAAATATATTACGTACTACATTAATGACAACCTTACTTTAATAAAATATATATTAGGATAAATATAATAATCAAACACCAATTAAACAGTTGAGGCGGAGCTTATCAAAACTCTAAAAGACCCACCGCTTTTCCACAAATCAGAATTGTCAGAGTGATGTTAAGAAGAGAGGCGCTTTGAAAGTTCCCTTCCTCTACTTTGTTATCTTGGGTTGCTCCCCTTAACACATAAGAGGTAATACTGGGTAACTATTGTTCAATCCTTTTCCCTACACCCTAAGTAAAGCTCGTATTTCCTTACCCATGCCGAACCTCCTGTTATTCAAACGATGTTTCTTGTACATAGGACCTAAAAACTATAATTTATTTTACCTGTTTACTATAATTACCTGTTTATATTTTAATTCAAAAATCCTAGATACAGCAACGAAAAATATACGATCTTGGTTGTTAACTAAAGAAAGTCTAGAAGATATTTTCTCATAACTACAAAATCATTTGGCACATGTACTGTAATTTTAAAACACTCAATTTTATTTACATATGGGTGCACAACCTATTCTGTAAACGATGGTAGCCATTATTCAGGTTTACCCTCATGGCAACGTAAAGTTACTCTCCGATTAAACCAGAGATATTACGTAGTAAGTATTCTCTGTCGGAGTAACAAAGCATTACAATTACTATTATAAAAATTACAGTCATTGTATGGAAGGGCGAAGAAACACTTCATAGAGAGATCGAGGATTTCGAGCACTTAATATGTTGAACTTCATCCACTCAGCACCTGGAGAGAAAAATTAAGACACTGGTTGATCTTAACGTTGGTTATCGTTCACAAAAATCAGTCACCTTCTAAAAGTTCAATAAATTGCCCAATATTCATTAATAAAAACCCTTGTAAACAAAAAAATCCAACCCCATGTAACACGTGTTAAGGAGTCTCGCAGATCTTGATGCAGATAAATTGAAAATTATAAAGGTAACTCGCGGTTTTCAAAGTCGCATCAGAAGTTGAGAACTTTTTGGGAAAATAAATTCTCTAAGCCGAACATCGAATACGTTTTCTTGTCCCACTCGAGGGAAAATCCACGACGGGTTTCTCCCTTGGACAGATTCCATTCACCTTAATTAATTTTGTTGAGCATTTCATCCGGAGTCTAGATTTTCAAAAGTTCCTCACCAATCAGTTGTTTTCCTCTTCAAAATTAGCGAGGTTTCTCTCAATTGTAATGCTGGTCTCATCGGAGTCCAGATTACATAATTATTGGATGAAAAAAATTATCCTTTAAATAGTGGAAATAATCATTCAAGCTTCCAAAAACGAAAACAAAGATTGAAAGAGGTCGCTGAGTTTCAAAATCGTTGAAATAGATATGTACAACTAATTACATATTAGCATTTGAAAAATTAACAATTTTTGTAGCTTGTAGAATGAAATGAAGGTAAGAACAAGTAGCCTTTAGTACACGAAATAATAATTACATTTAACCCTTTAAGAATCCTGTACCTCTCTCAAAAGGCTATCCTTTGGTAAGCATCCGAAAACATCAATAGACTTATTGCCCCCGTTGGAAGGCGTTAACGTGGAAGGATAATAAAATCGCAGGGAAACGTAAAAGCAAGAGCTGCTTCCATGTATGAAGGATAGGCCGCCAAACACTGAGAGCAAGAAGCCATTATGTATTTTATTGCCAATGAACATTGGAAATGACAATGAAATGAATAATTGAAAGATAATAGGAAAATTAGAGATTTAGGTAGCAACCGAAGTTGGGCTGCGATGAAATTTTAGTATCTCGCGAAATCATTTATCACACCAAGTAACTAAAAATAGAGGGAATATAAAAAATTAAAAAGAAAGATAATCTCTCAAAAAGGCATTTATCTATGATAGTAGACAATTTTGTATCCCTAAATAGAAAAACATCGGGGCACCTTCGGCATTAAAGAGTTAATGATGAGAAGCCTTTAAGGAGTCGCGGTTCGGAATAAGTCGAAGGCAAAAATGTTTTGTTTTGGAATCGTAAAGTTTGTACCCTCCAAGAGTTCATGTGAGTCCTACAAGAGTTCAGCTCTATTTAAAACAGTATTTCGATATCAAAAGGAAACTCTATCGTCAATGGGTAAACGAAGAATCAAATAAGACACGTCAGAAGAAAGTCGGTAGTCAGGCCTGGGCATTATCGAGCGGTTCCACACTCAAGTCATGCTGCATTTTTCTCAAACGACTATTTCAGGCATTTTATAATTACCATACATATTCAAAATTACCTAAGCAAGCTTCAGATGAATGGCGTGAGTATTCATCTCCGTGGCTTGAACGGCAACGTCTCCTCTATCAACAACGGTGATTTAGACATCACTAACTGCGTTTACCGATCGGTCTCAGATCGATCTGAACTCGGACCGATCTGATAATACCAAACGAGTCGACTCATTCGCCTGGTTTACCTAGACGGACTGAAAATATCGATAGGTATGTGAAAAATCAAATCCATCAGTTGAAGCTCGAATTACACGGTGTGTAAACAAGTGCAGAGTTGGAAATTTTCAGTCGTATTCCGAGAGAACAAAATTGCCCATTTGGAGAGAGAATTGCGATGTGCTACGATATCATTGTTACAACACACGCCTTGAATAATAACGGTTATATTTTCTTTCCGTCTGACAACCAAAAAATAACGTGGAGCGCATTAGACCCGCTGTTTCAGTCTCAGATCGATCTCAGACTGGCTGAAGAGAGAGCGGGCCGAGTCAGCCCGCTTCTCCGGTCAGATCGATTGGTAAACGTTGTAATTATCAATTAGTGACGGGCGAACCGCGCTTATAAACGATAGTAACATTCAACTTATCACATAAATCGGTTTACAGTCTCAAGAGTCAAGCTCAAGGTCTACATCTACAGCTATGACAGTACCGTGCTAAACGCCATTAAGGTTTATTGCACGGAGTGATTTCACGCAAGGCACAAAGCACTCATCCCCATTCAAACCATTCAAATCAACACCGCACACTTTCCACCGGCCGCTGAGTGCATAGACTACCTAACAGACTACCATAAAACACTAGTCAAGATACAATTAATGGTTCGTATCATTAATGCGCTTGATAAAATGTCCTCCTATGTACTAAACCATGCAGAAAGCTAAAGCATTCTGGACATTTTGAGCGGGGTGAGTTGTGTGAGCAGAGCATAAGTAAAAAAAGCTACTCTACTCTGTGAGGGTCAAGTTTCATAGAAATGATCTATCGTTATTATTATACCGCTAGAGACTCGGAGACTGCGCGCTAGGCTTAACTTGCTCGAGAAATTCAGAACTGGTGCGTTTCAGAGCGACAAAGAGAATATTATCACGACGCCTCGCTAAATCTCTAGGTCTGACAGAAGCGATAAAATAAGAAAGATACATTTCCAAACAGAGAGGTACAAAAATTCGATTTTTCCGCGCACAAAAAGCGACCATAATAAATACTGATCTCCATTACGTACACTCCTATAATAAACGTTACCAATTCTCCTCCCAAAACCTTATTAGATCTACATACAGTACCCACTAGGAATCATCCCGTAGACCTTCACATCCCTCAACATAGCACACTTCACGTCACTAAATCCTTCACTGTAACCGCTTCTAGAGTATAGAACTCTCTACCATCTAAAGTCAGAAATATTAAATCCATCCATGCTTCCAAGTCCAAGGTGTATGATATCCTAATAAATAATCCTAAAATGTTGTCTGTCTAAAATTGAAACGAAGTAAAATTTTAAAAATGTTAAATTGGATGCCTTATACATATTGAAGAAGGATTAATCTATTGAACATGAATGTATTCAACTTTATACTTGTAATTATTACTGTTATCATTAATTACCTTTTTCCTCACGGTTTATATGCTTAATCATGTGTTTAAATGTTATCCTAGTAGTGCTCTCTGCAGAAATATGTACGGCTGTATTACGAATTCCAAGCTTACAATGAGTTTTTTTTATTTTTTGTTTTGCCTGTCATCATTGTATAATTAATTCGATTTTGTATATTGAGTTTCATCACTGTATTATTAATCTAATTTTTGAATTTCAAAATTGTATTAATTTGAAAAATTGTACTTCATTATCTCAGGGGCTAAGAGTAGCCCACGATAATAAACGTTGTTATTATTATTATTATTCCTTACATCTTTACACGGCTGGTGTCCCAGCACCCTCTCCCACACGCCCATACGGCGCCTCGCACGGTATAATGTAGGTGTAGATATAGATATTTTACAAGATCTCAGTCATATCAAATGATATTTTCATGGCAAATTTCTTACCTTTGGTGTACATTTTTGCAACCGTGAGGATTACAGCATACCAAGTCAATTGCGCGTTTCGCAGTGATATTGGTTCAACCAACAAGTAGTTTTCGATAAGAAGTTGTTGAAACTAATTGAAACGTCTCAAAGTCGACCGCGTAATGGGTTCCCTGTAACTCAAATGGACACACCCTCAAAATTCGATGCTTTGCGAAACCATTCTTTAAACACACAATATCTCCATGAGAGAAAAACTCAAGAGCATTTGGTTTATTTTCAGGTTACCCGCAAACACCATGGAAACATTACGCTTTAGCAGGGTATAAAGGCAAGACAAGTGATGTTCTGAAAAAGTGCCTCGGGAATGTAACACTCGCCAAGAAAATGAACGTGGACGAGTTTAAAAAACGGATAAGCGTGCACACGTGAAGATCACCGGTGTTCCATTTACGGTCACACCTGGCGATGACGCAGTCTTTTGTGATTATCGCGAAGAACACCACTTTCTCCTCCACGCAATATGTGGATGGGTGTTAAAAAAAAAGAACAGCGACAAACCGAACGTTCACGGAAGAGAATGGAAGGAACAAAAGATTGAGTGCACTGCTGCGCATGCACTCCGAATAATTCACGGATCGGTTTTTTGCACATGCATTCTTTCTTTTATTTTCCTCAACATGAATATATGTATATGGAGAGATATACATATATGGAGACAGAGACGAGTGACGGTTTTAAGAGCGATGCGCACTTTTTTTTTAAGGATTGCTTGAGCGGAATTCTGGGATAGGCGAGGAATCCAAGAATGCACTTAACTGCATCGAGGGATGCATTAAAATTCAAGCTGTTCGCTCTACCTAACCTGCTATCCCACTATCCTGTGCACCATCATCCTATGTAACACATCAGCAGCCATGACGGGTGGGCTCCGTGATTGGGAACGAAATGGCGAGTGATAATGAATTAATGAAAATTGAAATCGCGCAGTTTTCCGATTCATTTCATCCGTGAACCCTTCAAAACGGATTGGCAATTGGACACGGTCACAGGGCTGAGAGACTCAAGATGGCGAAGATGAATGTGAAAAAGAGTAACAGCCAATGATGTAGACGGATAGAGGGCAAAAGGTCAAATACATGTAACCACCGTCCGTCATATTCGCTATATCCGTTCCTTTTACTTTCTAGTCTTCCAGGTGCAGGCCTCTATGTGCCGCTAATATGCCTTTCTCTGATTTCGAGAAAGCAAAGTGAACCGATATAAAATCCTTCTATAATCAATACTCCCACCTCTTATACTCCTCACTGATTATTTAAAACTTAAATTCCAAATGAAAAGAGGACTCACTTTGTACATTCCACACTATTTTATTTTTTTGCGACCATGGTTTCGACAAAATCTGTCATTGCCTTGATAATTACAGATATTGTCGAAACCATGGTAGGAAAAATGTATATATTGTGGAATGTACAAAGTTAGTCCTCTTTTCAGCGGGAATTTAAGTTTTAAATAATCGGGGAGAGTATTAGAGGTGGAAGTATTAATGCATCGTGCGGAATAGTGGCATATAATAGTGGAATAGTAATAGTGTGGAATATACAATGTGTGTTCTCTTTTAATGAGTCGCTTTTCCACAAAGTAAAGCCTGAAACTTCAACTTGTATTAAATTCCCAACCTTGGCTACCCCCTTACAACGGCTAATGACTAGTTTACGTTAATAGCTTTCTTATGGCCGGTTGCAAGAATGCTTAACTATGGAATCAATAGTTATGAGCTCCATGAAAATATGTGCCTCATAAAAATATTTCGGTTGCAGGAACACATTTACCAGTCTCATAACTTATCTTTTAATAGATGATTTCTTCGGATGCTTGATTTAATCTTGTACCAATGAATCAGATTTAAGAAATATCATTCAAAATCTAATATGTAATTCACATGATAATTTGTCAAAAAGAGTAAAAAAAACTGGTATTTCGCCTCAAAACAACTTAATTATCAAGTAATTAAGTCTCTAATGGCCAATTGCAGGAACGTAACATATGTATTCATTAAAGTTATGGGACCCATAAGCCATGGCAACCATTCAATAAGTGTTGCACAAACATTAATAAATTCATTGGTCTCATAACTTATGGCATGGAGTTAAGAGTTCCGTAAGTAGCCAAGATGGCGGATGCGCAATGAACCGCTTGGAGTCTTAATTACTTGATTAAAGAGTTATTTTGAGACAAGTGACCAGTTTGTTTACCCTTGCTGACTAATTATAATGTGTATTATTAATTATTCATAGGCTAAACTTCCTAACTTTTATCCGGCGGTGGAAGATTAGATCAAATATTCGAGGATATTAACTATTGGTAAATAAATTAAGAAACTAATAGATGTGTTCATGCAACCCGAATATACTTATGAGTTCTATAACTTTATGGATCTCATAACTATTGATTCCATAACTAAATTTTCTTGCAACCGGCCGTAAGCGGTTCATTGCGCTTCCGCCAACTTTGCTACTTATGGAGCTCATAACTCGATTCCGTAAGTTACGAAGCCATTTGTGAAACCGATAAATTTATCGAATGTTTCTGCAACACTTATTGCATGGTTATTATGGCTTATGGGCCCCATAACTCTAAGGAATGCAAATGCGTCGTTCCTACAACTGGCCATTACCACGTTAAATCTAGCCCTAGTAAAAGTTCGCCGTGTGAACGCAAGTTAGCGATATCGCTAGCAACATTTTAGCCACGCTGTAGTAACTTTATTTGGCGCTAGTTACCATCATTTAAATCTCGTGTGAATGCAGGTTAGTCAGAATAATAGTTACGCAATCCAGTCCACACTTAGTTTCCATTCGAAGCTTACAATATATTTCGAGAGTTTCTCTGGCCACCTTCCGTATTCATGAGCCAGTGCCAAGTTGCTCGGTCTATATAAATGCACGAATGAATGATAAACTGCTCTTTAAGTTCCAAATTCACCTTAGAATATCTCAAGCGAGAGAAGCCATGCGCAAAACTTGAAGATAAAGTCGTTTATTCCGCAGCATAAATGGAAGCAATAACACGAGATGGAAGTTATTTATAAATCTAGCATATCTAGATATAACGTTGGGTTGTGTTTCCCTGTCATAAAAGTGTGCATTAGACGTAATAATGTAATAATCTCTGAGCATTTTCATGGTAACGTATTGTTTAGTGACTGGGCATATAGGGTCACGGTATAGAGCTGATATTCGCTGGGTCCAAATCAAGATTTGCTGCGCAACTACGCCTCTCGATGTAAACAGACATAATTGGAGAAAAGAATTAAATAGGTAGTTCGTTTCTACAATGTATTATTTTTTACTGTCACATATGGGATGAAATTGTTCATCAAATAATTTTATGAGTTACGTAGATCGCTAACGGATGTATTTACCCCAACGGATCAATAATATTTCCCCCTACTAAGGAGATTGAGTATATCCACCGACATTTTCTACCTACTGCGATAAATTCAACATCACGGTCATTCACGCCTTCATTAATTTGTAAAAAGAGAAATAACATTACTTGGAGAGGCCTACTTTGAATAGAAAGTGTTACAAAATAATCAATGGATGTGAAAATCAATTTTCCCAGGTGTAGCTATTCATTCTTCTGAGCCATTGAACGAAAATATGATAATTGAGTATGTTTCTAGTTACTAAGTAAGCTAGCAGCGATGATAGAGATGAATTGACCCTCATCAAATGGATTCATAAATCGTAGTTTCATTACTGTTACCAATTATCGCCAATACAACCTCCTTGCACTGGGTCTCAAACGACACCCATTCCAAGTGCTGAGCAGTCGCTAACGATAAATTGTTTGCACGGCTACGTCACTGCCTGTGGCTTCGACTAATTACGGATGCCACATCGACTAAAAAACATCGAGTAGTCGATTTTTCGATTATTATAAAAGTACTCACCACTCTCTCAATATTCATCGGATTATTTAACTATTCGATGTTTTCGATGTCTCGGCCAAAAAACATCGAGTAGTCCGACACATCGATGTCCATGTGGCATCCCTAAACCCAACAATGACCATCAAAAACACTGAGTAGTCGATTTTTCGATTATTATAAAAGTACTCACCACTCTCTCAATATTCATCGGATTATTTAACTACTCGATGTTTTCGATGTCTCGGCCAAAAAACATCGAGTAGTCTGACACATCGATGTCCATGTGGCATCCCTAAACCCAACAATGACCATCAAAAACACTGAGCAGTCGATTTTTCGATGTTCATAAAAGTACTCACCACTCACTCAATATTCATCAGATTATTATACTACTCGATGTTTTCGATGTCTCGGCCAAAAAACATCGAGTAGTCCGTATGTCCATATGGCATCCCTACACCCAACAATGTTCATCAAAAACACTGAGTAGTCGATTTTTCGATGTCTATAAAAGTACTCACCACTCACTCAATTTTCATCAGATTATTTTACTACTCGATGTTTTCGATGTCTTCGCCAAATAACATCGAGTATTCTGACACATCGATGTCGATGTGGCAT
This sequence comes from Ceriagrion tenellum, assembly GCA_963169105.1. Taxonomy (NCBI): domain Eukaryota; kingdom Metazoa; phylum Arthropoda; class Insecta; order Odonata; family Coenagrionidae; genus Ceriagrion; species Ceriagrion tenellum. The sequence goes on from OY720643.1 coordinate 90,478,288, forward strand.
CCCTACACCCAACAATGTTCATCAAAAACACTGAGTAGTCGATTTCGATGCTTGTAAAAGTACTCACCACTCACTCGATTTTCATCAGATTATTTTACTACTCGATGTTTTCGATGTCTCGGCCAAATAACATCGAGTATTCTGACACATCGATGTCGATGTGGCATCCCAAGGATTCGTGTTTATGCAGCCCTTAAATGTTGTTTGCCATCGGTTGCCACCATATTTATCCGACAAGGTCGGGCGTAAGATCACAGACCAATTCCGGCTCAATTAACGTTTCCGGGAAATCAGGGAGGCGAGAGATCGCTATCATGACGCATAGCTTCAGTCAAAGAGCTATTGCCGCCAGAGTATCCCACGGCCGGGAAAGCCATGCAAAAATAAATTCCATGAAATACACGCCCACGGTAGAGGCGGTTCAAAAACCTGCTCGACGTTGCAGACGCTCGTTGACATCTTGAAAAAGCTTTCCATGATGAGGTTATATCAAAAAATGGAAAGCCAAGTTTTCAAATTTAAATCTTTCTATCTCGGAGAGTATTTTTTTCCCGATACTCGGCAAAGTTTAATGCACCCGCTCATATGTCCTGGGAACGTCGGAAAGTACGTGTTTAATTTATTTATGTAAAGAAAACAGAAAAGTTTGGAACTTTGAGATTAGAAAATTCAGTCACCAAACGCCGCTTGGACCAAAAGAAAGAAAAACGCACTTTCATCTTTCGCCGGAATAACCGTTTACTTTTAGTCAGACGCATTGATCTTCTCGAGGTTTTGATCCACATGTCGAGGTTATATAGTCACCTTTCATTCCTATGATCAAAGAAGTATCCAATTAAATCATTTAATGGGGCAAACTTTCACATGGCAGCGAAGCTCGGACGGAAAGCTCGATATCACGAGGCTTCTTGAAACACTCGATACTAAAAGAGAGCATAATTAATTTTAAAAATGGTAACCTCACGACAGAAGACTACTTAACACGTTTATAAAAATAAACAGCAAATTTTCAACTATACCACCCATAACACACAAAAATAATCCGTACTTTAAAATCTAAGATGGAGAAATAACGATATTTATTAAGAGGACGCATCTTACCCTCCGGTAAGGAATAGTTCTCAAGAACGTCCACTAGATGGCAACACTCGCACCCGATCGAGGCGTTTTGACCTTAGAACTCTATGGTTTTGACGTCTGAACCTTCACACCCAAGGGTAACTTTCGATCAAGACCACAGTCGACTGCAAATTGTTTCCTTGTGTCCTGCGCGTGGGTGCAGGTAGCGTTGATCGAAGGCATGTGAGGAAAGGTTGAACTATTTGCGTCACCATTCGAGCATACTGTATCACCTCCAAAAACCACTCGGGTAGCTTGTCGAAATGAACCAATTACAGATTTTATCTTATAACCATGTCGGTTACAAATAAGCATTCTAATAGAAGAAGGATAGATATCTCCCTCAGTTTACGATTTTTCAATTCGGATAATAGTTATTGTTAAAATGGACTCTATATCATGCCGATTTCCCGGTGATTTATTTATGCTCCAGGATTAAATTTTCATATTTGAGATACATATATCCCTTAGAAAAGGTTTTTTCTTTATATTCTGAAAATTTCAAATTGATGACATAAATCGTTAACATAACATCCGGGGTCGAAAATCATAACAAATTCGATCAGTAGAGCGGGTGTGACTCAAGGGCCTTAAGTGCCAAGGTGTACGAAATACCACTAACTTTTCAAGCAAGAGCAAGCGATCTGCATTGCCTCTTCTGTTTCCGTCCGAGCTTCGCTACCATGTGACAGTTTGCCCCATTACATGATTTAACTGGATACTTCTTTGATCATATGAATGAAAGGTGACTATATAACACTGCAATTTCCGATATGCTCATCATGGATCATGATAACGGTTTGGTTGAAAAACAGCATATCAAGGTACCAGACGATATCCACCCACTCGATCAAGCCGATAATTGCCCTTAGCTAAGAAATAATAGCCCTGATCAATGAAATGCAATGTGGAAATTGCTATTTAACACAGTAAAGTTCTCGTGAAAGTCATCACGCCAACGCCATGTCTATGCTGAGGATGGAGTTAACGTAAAGTCCTCAGAATAAGTCAAATACCTTGGAATTACCTACCAGGCGTTTCACCTGTTAAAATGCTATTGCAAACCTGCTCTTCATATCTTTCTCGTCTCTCTCATCAATAAAGATCCTACTTCTCAGGTGAGCTAATTTCTTCACAATTTTCCGAATATTGCCGACCAAGCCATGAGGTGATTTCGTACTGCTGATTTTTTCCACAAAAAAATTTTCGTTTTCTTGAGATCAATCTTTCAGTCACAATTCTTCATATATTATGCAATTCAGTAAATGCAGAATAACCGTATAGACTTCTTTCGTCTCTCCAAAAGGACCCTATCATCAATAAAATTAAGCATGTTCATCGTTCCAACAATACCTGGAACCTATGGTTTATGCTTTCAAACGTCAATTCCTCACACGATTGTACACAATAAAATTGGTTTAACGAAGGCTAACTGCCCTCCAAGCTCCTATGGTTAGTTTTTCGTAAAATGAAGATTCAAATGGACCAAAAAATTAAGTAAAAATAATAATGAAAGCTGGCTAACCTTAGATTTGGGAATATGCATTCAATTTATTCCTCAAATTTGAGTATAATGCTTCATGAATAAATTTTCTACAAAATCGAATACGCAATTCTTGCACATAAGTGATAACCGCAGGCATTAAAAATGGTCTTTAAAAATTATCAGAAAATTTCCACAAGCATTCTCATACAAAACGAAATCTGAATGGTCTGAGATCACTGCACGGCATCGCATCGATATATTTATTTCGATGCTTAATCACCTAATCATATCACCTCGTTGCCTTTCAAAAATGATATAAAATCGATTTATATCATTTAATAAGATTTACAAACGTATCGGACAATTAGCAGCAATACCAGCAGAAGGGAACCTCACGTTATACGCCGTATTCCCAAGGCCGTCAAAATTTTTATGACACAACAGACGTGCAGTTTTGAACGAGAAGTATTCACGGAAAAAACGCTTTTGGCGTGCGGAATTTTGGTCCTGTAATCTAAGGGAAGTAACAACTTCATATTCGAGTCGTTTTAAAAAATAATGCATGTTCCCCAGGGGAGGGTAAAATACAGGCCGAGGAGTATTTAAAATCATGTATATTATTACAGAAAGGTCTTTTTCTGTCATTCCGTATATGCTCCGTTAATACTGCACCTACAGTGATAAATGAGGTATCATTTTAAACGTTGAATCACCGGCTTCTGACGAAAAATACAATCTCAATCTCAAATTTCACTATTTACCCATTAATTTGACTTAAAAGTTTCGATTTTTCCATGTCGATTACTCGCTCGAGGTATATCGACTCCACACATTTTTTTATTCTAAACTTCAAAAAAAGGTTTAAAATGAAAATGTACGAAATGAACATAGTGATTGTACATGGGTGAATGGTCATCTGGTAAGTCAATGCAATTAAAACTTTTTGATTTCATATCTATATGATATATTCGCTCTTGAATTCATTAAAACCTTCAGGTCTCCCACCTCATAAGTTGTTGGTAAAGAAAAATGCCATTGTAATGTTGATCCGCAACCTCAACGCCAAGCAAGGGTTGATTAACGGTGCCAGGTCAATAATTACTAATTTAGGCGAGTACACAATCACTGCTAAATTTATTGACTCGGGTAGAACAGTCACAATTCCGAGAATTAAACTCACCCCTTCGGATCCGACCATGCCTTTCCAAATGACAAGAAAACAATTCCCAATCAAAGTGCACTTTGCAATGACAATTAATAAAGCACAGGGTCAGACTCTTCAGAGAGCCGGATTGTACTTGCCAGAACCCGTTTTTTCGCATGGACAGTTGTATGTAGCATTTTCTAGAGTTCGCACTTTCCGTGATATTTATGTTTGTGTTAAAGAAACTCATAACCAAAAAGTTACAGACGACAACATTGTTACTTCTAATATTGTCTTTAAAGAAGTTTTGTAAATTGCGTACCATTATTCAGTAACAGACGTCATGATTGTTCCTACTGGAACCAAACTCTCTTGCCTGTATTATATCCATATGTTTTGTATATTTTTGCAACAAAACAAGTATAAGGAAAGTACTTTATGATACACCTTCTTCTCTATTTAAAACCCAATTACACCGTTTCCTTAACATACTTATTCCCTGGTAGCGTGAAAGTGCGAAATTTTCGCACGGGTTACCTAGTACAAAATAATGCTCCAAATGAGTTGGAATAACAAGATACATTCAGGTCGCATATAAAATACAAAATACAAATGTATTACAAATACCTACGTATCGTAAAATACTTGAATTTAAAATACTGCCTTGCTCCACTAAGTACTTAAACTTACAACCAGGGCTGGGCAAAATACAGACCGAGGAGTATTTGAAATACAAAATACTGCTCCAAATGTGTTTGAAATACAAGATACATCCAGGTCGTGAATTTGAAATATGTACATTTGTATTTCAAATACGTATTTTAACTCTCTATGGACAAGCGAGCCAAATTTGTTACGTTTCAATATCATTGAAATATCTGCTTTCCGAGAGGAGTTTCCATTTAATTGCTGCGCTGGACAGAATTATAAAGCTTCGGCTTAAGTGTGTGGAAAGTTGCGTCTCTTTCGGTGGTTTGTCAAACAATTTGAAGAGATGAATGCAAGACGCCATTCACCGACGATGGCATGCCTGGTGGAGCTCTGAAATAAATGGTTTCTGCTGTCATATGAAGAAAAAATTGGGAAAGTTTTAAAAAAGGTACATTTTGGAGGTAATATTTAAGTATACCTTGTGCAAATATTATTATGATAAGTATTATTTAAATTAGATATATACTATCCAAATACGTCACATTTCCAAATATGTTATTATCAAATCAATTGCAAATATTTTTTTGAAAAATGCTTAAATAGCACTATCAAAAAACTAAAATATTAGCAGTATTTTTTTCATGCTGATGTTTCATAATTCTGTCCATAGAGTGTTAAAATACAAGTATTCGAAGTACTGTCCAGCCCCGATGCTCCCCATCCTCAACAAATTCATCGCATTCAAAACACGCTACCTCTCAATATAATCCCTTACCTCTCATTTCTAATTTCCTCCAAACAAATCCCTCCGAAGCTCCTCCCCATTCCGTTGCCGTCTTCCGCTACCATCCATCTCGTTTTCTCTCTGGACTCACAACGTTTCGGAAGGCAAAAAGAAAATGACTCCCCGGGATTTCCCAGCTTGGACCACTCATTAATAATTATAACATCTCCTTCTTCGTTTCCAAATGGAAACGTCACCACCAATCGTTCGGAACTTTCATGTTCCGTTGCGGCGAGTCTCCCACGAGGGAACAAGGAGAATAATGCTAAGTATGAGAAAGGGATGAAATGATTAAGAAAGCTAGAGACAATGAATCAGGGGCGGGCCACACCCCCTCCGCGAGGAAAAATTCTCTCCCGCCAGCAGAAGAGGCACGGGATAATTAATTGCCTCTACGTGGGTGGCGAGGGTTGGGCTACTTCTGCGATCATTCCACAGGGTGCGGGGGGGAGGAAAGACGGGGGAGGGAAGAGATGAGGGTAAGATGTGGGCTGAGGGAGGGAGAGAATGAAGGGGGACAAAAGAGGGAGATTTAAGGACCTTAAACGAGGGGTTTAGGAAAAGGAGCAGCGAGAATGGCTCTTGAGGATATCCTGTGGAGTTACGAGTGGTGGAATAGGATATTGGCTTCATGTTCACCTGTGGAGATATTTTCCCGAACACTTGTTCCGGCACTGAACAAGTGATTAACATCTTCCATTTAACTGGTTCTTCATCACTTGGCAATCAAACATTTCGCCAGTTATTCAAGTTTTCCACCGGAATTATCTCCGTTTTCTATGGAGCAATGCAGGCCAAAAGTGCATGACATTGGCTCCATGTTCACCTGTGGAGAGATTTTCTCGAACACTTTTTCCGGCAGAGAATTAGTGATTAATATCTTCCATTTAACTGGTCCTTCATCACTTGGCCATCAAAATATTTCGCCAGTTATTCAAGTTTTCCGCGGGAATTATCTCCGTTTTCTATGGAAAAATGCATGATATTGGCTCAATGTTCACCTGTGGAGAGATTTTCCCGAACACTTGTTCCGGCACAGAATTAGTGATTAATATCTTACGTTTAACTCGCTCTTCATCACTTGGAAATAAAAAAAAATTGCCAGTTATTCAAGTTTTCCACGGGTATCATCTATGTTTTCTATGGAAAAATGCAGGCCAAAAATACATGATGTTGCTTCCATGTTCACCTCTTGAGAGATTTTCCAGGATCAATTGGTCGGAAAGGAAGGAGTGGGGTGCAGGAATAATTACTCATTACTTTAGGATATGGAGTGTCTGATGATACCAATTTACCAATTCCAATGCATCCATTTTCAGACCCCCGGGGATAACTCGTAAACTTCAAACTTAAGGGGCTAAGTTGCGAGGATATTTGTTCTCATAAAGTTTGTTGAGGAGGGTCCACTGAGACTGAATAAAGAGAGATACGAAGTTCCAACTTTTTCCAAATATTTTGAAAATCTTACCTCCGCAAATAGAATGCGCAAGCTGTTAAGGGGATCAGCTTAGTGTTGCGGTTAGAGTACTGGCTAACCATACGGACGACCGGGGTTCAAGTCCCTGCAGAGGAGGATTCGTCCAGAGGAAACCCGATCCCTACTTGAGTGTCCTGTGGAGGGCACTTCAAGTGCAGTACTCCGTCCGTAGGATGTGACGTTAAACCGAGGTCCCTTTGGCGCCTTTCGTTAAGAGCTAATGCTGAAGCCGGATTTCTATCCACCCTTCCTCCCTTACCTGTCCCCTGAGGCGCAAATAACCGTAGCTGTCCCAAATATCCAATCCAAGCGAGCTAGTGAAAACCAAAACTAAGGCACAAACAATCCCAATCATCCCACGAATACATTCTTCGAGGACAATTTTTTATAGCCATAAACACCGAATGCAGCACCATTTCTATGGAATTAAGGCAAAGACCGATGAGAGAAAGAGTAACAGCCAATGATGTAGACGGAGAGAGTGCAAAAGGCTAAATACATGTGACCACCGTCCGTCATATTCGTAATACCCGTTCCGTTTACATTCTACTCTAGCAGGCACGGGCCACAGCCATGCCCCGCATACCTAACTTTGTCTGTTTTCGTGAAAGCAAAGAGAACCTATATAAAACGCTCCTATTAATAATGCTTCCACCTCTTACACTCCTCAGGGTGAAGCAGATGATATTACTTTAATGAATAAGCATAAAAATGTCATTTTCTAGAAAAAAAATCATTTCTAAAGCCTCAAAACGCCACATAAATATGGTATTCCTTATTTCCTTCGCTTGTTCTTTACTTGCTAGTCACGATGCCCTGGTAAAGATAACGCTCTACCCCGTTGACGGTACCATCGTACGTGCGTTGGTATGAGCGACGGTGGGCTGTATTTGTAATGAGAATGCACGTCCGTACTATGGTAATCCATAGTTCATAACGCAGTCACTTTACAGTTGCAGCGCTGGTATCGTGAGCAGAAACCAGAAAAATGAATAACGATAATGAAATAAAGACAATCATTAAGTTGAAGCAGATGATATCACTTTAATGAATAAGCATAGAAATGCGTAATTTTCTTTAAAAAATTCAAAAGCCTCAAAACGCCAAAGGAATAGTTCTCCTTATTTCGTTCACTCGCTCAGTAATTGATAGACATGATGCCCTGGTGATAGGGGTGAGGGTAAAACGGTAACGCTGTGCCCAGTTCACTCTACATTATGTTAGTAAGAAGGATTGATTCACCGGACACATCTCTCGTCACATACGCTGTGCGTTTAATCCCAAAATCAGCCATTGGCGAAGGGAGGAGGGGCTCTGAACCAATGGACTATGGGTTGGGAGTGGGACTTAAGGTGAGGTAACGGTTCAAAACCCGGTCACGATTAGGTTGACCGCGTAATAAATGAAAAAACGTGGTTTCCTTCGTTTGGCATAAAAAACTCGGATTCTGCTTCACTGTTAAAAGCAGCTCCAAGCCTCCCTTACCAGGGTTCGAACCCACTAACGTAAGCCGGCAGCTATTCGTGCGCCTCTTAAACAAGCAATGAAAGAAGTGAGCTTCTGTCGCTCATCCCCCGTCATAACGGAAGGTTGGATCATAGGAGCTCAGGGACTCCCGGCGTTTGGGGGATGCTTACTACTCCTCAAAGTGGCTGTTTGGGCGAACAGAAAAGGAAAATAAACAAAAAGCGTTATTGGAAAAAACAGGATATTTGTCAAATGATTATCTGCATATTTATAAAGGATACGTCATTGCGTTTAATACGGTAGAACTCAAAACTTCGCATCGCCTCGTATCGCATCGTTAGTTTCGGAATTAGCCGAGTTTCAACTTTTACCACACCTCATGTAAAACACAGCATAGTAAACATTTTTTCCCTTGATAGATTAGAAACATTTTAGGCTAACTTAAATCAAAATCACTCATCTCTACGATAAATATTAAGAGAATGGCGATAACATAAATTCGAATGATCGGGTTTTGAGCGCCGAAAATATAGACTTTTTAAAAAATATTGTAAAAGTGCCGATAAGGGTAGGAAAAAATTTCTACATACATCAGTAAACATAGAAATGATTGGTTTGTACATGAATTCACTTTGTAATGTTCCACAATAGTTTTTATTATTCCGACCTAGGTTTCGACTCGAAGTTAAGTCATTATCAAGGTGAATTGTGAACTATTGTGGAACATTACAGAGTGAAATTATTTACAAACCATCACAATGCGTTCCCACCAAGTGAAGCCTGAAAATTTTATATAAATAGTAGAAATGATTAATCTAACGTATGCATTTAATTTCGTTAAAATCAGTTGACCCAACTTGAAGATACAGCTTCCTACACTCAACGGACTCAACTTTTTTAATGGACGATCCCGTGTCCATCGGGCTCCGCGTGAAGGTGAACGTTTGGTTGCTTGTCCATCAAGGGCTCTTCTTCCTAAAAAATATCATAAAAAATATTTTATTGGTTTTTTAAATTATTTATTTTAATAAAAATATTAATTAAAAATTAAATTATTAAATTTAATAAAAAATATAAAAAATCCTGGCTTCACCCGATTGGTTCGTACGTAAGTTGGTCCTTGCGATGGTAGTCTTAACGAGACATTAACTTACCAGTGTAATCAAAACGCAACACTTGTTTTTTGCCATCCGAGCGCACAAGAATCAGAACGATCAATGGATCAATCGGTGTCATCTTTAAGTCCGTGAGAGATAGTTCCCAGGTCATAATAAAGACCATATTCGAATTATGCGTTTTAATTTCACCAGCTGTAGGACACATCAATTAAATATTGCACTATTAATGGTGAAATAATATAGTATTATATGACAGGAATTGTAACTAATTAAATGAAAATATCTAAATAAGTCTTTAACTTGACTCATTTTTTTCGTGCGGTGCGTTTGAAACTCCTTCAAAACGGAAGGTTTTTTCCGATACCCAAGAACCTATTGCGGTGACAACATGATCAGTTTTCAAAAATAGTAGAGAAAACATGCAAACTACCCGCTGTTAGTTTCTTTAAGCGTTAGAAATTCCTCATTCTGTAAATAATGTCTCTCTGGAGTTCATATACACACTATTTCCCATGTAAAAGGGCTGGTATATTTTGGCAAATATATCCGAAAATAATGTGGTAAGAGGTGAATTTTTGGTGTAATTAGAAGGGTGAGGTATTTTTCTTTAGAATGAGACCAAATTCATCGATTTCTGAGTAAAATCATATTTTAATCTACCTTAAGTGACCACCATTTTATAAAAATAAAACTGCCGTCTAAATATAATATGCATGACATACCATAAACACGAACAACTGCACTCCTGAACATTGATACAGAACTAACAAATTCTCCCCTTCCCTCTCTCAAGAGTGCTCCCTGGGTCCCCCCCCTGCTCTACTGTACACAGGCTCGAAGGGGAAAAACCGGAAATACAAACCCCGAAAATTAAACAAAGAAAACGAACTTGAGAAAGGTACACAGTTAATCCGCTTCCATGAAAAGAGAAGAGAGACACCGCGGCCCGGTTTTATAATGCCCTGTTAACGTTAGCCACCAATTAGTGTAGCCTTACCATTAAGTTGATCTGAAGGTTTTCAATTCAGGTTTTGTGCATTCCATCAGATTATTGATTATTTGACGTAAGCATTATCGATGGGAGAACATTAACCTTGTGAAACACATTGTTGTGTGTCGCAAGGTGATATTTAAGCAAATATTATAAAATCGTACCTGTTCGTCCATGCTCTACTGCGTAAAGTATAAAGTGTGGAAAACAAAGTTAAATAAAAATTGTAACTTACATCTCTAAACCATTAAACGTTGGGAAACAAGAGGCGATAGCGTCCACGACGGGAACTACTGCAATTACTATCGACTTCTGCATCAGTAGACATCATCACTGGTCGTTCAATCCTAAGATTGGTTGACTGCAGCCCTCCACCCTTCCCTATCTAATGCTTGTTCCATTATGCCCCGGTATCATTTCCTATGCACTTTTCTCTCTATTGAGCTCATTCATGGATCTTGGTCATGTTAGATGTAATTAAACTCTCATTTTGACATTTATTTTGCAGCCATAGCTGTTGTTATTTCAATATATTTCATACCATAGAATTGATGATATTAAATTTTTTTTGAGTACCTAAAAAGTGCTGTTGTTATTTTGCTACTTATTTCTATTGATATCATATTGATAATTTTTTGTATTGAATTGACAATTATTTTGCAGCCATAATTGTTGCATCGATTCCTCAGGGGACTTTTCCCACTATTTACGTTCAATTATATTCTTCACAAACCCACTCCACCTAAGGATGTGTCCAATCCATCCGGTTCTTCTTTTCTGTAAGCTGTTCCATATGGTCCTTTCCTCTTCTACTCTTCTACACCCTTCACCATTTCTTATTTTATCCGACCATTTTATCTTCAGCATCCTCCTCCAGCATCAGGTTTCGGAATCGTCGAGTCTGTTCTGGTCAGCTTTTTCAAAGGCCCATGCTACCGATCCATAGAGTGCCACGCTCCACACGAGTGTTTATACGTACTGTTTCCTCGTTTGTAGTCCTATCTTCTTTGAACACAGCAGTTGTCTTTTAAAACTAAACGCTTTCGCCAAAAAAATTGTGAGGTGAAATGGTGACGTGTGATAGGGGAATGTATTGAGCGGAGCTCAGATTTTATTGTCGTCGCTTGTTGTGCGCGGAAAGAACGAGTTTTTGCACTTAACTGTCCGGCAAAGTGTCTCCCTTATTTTATCACTTCTGTCAGACCTAGAGATGTAGTGAGGGGTCATGATAAGATTCTGTACGTCACTCTGAAACACACCAGTTCTGAATTTCTCAAGAAGCCTAAGCCTAGCGTGTAGCCTCCGAGTATCTAGGGGCTCCCACCTAAGCCTAGCAACCTAAGCCTAATAAATGATTTAAGATTTTCCCGGTGTATTATATAATATATTAGATATTTCCCGGTGTATTATATAAGATATTGAAACCTAAGCCTAGCGTGTAGCCTCAGAGTCTCTAGTGGCTCCCACCTTCTTCATCCTTCATAAAAGAAATCCAGAAGAATCTATTGAATGACATGTATCATGGAACATGATCAGTCTAAAACCCTACCATCTGGAAGCCTAACAATTTGCTGAGAGCCATAGATACCATAACTGCCAAAGAATAATAGGGAATATATGCATATGTTTTTTTCAGCACCCAGCATTTCGTCGGCCCCGGTGGCGGAGGGGTAAAGTCCTCGCCTGCTAACTCGAGGGTCGCGGGTTCGAGTCCCGCCTGGGTAGAATATTATCTGCCCAGGACATGGGTGTTTGTATCTCGTCCGTTGTTACTGTTATTCACCCGACGTAAATTGGCCCATTGTGCTGTATTCGGGGTAGTGAAGATAAATAAATAAATAAATTTCAGTTGTTCCAGTATATTTGTGAGTCGCGCTCCGAAACATTACGGAGAAGATCGCAAAAAAGTTTCACCACCCAATTGGACTGAATAGGAAGCGTAATAGGTAGGAATGAGATATCAACATGAATAACTATTAGAGGGAACGTCTGATCCCTTCAGCATATTTCAGTTGTTCATATACATTACACCACACTGGCTTCCGGCAAATTGATTTTTTATAAATGTTTCTAGAAACGAACGCCCGCACATATGCTAAACAAGACACGGGTCTTACTTAACTGTAAGTTAAATAATCTACATTTCCCTGTGCAATTTCATTTCACAAAATATCATGCACAATAAAGAAGTAAGTATATCTAAAGCTTTCCCAGCGTGAGATGTTAAGTAACTCTATTCGGGAAGTCCACCGGGTGAGAGACTACATAAGTGCCCACGTTTCGATGGCCGAGTCGTCCATCGTTTTCAGGGCAGAAAGCATTCAGTCATTCTGCCCTGAAGACGACGGACGACTCGGCGATCGAAACGTCGGAACTTACGGAGTCTCTCATCCGGTGGACTACCCGAATAGAGTAGAGATGGGCAAACCCGTTCACTTTTAGGAACTCGTCCGTTCCATTTCACCGTTCCGTTTTTACTGGTGGTCAAGTATTTTTATTTTGAACACGTTCTTGCTGTATAAAGAATGTAAACAAGACTAAAAATACTAAGTATACCGTAATGATGGCGTTTAAGAATGTTGGATGAAATAAATAATGGAAGGAATTATTACCAACATTTAACATGATGTCGTAAATAACTCAATTTATATAAATAAACAAGGTCCAGCAAATAACACCGCTAGCATCAGTAGATGAATTTTTGGGGTAATACAAAGAACATCTTAAATATAGGAGCGAAAGTAATAACGGAGCGAAAGGAACGAAGGACCTGAAGGACCGACTGACCGAAAGGAGCGAAGGACCGAAAGGAACGGTCGTTCCATAGAATTCGGTCCTCCTGTTCAATCCATGGAACCGTTCCTTCGAACCCGTTCGTTCGCGAACGACCCACCTCTAGAAAAGAGCTACTTACATGCGTATATATTTATCGTCGTTTTTAATTATTTTCTAATGTATTAGAAGTACATTACTACACTCATATTTTGTACATAAAAATTGAGTAATTTGTGACGGTAAATCATATTAATTTTAACGTTAACTACATTAAACTACGCCTATGGCACTTAACATGAGAGACATGAGGAGCATGAGGGGATCTCCCGGCTCTGTAAGAGCTAGACTAGACTGAGTTATTTACAAAATGCTGGACAGTTACGTAATCACCCCTGATAAAACAATGTTCAAGATGCGGATTTTGCGATCGTTCATGGCGTTTCAAATTATAATCGCAAGCGTATTCACGTACGTGGAATTCTGGGAATCGACCGCACAATTGGACCCTGCTTTAAGAGTACGACCATGAGACTACAAGGATCATTCAGTCACCGATTAGCGCTGTAATTGTATCTCATAACATAGCTGGCGTGCCTCGCGAGCGCTAAAAAATAACAAACAAGGAACAAACTGATTGGATCGCACGCAGAGAGTGGGTAAGTAATGCACTAGTGACGGGGAGGCCCACGGTAAATTGAATTCCTTTGACTGCCACTGCTGTCCGATTCCACTAACGCGGCAATAATCGCCCGATTCACTCGTTAATCTGGTCGGTGATTACGTCTCAACGCCGAATGCCGGAGTGCGCTCATAAAAACAAACAAACAAACAAACGTCACAGCGATCTGCAATGGTTTCAACCGAACGGAAAAGAATATTTCACCGCCCACTGGGGATCATCAGGAATTTCGTTAGCGAAACCCATTAATTCGCTTGAAGCTATCATCGGAAGACCGCCCTCCCACCAAATGACAGTGTGGTGCTTAAGCGATATACCCGAAAGAATATCCACCCAGAGCAAAAGTGGATGTCGTTGCTTGCTAAATCTGGATAGGATTTCGCCTCTTTGATCCTGTGGACGGTGTACCGGAATGATATGCCGACGGCCCGGATTCGAAACCAGAATTTTTCAGCGAGTTGAGCATCGCGCATTCCACGTGAGGAACATAGACAAAGCTGCGTTTCCATGCGACCGTTTTTGAGTAGCCGGATACTGAGCCGCTAATGAAAAGCGAGATCTTCAATGCAGGCTATATTGCTGTCAAGTTCAAGTTTAACGTAGTTTGAGCGAAATATCATTTCACCTAGATATCAATGAATTTGGTATCATGTTAAAGAAAAATATCATACTCTTCCAAAGATACCGAAATATCAGCCCCTTACCAAACAAATTTCCGAGATTTTTAACGAATGATACCAGTCTTTTTCCATAGGAAATGGTAGAATACGCTCTCTAGAGTGACCTTATTTAAAAAATGAGGCATTTTTAACATCTAGATCTCGTCAAAAAATTAACATGGTGTAGTTTTTGTTTTATTGGCTATTTTTTAAAATAAAACATATTGTCACCACACAATTTTTTTCAGAATCGCAAAATACCTTCCGTTAAGGAGTTTTGAGCGTGCCGCGTGAAAAAAAATGAGTCAAAGGAAAGATTTATGTGGCTATTTTTATTTTATTACCTGGAATTTCAGTCACAAACAAGTATATTACTTTACTATTAAAAATTTAGTATTTAATTCATGCTTCCTACAGCTGTTGAAATTAAAACGCATAATTCGAATATGGTCTCGATGATGACTAGGGAACTATCTCGCTAAAACTACCTAAAGTAATTTTATTTCCGCTTGTCAAATACAGTGAAGGAAGAACACCAATAACAAAAGAACGTAATAACAGCGTAGCAATAGCCTCTAGGCATAGTCAATATAGTTACATTATAGATTATTTTAGTAGTTTCTGTAGAATTTGTAGCATACCCATAGTGTGGTGTATGTTGGTGAAAGTAAATTTCTTTTCTCTAGTTCATGTTAATGATGTCATACCCTGCTAAACCCCCTTGTGGTGGCTTGCAGGGTAATAAGTAGAAATACAAGAACTACGCCCAGCAACCTCCCGTTTCCATCATGTCTAGCTTTATATTGTTCGCTCATCTTACTGAGCCCGAGCAGAAATTCTTGGCATGCCCGAAAAGAGGTTGAGACTAATATTCACAAATACGAATGTTGAAGATGGAGCCGACCTTTACACTCGGAAACTGACATACAGAAAAAAAAAACGGCTGAATAATCTAAAAATATGAACAGACCGCATGTTCGTACGCTATCACGAGAAAAGGCAGATGACAAACATATTTCCTGTGACATTTGCGGCATTCCCGGATTAACACTTCACAATATGAGACGTTTCTGAGAAACTTCACGAAACTCATTATCCCTGTGGTCATAATTAAAGATAGACACCGTTGGTTCGAGGTTAAATGATAGCGTGGTGACATCTCAAGATTACTGTCAACGAGGGTAACGCGAAAATTTATTCGATTGAGTCAAAGAAAGTAAATTTCTAGGTGCCAGTGTAAAAAGCAGGGAAGTTCATTGAAATGAAATGTAAAAAAATCAAGAGTGAAATTCCATTTACAGCCAGCGTCGTTTCAGTAAAGAAAACAAGGTAAGCTTTAATCTTTCCGAACTTGTAGCGTTCCCCTTTTTCACTCTTCTACATCTACGAAATACCGTCCAAGCCACCCCTACGGTGTGTGGCACGAGGTGATTCCACACCAGGCATGCAATACTCATCACAGCTGAAATTAGAACCATGCAGACTCACCCGGATGCCAGGCACAGGCCAAAGGCAGTCAGTATGAAAATACGCGGTTAGTCCATAAACTAGGAGTGAGCAATGTAGACGAACATGCTACCATGCAGTATACTAATTAAGATACAACCACTGGTTAGCATTATTAATGCTACCGGTGAATCGTAATACAGGTACTAAATCACGCAGGAGTAATATCTTGCCGGATACTTCATGCGGCATTCTTAAAAGCTTGCGGCTGATTTTCGAAATTATCAAATACATAATTAAATACTTTTCAGGATGTTTCATAACACTGTCGAATTTGTATCAATATAATGACCGATTGAGTCAAAGTTCTTAAATATCAAATGCAAACATGGAGTAGAGCTGTCTTTCTGGTATTAAAACGACCAAATCGCTGATCAAGTAGCCAGAGACTACAGAAAACCAAGTAAAACCAGGATTTACCAATCGGCATACTTTTTAAAAGAACAGCGGAACTAGCCGCACAGTATCTATAACGGAGTCAATCACTAGTGACCACACAATAATGAGAAATTCACCGTGGAAAAAAATTCGCCTGGACTAAGACGATTCCCAGTTCAGGAGAATGATTTTTCCACTATGAATTTCACACAACGGTATACATTTAAGGGAAAAACATAATTTCCATGAGATTGGTGTCAGAAAACAAATTACAAAGACATAAACTTGTGTCATCAAGTATATAATTCTACATCTACATCTACATAATACCCCGCGAGCCGCCGCATGGGCGTGTGGCAGGGGGTGTTACATCACCAGCCGTGTAAAGGTGTAAGTTTTTTGGAGATGAAATGGTGACATGAATTATAGGAGTGTATTTAGTGGAGCTTAATTTTTATTGTGATCGCTTATTGTTCGCAGAAAGAACGAGTTCTTGTACCTATCTGTTCGGGAGTGTATTTCTCTTATTTTATCGCGTCTGTCAGACCTAGATATGTAGTGAGTAGTCATAAAAATATTCTCTATGTCGCTGTGAAAAATATCAGTTCTGAATTTATCAAGAAACCTAAGCCTAGCGTGTAGCCTCCGAGTCTCTAGGGGCTCCCACCTTAATCCCTCTAAAAGTTGTGAGACACTATACGTGCGCTCATAGCAGTTTTTAACGAAGCGTGCTGCTTTCCTTTGCATTTTATTAATTTTTTTGGTTAAATCTATTTTACCAGCGTATTCGAGGTGTGGCCTAACCAGAGCGAAGTAGCATCTCTCTTTGACCTTTTCATCCGAGGACCTTCCTATTATACATTAAACAAAACCTAGTTTCTTTAATGCTGCGCCTCGTTTTGTATTGCAATCCCCACGATAGATTTCATAATTAAATACTGTTCGCGATTCTTTGTAGCTATCACGAATTATTACCAATATAATGACCGAAAGATCCAATTTCTTCGATATCAAGGGCAAATATTGTGTAGAGGTCTTTCTTGTAAGTAACGACCAAATCTCCGATCAAGTAACATGGGATTGCAGAACACCAGGAAAAAAATAGGTATCTACCACTTAAAGATTGGGTATGCTTTTACTGGAAAAAGCTAATTGTCATGAATTTGAGTCGGAAAACAAGTTACAAAGACATTAACTCGTGGCATCAAGTATATGCTAAATAGTTTTCGCGAGTCCTCGTGGCTCTCACGAATTATTACCAAAATAATGACCGAAAGAGTCCAATTTCTTCGTTATCAAGGGCAGATATGGTGTAGGGAGATCTTTCTACTAATGAAACGAACAAATCGCAAATCTAGTAACATGGGATTACAGAAAACCAGAAAAGACACATGAATCTACCATTCAAAGATTTGGTATACTTATCATGGAAAAACCTAATTGCCATGAGATATGAGTCGGAAAACAAGTTACTAAGACATAACTCGTGGCATCAAGTGTATACTTACCTATTAGAAAGACCTCTCTACACCATAGGTGCCCTTGATATCGAAGAAATTGGACAAAACCAGAAGAGAAACCAGGCATTCTACTAATTAAAGATTCGGTACACTTATACTGCAAAAACCTAATGGTCATGAGATGGGTGTCAGAAAACAAGTTACTGAGACATCAACTCGTTGCATCAAGTATATACTTATTAGAAAGACCTCTCTATACCATATATGCCCTTGATAACGAATAAATTTGACATAACCAGAAAAGAAACCAGGATCTATCAGTTAAAGTTTCGGTATACTTTTACTGGAAAAACCTAATTGCCATGAGATTTGTGTCGGAAAACAAATTACAAAGACATTAACTGGTGGCATCGGTAAGATTGACTCGTATCTCTCTCAAAATATAAAAGCGGACCCACACGTGCTCAGATATTTCGTCCCTTTACCCATAGCAATATACCACTCACGGCAAAACCCTTAATCAAACCTCATTTCAATTCTTTCTCCCGGGAGAGAACGGAGGGGTTAGCCGTTCGTAACCATTTCCGACCTTCCACTCCCTCTTGGCACGGGGAAACACAAACCCGAACCCCCTTACCGCCCATTCCCAGAATGCTCTCCTCTCACCCCCTCTGACCTCCCCCTTAAACTATTCCCAGGCCACCTCGCCCTCCCCCCCCCCTCTCCAAAAAAAACCACCCACAGCTCCCCAAACAAATGCCACTGCAAAACTTGCAGGAGTAATTCAAAGTCTAATTTTATTGGAGTCTCCTATCGATCTCCTTGTTCCCCCTTCCTTTCCTCGCGAGCCCCTTGATTAAAAAGGCAAGAGGAGGGACGAACAGGAAGAGGAGGAGGAGGAGAAATATATATTAGTGGAGAGAAAGAGAGGGAGCGAGATAGAGCGTGGGTCGGATAAAAAAAGAAAGGAAGAGGCTCGGGGATAAGGGGAAGGAAAAAGCGCGGGAAAGGAGACTAACGCCACCTCCCGGACTTTGGCCGTAACTCAAAGGAGTGGAGAGCCCCCTTAAATTCCCCCTCCCATTCTTTCCTTCCTTCCCTCTTTTCCCTCATTCTTTGTCGCCGCCCTAGGATTTATTTCACCCTCTTCGCTCACATTCAATTTATATTCCGGGCAAAAGGGGAGGGGTAGTCGTAGGAAAATGCGATGGTTGCCCCCGCCCAGTCTAACATCGTATTTTGCCGTTCTCCCTCTATCTGCCTCGCATCCTCTTTTTCAATCCTATACCGGCCTCTCGCTAAGATGAGCGAACTACTTACGCCCTGTTTACATTACTAGCTTATTAACCAGGGATACTCTATCCCTAGTATAAGTTCACTATGTAAACGCAGGTTGGTGCTAACCGTAGTCTACTTTATAACGACGCTGGAGTAACTAGGATTGGCGCTGGTTACCATCATTTTTAACGCGTGTAAACGCAGGTTAGTTAGAATAACAGTTAAGTGATCCAGTTCACTTGTAGTTTTTATTTGAAGTGGGCAACGTAGTACGAGAGTTTAACTCACCATCACCCGTATCCATGCGTCAAAGCCAAGTTGCTTGATGTATGTATTTAAATGCATGAGTGAATGATGAACCGAATTTTAAGTTCAAAATTTACCTTAAAAGCGCAAGCAAGGACGGCTCATGGGCAGAACTTGGAAGAAAAAGTCGTTTATTCCGCTGCATATATTGAGGCAAGGACTCCAAATGAAGTTATTTATCATTCTTGCATGTCAAGATAACATCTTGAATTGTTTTTTATACATAAAAGAGTGCAAACGACATAATAACGTAATATTCTCGGGTTATCTTAACAGTAAAGTATAGCATAGTGACATGTTCTATGAAGGAAATTTACTCTCTCAATTTTCAGTTTTTGATGAATAAATAATTTTTAGACTTGGAATGATAAGTGTATAATTTAATACTAATGAATTATATGAGGATCCCAGAAGACAAGGGGTCTAAGTAACAAAACCATTGTTTAGAGAAAACTTAAGTCATAGTTGAAAATGTTAGGTACAACCCACTAAGTAGTTAAGAGGTATTACCCTAGATAGCAGCACCTGTCAAGAAAATCACTTGGATCCCTTTACCACCTAAAAGATTAATATTTTCACACCCCATTCCTGTACCTAACTTATTTTCTTCAAAAATGTCACTTAAACCCCTTGACTTCTGGGGTCCACATATGTCTAACCGTGCGAAACATTTGCATATTCAGTCAATTTTCTCGCCCATATAAGTTCTATGAATATAACCCACAGCCCACGAAACAAATGAAACGCGACTTGCTATGTTTGTTGGGCATTGGCATGTATGTATATCCATGGGCTGTGGGCTACATCACCTTCTTGATTCTCCACCAGATTCCACCAGCATGTTAACAAGGGTTAAACAATGTCGAGTAAACGCAAGTTAGTTAAGCCGCCATATTAACTATCATTCCAACCCTAGTAATGTAAACGGAGAATTAGGGTCAGTTCAAGTCTTACGTAAGACAATTTATGCCATTCCTGACCTACGCCCCTTAAGTAAGACAATGTATGATTTTCCCAGCTCCCCCCTTTCCCTCTCAGACTTACGTAAAACGTTAAGATATTTGTATCTAATCTTCGTTAAATTCTCTCTCTCTGCTTCCAAGATAGGCGAAGGAATCCACTTGCTCTAATTCCTCTCCTCTTTGGTATGTACGAACTTTTATTATATAATAATTCACCTGAAGATGATCCTCAGCATCAAAAAAATGTCGATCGATTCTATTTCTGTGGAATTTGCAATTTTTACGTTACCCTCATCATGAAAGAAATTCCACTTGATAAAGCCAGAGGCCTGTCACCTTTATTAAATATCTCCACGAATCGGAAAAAACTGTTAAATTACCGTACCGT
Organism: Ceriagrion tenellum; assembly: GCA_963169105.1. Lineage (NCBI taxonomy): Eukaryota > Metazoa > Arthropoda > Insecta > Odonata > Coenagrionidae > Ceriagrion > Ceriagrion tenellum. The sequence goes on from OY720643.1 coordinate 90,498,916, forward strand.
TTAGTATTTTCGTTTCCGAGCGGCGTAGGAACTCGACAAGTGGGATCGTCGAGCGATCCAATTTACTGGACATGTGGGTGCATTAGGAATTGAATCTCCTCTGTATCTCTATGGATATAAAGTTTATACTGAGGATGATATCGCACGCATAGCTGAAGATCATCCCATTCGACAAATGCTCGCTTTCTGCTGTTTCATCTTTCTCGAGCACTGGATATCGCATAGTTATGTAGCGTTGGAGTACCACGTTCATTAACATTTAGAGCAATACAGTACCACAGCTGATGAAGTTGTGAACAATCACAGGATATTTGGAAAAAGACACAGGATATTTGCAAACGATGCAATATTTCAAGACGGACCAAAAATCTCACGCAAACTGGTTCAAGACCTCCTGCCCCCCCTCCCCTCCTCATGAGACAAAATAAGATGATTCCAACCCTCCCAGCCCAAAAAACGTCTTATGTAATGTTTTAATGGTCCCTTAGGGCGGTTATGGTGCACCTTATGAGTTCGGAGTGTCAAAATTCGTAAAAAAAACTAGCATTACTCGGGTTTCCGTGTCACATCTAGAATTATCCAGAACTAAATAATATTTAAAGATTTGTACCTCAAGTAGAAAAAGTTATATTTTTCGTATATTTATTTATAAAAAAGTAAAAACAAATAATTCTTTACATTAATTACTGTATAACGACAGAGTTTAATTAGATAAATCTTCAACTGAAGTTAAGAATTTCGTAAAAAGCATGCCTATGCAAACCATACTAACTTCATCTGTCAGTCGGCTTCTTTCAATGGTTTTCACATCACTAACCGCTAAAGTACGAAGACTTTTGAATTTTCATCGCATAAAATAATATTTCAGTGTAAGGTGCTGTTCTAGGGCAATGACTTATATTAAAGAATGCATATGACCAAAAATTTCTTAGCGTGTCACCTTTGACGCGCGTGTCACAGGTTCGCCATCACTGGCTTGGCGTCTAGATCGTAGATTCGAACGAACATATATCGCCAAGGCACTTTTGAATATAAATTTTGACAAAACAATTAAGTTTTCGCAATCGGTCAGGTTGGGTTGAGAATAATCGCTCTTAAAGCAACTTGGATCGTCACTTCCCGAGTCAAAACCGATAAGAATTTCCTCATTTTACTGGCGACGTTCAAAACTGTTTTCAATCACTACGTTTACCAGTCTATCTCAGATCGATCTGAACTCGGGCCGACCTGAAAGTTGCAAGCGAGCCGACTCAGATCGCCTGATTTCCCAACTCGGACTGAAAATATCGATATTGAACAATCGAATCAGTTGAAGCATGATTACCTGGTGTGAGTAAGTAAGTGTGTAAAAAAGTGCAGAGATGGAAATTTTCAGTCGCATTCCGAGTGAACAAAATTGCCAAATTAGAGGTAGAATTGCGATGTGGTACGATATCATTAATGTCACATCACTCGCCATTAATTAATTCCTTAATTAATTAGTTAATTCCTTAATTGTATTAATTGATAACAACACACGCCTTGAATAATAACGATTATATCTTGTATCCCAATGGCAATCAAAAGAATAAAGAGGAGCACTAAGCACTACAGACCCGCAGGCTCAGAGCGATCTGAAATCTTAGACTGGCTGATAAAGAATATAAACGAGCCGAGTCGGCCCGCTTCTCAGATTGTGATCCCGCTAGTAAACGTAGAGAATGACATAAATGACAACGCTTCTAATAATCATGAAAAATATGCCGCTACAAGCTAACAAGTATTATCGATAAGCTGGTGGTAGTTAATCTAAATGGCGTGCACATTTTGTACATATCGTCATGGGGATTCTATTAATCAAATGAAACTTTTTTCCTTATTCTCGTTGAAGTGGGATACCCATTATTCCTTTTTTGAGAACGCCTAACCGTTTATTTCCATGCCTCTGGATAGAAATTCAAAGCACTCTCATATTTCTACTTTCCTAGAAAAATTGGAGACTGATATCATTGGAAAAAATGGTACTCAGTTCAAGGATCGCCAATTTGGAGATTTTATTATTGGAGGCGAAACAAAATTCACTAACTCCTATCTGATCATCAAGCCTACCTAAATATTCCTGTAACTCGATATCGGAACTATCCACTATCACCCTACACTGACAATATCAGTTTTTCGGCCCGAGTCTTGAAGTCTTTCCCGATTTTCTCTTTTTCTACTACTCTCCTTGGAAACTAGATATGAATACAGTACACACCACCAGTATCCTTGAGTATTAGGATACGAGAAATAAATTTAGGGAAAAGAACAGAGAGGGTTTCCTTTCTATAACATAAAAGCTGTCAGAAGACTGAAAAATTAAAATAAAGCAGTGAAGGCATTTCTGGCTCTCTTCCCCGTGTTTCCATTGTCGCAGACGACAGTTTCGACAGCATTGCAGCTGTCTTCTTCAGGTCAGTAGTGACTGCAATATGTGATTTCTGACCTGAAGAAGACAGCTGCATTACTGTCGAAACTGTCGTCTACGACAATTGACTTCTAACCTGACTAAAAGTAACTAAAATAGATTTCTGACCTAAATAACAGCTGCAAGGCTGTCGAAACTGTCGTCTACGACAATGGAAACATGCGGAAGAGAGCCCGAAACGACTCCGCGGACGCCTTCGAGTTCATAAAAAAACATGTATTACAATTAATTTAATGCTCAATTCATAAAATTTGTTCCACATTTACACTCAAATCCTCGCACATGAAGTTGGATATTTAAAGAGCAATTTTGGAGAGTGTTCAGGATTTGCATATGGAACACTTATCCCCTTTCAATACGCCATCGGAATCTAAGCCATGTGGCCTGAAAGCAATCTCACGGCTTACTAAAAGAGATGAGAAAAGTGAGCGTAGGGGAACGAAGGCAGGGAAAACACCGAAAGAGGAGCCTTTATATTATGCCCCCACTTAAATTAACCCATTCAAACATTAGGGTTTTCCTTATCTACAGTAAAACCTCGATAGTACAGATCTTTAAGACGAAAAAGCGAACGTTAAAATACCAGTAGTACGGAATAATTTAGTCTCTGTTACCTTGCTCAATATTCGACTCTAAACTTAAAAACAAATTTCTCATGTCCAGCTAAAAGTTACACTTCATTGAATGCCACCCCGCCGCAGAAATGCATGTGAATAAAACAGCGTTGAAATTTCCTTAGAATCGTAACCCGTCCCACGCACCGGCGAAGAGTGCATGGATAATATTGGATCGGAATTGCATCGAGCTAAAATACCTATTCAAGTTTTTCCAAATCTTACCTTAGCTGGACGCCCTTCTGTTCGACAAATCTTCACGAGAAGCTGTGCAGTTGAACTCCATCGAACATAATGTTCAACGCCTCTCTCTGATAATTGTATTGTACTTGGACTCTATTGAGCCTGTCGTTATTTCTGAACAGTGTTCCGTAGCTGAACACTACCGAGCATGCTGTTCAGGTTCTTTCTTGGAACTCAAAGACGAGTGTAAGCCACACCCTCCAGAAGGGGCGTTGTCTAATGGTTGGATGGATTGTAACTCCAACACCCCCCTCTCCTAAATGGCGCGCCTCTAGTCTCGCCGTCTGGTTGAACTTGATGAACACAATTACGGTCCTCCGCTGCTTCGTTCATACAATACAGCACTCGGCTTTAACTTTATATTGCTCCGCGGAACAGGTTGTACGTGTGAACCGTTCATTTACTGATCAGTTCATTTCTCGGAACAGTTCCATTTGAACTGCTCCGTACATTCCGCTCTAATAAATATAGCACTATAATATACGCGATTGTAGACGATTGTACTTTGTGGAATTTAGAAAGAGGAAAAGAAAAATAACTTAGCAATTTTCCGCACTTTTTATTGAAATACCTAACCGGTTTAAATGTTACAACATCATCTTCAGAGGTCGTGTGTTTAGAATATATTCATGTATGTGTGTGTACGGGGAGGGTCTGCGGGGTTGATGGTAAGGGGGTTAGGATCATTGGAGGGGAGAGGATTAGGTTGGTTAACAAAGCGTGTAGACTACGACAGGAGAGCGTAAAAACAACTGTTTCAAATATTAAAGATAGGGGAGAGGCACAGTAAAAAGGGGGGGAAAGTTGTCAAGAATATAATCGTTTAAAACCCTATGACTGCATGATTAAAATGCTGAGAAATTTTTTTAAATTTCTAAAAAAAAATCCACTTTAACACCTTTGCCAAAGACAGGTTAAAATTAGAGGAGTGATTCAACTCTAGCAGAAGTTTGGAGGACACAGAGTTTAAGTCCTGATTTGTAAAACTTTTTAAATGTTCATTCATTCTTATCTTATTTACTACTTACTTAACACACGACCTCTGAAGATGATGTTGCAACATCGAAACCGGTGAGATATTTTAATAAAGGGTGTGGAAAGTTACTAAGTCATTTTTCTTGTTCTATGACTCTGCGATACATTGTGAGGGTAATATGAAAAGAAAGGGTGTATTTTCAGACAAAAATTTCAGAAGAGTTATTTTAATGAAATTTTTGCAGCTACGATTGAAACGCCAGAATGTCAACCAAATTACCTATATGCCGCATTTATTTAAACATTATTATGCTTCGAAGCAGCACGCATATTTACACACCAAATTAACCGTATTAGATTCGGATATCAAAGGCTAGTTTCCTTTCCTAACAGGTGAGATACACGTTTCTCCGTAAATTACCAGTTTCATCGAAGAGTATCTTCGGATTCGGCCTTATTATCGGTAACTTTTTCACTTTCATTCGCAAGCAGGAAGGTAAAGGGCAAATTCGCGATTCGCAAACCTAACCTGGTGGAAAACCCGAGAAGACATTATTACTTTACCACGCTGTTACACACCCAGGGTACCCGGGTGTCCACCTTTAGTTTTTCTTTATTTCTGAGTCAGCATGTCAACAATAATTTCAAATCAATATGCTTAACTACATAAACATCAATCGAAAGTTTGTAAGCACTTTGAAGTCCCCAAACCTTCTACAGCTTCCATTAAGGGAGACAGAAACAAGGCCACGCACATTATGAATGGAGCTTTTTCACCTGTTTGGACCGTAGTGTAGTACTAACAAATATGCCATAAAATTGTTGCAACTATGTATTTAATAGGTGATCTCAAAAACTCATTTAAATATGTTATTAATCAATTCCCCGGCAAAAACTTCAGGCTACATTTTTCAGGCAGTGGGCACCCGGGTGTGTCCACTGAGCATTTGTACTTTGACGCCATTTTGTTGGCCTATTAAAAATGAAAAAAAAATTCAACTGTTATTTTGCTTTTAAAGGAGTTATATAATGGGGATCCTGAGGCTCGTATGAAAATATTTATTATTATTGAAGTTAAAAGCAAAAATATGACAGGATACCCGGGTAACCAGGGTACGCGAGTGTGCACATAAAGGTTAACCCTCTTCGGTGGAATAAAATTAATAGTTGGGAAAAAACAGGTGCAAAACAGAATCATCACAACAAAAAAATTAATTAATAACTTTTCAGAATCAATTCCCCGGCAAAAACTTCAGGCAAAATTTTTCAGGCAGTGGGCACCCGGGTGTGTCCACTGAACATTTGTACTTTGACGCCATTTTGTTGGCCTATCAAAAATGAAAAAAAATTCAACTGTTATTTTGCTTTTAAAGGAGTTATATAATGGGGATCCTGAGGCTCGTATGAAAATTTTTATTATTATTGAGGTTAAAAGCAAAAATATGACAAGATACCCGGGTAACCAGGGTACGCGAGTGTGCACATAAAGGTTAACCCTCTTCGGTGGAATAAAATTAATAGTTGGGAAAAAACAGGTGCAAAACAGAATCATCACAACAAAAAAATTAATTAATAACTTTTCAGAATCAATTCCCCGGCAAAAACTTCAGGCAAAATTTTTCAGGCAGTGGGCACCCGGGTGTGTCCACTGAACATTTGTACTTTGACGCCATTTTGTTGGCCTATTAAAAATGAAAAAAAATTCAACTGTTATTTTGCTTTTAAAGGAGTTATATAATGGGGATCCTGAGGCTCGTATGAAAATTTTTATTATTATTGAGGTTAAAAGCAAAAATATGACAAGATACCCGGGTAACCAGGGTACGCGAGTGTGCACATAAAGGTTAACCCTCTTCGGTGGAATAAAATTAATAGTTGGGAAAAAACAGGTACAAAACAGAATCATCACAACAACAAAATTAATTAATAACTTTTCAGAATCAATTCCCCGGCAAAAACTTCAGGCAAAATTTTTCAGGCAGTGGGCACCCGGGTGTGTCCACTGAACATTTGTACTTTGACGCCATTTTGTTGGCCTATCAAAAATGAAAAAAAATTCAACTGTTATTTTGCTTTTAAAGGAGTTATATAATGGGGATCCTGAGGCTCGTATGAAAATTTTTATTATTATTGAAGTTAAAAGCAAAAATATGACAGGATACCCGGGTAACCAGGGTACCCGAGTGTACACATAAAGGTTAACCCTCTTCGGTGGAATAAAATTAATAGTTGGGAAAAAAACAGGTACAAAACAGAATCATCACAACAAAAAAATTAATAAATAACTTTTCAGAAGGTGAACACATATTTCACGACTTCTTCCTTCTTCAAACCTGGCACAAGCTTCCGAGCAAATGGCTTATGCCACCCGCTTGTAGGGAGTAATGGACAGGGAAGACGATTTCGTGGAAACGTGGGTGCTTACGAGGAAAGGGGACAGGGATCTGGGGTGCGGTTAGCGAACGACCTCCACGACTGCTCCACCAAAACTCTTGCTGCAACTCCCCTCCCATCCTTGAAGCATTTTTTTTCTTTTTTCGGATCGGAAACAGAGGGTTTTCGGAAAGGGAAGAAACCAAAATTCATTACTTCGCATTTGCATACTGAGAGCAGAATGGGGGAACCCATAGGGCTAGTGGACTTTGAGAGGGAGATATGGAAATATGGAAATTGGATAGTTGAATGGAAATAATTTCGTGAAATGAGAATGGGGAGGACAATAATCACTTGGTTGAACAGCATTTTCAAGTATTGGAAAAGGATAAATACTTTAAATGCAGCATTAATAAAAAAGAATTACCAGATTTGAAAATTTAACCTTTTACTATGATACTGTGCTGAAATGTCATGATAAATTGCGTTGTTGAAATGAAGGAATACGATTTTGCGCCATCCACACTTAACTTGAAATAAAAAGTGTCGCACAACGCGATTCAATGATTTACGTCGTTTTCAAGTCTTAAACATTTATTTAAAAAATTATGTAAGACAAACTATGTGTTGTATGAATCTTTATATGTCTAGCTACAAGTGAACAGGAAAAAAAACCTTCACTCTTGTCAACAATGTGGAGATTGTATCACGATATCGGGAAGAAGTCCGTTAACAATATAAAAAATCTCCGAGTAGCAAGTATTTTTTTTTGTTTCACGTACAATTCCATTCAGTACCGGTCAATAGTTTAAACTGACATATGGAAATACGAACTCTAAATTAGGGACACGAGTTATAAGCTACACACTTACCGTGAAACACCTTAAACTGAAGACAAATGGCTCGAGTGCATGAATATTTTTTTTACTGCCATTCAATGCGTCTGAGGAAGTAGAAAGTGTACACTAGGGTTGTTCTTATTTTTCGGGAAATACGAATTTCTTTCGGGATACCCCCTCACTTTTTTCTATTGGTTTAGAAAATTACGTAAAGTATTACAACAATTGGATAAGGTGAAGACATCGCAATTAAAGTTTTGAAATGTCACCTTTTTTCCTGTTTTCCGGTCAATGCCATAGCAAATGAGGTTAAAGCCACCTCACGTGTCCCACAGGACAGGGTAGTGTCATAGGTCCATTTCTCTCCCTTTTGTATATTAACGTTATCGGTGAAGTAGTAGGTGGTAAGCTTCGACTATTTGTTGACGACAGAGGAGTGTACGGAGAAATCCGTAGCAATAATGATAAGGTTGCGCTAACGAAGGACCTCAAGGCAATACGATTACGGAGCACTCTGTGCTTAAATTGCTTTTCATGATTACCAACATACCAATTGAAGTCAGTTACAGGAAATGGTGGATAAAATCGAGAGGGTATAGGAAAAATTTTTGGAACAAAGGTAAACATTAGAAAAACGAAAGTAATAAAGGCAGGAAAAGAGGAAGTATTTCTAAATATGACCACTGATGGAAAAATACTACAACAAATGCCACTATTTACATACCTCGGAAGTGTCATAACACGGAATGGAAGTTGTACGGAGGAAATTAGAAGTAGAATTTCACAGGGAAAGGCAGCCTTCAGTGAAGTTAACCCACTACTTTTCACTTTTAGCCCAATCGATCAATACAGAGTAAATGAAAAGATTAGCTAAATGTTTTGTTTGGAGTGTAGTGCTTTATGGAGAGGAAACATGGACAGTCAGGAGAAAAGAGGAGAAATACCTAGAGGGTTTTGAAATGCGGCTAAGGAGAAAAATGGAAAGATTATAATGGAGTGGTAAGTGAGGAGCGAGGAGGAGCTGGCATATATGAATGAGAAAAGAAGTATTTTGAGATCATTAAGAAAGAGGAAGGCGAACTGATTGGACACGTCCTGAGGAAAGATTGCCTGCTGAAAAGAATATTAGAAGGAAAGATCGAGGAAAAGAGAGGGAGAGGAAGGCAAAGAAATGATATATTAAAGGATATTATGACTGGAAGGAGTTACGAAGAGCTGAGGGAGGCAACACAGGATAGGCGAGCATAGAGGGAGCAGTTCAGTTGAAACCTGTCTGCAGACAGATTCACCATAGAAGAAGAATTGCCAACAACTCATCATCCATTTGATATATTTCATCTCGAATATTTTCAATTTCTGCCGAGTAGTTTCCATGACTACGGCGTGATTCCTTCACGAAGGGCCAACGTAAGAAAACTTTTCCCGTGATTCCAGCTCCGACCGTGTCGCGGCGCGGCGGAGCCACCCACATTTACTTTTGCGGCTAGATGTGCATTAGAGCAGCGAGCTTCGTTCATTTGGCCATGAAAAGGGAATGGATGGTCAAATAACGATCCATTCATTTGAGGCGATGGAATAGTGTGAGAGGAAGGAGTAGACCGAGAAAGTCATGGGTGAACGTTGTGGAAGGGTTATCATGAGTCAAGAGAAGTAGGATGTGTATGAAGCAATGTATGAGTGTATCTGAAGCCGGCGAGGTGTTATATGTTAGTACTTTACTGGTACTAGAGATATAAGAGGTAGTCATGAGGACAAGGTAGCGTTAAATTCGTCGAATCCTATCACTGATCAGAGAAATCCTAAGCGATCGGGTACAAAGGTGTGTATTAGGCGGTGCCATCTCTAATGAGATTTAAGTCACCTCGGGTGTGCCGCAAGGGAGTGCCATAGGTCCACTTCTGTTCCATTTAAATGTTAACTCTATCGGAGAAGTTGTAGTTAGTAAGCTTCATCAATTTGCAGATAGCGCAGAATTGTACAGAGAAACCCGTGGTAATAATGAAAAGAAGATGCTAACGAAGGACCTTAAGACAATTCATAAGTGCTGCGATGCGAGGCAGCTAGTATTGAATTTGAAAAAATGTGTCGCAATAAGCATCTGGAAAAGGAAAAACACCCCTTATTACATGCATATAGCATACCCAATTAGAGACTCTAGAATCTGTTAAAAACCTCGGAGTAAAACTAACTAATGATCTCTCGAATGGTAAACACATTCGGGAAACAACTGATCAAGCTAATTGTAAGTTGGCATTTGTTAAAAAGAGTTTTGGCAAGTGCGACGATAAAGTCAGAGAAATCAGCTACTCCCTCTCGTTAGGTCCCTCTAGGAATACTCTTCCGAGTTAGAATGCATCCAGAACAAAGATTACAAGACGCAATTTACATAATATACGACAGAAATTCAATACATAATACAAACATACAACTGACGCTACATTACATTCTAAATAAGTTTCAACAGGAATATGCCATAGATGAACAATAAACAATGAAATATCACCAGTAAATGTGAAAACTACTACGAATTATCATCGAAAATATTACTTAGATTGAACAGTTAGGAGGCATTTGAAATATTGATTTTTGAAAGATAATAAACTTTTGGTGTTTTTTAGATCATTTGGTAAAGCATTCCATAGATTGGAGCCGGATATTTGAAAAGAATCTGCAAAGACTAGTTTGTGGAGTTGGAGGAATTAGGGCATTACCAGTATACCTAGAAGGTCGAGTAATGATGTAAGCAGAGTTAATTTTGCAGTCCTCTATGAAATAGATCATTATACGTTTTTCGACTGCGCCGATTTCGAAAGGGAACAGGGTGATGAATATGTATATGTGTACGTTATAAGGAGGAAAATAATGAGAAAGGCGGGAAATGAAGAAAGAGAGGAGTAAATCGCACGGAAAAACCATTCGAACCAATTAGGACCAGAGACGGGGAATGATGGGAGAGATGGGAGAAGACAAGAGTGTACAATCCATGCCTCAAAATTCACTTTCCTGGCGGGTGGGTGGTGGGGGATAGAAACTTAGCCGTAGTGAGATATGTCCCGCCCCTTTTACGCAATATTCCTCTCCTTCCCACGAATCACCGTGGTAACCGCATCTCCAACATCGCCCCTCCCCCCACTATACCCAACCATCCCAACCTCATACTTCCCCAAGTGAATGACGGAATATAAAGCGGAGCGGGTGCTGAGGGGGGGAGGGAGGGGAGGAAGGTTAAGAGAGAGTGTGAGGAAGGGTCTTTTTAGGGTGAGATGGGAAGGAAGAAAATAACGCCATCTCTCATCGCTTCAAAGAACCAAAGGAGGCGGGGCCGTGACTGAGAAGAACTTACTTCAGCAACAGCGTGGCTGTTGGGTAAATATATGATAAATAGGAGATGTGTGTAAAATATCATTACAATTTGAGAAGGGAAAGACATCGCACAGAAAGTTTGGAAATTTCGCCATTTTTCCTGTTTTCCGGCCAGTGCTATATTCGATGAGGTTAAAGCCACTTCGGATGTCCCACAGGGGAGTGTCATAGGTCCACTTCAGTTCCTTTTCCCCGTTGAAATACAACGAGAAGAAGAAAAAATAAACTGTCTCACGGAGTTAAAAGAATGCCAATTAGGATATCATGTGGGTCATTCCACGTCAGATCAGCAGTGAGTTGACCCTTGGTGTCTCCGATTCGAACCAAAATTTTTGTGTGGGTTCCCTCTGGCATTATATGAAAAAGTATAGAAGCGTTTTTGAAAAAAAAAAGTTTTGGCGGATCTAGAGACGAACAAATTTCGACCATTTTGCGCTTAGACCTTTTTTCTTTATGCTTTATCTCCTAAACGAAAATAGCTAGAGAAACGGTTAATATCTTATTTTGTTTGCAAAAAAATATACAGCAACATTGTGTTATCAGTTTTGTAAATAATCTAAATTTTATTGAAATTGTTTAAATTTTAAATGTTTAAATTTTAATAACAAAAATACAGCCATTTGTTAATATAATTTTTTTTTCTAGTTTGACACGTTAGTCTTTTGTCATACCTCAGAAACAAATTTGGTCGTGGGCAGTTCATAAACATCGGAGATATTTAACTTCAAAGATTGGACTACGCCCTCGTTCGCCACGAGGGTCGGCGTTAAAACGATGTGCCGCTGTACTTTGAGAATTTATATCTTGATCCGTTTAAATGCTAGTGCAATACTTTAGACACCACTTTAAATATAATTGTATTTTAATTTCATAAAAATTTTTATCGTAGATTACAAACAAAATAACCAAATACGTTACTGCAATAATCGACACTGCACTACCTACACTTGGCAGTTTTTCAACTTCATGAACTTTGTAACTCAGTCTAGTAAAAACTGCAAAATCTACAGCATTGACTTCTCACCAAGGGTTGCGAGAGTTAATAAAGATACAAAATGGCAAGTGAAAATTTTTATAATGCATATTTTGTTGTTAATGAATGAATGAACGAATGTTAAAGGGGTCATTTTACGACATCTAAGTGATAAAAATATCTCATTTTGTAAATAATGTCTATCTGGAGTGCATACACGTACCATTTCCCATGTAAAAGGGCTGGTATATTTTGGCAAATATCTCCGAAAGTAATTTGGTAAGGTTTGAATTTTTGGTATCATTAGAAGGGTGAGATATTTTTCTTTAAAATGAGACCAAATTCATTGATTTCGAAGTCAAATGATATTTCCTATTAAACTTCTGATATATCGTGGGGATTACACATACAAAACATATGTGGCACAGCATTAGAGAAAGTAGGTTTTGTTAAACGTATAATAGGAAGGTCCTCGGATGAAAAAGTTACAGAGAGATGCTACTTCCCCCTGGTTAGGCCACACCTCGAATACGCCTCGAGCATTTGGGACCCTCTTCATAAAGATTTAACCAAAAAAATTAATAAAATACAAAGGAAAGCAGCGCACTTCGTTAAAAACTACTAAGAGCGTACACATAGCGTCTCACAACGTTTAGAGGGATTAAGATGGGAGCCCCTAGAGACTCGGAGGCTACACGCTAGGCTTAGATTGCTTGAGAAATTCAGAATGATATTTTTCAGAGCGACACAGAATATTTTCATGACTCCTCACTACATATCTAGGTCTGACAGACGCGATAAAATAAGAGAGATACACTGTCGAACAGATAGGTACAAGAACTCGTTCTTTCCGCGCTCAATTAGCGACCACAGTAAAAATTGAGCTCCACTAAATACACTCCTATAATACATGTCACCATTTCATCTCCCAAAAACTTAAATCTTTGCACGGCTGGTGACGTAACACCCCCTGCCGCACGCCCATGCGGTGGCTCTTAGGGTTTGTACATAGATGTAGACCCTACTGAGCCAATCCGGTCAGATTGATCTGAGAGCCATTGGTAATCGTAGTGATTGAGACACTAATATATTATTACAGTTAAGATCATTGATAATCTAACACGAATATTTAGATTTAAATTACACACTTCCGGCTTTCGTCGTTGGCAGGTAACCGACATATTGAGTTTTGAATACGGCTACGTTGCCAAGTTAAACTTATACTGTTTAACTTGTTTACCAAATCATTTATTACAATTTACATCATAATTTGTCATTTTATATACATTTTTAAAAGTTTTTTGCCTGAAGATAGTTAAAACCCTTCCCTCAGAACGTTAAAAATCATGAGATCAAATACTGCTGAAACAGCACGCTGGATCGGTTTGGTTACTGGTTTTTTGGTGACATAGTAATAGCTTCGGTTTAACACTTTGTCCTTTTTTTTAATCTTTTTATATTTTACTCGAAGGAGTATTTACATGGAATTCAACGATGAGAATCTTCAAGGTGATTGTCATAGATCCATGACAGCCACCATCTTAACAGATAAAGCGGGAGACATGGAAGTGAAAATCGTCAACGACTTCATTTTTACTAAACATTTTATGAGGTCACAAAAACGATAATGAGATATTAAGGAATTAAATAATATTTCATCCGCCTACACGGACTTCAAAAGGCAACCGATATTGAAGTGATGTATACAAATTGCTTTCCCACATCTAATGACTTGAACAAATTAGAAAAATGTTCATTCCTCAAGGAAATATACACTTCTGATGCTAAATTACTAGTTCCCTCCGTTTTAACATGCATGACGAGCCTCCCAAACGATGGTGTACACTTCCCTTCCTTTGGAACATATCTTTTAAATTAACTGACGCCCTTCCCCAGAATAAGTTTAATGTTTCTTTTTACACCCTAAAAACCTTGGACAAATTATTATTCAACTCAAAAGACGAAGTGACGCGGATAAACAGAAATGGTGTACATAGGAACAGAACAGTTAAAGATTAATAATTATTATTAATTAATGATTTAAGATTTTCCCGGTGTATTATACTTAAATATCTTTCTCGGGCTTCGCACCGGATATTGTTTTCATAATCCGCCGACGTTTCGGAAAACGACTAGCTCTCCATTTTCAAGGCACGTGTTATTTCCGCCGTGACCACTATAACACTAAAATTAAACAAGATTTTGGCGCAACCAGAGAAGTCGGCAGTGGCGGAACACAGCATCAACGAAGACCATGCCATTAAATGGACCTATGCAAAAATCCTTTGCCGCACACACCGTTATGGGACCGCATTATCAAAGGCCATTGAGATACGATTGCACCCGCATAATTTTAATAGAGACACCGGATTCCAACTGAGTAATACCTGGTGGGCAGTGATCAAATGTATTAAAAAGACGAGAAAATGATTCAACGGCCAGCGGAACACGTCAGCCAATCATAGGGATCGCAACCTTCATTGTTGAGGCATCAACATCTTGTTTAATTTTAGTGTTTTAGTTGCCACGGCGGAAATAACACGTGCCTTGAAAATGGAAAACAAGTCGTTTTCCGAAACGTCGGCGGATTATGAAAATATTACCCGGTGAGAAGCCCGAGAAAGATATTTAAGTTAAAGATTACTTCTCCCAATTGAACTTCCCAATATATTGGTCAAACTGGTCGAGCCATCAATATTAGGGCTCGGGAACATAAAACGTGTTGGTTGAAGGGAGATATTTCGTCATTCTTTGCAAAACATTTAATCGAGGACGACCACGAAAGTGATATTGTTTCTGAAGTGCTCCACATTGAGAGAAAAGGGGCCAAATTGGACTTACTGGAACAATTTGAAATTGTGAATGGTATTAAAGACAAAAATGAGAAAATTCTCAATGAATGTGTTTTTCCCTCCTATTCTCCTCTATTATCCATACCTTTTCCCCACCACCTCCATTGACCGGACTTGAGCATGACGCACGTCTCTGACGTCAATTAACAACCCTCACTTCTTCCCCCCCCCTTCCCCGTCCCCTCTCTATATATTGACTCGCAAATAACATTAATGTAACTTGATAATGATTGCTGTGCAGTCGAAACCTAGGTCAGAAATAAACTCTTAAGTGGAATATACTGAGAAAAAAAATTTTCCGTCATGTCTGATGTTGAATAGACATTAAAATATGATGCTAAGCCCACTCTATCTCATTTCTTTGATGCATACGTCTTCAACTGAGCAAAGTGAAAGTCGATTTACCTTCTTGTTAACACCCATATTTGTTGGGAGCGACAATCTGCTGGCAATAGTTCTCCAAGGCGGTGGAAGCCCTGTTGCAACAAGGAAAAGCCATCATTTAAATGCTGGATGCTCGCGGAAATATCAAATATGCTTTTTTTAAACCAAAGAGAAGTTAACATGATAAAAAAGGCCGCTCACACACGACCACATTTTCAAAAACAAAACAAACATGAAAGTGTTGCCATCAGTGGCCAATGGATTCGCTCAATTCATCCTAGAACTTTGGCAGTAGAGATCTCTAAGTTTATCGCCTCTGTCAAAGAGATTTTTCCTGCCTCAGCTTTAATTTAATGGTGAAGTGTGCACGAATAGATATTTATAGTCCATGAAAATAGATCATTTCCCGCCTTCTAATTTGTGGTTAACTGATTAATCAATGCCAGAAATCACAGTAGTTATCTGATAATAAGCAGTGAAAAGGCAAAATGGTAGTACTTTTGTACCTTGGATATAGTTTTCAATTTTTTCGTACTCACATTTAATTTCAATGAGAGGCCTTTTATGTAAAAAATACACGGCTTGGTCATGAAAAACATATTCTTGAGAGGCTTAGAGAGAATCTCACCCCTTCAATAATTGCATGAATAATGAAAATTGTCATAATCACAGAGTAGAAAATAGTGAAGCAATCTAAAATGCCATATTTTATAACCGTCACCCTTGTGCAACAGCACCAAAATCACGTCATGAAGTCCTTTCACGCTGAGGAATGTAAATTAAATCGAATGCCTCAAATATTCTGGCGAACTATAAAAATTCACATATTTAGTCGTTATATCCAAGCGATTGGCTTCATTGAAATTCGCGGCGTAAAACCATCAGGTACGTAGACGAGCCACGATCACAGCGCCGTTTACTAGCTTGCATTGGCGCCTGGATGCTTCTGCCATCTACTGGCCAAAAAACCAACTCAAAGGGCCACAATGCTTTGAGCGCCACTTTAGAATGGTTCAGAGGCAGGCATGAAATGCTTATAAATACGGTAACCCTCCAAAGTCTTCATTTGTTACCCATAGATGACAAAACCTTTGAAATCGATGATTTTCTGATAGCAAAATTACTTATATTATCTGGAACAACATGGCCTCGGATTCCTTGTGATGAGCATAGTACATTGTGATCATGATTTTTAACACTACTAGGCAAATATTGCAATAAGGATATACAAAAGAGATACATTGTACATCTGATTCACAACTAAATAACTAAGATTCACAAATGCATACCCCACGAATTGATGGTGCTTGTTCCATGCACGTCAACGACAGATGTTAGTTTATATTGGTGAAATCAAGGGCGGGAAAGACTGACCAATAAACATAATGGTAAAAAAAATAACGAGTATTCCTATTCCAGTTTCTCCCTGACTGTTACAAGAATTCCCTGACTTTTCCAGAAATTCAAAATTCCCAGACAATTCCAGGTTTTCTCTGACGATCGCCGCCCTGTTAATTTACTGCTAACTCAAGAACTTAGGTCATTAATATAAAAAATGAATAAAAGTATTGCAGATTCCATTCAGACATAATAGGACTTATCAAGCCAGAATCCTTAGAGTGAAAAACATTCATTGTAACTTTCTTTGACAGAGCATCAAGATATATGACTGTCTTCCCAGAGGCAAAGGAGAGTTAAGCTTCAAAATGTTCTGCACTTCAAGGAGAGAAAAGTTGATGCATGGAAAAAGGATAATTCCACAATAGACAGACCATTGGACAGAATATACCACAAGTGCATTCCAAGGGTTTTTGGAAAGACATGAGACAGTAAAAAAAAAGATCAATCATCAACGTGCCTCAACAGATTGGACAAGAGGAAAAAATTAACCCTTTCACTGCTGCAAACATAATTTTATGTTCGCAAGAAAGGCTGCTGTGAATATAATTTTACCCCTGGGCTCCATGGACGCTTTGTGGTTACTTGCCAGCCCTTAAATGTTTAAAATATAACATGCACCAGACATCACTACTATATTTTATTTCTTATTAGCCTTTTGCTACCCCACTTGTCTTCCAACTTTGGTTGTGTGAACATCAGGCATTGAACTGTGTTTTTCAGATTTGTGGGTGTCTGTTTTTAAGTGTACATACAGGTATGTAAACATTTTTATCAACTATTTCTATTGAATATGTGCTTTCTGCTTAGTTAAAAATCATCATTCACCATTATATTTTAATTTATAATTTAGGCTGATGCTTTTAAAATGGCCCAATCTCAACAGCTGGAAAACTGTAGTTTAGGAGAACAGTGTGGGACAGACCATAAAACTAGCTACACTCGGTCAAGGAATCTCTCAAAAATTGAAGAATTAAGTGCATCAGAAAAACATCTGCTCGAACTCAGGAGTGGCATAAGTTCGAAACTACTTTTAAATATTTGTGGACACCATAAAACATACTACCTAAAAAAGTATGAAACTTATCAAATCTCCTGTTTTGATCCATTTAGGTGCCATAAGAAAAAAATTAGTAAATCTCTAAGATCAGTAACACCAGAATTTTCACGCAAGATTAATAATATTCCAGTCATTACGAAAGCAATCCCTAGACAGAAAATTTGCAATGCATGTAGAGAGAAAGTTGACAAATATGGACACTGTAAAAAACAAAACTATCACACTGAAGAGCTTGACTCAATAGTAAACAGTGACTACAGTGTACTAGATTTGGAAAAACAATCGTCCAAAAAAAACTTATAGGAGGAAATCAATTCATCCTTAAACGAAATTGGGGTATCTCCTTTAAAACTCCATGCGGTTGCATCCCATAGTAAATCTGCATATGCTAAAAGGAAAATTGACTCAGCAACTTCTGTTTTGAACAAAAAGGTTTGTAAAGTCTTAGAAAAAGATTTCATTCCAGAGAATATTACAAAAATACCAAAAGAAATACTAGAAAAGGCAAATGACATGGATAAGTTTGTCAGGGTAGTCAAAGAAAAATTAGGAACGCTAGTCACTCAGCGAGAAACAATACAACAACTAACACTTGCTCCAACTTCGTGGAGAAGGAAAAAGTAGCGGAAGAATTTGGTGTTAGTGAAGATGCCATTCGACAAGCAAGGGAACTTCTAAGGATGAAAGGTATCACAGCCATACCTGATCCAAGGAGGGGAAAAAAGATAGAACAAACCACAGTTGACTAGGTTCAATCTTTCTATCAGAGTGATGAGTATTCTCGCGTTATGCCTGGGAAGAAAGATAAGATTAGAGTCTCTAAAAATATTCACATGCAAAAGAGGTTACTACTGAATAACCTAAATGAGCTGTATGCAGCCTTTAAATTTGAATACCTATCTATAAAAATTGGGTATTCAAAATTCTGTTTGTTACGCTCTAATGATGTGTGTTGGCAGGCTCCTCAGCAACTCATGCTATGTGTGTCTGTGCTGTCCATCAGAATGTATCTCTTCTTCTGCATGCATGTTGCATAGAGGAGACATATAGTGACTTAGTTGATTACTTGATATGTTCCAAGGATAACAGGGATTGCATGTTACGACACTGTTCAGAATGTTCATCAAACAAAAGCCTTAGGAAACACATACAAAGTAAATTTGAGGAATCGGATGGCCCATGGCCTGGATGAACTGACATGGAATGACCCACTGAAAACTTTTTAAATCTTTCTTAGTCATCAAGTAATTAAAAAAGACATTATAAATATGTCTGGCTTGACTATTTTTATGGAAATTCTTACTTGAGGGAGTGTTGTATGGGCGATTCACTTATCAGCCTCATGGTAAGCCTTATGGCCAGGAGACAGGGCCACAATGAAAGGGTTAACCTACATCTAAGTGATGTTACTAGGTTCCCAATTGCCAGGTCAGGGCTGCCACTGGTGTTCTGGTCAGAGGCCCTAATAACAGTAAGTTAGCAGAGGAACAGGTGCCCATCTAGGTTCGCCGATTACTAGACCCCATTGGAAGAGTGAATGAAGAGAAATCTGAGAGAAAGTGACCATAGACGCATCATGATTTTCAGATGCAAGACAAGGGCATGGGTTCTGTTGGAGAAATGAGTAGACAGAAAATTATCTCACAGAGCTACTGAATGTGTTCTATTAGGCTTTGCAGAAGTTGCCCGAGGGGCATTCAAGCAAGAAAAATATCTGGCAGATGTGATGCTATTTTCTGAGAGCACATCTTTCCATTTGAGAAGAAACTGAGAGAGTATTGGAGAGCCCATCTTCATCAGAGATATTCCAGTGGATGGTATAGCCAAATAGTCTTTGAGAAATTGATTTCAGGTGAATATCCTGAGCCAGAGGTATTTGTCCAGGATGCTATGGTGGCCAACCCATGGGCCATAATATGAGGAGAGGTAGACTTTCCAGAGGTTGCCCTACCAGAGAGAGTGCGATTTCAGGTGAATTTCCTGAGCCAGAGGTTAAGGTGTCCCATTCTGCATCAATGTCTGAAAGTCAATGGTCTTAAGGTTTCAGATGGTGAAATTTGATGAGAAAATGAGGTATACAAAGAATTTCTGATATTGGATAATATTTAGGGGTCGCACATGCAGCTTATTTTTTAACATGGGGGCTCCCATAAGCACGCACCACCTATTTGAAAAGCCCACGCTCCCGGACATCCGTGCCACCCCACACCATTTCTTCCCCAACCTATCGAAGATTCTGATATGTAGGCTTAAATTGGTTACTTTTTGACCACTTTAAGAGGGGGGTGAGATAGATATATAAAGAACAAAGCCTTGTATTTAGAACATTTACTAATATAACGGAAATAAGAAGCTCCATGGTTGGCATGCAAACTAAATCCCAATATCAATCTTTTTGAGAATTTATTTTACATTTTGCTCATAAAATATTTGCATTGAAGACTGTGAATGCTTTTTTGGTCATCTTTGGCATATCTTTTCGGTGCCTGGAGACTATTTGGAGTAGACTCTGCATTTGCTACTCATCCTTAGTCAATCCAGCCTGTGAAGCTCCTTGGTGAGAGCAACAACAGCTCAGCGAGGTAGTTCAAGAACCCTCTCCCAATCTTGAATTACTATGGATAAATCTTTGAAATGGTCAAGGCATATTGAAATTTTAACCACTAAATTGTCACTGACTATGTATCAACTTTGCTACCTACGATCCAGTATCTCATTAAATGTTTGAAAGTATGTTTATTTTGCAAACTTTCAAGCCATACTATCGTATGGCATTATTTTCTGGGGTGACAGTTCCAGTAGCACTGAGGTATTTATTATTCAAAAGAGAGTTAAAAGAATCATGTTAAACCTAAATTAGAGAGAATCTTGTCAACCTCACTTCAAGGCACAAAAAATCTTAACCCCACCTTCCCTTTACATTTTGAACCTAATGCTGTTTATAAAAAAAACAAATACTTTCACTAAAAATGCAGATTACCACTCATAGCAGACAAGAACAAAGGACTACATATTTACATGTTCATCCTAGGAAATCAAAAAAGAGTGGTGAAGGTCCTTTTCATAAGGGTATAAAGCTGTATAATCTGTTAACAGAGAAATTGAAAAATATTTCCTCTCTAGAGCCATTCAAATAGAACCTCAAAAGATATTTGTTGAACAAAACATTGTGTAGTGTTGATTAATCCATCCATTACTGCAAGGAAAGTGATAAATATATGTAACCTTTATCATAGATTATTTTTGTACATAAAATTGTATACTGTATATTCACTGATTTTGTTTATAAACCTTTCATGTGAATATTGTAGACATACCACTGTGTGACTTGTATTTGTGATACAAACCAATTGTATGTAGTGTGCTTTGACAAAGCCAATACCAGTTACATACTCAATTGTTTTGGTTATTGGCCAATAAAACTATTATTTGTTAACATATGTAAGTTGTGTTGGCAATTGTTTTGCTTTGTATTTTGGCGGTGCTGTGAATTCATTTTTTTTATGTTCTTTTGTTACTCACTCCCGCCCAAAAATATGTGTGCGTAGTAGTTTGATGTCGTGTTCTGTATGGCGTATGTGAAGCCTCAAATACAAGAGTTTTTCGCACGATTTCTCACCCTTTTTATTCCACTACCTTGCTGAACCTAACATTATTAATATTATTAAAGAAAAAAATTGAATTAATATTAGAGTTAAAATCTTCATCAGAGACAGTCCAGTGGATAGTATAGCCAAATAGTCTTTGACAGTTTGATTTCAGGTGAATTTTCTGAGGCAGAGGTATTTGTCCAGGATGCTGTGGTGGCCAACCCAGGGGCCATCATATGAGGTGAGGTAGACTTTCCAGAGGTTGCCCAACCAGGAGAGGTGGTCAATATAGAGGCTGCTATACCAAGAGCAGAGGCCAATCCAGAGGCCACAATACCGGGAGAGAAACTTTCA
Organism: Ceriagrion tenellum; assembly: GCA_963169105.1. Classification (NCBI taxonomy): domain Eukaryota; kingdom Metazoa; phylum Arthropoda; class Insecta; order Odonata; family Coenagrionidae; genus Ceriagrion; species Ceriagrion tenellum. The sequence continues at coordinate 90,520,380 of OY720643.1, forward strand.
AAGACTCCGGCAATAATAATTAGGCATCTTTATTGGGGCGATGAGACTAAGGCAGTCCCTTCTTCCATCTTACCCCTCGTCAGATAAATACATGAAATAAGTGTGAAGAAAGATATATACATTTGTATAACATTAAAGGAAGTAAGGAGCTGATATTCTTGACAAAAAATCCCACTGTAGGAAAACACCCTCACATGAAGGGGAGTGTGAAAAACCTGCGAAAACCTAGAGAAAAACTGAGCTAATGTAACACCAACAAAAAAACAATGCATGAAATGCACATGAAATGAAAATAATAATAAAAAGGGTAATTTACACATAACTGCAAAGTTAAAAATAACTAAATAAGTAATAAGAGAATAAAAATAAATACCAAGAAAGTAAAAAAAATAAAAACATATAAATTAACAAATAAAATAAAGAGCAATAAATAAATAAAACAATGATAACTCAAGAAAATAAAATAAAGATGAATAAATAACTATAAATGAATCATAAACAGTAAATCAACAATTAAAGAGTGTCTTAATAAATGAAATAAAATTTAGCTAGTAAAGAAATTATCTTCGTCCTTGCCAAAGCTTAATTACCCTACACCACTTTCAATTGTTAGTAAGTTTGGCAATGCAGCCAGACTTACTAAAAAGAAAGTATGTTTGTTTTTTTCTGTTTGTTTGAAATGTATGTTTACCATAGCAAAACATTATATTTCAAAATTCAGATTGATTATTGGAAAACTGTTGAGGTTATGAAGGAAATTGCGTTCAAAGCCACTTTGTATGGGAGGTGGGCGTAGTTTTGGACTGATCCAACCCATTTGAGAAATGTGCCATCTGTGGACTACTATAGTCTACTCTATAGAGCTTTGTGACCCAAATTTCAGCTCTATATCTCAATTTTTACAGCAGTTATCATGTAAAGGGACAGATCGATAGACGGACATAGCTAGATTGACTCATAAGGTGATGCTGATCATTACTATATATACTTTTCCAAACCTGCCATGCCTCCTTCAATGCATTACATTTCTGCTGTGACAAAATCTACACATCCTGACTATGTAGTGGTGTAGGGTGTACAAACTTACATACAATAAACAAAACAATGTTCATAGAAAATGTAGCAAGCAAACAAACACATCAATAACGTATTACTAAAAACAATACAGTAGATACTACATGAAGCATGAAAATATGAAGTTTCAACTTTACGAAGCTAAATTGTCAGTCCTGAAAAAAGCCTATGCTACATACAAGTTGCTATTCGAAAATATGAATTTTTGAAAATACGAAATTTTCGAAATTATGAACCTCGGACCCAGTCCCCACAGACAAACAGTTCGTTTTTACAAAACTTGGGGGGAAATCGCATTAGGAAAGCTCTTTTTTTGCCGACGTAGACACCAAACAAATCAGCATTGCCAAATATCATCTATCAATTGCATAAAATGTGAGAATTTTAGAGCATTCATCCCTCACAAGTGCCTGAGTCACACAGTTATTTATCAGATTTAAGTTGTGTTTAAGAGTGAAGTTAAGACTTTCCACAGGTGCATTGAAGTTCATACACCCCCTCAAAGAGTGTGCGAGGGAGCTTGTTGTCTTTAGGTTTAGGCAAGTAGTCAGCCGTCTTCTTGCAGCAAGTGAATCTCGATTTTATGTTCACCTTGGAGAGAATCCTAGCTATTCTCTCCGTGGTACCGGTAACATAAGGAAGAGTGGCATAGGCTGAGGAAAGTCTTATGTTAGGTAGACAGGATGATAAATCAGAGCAGAATAAGGGAACATGAATGGACCACAGAAAAGAAGCAGTTTCGACTCTCCGCTGTCGCCGAACACGTATGGTCAGAGCCTGGCCATAGCATAAATTTAAATGAGCCTACAATCACTAGCAATGAAAGACTCTATTTTCCCAGAATCCTTTGGGAATCCATTGAAATTACAAAAAACCTGAATAATTGCAACCAGGAAGACGGCTACAACCTATCACATGCATGGAAGCAAGTTCTCACACCAAAAGCGCAGAAAACCAGTTCGCACAGATAGACCCGACAGATATATAAGGACAGACCACGAGATGCATCACCACTTTGACCTGAAGATGCCAGCAGGATGACTGGAGAAACTGTCGTCACCAAAAGACAACACACAGAAGGAAACCCAAAAGCTAATCTCCAAATGCTGAAACGCCGCGGAAACCTTCATACTAATTCTTACACAGCAGTCAGCATGGCTTTCATAAGGGCAATTCCTGCAAAACACAGCCTGTGCTCTTCCTTCATGATATCCTAAAATCAGGTGAATCAAAAAAGCGAGTCGCAATATTCCTTGATTTCAAGAGGCATTCCACAAGGTTTCTCACAAAAAACTCATTTATAAACTGCATTCATTTGGAGTTGATAAAAAAAATAGTGAATTGGACGAGGGACTTTCTCAGTAATCAAAATCAAAAAGTGCTAATTGACTGTTTTAGCTCTGATATGGTCAAAGTCACATCCGGTGTTCCTGAAGGAAGCATGATTGACCCTCTTTTATTCATTATTTATATTAATGACCTAAGTTCTTGAGTTAGCAGTAAATTAAGATTATTTGAGGTTGATATAGTTATCTACCATGAACTAAGTGAAGACATGGACTTTATAGTTGTCATCTGACCTCAAAAACGTTCATTTGTGGTGCCAGGACTGGGGTTAGATTTAAATATTAACAAATGCATCACAGTTCACTTCCTGTGAAAGTCATCACACAAATGCCCTACCTATACTGTGGGTGGAGTAAACATAAAATCCTCATATACAAAAAAATATCATGGAATTACCTTAACTTCTGACATATCGTGGGGAACACACATATAAAACATGCAGCACAGCATTAAATAAACTAGCTTTTGTTAAGCATATAATAGGAAGGTCCTCTGATGAAAAATTAAATGAGAGATGCTACTTTGCTCTGGTTAGGCTTCGCCTTGGTTAGGCCACACCTCAAATACGCCACAAGCATTTGGGATCCTGGTGATAAAACTTTAACCAAAAAAATTAATAAAATACAAAGAAAAGCTGCACACTTTGTTAAAAACTACTAAGAGCGTACACATAGCGTCTCACAACTTTTAGAGGGATTAAGGTGGGAGACTCTGAGGCTACATGTTTGGCATACGTTACTTAAGAAATTCAGAACCGATGTGTTACAGAGTGACATAGAGAATATTATCATGATGCCTCACTACATCTCTAGGTCTGACAGAAGCAATAAAATAAGAGGGATACATAGCCGAGCAGATAGCTACAAAAACTCATTCTTTACATGCACAATAAGCGACCACAATAAAAACTGAGCTCCACTAAATACACTCTCATAATACACGTCACCATTTCACCTTCCAAAAACTTACATCTTTACACAGCTGGTGACCTAACACCCCGTGCCACATGCCCATGTGGTGACTCAAAAGGTAGCGTGTAGCTGTAGATGTAGCAGTGATGATAGCATACCTGATATTTTAACATCGCCTTTGCCAGGTCCGGCAACTGTTTATAAATACTATAGTTTGTCAAAGGTATGGGATTACTGTAAGACATAGGATTCCTTCAATTGATGACAAGTGATTGTACACCACTTATTATATTAAGGCTTGGATGCTTAGAATATTTTTTGTAAACATAAGAGTTTTTATGTATATAGAATGTTTTTGAGGTGTCAAAAATTAATACAAAAAGTCGCTCAGTTTCAATTAGGAAATTTACAATGGCGGTAATATACTTACAGCTTCCAATAAAACAAAATCTGCATGGGAAAGGTGGTGTTCAGGATGCCTCTTACACCTCAAAGACTTCGCTCTTGCCATATAACTCCAGCAATCGGGCTGGCTGGCAGCATAACAAGCAAGAAAGTTGCCCGTTAAAGCTTGCGCCCACTCCATACAAGCTCCTTTCTAGGCAGTCCATGAGTCGTTCCTAGTTGGAAGTTTATGATTGTTAATTTTACATTTTGTAAAATGTGTACAGTATACAATTGTTAGACATACAAATGTAAGGCACGCCACTGAAAGGCATACAATTTATAAAGCATACAAGTATACGATGGCACCATACAATTGGATCAAGACAATTTGAGCAAAAGTTTTCCCTACTTTTAATACCAGCAGGGGAAAAAAATACCAAATGAGATGTAGGCATCTTATATATTGCCAGTTGGATGAAAATATGTCAACTAAATATCTACAGTAGATGTCTATTTGTAAGTTATTTGTACTTGCAACAGTTTTCAATATTTCAACTTAACTTAGAGCCAACTATGCATGCAATTAATTATAAGTGAAATCGCAATTGTTTTAGGGTTTGGAAATTACAATTGTATTTTCATTTTCACTATTGCATTTTCACTTTTACAAATGTAGCTCCATTTTGACACTTGCATTTCCCATTTTAACAATTGTTAATTGGCATTTTACAATTTTGAAGTTTCAATAATGTAGCCACACCCAGCTCTGCTAAAGCTCCCATCTGAAAGGGGTTGGTTAACCAACATATCAACCCCTTGAGGTTTACCCAAAACAACTTCCTTCTCATCCTGTATCAAATATTACCTCCTCAAAACATGTTCAATCCAATTTAGTTTTCTCTCTTGAATAACATTCCACAGCTTTTGTACCTTTATAATCTGCACAGACTCTTTAAGCGCATTGAAAGCAGTTTCCGACTTTTCCCCACTCAGTCCTATCGTTCAGGATATACATAATGCCCTTCTTTCTCTTAATAGAAAGGGAATAAGAGTAAGCTTTTCATGGGTTCCTGGGCATGTGGGAATAGACGGAAATGAGAAGGCTGACTCAGCGGCGAAGGAAGCACTGAACGACTTCAAAGCCTTTTCTGTCCTGGTACCAGCCTACAGTATGGCCTGGTACAGCCTTAAGTATACCCTAAAAAATATATGTACACAGAGGTGGAAGGACTCGTGGAGGAGCCAAATGAATAATAAATTGCGCTGCCTGAAAGCAGATACGCAGGCGTGGGCCTCTTCCATCAAGAGCTGTCGTAGGGAGGAAGTGGTCATCACGCGACTGAGAATAGGGCACTGTGCCCTGACCCACTCATACCTCTTCATCGAAGAGAAGATCCCACCTCGCTGTGATGAATGCGACTGCCCATTGAGTGTAAGACACATATTGACGGCTTGTGAAAGGTACCGAGCTCTTCGAGAAAGATATCACATCAGTGGTGGGCTAGAACAAGTTCTCGGTAATAACCCTATAGCCCTCGGTCGCGTAGTCGAATTTTTAAAATGTATTGACATATTTAAGGCACTTTAAAATCTAATGTTTTAATTGGAAACACGATCTATTTTATTCCTTCTCAGGTATCTAAACAAAAACTTTAATTCTTACTGAATAAATATATAATTTCACCTCCTACAAAGTTGTATTGACATGAATTAGGTTGCGAGCGGTGCAAAATGACCTTAGCTGTCGACGCACCAGATAAACCTACCACTACTACTACTTTTGTACCTCTCTCACCCCCTCCAAAATCTCCAAAATCCTCAGCCTGTCTGAACACTTGATATTTAGTACTCTCCTCCATATCCAATCTTCTAGCCATTTCTCTCTTTCCCCTTATATCCAAATAAAATCCTACCATAAATAAATTCAAAAATAAAATCGCAATTCAAATTAATAGCCATAAATCATAATAAAACAGCACATAACAATAGATAACTAGGGACGCCAAACATATTTCAATATTTACATTGGGGAGTTCAGGACGACGTAAAAATAATAAACAGGTAACAATAAGTAACGGGGGACGCCTAGAGAGTTAACAGTGAAGAGTCAGCAGAGATAAGAGGAGGAGTAAAGATCTAAAGGACGCGAAGTGGGGAAAACGTTCGAAAGTCGGAGAATAAAAACGGCAGGGAGCGGATACAAAGCGGCATAGAGGTGACGAAAGAGAAACCAGAGATTTATAAAGAGGCCAGGAAGGAATCGGGAAGGAAACCCAAGATAGAAACCGTACGGCCCAGAATTCTGGAAATAAGGAAGGAGGAAGACCGCGAAACCATACCCGCAGCCACATAAGAGAGACGAGAAGCCCCAGCGTCTGATAAGTCTAACTTTAAGGATAATAAAGCCAAGAAAAACAATAACCTCCATTTATAAAAATATTGCTGTCTAAAATAACGTAAATGTATAAAATTGGAGCATAAAAGAGTAACATAGTAAATTGGATCCAATAAATTTTAAACAGCTCTAAATATTGGTGGTGTTATAACAAAATCAATTTTTTTCATTATAAGAAAGTATTATACTATGTAATTAATTGAGCAAAGTGTTTTTATGAATGTGTTTTATAATGTTAACCATTGATCCCTTCAGCAAGGAGGTAAGATTTTAAGTGTTTGGGTAACTGCGAAGGTTGATCGAATTGGTTTCAATAGGAAAGAAAAACGTGACCAGGTGATGTTACACACTATACCCCCTAAATCCACACCTTGCAGCTGTACAGAAAAACATTCCACATAAAACAATTCACTAGCCTTTTCTTCAATTCCAAATCTGATTTACTACTTAATAGCATCCTTTTCTTCCTGAATGCCTCCTTTGCTGATCCAATGCTTGCTTTTATTTCCATGACATATTTCCAGTCCTCTGTCGCCACTGATCCAAGGATTTACATATTTTTACTGAAATAGAATGTATGGTCATCCCTCAAAATTTCTCCCAGTTCTTCCCACTTTACTTTGCCAAATGAAATCCAAGTTATTCTTCATCATCTCTCGTCCGAGGTTTCCCACCATCTCTTCCTTAGTACGGCTCCTTTTGCCCCAAGTTCCAGCTCTCAGTGTCATACTTCTCACCTCATAGTTGTTTTTCTGTTGACCATGCGATTGTTCTCCCACCTTTGGAGGTTGTTTCCTGCTGCCACAGCAAGAGGTTGCCCTGTCTTCAACCCACTCATCCACCCTCCTAAAGTCTGTTGGTACTTAGCAGAAGAGGACTCTTTTTCCCAGGAGATGCTTGATTCCACCATTCATTAGCCATTGTACACTGTTACCCCCCCTCTACCGAGGGTAGGGGATAATCAGGATATTCCCTTAATCTTTCAACCTTATAACATTTCATAAATACTCCAATATTTCTAATAAGTCTCCACAGAAACTCATTTGGCAATATGACCCAATGGTGTTGCTCAAATGGCTAAACCATCATCATCATCATTGATCTTTTAATCCTGAGATTGGTTGACTAATGCAGGGCTACATCTTCTGGGGAAGTTAATGCGGTGGTTTCCCCATTACTTTCCACATCACATTATCCCAGCTGTGAACTTCACTCTCCCCAAAGCTGTTGCCGGTCTGATCTTCTTAATCTGCACCAACAATTCCCTCCGTTGTTCTGCTGGGACTGCTACCTCTCAGTAATCGGGTCAGTTGGGGCAGCATGTACGAGGACTTTTTTTTTCAACCTCCGACCGCTCATCATAAATGCCAGACAGGCGACACGTGGTTGGTGTGCACAGTCGACAACTGGACATCTCCTGCACTTCACGCTCTGTCACTGCCGAGTTCAAGTCGTCAGTCTGTGCTGAGCAGTAGTCACATAAACATATCCACCTCAATTGATTCTCCTGCCAAATACAAATTGCAAAGCGTTATTTGATTCCTGCAAGCAGAAGGGAATAGTGTAGCAGAAATTAATCAAAGAATGAGCCAAGTGTATAAAGAAAACTTTATCAGTGATGGTGTTGTGCATGAATGGTGTAGCAAATTTAAAGACGACTGAACTGATGTGAATCATTAAGGGGATCAATGGCGCAAGTCTGCCGCTACAGACAGCCTTGTTCAACAAACTGACAAAGTGGTTAGAGAAAACCATTGGTTCACCATAAGTGCTTTGTCTATGGAATTTCCAGAAGCTTCAAGATCTTCTCTGTACTCTATCATTACAGAACATTTAGGCTTCAAAACCTTTGTGCTCGCTGGGTCCCAAAAATGTTGACTGACAACGCCCGTCCTCACAGCACTGGTGCAACCCAACGGCTCCTTGAGCAATTTCAATGGGAAATATTCGATAAACTGCCATACAGTCCCAACCAAGTACCCAGTGGCTTCCATCTTTAACCTGAACTGAAGAAGTGGCTGGGAGGGCAGTGCTTCCAAACTAACAAGGAGTTTCAAGATAACGTATAGACTCATTTAAATTCATTATTGGCGGCAACATGTAAAGATTGTCCACAGGTACGATAAATGCATCAATCATCAAGGTGATTATGTCGAAAAGTATCCATAAGTGTACAAAACTTTTATTAATAAAATAATTTTTTAATATTCACTTGTCTTTAATGTATGGCCTATCGGAGGTTGAAAAAAACTGCCCTCGTAAATGTTTCCATGATTCAAGAGTCGGGAAAATTTTTTCCATCACTTGATCTCAAACCTACGACCCCTAGAACGAGAGTTGAACATGCTACCAATGGGCCACCCTGGACCTTCAAACCATACAGTGACAAATCATAGCAACAGCAGTTCCATTCTAAGAAAATATGCCTTTCTCAAGCCTCTGACACCACATCAATTACAGCCCCCTCATTCGATCCCAATCAGATAAGTTTCTCGGTCTTCACATCACCTTGATTGGTCCCTACACATTAAATCTATTTACGCTAAAATAACACCTGGTACCATTATCATCAAACTTCTTCATATAGGATGAATGTCTTCAGAGAGGTTTCAACTGAACTGCTTCCTTCATGCTGGTCTATCCTGTGCAGCCTCCCTCAGCTCTTCATATCTCCTATGTCCGTCAGCATAGCATGTCCTTGTCTCCCTCTCCCTTATCCTTCCAATATTCTTTTCAGTAGGCAATCTTACCACAGGACGTCTCCCATCCACATCACCTTCCTCTTTCTTAATGACCTCCAAATGTTCCTTTTCTCATTTATCCTTGCAAGCACTTCCTAGTTTCTCACTTTAGCACTCCATAATGTTTCCCATTGTTCATAATAGCCACAGTTCAAATCTCTCTAAATATTTCTCCTCTTTCCTCCTGACTGTCCATGTTTCTGCTCCATAAAGCACAATACTCCAAATAAAACATTTTGTAAGTCTTTTCCTTAAGCCTACGTACGATTGTAGTGGTTTGATTTTACTGACAGCTGCCTTACCAAGAGATATTCTACTTCTTATTTCCTACATACAGGGGTGCCCATCCTCCCCAACACTGTTGGCGCATTCCCCCCCAAAACCAAACCCCCCCCCCCCCCCCCCGTGGGTATATAGCTACTTACCAGGTTACAGGTATAATTTGATAGCCTGTCCAAGGTAGTAATGAGTAATGCCAAGGGGAACGGAGCATTCGGGAAGTTTTTTAATTATTTGCTTCACAAAATCATTTTTAACACTTTTCTAGCGATAAAATCTTAAATCGACAAACATGTTGTTGACCACTGTGATACCCATATTTTTAGAGTTATAGCTTTGAGAGTTTGGCTACAATGATTTATGACCAAACCCTCAAAAATTAACTATAAAAAATAAATAAACTCTTAAGCAAACTATTGCGCTTAAATAGGGGAACTAATTAAAACTTAATACAATGCTAAAAAAAACCGAGGATGAGAGTTTATTTTTTAAGATAGAATGCTTAAAAAAGGAATACATTGTAAAATTGAGAATCGTTTAATTCTTATATTAAGTTACTGAAGGCTTCTTTCATATTTTGAATTAAGGAAAAATATGGGAAATATATTGAATATTGCGCTCCTAAAACTATACAGCTGGATCCTGTATCTAACAAAATAGGCGGTGAACTTACTGCAAAGACACTAATATGATACTTTATACCACACCTTACAGCTATATACAGCTCTCGCGAAAGCTTATAGCGTTTGGATGCACGGCGTTTGTGTTGACCGCATCATACAAATTTCATTTTTTGTAATGCATTCATGCATGGCACAAATGCCATGTCTTCACTTTCCCCTACGTCCCTTATCCCTACCCCTTCCACCAAACTTTACCCCTCCAAGACGTCTTCTTCTGCACATCCGAACGCCATAAGCTTTCGCGAGAGCTATACGAGTGAAATGTGCAAAAAATGACATCAAAATTAACCAAACATTTAAATTAAGATTTGTCTTTAATTAAATGGAACCCATTTACATCATTATTCATAGTTCTTATTTACAAATTATAATGGTAAAAAACTCAAATAATAATAATATAATAACACAGATAAAATCAGTACTGGTGGTGGTGGTACCATTTTGACTACCCTACCCTTGGTGTCCTTTATACAGTAGTAGTTTTTTTCTTTGCTCACTTGACAAAGCAAATTTTTCTATACCTTCACTGTTATGAATGGATATGAAAATGTCTTTTTCGGAAGAATAGACAAGCATGTTGGAGAGCCAGACATCTCCCATGCTGCTTCTCAGCCTATTTTTTACAATTCTTAATCTGCTCATAACCCTCTCTGCTGAGGAACTATTTGCTGGCAATGCCATAAGTATCTGGTATAACATCGTTAGGTAAGGAAATCCAGAAATATCTAATAAACACCTACTAGGCCCAATAAATCCTTTCTTGACCCATTGATCCAGAAATCCTTGTTCTGCTATATTACGATCTGTACTTGGACCATCCGGCTTGTCATCACAAGAATCTTGGGTGTCACTTTTGTCATTATTTTGGCTCAGATTCTCGTCACTCAAGCTCAGAACATCTGATAAATCAATGCTCGGGTAGCTAACTTTGTACAGTAGACTAAATACATTAATTTCTTCACCATCGGCTCCGTAATATTCACACAAGTCACTGACGAGAATCGGCTTTAAAGTAATATTCATCTTTTTAACAACATTGAGTAAACCTTCATGGGAAAAGTCATTTGTTGGACAATATTCAGAGAACTTTCTGGAAACCGACCCCGCAGCTGAAGACTTAGGGAATCAAGGATTTGAAAGTATACTTCTGATTTTATTTTCGCTTATTTCACTTCTGATCTTATTTAGAATGTGTGTACATATATATCGTAACCTTTTCCTTAGTCCTCCTCGGAATGCAGGTGCGCACGTGAAGGGAAAGGGGTGGGGGCGGGGAGAGCTGGACGTCAATATTACTAAATATTTATGATAAACTAATATAGTTATACAATTAAAAAACTGAGAATAGTGCTATTCCATTATATCTAGCTCTGCTACTTTGCCTAATTGCAACCAATACCTAAAAACAATCTTACTAAAAAATAAGAAAATATTTTTGATTTAAAAATTCCATATGTAGAGAAAAAGTTAATTATCGAAGGGGAGGAGGGTATGAGGGGTAGAGACAAATGCAAACAGTTGGGGAAAAACAATCTAAGGGGTAAGGGGAGGTAAAAAATCACTGCAAAAGGTAATTTGCAGTGTATCCGTAAGTCTAAGCCTTGTGACTGTACTGTAATGTGACCCGTTGGCAGATGTTGGGAGGAGGGGGCGGGAATAAGACTGGAGGGATGCTGAGTCAGTTATGTTATGTCAGTTAATATTTACATTTAGTGAATTTCTTCATGCATTTTAAAAATCCCCCCAAATCTTTTATCCTCCCCGCCCCCAAAATTTTTTTCTATGGGGCAACTTGCGCCATACATCCACAGGGCACCCACAGGGGTGCAATTTGCGCCCCTGCCTCCATAAAACTTCCACTCCATGTTATAACACCTCTGAGATATCTAAATGATGGTATTTGTTTTATCCATTTTCCATCAATTGTCACCCTTACAACTCCTTCCTCTTTTCCTGCCTTCATCAATTTCCTGTAAATGTTTCTCACTCTTGGCTATTACCGCCTGATTGTCTATATATGTATTTGATAATTTTCACTTTTTCTTCTCCACCCAGGATTCCAAATACATCACCTATGACCCCTTAAATTAATTCTTCGCTGTAGGTATTGAATAATGCTGGAGACACACAATAATCTTGTCTCATTCTCTTAAATACACAATGGCCACAATTAAGGTTAATTACTCTCATTAATAACTAACCTGATTTTGGCCACTGAAACCCTGAAACTAATTTCTCATTAAAAATTCAGACCCACCTCGCATATGGCATGATATTCTGATGGCATTATAGCCTTGCAAAAAGGGCCTTTCCACCTCCAAAACAGGTTGTGAAGGCAATGAAGTGCCTCCATTTCTGTACTCCAGATAGACCCCTATTCTGAAAGTATGTCATGCTCACACTGCCTTGGCTTTGCATATTAAATTGCTCAGACACCCCTGTCATTCAGCCTCCATAATTTATAACAAATTACCAACCAATTTCAAAATATATCTCCCTCAGCATTCAGGAAATACTTTAAACAACTTAAGCTAACTAGAGCATGCTACAGCATCAATGAGTGTTTAGAAAATATCATAAGTTGTTCTGTATCCACAACTACCTGAAATCCAGTCATGTATCGTTGCGTGTTATGGTTTACGGATAGCAAGTCTTATTATAATGACAATTTCTACGAACATCTGTAACTTATAGAAATACAATAAATTCTTTACATCAACTCCCCGGCAAAAATAGCCATTGCATTGCCACTCATGAAATGGGTGAATGGCTACAAGAGGCCTTGAATAGCCATTGATCTAAGTGGCCTGCATGACCAGCCATGCCATTAAGTGTGAGTATCCACGAATGGCTATTCAATCTCCGTGGTAATTTTATATCGCCATTTTTCCACTTGCAGCTGAATGGCCAATTATATTTTTGTGAATAGTCATAAGTGGCCATTTTCACCTAGGCCCCTCATCAGGGCCTCCAACTAATGTGAATATCGAAAGAGAACATTAAGAAACTCACCATAAGCACACCAATGTTATGGAGCCACGCGATTAAATAATTCTAGGGAGTACGTGATTGTGATGATCTTGTGACGATCTTTCCTACGCAAAATTCCCTCCATCGACTTTCAAAACTCGTTTACCTAATCAACACGAAGGTGACGGAGGGAGCCACTGTCGCTGGTAATAAGATTGAAAAGGTAACAAATGTATTTACGTTTCTTTCAACACTACGTATCACCTGCGGTGTATTAAAAATAAAATTGCGTAATTATTCTTCCTCAAATTGTAATAATTTATAATTCACAAGTTACGCGTTGACAAAGCAGCAACTTCAGTTTCGATATCTCGTATGAAATGCATCTTCCGTCAGTGTCAACATTAATACTTATTTCGCGAGATTTACGTTAGTCCAAGCGTCGATAAGTTGTGGCCCGCGCTGTGGAGATGAAAACGAAATGTCCAGTGTAGACTGATGTGACTAATTACCCGCATACCTTGTCCTTTTCAAGGGGCCTCATTGCAAGAATACCGTTCTCGCCAGCAGGAAAGCTTAGACGTTTAAGTGATTTCTGTGTATATTAGTGATCCAGAATGCATCCCATTTATTCTGCAGCGGCGATGGTATTCGGAGCAATAGTTGTAGGTCTAGTCGTTTATTTTTCCGCCCGCGAAACCCCTCGATCTCACTCACACTCGGGGTCGGAGGGAAGACCTAGGTCCAGGCAGGATTCGGGCAACAGCTGGGATTGGCGCGGTAACAACAACATAAGTGATGGTGTGAGGTACGAAGGTCGGAAACAAGGAGTATAGAGAATTCTATATTCCGTGGTTGGAATATATGACCAGCCGTCTAGATTGTAAAACTTATAGTCTCCATGTTCCTAAAGGTGACCCGTGTAAATTATCCTCAATTTTTATTTCAGTTGTGGAATTTGCTTAGATACAGCAAATGGGCCAACAAAAGTTTTGCGATGCAAGCACGAATTTCACATCGAATGCATCAGTGAATGGTTTAAAGTAAGGCTCTTTAACATTCGTGTTTAATTTTGTTTTTTTTTTCTTAACATCTGCTGTATGGAACTCTACCTAAGGTTTTTTCATTGATAACTAAACATGTTTTCTATTGTATGATATCGTCTTACATGTACTGTTAGCCTTGAATTGCTCCGACATTTATTACTCGTACCTAATGGAAATATACCTTCATTTCAGACGAACAATGGTAACAGGACTTGTCCGCTGTGCAGATATCAATGACTGCGGCTGAACTTCTCCCGAACAAATGTAAATAGTCCAGTGACAGAATGGTCGGAAATTACCCAAATGAAACTCCTGATCTCGACAAAGACTTAGTTATGTCATTTATCCGCCACATGTGGATGTTCTGTGCATATAAATTGGGTAATATTGAACTCGATGGTTCTTTTTTGCTAAGGGTTGTTGTGGTAGTGCTCGTCAAGCATGTAATCTGTAATTTCGGACGTGAAGACTTGTGCAGTTGTAAGTTGTTTGGAGTGATGAATGCTGTTTTACATGATTTTATAATTAACGAGAGTAGTGGGCAGTGTTTGTATCAGCTACCTTTGGAGGAGGTAGTGTGCTCGTGTTAACATTTGTGATTGATCGTTGGCAGTTTTTGGTCGTTTAAATACTTTTTTATGTAGATAATATATTCTTAATCTGTATGAAATTTTAAGTAATAAAGACTGATTATAGCTATAGAATCAAAATTTAATCAAAGTCATCCTCCCAAGCTCTTAAACGTCAAATATTGTTGTTCGGTGATCAGTTTCATTGGAACAGCTAGCTCTTGTTTTGCGTTTATACTTCATGAAATAAAACTTATGAAATCGCAGAGAGCAAATAATATCCTTAACATGAAAGACTTTAACAAAATTTTTATCTCCCAGTTGATGCACTCTTTCATGGCAGACAGATTGCTTCATGTTGGATGATTGCCTGTGCCAAAATAAATTTTGGCTCCGTCGCAACTTTAGGATTGCGTGGCACCGTAATACGCTTATCTTTTACGATTATGCTGGGCTTCAAATACTAGATTATTCAAATTAGGCACTGGCTTGAGTATTTCCCTTCATGACCCGTGTGTACAGTGCTCCACTCTTCCTGAAGTGTATGTTAACTTTGATTTGTGCTAATGACAGAGCTTCCTCCTCCTCGGCCTGTCCATCAATATTCTCTGATGGTCCTACAATTTGCCATGGATGAGCTTTGAGACAAGTTTAATAGGATCAATATGCCTTTAACAGGGTTGCTACTGATCTTGGAAAGTCGGGGACACAGGCAAGTTGGATAATAAATTAAGTTCTCTCTGTTTTCTTGTTGGAGTTTAAAGGTTCACAGTATTTATCAGTGACTTATTGTGGCAAGTTTTACACTAGGATAAGGCCTGATATTATATGCTGGGGTTCTTCCAGTCAAGCTGCTGGGATATGCATAATCCAGAAAAGGATCGTCTGGCTAATCGCAAAAGAGCGACATCGGCTCATTGTCACCAAATATTTAGGAAATTGGGAATATTTCCCCATCCATTCTTGTATATCTTATCTGTTGTTACCTGGGTAAAGTGGTTATTTTGATGCTGTAAGGAACTCAGATATGCATAATTATGATACCATAGGTAGTGGGAATTTCCACATCCCATGTGTTAGAATTAAAGGAGCATCAATGGCACCCAAAACCAAGAGGTTTAGAATTTTTGTAACAAGCTGCCTGATGACCTTAAGGTGATTGATACAAAATCTGTATTTGTGAATAGAGTAAAGGCTTTCCTGCATAAAAGTCAGTTTACTCTGTGAATGAATTTTTAATACTACTTGACTTGTGTCATTCTTTGAATCCGCGTTCTGTAACTCTGTTGTACAACATGATTAGTACTATTTGATGTGCCTTATATCATGCAACTTACTACGTGTACATAATACCCCGCGAGCCGCCGCATGGGCGTGTGGCAGGGGGTGTTTGGTCACCAGCCGTAAATTTTTTTTGCCTCTAGGATCCATTATTGTAAAGGATTCTAGAGGCAAATAAATATCATTATTATTACAGAAGATGGGCTGGAAAACGAAAATTTTGTCTAGAAATTTGCTCCTCGATTCAAAATCTGCTTGTTTTTATCCATAAGTGACAAGCACCATGTTAAGCGCTATATGTTGATGTGTCTTATAGTACTTTGCCTTAATGAGGCATGGAAACTCTTATTTGGTCTTGGGCAATTCATTATATCTTGAAACAAACTCAGGTCCCAGTCGTCATACTCATTCCAAGGTAGATTACGTTCATTCTTCTCAGATTGCTTTTCTCGCTTTTTCTGAGGAACGTTTTAGACATGGGAGCCTGGCTTTAGGAGTGAATTAGTGTATATGAGCTTCCAGTTACATCGTTATTGTGCCTATGTAATTTTTATCATCGTAGGTTGGTCTGATGCCGCTGTCCTCAGAATGCTTCTACCTGGCAAGTATGTGGTAGAGGTTAGAACATGCTCACCCCTCAATATTTCTTTGTGTCCTCACTAGTCAGTATTAGCTCCAAGTTTATCATCTAAGGTGTTACTGTATTGATCCTCCCATGTACTCTTTACTTCAAATATCATCTTCATTCAAAACTCATTTCTTTGCCTACTGTACTCGGTATGTACTTCATTAATTCATTGATCAATCCTCCTTTCTTTGATCACCATCCTGCCACGCTATGTAATAAATTATCTCAATCATTTTACTACATATATTACCCATGTCTCACTGCCATTGAGATGTTTACTTCTGGTGTATGTCCTGATGATGTCCTGCCTTAACTTCAAGGATTGAGTATCTGACTGTCAGATTTCTTTCCATTAGATTGCCTATGCTCTCCACCTTGCTATTTCCTTTTTGCTCTTCCATGATCAGTGATACTATCTCCCAAATAGCAGAATTCTTCCGCTACTTCAAGCTTATGAAACCCATTCATACTTGTCTCTTTCTCAGATCATCTCCGTGGTTATGTATTTTTATTGTGGCACAATTCTTTTATTTTTATTTATGGCACAATTATTCTGAGGCATTTCTAAGTCATGCAGTGTCATCTTAAGATTCCCTCTCACGGTGGCAACAGGTGTGCCATTGGCAAAACATAACATGCTGCTTCTTTCCCAGTGAAGATGCCTGCCAAAACCTTTTCTTAGTGTTTTTGTACAACTTTCATGATGTGGAAATTAGTATCTAGAGAATCAGCTTTCATCCTCAACTGACTTCTTCCCTAATCTTGATTCTCAATGAAAGTTCTTCATTTCATTACTGCTATCTGTTGGTCATTAAGGCTGTATTTTTCTCTTCTGCCGTTGTAAGTTACTCCTTGTCTTCCAGAACTTGGAGAATTTCAATTCAGTCGCTCAAGTGAAATTCCTCCTCTCAATTGCACAAAGGCTATGGCAGCCAAAAAAATCCCTCTCCATTTCTATTCTCTGTAAGGAGAATGTGGGCCATGATATAGTGTGTTCTTACTCTTCATGTGTTCTTACTCTGCCTGCTATCAAACTCTGCTTCTTTCTACAATATGTCTGCTTCATACTCCATTCTTATGTTGATTATTCTTTTTAGTATATATGGTACATATTCCATTTCGTATCTCAATCTAGGAATTTTTGCATAAATGTTCTTGACTGTTTTTGACATTAGTCATTATGTACAAAGTCCGATTATGTCTACTGTCAAAAACAGTCAAGTACATCACCATGATACAAGAATCAAGGACAATTTATTCTATGATCATAACAGAATCTCGTTAAGGCAAAAGTGTCCTGATGTACTTGTATGGGAAAAAACTGGTTATTTCTTTGCCCAAAGAGATAAAGAACTTGAATGACAAGCAAGAAATTTTTCAAAAGAGGTTGAAAGGTTATATATTTAAAAATTATTTTCATTTGATTGAAGAATTTCTTTGTTGTACATAAAGTTATCAATTTCTGTATTTGCAAGTCATAATCACTTATTGTATATATTTGTGTTTCACTTTAACGTATATATATGATTTCTTATTTGTCATTTAATTACTATTTTTCACATGATGGCCACTTTTATGTGTGTGTATACATACTTCATTTTTTTATATCTAATTTTTGACGATCCCGATACAAATGTGATATGTCTCTACAGTTAATAAATTGAATTTAATATTCCGGCCCCCTATCCCTCCTATTAACATTAATCCTGGCTATGCCTATGTTCCCAAGCATCAAATAGCTTTGCACTTCATCTCATACAATTTTCAGTCACATTTTGCTACCTTTTTTTTTCTTCTGGCTGTTACCATTCGTTATTAAATATTTGTGAGTCTTAAGTGCAACCCGGTGTGTCAGTACACCGCATATACCTCCTAGTGGTGGGTTGCGGGCAACGGTATGCTGGCTCTCAAGGTAGTCCTTTCAGAAGGGATCCTAGCTTGAGTAGAATAGTGAAAGCAGGCCTAGGGTATTACTATGCTTTGGTTTCTCTTGTGGCATACTGGCGAAAATGTGCCAAAACTGACCGGTAGAGCACCGTAACCGTTAGCAGGGAAAGCTGCACGTGGTGCGGGTACTGCAAAGGCTGGTAACCTTGCATACTCTATTACAACTTCCTCATAAGAGCCACAAAGTAGCCTCGGATGGCCATAGCCACGATGGGCAGTGGAAGCCGAATAAGGTTGGCACATCAAGATACGGACTTGGCAAAATGAACTGGGCTATTAGTAATTGGAATATGAGAGGAGTATGCGGAAAGGAGCATGATTTGTTGAATGAAATGAAAGTGAGACGAATGGATGTTTTGTGTGCATGTGAAACTAAGAGCAAGGGGCGGGATGTTGTTACTGTAGATGGCAGTGGTCTCGCACTGTGGTCAGGAGTTGACGATAATGTACACGGCAGTCAAGGTGTAGGACTCATTCTTAATGAAAGAGCTAAGTTACTGGTAAGGAAGTAGGAGTTAGTATCCCCTAGATTTCTCTGGGTTCGCATGAAAGTAGGTTTTAGGTGAGTTGTGATTGTGGCATGCTATGCACCGGTGGATGGAGAGAGTGACACCATGAAAGATGAGTTTTGTGAAAAACAGAGAGGTTTTGAATGAATGTGACCCTGGTGAGAGAATAATTGTACTAGGTCACATGAATGGCTGGGTTGGTGTGAGGTGGGATGCATCTGAGAGAGTGGTTGGGCCATAATGGTTAAAACTTGGTGAGTGTGTGCTTGGAAAAAGGATTGTTTGTGTTGAATACATGGGTTAAACATAAGAGAATACATATGTATTCTTGGCGAAGGGGCGATTGTCAAAGCATGATTTATTTCATTGTGTATGATGAGAGATTGAGGGAGTTAGTGCAGGATACGCGAGTGATGAGGGGTGCTGAATGTGGAACAGACCACTATTTGGTACTCCCCAAAGTGAATCTGGACTAACGTGGGTGCCAAGAAAGAATATTGCACGTAAGCAGTCGAGAGTGAAAGTGGAGAGGTTGCTGAATAGTGAGGTAGGAATGCAGTTTGGTTGCATGCTTGAGGATGATTGATCCTTGAAGCAGAGAAAATGGGAAGAGTATATCAGAAACGAGAATGTGAAAGATTTGTGGGAGAGTTTGAAAGGAGTGATTGTAGAATGTGCTGAAAGTGTATGTGGGAAAGCAGTGGTAGGAAGAATGAAATGTGATGCTTGGTGGAATGTAGAGGTGAACATTGCAGTCAGGGAAAAGAAAGATGCATACGAGAATATGATTGCTGCCAAATCTGAGGAAGAGCGTACTAAGGCATGTGAGATTTACAATAAGAAAAAGAATGAATACAAAATCGTTGTGAAAGAGAGCAAAGAAAGAATGCGTGCGGATGACGCTAACAAAATGCAGAGTGATTTTGAAGGTAATAAAAAGCTGTTTTGGAAGTGGGTAAGAAGGGCTAAGATTGGTGAAGGCAGGGGAATGAATGCGGTAAAGAACAAAAGTGGAGAGGTCATGTGGGAAGAGAGCAATATCAGGAACTGCTGAAGGGAGTATTTTGAAGAAATGTTGCAGGTGCTGATGATGAGTTTTGTGAAATAGAATGCGAGAATGTGATGATGGAAAAGGATAGTGGTAAGAATGAGGTCACAAGGGCTGTGAGAGTATTGAAAAATGGGAAGGTTGCTGGCATAGATGGGATATCCAGTGAAATGTTGAAGTGTGGGTGTAATTTACTCATTTGTCAGCTGTGTGAACTATATAACTTATGCTTACAGGCTTCTAATGTTCCAGTGGATTAGAAGGATGAAATCATTGTTCCAGTGTACAAAGGGAAGGGAGGAAAGACCGAATATAATAATTATAGAGTAGATTAGTTTATTGAGTATTCCAGGAAAAGTGTTCAGTAAAATTTTAATTAAAAGAGTGAGGAATATTACTTATGACAGAATATGGGGTGTGCAGTGTGGGTTAATGCCTGGGAGAGAATGTAGTGACCACCTTTTCGCGCTTCAGCAAGTGAAAGAAAAATTTATGGGCATCAGAAAGAAAGTGTATTGTTCATTTGTTGATTTAGAGAAGGCCTATGATATGGTAAATAGAAAGAAGTTGTGGAAGGTTTTGTAGGACTATGGAGTGAATGGGCAGTTATTGAATGTTATGATGGCACTGTATGATAATAATAAGGCAAGTGTCAGAGTTAATGGGTTCTCAGCGATTATTTTGTAATAAAACTGTGTAAAACAAGGATGCATAATGTTACCATGGCTGTTTTATGTATTTATGGATAAATGTGTTAGAGACACATGTAGTGAAAGTGACTGTGTTCTGATTGGAAATGTAAACATGTGAGTTCTGCTATATGCAGATGATGCTGTTTTGATCTGAGAGAGCCAACAGGATTACAGAAGATCCTAGATAAGTTTTGTGAATCAACAGAGAGAATGGAATTGAGGGTAAATGCATGCAAGACAAAAGTAGTAGTTTTTGATAAGGAGAATGGGGAGGATAACTGTATGGTGAGGGTGAATGGTGAAGTAATTGAACAAGTGGATGATTTTGTGTACTTAGGCGAAAGATGGGTGGATAGATGAGGTGATAAAGAGATGTACAAATGCTGGAAGGAAAGTGGTAGGTAGCATGTGGAACATATCAAGGAATGAGTGACTGTCTAAGAAAGCGAAAATCACCGTGTACAAAAGTGTACTTCTCCTCACTATGTTGTATGGTAGTGAAACATGGGTATGTCAGGATAGACATAAGAGTAGACTATACGCCGTGGGTATGAGTTATCTGAGGAGTGTTTGCGGCAAAAGTAGGATGGGTCGAACAGAACAGAGTCTACCAGCGCTAGGGAGGCCAGTAGGTCGGCATATGTAAAATAACTCAATCCGATTGGTCCTACTGGGGGGGAGGGAAAGGAGAGGGATTAGGATGCGGTACGGACCGCCAGCACCACACAAAACACAACCCCTGGGAGTTCGACACCAATGAGGCGGATTGACGTCGAAAGGATGCCAATGGGCCTCCGCCTTCCCCCAGTACTCGTAGTTGTTAGGTTACCCCAGCAACATTGGACGAGTCACTGTCAGTCTTCGCTTATGTGAAATCTTACCGCACATCTCTTGAGAACCAGAGGAGCTCGTAACCCAAATAATTGGGATGGGGTATCTACCGGCTCCCTTTAATGGTGAGCGCAGCACGGTCAGTCGGCGTACGTCATTGGGGTGGGGTCCTCGGACCAATTTTGGTCAAATATAGGATCAACCTCCTCGGTAGGCCTCGCCTACCGATAGGATGGATAGAGTCAGAAATGAGTGGGTAATAGATGAATGTGGGTTAGATGCTCCAGTAATGGACATATATGAAAGGAGTGTGCTTTATTGGTTTGGCCATGTTGAGAGAATGGATGAGAGTCGAATAACAAAACAGATATTCACTACGTTTACCAATCAAACTCAGATCTATATGAACTCGGACCGCATGCAAAATTGATTGAAATATCGATTTGAAATCACAGACTTGCAGAGAAAGTGGGCATAGTTAGCCGACTTGTCATATCGAACCCATTAGCCCATTGTGATTACCATACCAAGCTGAACCGGCCAAATCGATCCGAGGTCGATTAGTAAACTTAGTGATATAAAAGTGAATTAAATGGTACGAGAGGTAGAGGTAGGCCAAGAAAGTTGTGGTTGAGGAAATTCTTAGGAGGAGGAATATTAGGAGTCTTAAAAACAGGAGGGCATGTATGAAACAGCATATAGGGGTAAATGAGGCAAAAGAGGTTTGCAAGGATAGGTCGGTATGGAGGAAATTTTTGAAGCAGAGTTAGGTGTACAACTATGTATTTTTGAGTGAAACTTTGTGATTGTGTCTACGCCGGGAGGGAACAGCGTGATTGGTATGTATTTATGTAATCTTTAGTTCTTGAATACTTGCCCTTCCTTCTCCATCCAGTTAGCTCTAGGACTTCCTCTGTGACACACAGCTTCCTCTTGATGGGTTTCTTCTGTCAGTAGGTATTATTGCTGCCTCTGCAAGTCCTTTTTTAATTGGTATGCTCCTATCTTTAATCTGTTTCTATTATCAACATGCTTTTCAGACTTTTCTCCGGTAACTTTAGAAGGAAACCATTCATCCCTCAAGATTTCTTCAGTTTCTTGAACTCGTCGTCTCTCCAAAGTCCAGGCCTTGTTGCTGTCTTTGTAGCCAATTGTCTCTTTCGAAGACTGTTTTTTTCATTTCTCCATAGGAGTTTCAGTTCATTATTGACATCACACTGTGAAGTAAGGATATTTTATGTTGCCCTCTCCTTTTCATCCCCAACACTTGTCCTTCAAAAACCTGGACTTGAACCCTTATTGTTTGGAATTACATCTTGAGGCGGTGGATATTGAAATTTCAGTTTCTAAAACCATTGTTGTTTCTGTATATCGTTCACCCAATGGTGACATAAGTTTGTTTTTAGCTGAGCTTGAAAAACTTTTTTTATTTCTTAGTCACTGGAAGGCTAGAATTGTAATTTGTGGTGATTTTAACATCGACATCACACAGGACAGGAGTGCATCCAGGGACATGCAGAACTTATTAAAATCTTTTGGTCTGGACTGTGTTAACTATGAACCCACCAGGGACCTGGCAGTTTTGGATAACATTGCCACTAATATTAGCAGGGACCAGTGTAATGTAAGTGTCATCTCCCCTGGGATGTCTGACCACTGTGGTCTGCTAATGGTAATCCCCATTCATAATAAATATAATAACGGCTCTATATCATGGATAAAATTGAGGCCTATATCAATGGAGAAAACAGATGAGTTAAATTTACTGGTAAGTGTGGTGCATTGGCCAGAAATATTAACTCATTCAAGAGCCGATGAAAATTTCCTCAAATTTCTTAATAAATTCTTAGACTTATATAATCACTGTTTCACCAGTTTGCAAAAGAATGTATCCTAGTAAGGTTACAAAACATGCTTCTTGGTATTCTCATGATTTAAGAGAGGATGAAAGTCAACGTTATGGCTCTCTACAATAATTATAAAGCACTTGAAACAACAGGCTAAGGTAGCCTACGATAATGCCAGGAAAGGTTACAAAATGGGTATTGCACAGGCTAAGTTGAACGCTAATGTTGATTTCATAGACAAAGCTGACAATAAATATAAGGCTGCTTGGAAAGTAATAAATGCTGAGATAAATGGCTTTAGAGACAGTTTCAGTGTCCCTTTTAAAACTAAGGAGTTTTGACAGGTGCATGAGAGATCTGTGAAGACAGTGATAGGCAGTGTCATCCCTCCTAAAGTTACTGCTCAAGATTTACTTAATAACATGAGCCAGACAGAGAGCTCCCTATCCTGGGTCCATGCTATCTCTTCCAATATTCTGAAAATTGTTGAAGGCATGAAACGATCTGATAGTAAGGGTATCTAATAACCTGATTAAGCAGTCATTGTCCATATTGCCGAGCCACTAACCTATTGCATCAACATGTGTCTAGAACAGGGTATTTTCCCAAATAAGCTGTAAATAGCTTAAGTTGTTCCTGTGCATAAAAAGGGTGAAAGATATAATGCCAACAATTACACGCCAATTTCTATTGTTCAGGTGTTTTCCAAAATCATTGAAACTGTAATGAAAAATCAAGTGTATAGTTTTCTTGAATCCAATAATATTTTATGTGAATCTTAGTTTGGTTTTAGGGGGGTGGGGGTAAATCGACTGTTGATGCAGCTGAAACTCTTATGTCTGATGTTTTGGAAGCTCTTGAACAGCATAACATGACTAAAGTCATGTTATTTGACTTGAGCAAAGCTTTTGACTGTTTCTCACCACATTTTGCTAGATAAACTGCAACACTAAGGAATTAGAGGTAAAGGATATAGTATTTTTTAGTCTTATCTGAATAGATGCTATCTGATTGTCTCAATAAATGGTGCTGGTACAGAAATGTCAGCGGTGAATGAGGGTATTCCTCAAGGGTTAGCGCTGGGACCTCTTCTTTTTATTATTATGCTAAATGATCTAGATGTAAATGTATCAGCAAAGTCCCTTCTCTACGCTGATGACTCAACCCTCTACCTGTCTGACAGGAAAGCAGAAGTTATTAACACACACTGGCTGTGAAAGCATTAGATGAGGCCGCAATATGGTTTGCAGCCAATAAGTTCTTGCTCAATGACGATAAGATTCAGTTGTTAATGTTTAGCTTGAAGGATACGCACCAAGAAGCTAGTGAATGTGAAGTGGTGTTAATGCCTTCTTGGTCCACCCAGGCCATTGATATGTTGCACTCACTCTGGATGGCATCCTGGCATACGCAGCTATCAATGAGCAGGTTGTCATTACTTCCCATGTTTCCACGCTTTGAACCCCTCTGCTCATACACCACCTCCCAATCCAGCTGGACGTGCTGGAGGATAAGGTCGCTTACTTGGTCACTTAACGGGCAAAGTATCACGACTTGCTTTTTGAGCTTCGGCAAATGTGCCAGGACACTCTGTTAAACTGATTGTCCTCATCATAGGTGTGCTTGGTGGAGTTAAGGGCTCGCTGCTGAAGAACATCAAGTGCATTCCGTCCTGCGTGGCACAAGCTCGCAGGCACTTGCAGCTCGCATGCACAAGGCCGTATTACTTGGGTCCCTCCGTCTACTTCGTATGCACGACCCAACTGCAGCATAGCAACACATCCAATGGGTGTTGGACGTGGCTGCGATAATTGCCCCACCCCTCTCGAGTCCTCACCCATTATGATGGCAATGAAACCTGATGCTTGCCGAGGACTCAGAGGGGAATGTAACAAAAGTTACAAAAAAAATGTAATAATAATAATTTTATTTGTCCAACAATTTGTAGAAACAAATATGTATAGGAAACATCAAAATGATAAACATGTAGGCAGACAAAAAAATACATAAGATATAAAAAAATTAAAATGGAGAAATATACAAAGATAAACAGCTGACAAAGGAATAGATGATTATTTGCACTCGGCAATAAATTCGTCCACACTGTAGAATGCATTTAATTAAAAATAGCCCTTAATATTACGTTTAAATACATGATATTCTGTTATTGACTTGAGGGCAACAGGAAAAATTATGGTACAGTGGAATATCAATGGATAAGGGACTGTTTAGAGTTAAATATGAGAGATGATGGTTCTGACGAACGTGGTCAAGAGTGCAGGTAAAATGATTATGGAAATTCGAATTGGATTCAACCAGATATAGGTTTTGTTTTATAAAGAGTACCAAGTTAAGGATGTAGGCACAAGGTAATGTGAGGATTTTTTGGCTTATGAAGTGGGATCTGCATGATTCTCTACAGGGCAGATTTAGCATGATACGCATGGCATGTTTCTGAAGAAGGAAGACCTTATTCAATTGGGTGGGTGAGCCACCCCAGTATAGGATGCAATTCGTAGCCCTGCTATTAAAGTAGCCAAAATATACAGAAAGCAAAATACTCATTAGGACTGAGGACTTCAAATCTCTTATACAAAATATTGAAGAGTGCAGTAGTGACATTTCCACTGCTTGGAGCCTGTCTTTTTCTTGCCTATTTAATGTCCACGTTTCACAACCATAGGTGAGTATACTCCACACGAAGGTCTTTACAAATTCTTCCTCATATCAATTGAGAGGTGGTTGTTTACCAAGAGGTAATGCTTCCTTTGGAAACCTTGTTTGGCCAGTGTGATCCTTCTCTTAACATCTGTTAAGCTTGTATTTTCATTTGTTATTGGACTTCCCAAATAGCAGAACTCTTTTACTTGGTCAATGGTTGAGTTTCCTAACTTAATTTTATCTTTTGTATTGCTGCTTAACTTGTCCACCACCATAATTTTTGTCTTTTTAGTGTTAATATTTAATTTTAATTTATTCAGTTCTTTTCCAACAGTCTCTAGCAAATTGGATACTATGGATAAGTTTGCCATTTAGCTTTATACCCTTACTCTTTAATTTTGTACTTTCTATTGCTTCTTCTATGGAGAGGTTGAAGAGGTAAGGTGAAAGGGGACAACCTTGTCTCACCCCTCTTTTTATCTTGGCTTCTTGTCTGTGACCATTAATTTTGATTTCCGTGGTTTGTGACTTATAATAGCTGAGAATTAGTCTTCAATCCCTCCAGTTGATTTTTTTTTTCATAGTTTGGAATAGCAGCTTCCAATCTATCCTATCAAATGCTTTTTCAATATCAGCACAGGTAACATACATTCCCCTTTTCAATTCTAATCTTCTTTCTAAGATCATTTTTAGCGATAAGAGTTGCTTCTCTTGTTCCTTTGGCCTGCCTAAATCCAAACTGGTCTTCTCTAAAATATTGATCAATCTTGTTTTTAATGCTGTGTTGTATGATGTTAATCAGAATTTTTTATGCATGGGGTATAAGGGAGATAGTTCTGTAGTTGGCGCAGTCATTTGCATTCCCTTTCTTTGGGATCATAATAGTTTTACTCTTTGTAAAATCTTATGGCAATACTCCAGTCATGTAGCAATCAAGGGTTATTTTGTAAAGCTCGTTAAGTGTTTTATTTCCAAGCTTATTTAGGAGTTCAGCTGTTATTCCATTAATCCCTGGGGCCTTTTTGTCATTTAAGTTCTTCAGAGCTAATTCAAACTCCGATCTAGTAATTGGAGGTTCTAGTGAATCTTTGTTTACCATTTCATTCATACCAATTCTCTACATATTCTGTCAGGTCTTCTATTTCAGATCCTTGGTAAAGGTCTTCAATATATTCTTTCCACCTGGTACATACGTCCATATTTTCAAAGAGTATGTTTCCAGCTTTATCTTTTACTGTGTTACTTTTGGTTTTGGGGTGAATTGCAGGGTCTTGATGGTGGAATACACTTAACTCAAGTTGTTTTTGGTGATATCTTCCTCCATCTCCTCACTTTTCTCTCTCCTCCAGTTCTCCTTCACTTCCCTACATCTAGATGATAGCTATTTGTTATTAAGTTTTTGATGTTTTTATACTTGGGATAGTCCTTCCCTTTCTCTCTATAATGCTCCTTGCTCAGTTGGAGTATTTCCTCCATCATCCATGGTTTCCTTGGTTTTAGTTTTCTTCTTCCCAAGGCGTTTTCTGCAGCCTCATGGACTCATTTTTTTATTTCTTCCCATCCTCCTTCTATGGGTTGATCTGTTCTTTCTACAAATTCTTTTGCTATTTTTTCATTTTTACGTTTATCTATGCACCATTTTGTGTGATTTATTATTATGTTTCTTTAGCTTAATATTAAATTTTGCTATTACAGGTATATGGTCACTATCACATTTGAGTCCGGGGTAGCTATAACATGATTTGACTTGTGTTTTATACTTTATTTTCATTAGAATATAATCAATTTGGGCTCTTTTGATATTGCCTGGTGCTTTCCAGGTGTATCTTCTTCGAAGATGAACTTCAAATAATGTGTTGTCGACAACGAAATCTTTTTCTTCACAACATTCATGTACTAATTTTTCTCCTCTTGTTTGTTTTACCTAATCTAAATTTTCCCAGACATTGCGTGTCTAGGCAGGCACCAACTGTGGCATTGAAATCTCCCATTATGATTATATTCGTGCCATCTTTAACACTTTTTAATGAATAATCTATTTGTTTGTTCATGGACTCTACCTCTTCTTCCCTGCTATTTGAGGTCGGGAAATAAATGTGCATTATATATAAACCCATTGGTTAAGCTGCTACTTTGATCATAAGAATTCTGTTATTGACATGGTGTTTTGCACCTCTCTAATCTCCTATTAATATCAGGGCTACACCACTTAAGGTAGTCCGAGCGAGATAGTTCCCTAGTCATTATAGACACCATATTTGAATTATAAGTATTAATTTCACCAGCTGTAGGACACGTCAGTTAAATATTGCATAATTAATGGTGCAATAATATAATTTCATATGACAGAAATTGTAAGTAATTAAATGAAAATATCTAAATAAGTCTTTAAATTGACTCATTTTTTTGGCGCGGTGCATTAGAAACTCCCTCAAATGAAAGGTTTTTTTTATACCCAAGAACCTACTGCGGTGACATCGTTTTATTAATGACACTTTCTTCGTATCCATTTTTCACTGCAATGTTTTTGATTACTCTGATTTCCTTGGCGAGGTTCTCGGCAGACAGGGGGATGTTGAGTGATCTGTTTAGCATGGAATGAAAAGCGGCCAGCATATGAGAGGGAAGGTGGCGGGAGTCAGAGGGGATGACATGGTCTGTGGTTGTTTCTTTCCTGTAAATTGCGAAGTCGTAGCCTTTTTCCGTGGTTGGGATGGTTATGTCCAGAAAGTTAATTTTATGGTTGGTTTCTTTTTCACAGGAGAACTTTATGTTTTTGGATTGGGAATTTAACTTATTCAAAAATATGTCCAGTTGCCTCATTGTGCCATTTCTCATTTGAATTCTTTAGAATGGATTTTCACAAAGTTAAGCCAGAATTAATCGAAAATATTATCTGCCCAGGACATGGGTGTATATGTCTCGTCTGTTGTTACTGTTATCCACCCGACGTAAATTGGCACATTGTGCTCTATTCGGGATAGTGAAGATACAATTTTTTAAAAATACCGCATTTGTGTCTGTCAGCTTAGTTGCTAGCTATCTTAATAATAGCTATCTTAATAATGGCTCTCTTTTGATAGACTTAAGGATTCTTAAGTCTCAGAGTGCATGAGACAAGCTTCTAAGCTCGTCTCATGTGTTCTGGTGCTCTTTCAAAGCATTAATTTTGCTCCAGTATATGTACAATTCCATTGCAGCGCCTCTATGATGCCCCAGGTTATGTGAGAATAAAATTCTCCACAGTATAGTGCCCGAAGAACGTCTACTGAAACAGTGGATCTAATGGACCTTAATAAGAAGCAGGCCAAGCTTAACTTACCAGCTTAAGTACTTATGTGTTCATCACAAGAGATTTGAAAATTAATGTTGAAACCCAAAAATTTGATATTTTGTGCCTGTGGGATCACGTTTCCATCAACTTCAACAGAATGTGCTTTGCTTTCTTTATTTTTATTTGCAAAGTATATTACGTGCGACGTTTGTACCTAAATACATTCAAATCTTGGAAATAATTATGACACCAGGTAAGTAAAGTGTGATTAACCTGTTTACACTTTTCTGTCAATTCATCAAAGGTAGGTGATGTAAGAATAAAATTGGTGTCATCAGCATATTTATTGTCTCCAGTGTAAGCTAATTACAATCCAAAGGCTAATTTAGTCATCCAGGTCACTGGATGCCTGACAGCCCCGTCCTGCTTGGGACACATTACATCCCAAGGAGGAAGGGAAGTCTCGATGACTTCATTTTGATATCAATATGATGGGCAAAAGGTCAGGGTTCAGTCATGAGGTTGTTGTTGACTCAAATTGACTAAGATTGACAAAAATTTGACCTTCAAAAATTTACTGTCAGAAAGTCATAAATAATAATAATATATTTATTGAATGGGTTGATATAAAACCCTTTATAAAGTTATACATTGAGTACAAGTATTAAGGCAACAAGGAATAGCAGCTTTAAAGTAAATAAAGGCACATCAAGGATATGAAGGTAAGCTTAAAAATAAAGATAACAGAGTAAGAGAAAGAAAAATGGATATGACTTAATCTAACAAGAACATCAGACATTCACATCTGAGTAAGGCAATTTTAAATAAGAAATGGTCAATATTAGTTAAGAAACATGATTTCTAACTATATATATATATATATAAGTAAGGCAATTTTAAATAAGAAATAGTCAATAAATGGTCAATATTAATTAAGAAACAGATGATTTCTAACTACTCTGACAGTTTCACTTGAAAAAATACGAAGTTAGGTGTATGGCATCACTGTGATGTTACATTGACGTCACCATGATGTCTACAATTAACTTCCAAAATACCTTGCTTTTTGCCCCTATCGACAATCTGATCACACATATCACTTTACCTTTAGAACTCAATGCCTATTTTGAGTCGAATGATGCAAATCGGAAAGCGATAAATGGCATTTTAAATTTGGCGCAATAATTAATCGTAGCTCAAATATGAACTGTCGCACCCAACGAAATGCTGGTCTTGCAAATTTTTATGAGCACATTTTGCCCTTTTAAATACAATAATTTCTATTCTCTTGAGAATTGAAAAGGGCAAACTATGCTCGACAAATAGTATTAATCTAGGAAAATTCAATATACTTAATAGAAAAAATACATAAAAAATAAAAATGATTTCTCTTAGGCACAAAAATAAATTCCAAATCTAATTATTAACTGCTGTTACTGTTTCCAGCTGTTGCTTTCCCATCCCCTTCCACCTTTCCCCAGCATTACACCAGTACGAAAGCAAAAGTCAAACTATCACAAGAGTCAAAAGTAATCATTGTTATGTCAACATGACAGGTCATTTCAAGTCAAAGTGAGTCACAAAGGACATCATTTTGATGTCAACTTGACAGAGGTCATTTCAAGTCAAAGTGAGTCACAAAGGACATCATTTTGATGTCAACATGACAGAGATCATTTCAAGTCAAACTGATGTCAAAGTGAGTCATGAAGGACATCATTTTGTGGGACCATTTTGATGTCAAGATGACTTTCGCACTGTGACCCTAAGGTGACATCATGATGACGTTGCTGTGACTTTTCATTCCTCCTTGGGATGTAAAGTGGTAATTCTAATTCATGCCTGATTCTATCGGATGCAATTGCTGAATTGGAGGGAATCGGTGGAGGAAATCAACACCAGAAGATCTTTCAGGCTAAAGCCACTCACTACCTCACAGTCCCGATCGCGGTGGCTTCCTTGCTTTGTAATCCGGGACTCAGGACTAAGACCTTGAGATTCCTTATCCAGTGATGCCCATTTTGCTGGCCACGTATGATTACCCATTCATGTAGTATTCCTGTGGTGTGGCTCAGAGCAAGAGAAGACAGCGGTCAGTAGATTTTTTCTCTGGCGTTGAATGAGTAAGATTTAGGAAAACTGAGTTTGTCTCGACCGTTGTGCTTACTGTGAGACTATGTGTAGGAAAGATTAGCATACACTTCACCAAATTTGAGTATTCTACATTCATTTGCTAAATTTCTTGGGTTAATCAGACAAAGAGTTGAGTAAACTTAATAGACAATGCCAGTAAATGGTATTAATTTAAAACAGTAATGCGGCACCAACATGACTAAGCAAGTGTTTTAGACCCACGATGGATAGAGGTATTTTCCCCCAATTAAATTCTTGACTAAAAACTCTACTTCAAACCAAAAGCACTAGCACTTAAGGTGATAGGTGCGTGAATCGTGAGTCTTTGACTGCAAATTTGAACAACTTTTCTAATAATCAGAAAAATATCTTGAAATATACTTAAGTATATCAGTTTGTACGCAGAAAATAACTAAATATTAATGGGAAACATTGCCTTGTACCTTTCTACAAAGTTTATACGACATTGATATTATTTGTTGGTAGGAATGTTTTACTTCTATATCCTATAAATTAAAATAATTGGTGAGACGATATTTTAGACTCATGAGTTAAATCGGTGCAAAATTTTACGCAAAGTTATCAGAATTTAAGAAGCTGACAATGAGCTTAGTGGTGGCTTAATCATCGCCCACGGGCCAATGAAGTTGTAGCAATTTTTGAGCATCCCCCCCCCCATTAATTTCCTCTTTGGACAATTTCTCCTCTGCGGACTTAGTCGAAGGACTTGCCCGAGGCACTGACGCGCTAAGTCCTCTGGCTAAGTCCGGAGGATAAATTGTCCAAAGAGGAAATAAATAGGGGGGGTATACTCAAAAAATGCCACAAGATGATGGCTATCGGGAGGTTAACTTGGAGAAAGAATAAAACTGATGTGATTGAATGATGAAACAAAAATTAAACCAATAGAAATTGAAACATGACAAACCTTGTTGCCATGGAATTGAATGGCTTAAGTCTCGCAGACAACCCTATTTATGTGACCTAGGTTTTGTTGATCAAATCAAACAACAAAACCTGAGTCAATCAGAAATAAGAATATGGAGAAACAAAGTGAGTTTAGTTAAATTAGAAGAATTTTTAGGTCAGGTGACATCAAGACCCAGTCACCTAATCAGTGCGATCTGAGGGCTCAAGACAAGCAAATATAAGAAAGACGAAAGGAATGCACCACCAATTTAACTTGATGTAAATATCAGGATTGCTTGGGAAACTAATAGGGAATGGACATCACTATGAGGAGGAATGCTTAAACCTCCAATGAAACATTGCAGTAAACATGCTCATTAATTTTCACACAACCACATCAGTCACCACAGGGGCGGTTGGAACACAAGTGCAAGATAGCAAAGCGAGATGTGTTTCAACAATGTGTCTCTGTTTAGCTGAGGTAAATCACAGATAATTAGGGGATGTATCTAGATGCCTACCTGTTTAACAGTATATTTCCATTATTAAACAGCTTTCGTAGTTCAGCTGTGGTAAATAAGAGTGAGTTGGAAGACAGATAGGCCAAAGAGGATGGTACATACAGATCAATGCCAATCAAAAATACTCAATCCTTTGTCTTATGACTAAATTCTTGCTTCTAAAGTTCAGCATAATCGTAAAAAGGCCACTTATCATGGTTCATTGTACTGTACAAACAAATGCATGAACTCTTTCATGATGAAAATTGTACAGTATAAAGTGAAAAGTTGTCTGATTACCTGAATGGCTGGGCGGGAAATAGAACCTGCTGATTCTATTCATTTTCTTGTACAATCTACGATACATTTGTTTGTGCAATGAAATGTACTGAGTAAAGCTGCCTATACAGTATGCACATCAAAGTATCATGCAATCCTGAAAACTGTGTGATATTAATTTTAAGTCTTTCCTGACCAGGTTATATTTCCATCTCGGCAAGAAATATGTTCTATTTAGATGGTTTAAACACCGATAACAAGAGCTACCTGATCTAGCATGGCGAATCATGAAACAAAAATATATAGGTACCGCTTAGCAGGAAGATGGAGATGCATGGAGATTTAACTTCAATTAAGTAGCTATAATGTCTTTAATTATCTGCATAAAACAAAGAGTAAATGACCATAACCTGAGTCATACTGATCCAGATCCATCACAACTTTTAACATGAACTCACAAGTTCCTTATAGGTTAGCAGATACTGTCACTAGCTTTTTGTCATTTCTTCATTATAAAAATAATGTAAAACAGCACACGTCACTTCAAAAAACTAAGCTAGTCTTCATGTCAGAAAGTACCGATTAAATGGTTGACATTCACCACCACCTCTACCTTAAAAATAGAACCACTGAGTCCAAAATCACCAAATTTATATGTCCTTAAAATCCTCTGGTGGAAGATGCCTCAGTCGAGATTAGGGAGTCACAATCGGGTAATTTCTCATCACTGTATGTTTCCTTCATAGCATACGGGACAACGGTTTGTATTTGTTCCCTGAAATGAGGACAATTAAGTATGACTGATTACATGCCGGAGCAATTAAAAGGTAGCATATCAATTAAGATGATATCATATCCTTTATAAGACGGTTCAGTTCGTTGGGTTTCCGCGAAACAGTCACTCAAAGGATCAAATAAAACACCATTGTTAAATATCCTTACTTGATGCCATAGACGGAGACATTCAGGGTGAAATTCGTGCTGGCATGACAATTTTACTCTAGTCATGGATGTATTGGTATCTAGGCAAATTGCACACCTGGAATGTAAACTGAGGATTAGCAACATCGGCTGTATTTGAGGACATCGGGGTTAAATAAAGTTCTTTGTAAATGGCTGGTAAAATACACCAGCTTTCGTACCCCACAGGGCTTAAGTCACGGAAGTCCGAACTCCCCGACCTAACGCGAAATCGACGGTTTTGGGGAGTGGTGGCAATACGATGTAGACCGGCTGATATGGCAAAGGCAGCAACTGCTCCGACTGCCCCTATTACAATCGCTACAGCCAAAGCAGCGGGATGCATCTTGTGTCACTTATTACGGGGTAACCTTATCTTGGTCCAAGCTCATGGGCAGCACCAGGCAGGCCTCATGGGTATTCCAGCCGGCGAGAGAAGGTATTGTAGTGATGAGTTCCCCTCCCTAGAGATGAGAGAGAATGAGGAGTGATGAGTTGAAATGGACACAGTATCTGTATAAACAATCTAATTAGTCTGGACTGCGACGGTGAACTAACCCACGGATAGAATCATTAATATCATTATTATATAATTGGATATCATCTAACAAGTACTTCCAACGAACGAACAGAAATTCTATTCAAAATTTGCTGATGTATCAATACTTAACATTTGCGTAAAAAATACATAATTTAATAGTAAGAGTGAACAATTATGTAGTGCAAATTACGATAAATATGGTAGTGTTTGGGAGATAGTACTGGAAATCTGGTAAAAAACGTTAGTAATAAAGCCTGATTCATCACCTTCAACAATGAAGTATTACCATGGTATTACGTAGCGCAGTAGGTGTTAAGTTGACTTCCGTTACTAAACCAGTTGACTTCCGTTACTTTGGCCCCGAAAATTTATCCCAGGAAAAGCAGTGCTACCAACATTTAGATACAACCTGATACCACCGCATTTACGTTATATATTGTTACTATTGTCACTTAAGATTTAGATACAACATGATACCACCGCATTTACGTTATATATTGTTACTATTATCACTTAAGGCAGCGTTACGACAAAAACCGTATTAGGTGACTGATTCGGAGGGGATACATTATCTTAGGTTAAAATCACGGGACCTATTATATTTCATTTACAAGGAATAGCATTCACGTCTCTGAACCTTTAATATATTGTTTATAACTGTCTTCACCTAAAATGTTCCTATAGAAAGTCGCAGAACTAATCAACTTTTAGAGATATTAAATGACCAAATGTGAATTTCTGGACCGAAAATCATGGAACCGATTCGGAGGTTATAGATTTTCTTGGGCTAAAATCACGGAACCGATTCATTTTTAATTACAAAGAATACAAGAACATTCATGTCTCTGATACTTTAATATATTTTTTATAACTGTCTGCCCCTAATAATATTGCTAATGACAGTCGCAGATCTCACCTCACATAAGGGATATTAAATGACAAACTAGTAACTGCGACATAAACGTATTCAGTGATTGATTCCGAGGACGGAAGTTCATTTTTTTATAGAAGGAATACCAGCACATTCATATCTTTGAAACTTTGATATATTGTTAATAACAGTGTACTCCTAATAACGGTAATAGCGAAAGTCGCGGATCTCACATCCTATGTGGGGTTTTTCGATGACGAACTGGAATCTGCGACAAAAACGTATTCAGTGACCGAATCCGATGTCGAAGGTTAATTTTTTAATACAAGGAATACCAGCACATTCATATCTTTGAAACTTTGATATATTGTTGATAACTGTGTACTCCTAATAATTGTAATAGTGAAAGTCGCGGATCTCACCTCCTATTAGGGGTTTTTCGATGACCAACAGGATACTGCGACATAAACGTATTCAGTGACTGAATCCGATGTCGGAAGTTCACTTTTTTATAGAAGGAATACCAGCACATTCATATCTTTGAAACTTTGATATATTATTGATAACAGTGTACTCCTAATAACGGTAATAGTGAAAGTCGCGGATCTCACCTCCTATCAGGGGTTTTTCCATGACCAACTTGAAACTGTGACATAAACGTATTCAGTGACTGAATCCGATGTCGGAAGTTCACTTTTTTATAGAAGGAATACCAGCACATTCATATCTTTGAAACTTTGATATATTATTGATAACAGTGTACTCCTAATAACGGTAATAGTGAAAGTCGCGGATCTCACCTCCTATCAGGGGTTTTTCCATGACCAACTTGAAACTGTGACATAAACGTATTCAGTGACTGAATCCGATGTCGGAAGTTCACTTTTTTATAGAAGGAATACCAGCACATTCATATCTTTGAAACTTTGATATATTATTGATAACAGTGTACTCCTAATAACGGTAATAGTGAAAGTCGCGGATCTCACCTCCTATCAGGGGTTTTTTCATGACCAACTTGAAACTGTGACATAAACGTATTCAGTGACTGAATCCGATGTCGGAAGTTCACTTTTTTATAGAAGGAATACCAGCACATTCATATCTTTGAAACTTTAATATATTGTTAAGAACAGTGTACACCTAATAACGGTAAAAGTAAAAGTCGCGGATCTCACCTCCTATCAGGGGTTTTTCCATGACCAACTGGAAACTGCAAATAAACGTATTCAGCGACTGAATCCGATGTCGGAGGTTCATTTTTTAATACAAGGAATACCAGCAAATTCATATCTTTGAAACTTTGATATATTGTTAATAAAAGTGTACTCCTAATAACGGTAATAGTGAAAGTCGCGGATCTCACCTCCTATTAGGGGTTTTTCGATGACCAACTGGATACTGCGACATAAACGTATTCAGTGACCGAATCCGAAGTCGAAGGTTCATTTTTTAATACAAGGAATACCAGCACATTCATATCTTTAAAACTTTGATATATTGTTAATAACAGTGTACTCCTAATAACAGTAATAGTGAAAGTCGCGGATCTCACCTCCTATTACGGGTTTTTCGATGACCAACTGGAAACTGCGACATAAACGTATTCAGTGATTGATTCTGAGGACGGAAGTTCATTTTTTTATAGAAGGAATACCAGCACATTCATATCTTTCAAACATTTATATATTGTTAATAACAGTGTACTCCTAATAATGAAAATAGTCAAAGTCGCGGATCTCACATCCTATGTGGGGTTTTTCGATGACCAACTGGAAACTGCGACATAAACGTATTCAGTGATTGATTCCGAGGACGGAAGTTCATTTTTTTATAGAAGGAATACTAGCACATTCATATCTTTGAAAGTTTGATATATTGTTAATAACAGTGTACTCCTAATAACAGTAATAGTGAAAGTCGCGGATCTCACCTCCTATTACGGGTTTTTCGATGACCAACTGGAAACTGCGACATAAACGTATTCAGTGATTGATTCCGAGGACGGAAGTTCATTTTTTCAGTTGGTCATCGAAAAACCCGTAATAGGATGTGAGATCCGCGACTTTCACTATTACTGTTATTAGGAGTACACTGTTATTAACAATATATCAAACTTTCAAAGATATGAATGTGCTAGTATTCCTTCTATAAAAAAATGAACTTCCGTCCTCGGAATCAATCACTGAATACGTTTATGTCGCAGTTTCCAGTTGGTCATCGAAAAACCCGTAATAGGAGGTGAGATCCGCGACTTTCACTATTGCTGTTATAAGGAGTACACTGTTATTAACAACATATTAAAGTTTCAAAGATATGAATGTGCTGGTATTCCTTGTATTAAAAAATGAACCTCCGACATCGGATTCGGTCACTGAATACGTTTATGTCGCAGTATCCAGTTGGTCATGGAAAAACCCCTGATAGGAGGTGAGATCCGCGACTTTCACTATTACCGTTATTAGTACTACACAGTTATCAACAATATATCAAAGTTTCAAAGATATGAATGTGCTAGTATTCCTTCTATAAAAAAATGAACTTCCGTCCTCGGAATCAATCACTGAATACGTTTATGTCGCAGTTTCCAGTTGGTCATCAAAAAACCCGTAATAGGAGGTGAGATCCGCGACTTTCACTATTGCTGTTATTAGGAGTACACTGGTATTAACAATATATCAAAATTTCAAAGATATGAATGTGCTAGTATTCCTTCTATAAAAAAATGAACTTCCGTCCTCGGAATCAATCACTGAATACGTTTATGTCGCAGTTTCCAGTTGGTCATCGAAAAACCCCTGATAGGAGGTGAGATCCGCGACTTACACTATGAGCATTAATAGGAGTACACTGTTATTAACAACATATCAAAGTTTCAAAGATGTAAATGTGCTAGTATTCCTTGTATAAAAAAATGAACCTCCGACCTCGGAATCAGTCACTGAATACGGTTTTTGTCGCAGTTACCAGTTTGTCATTTAATATCCCTGATAGCAGGTGAGATCCACGACTTTCACTAATAGCATTATTAGCAGTACACAGTTATAAACAATATATCAAAGTTTTAGAGGTATGAATGTTCTTGTATTCATTGTATACAAAAAGAATCTCCAACCTCGGACTCAGTCACTGAATATTATTTGTTGCAGTTACCAGTTTGTCATTTCATATCCCTCATAATAGGTGAGCTCCGCGACGTTCACTATTAGCATTATTAGGAGTACACAGTAATCAACAATAATTGAAAGTTTCAGAGATATGTATGTGCTGGTATTCCTTGTATAAACAAATGAATCTCCGACCGTCGTCAGTCACTGAATACTGTTTTTGACTCTGTTAACAGTTGGGCATTTATTCCTCTGACAGTAGGTGACATCCGCCACTTTCACCATTAGATATACTAGGGGTACACATTTATAAACAACATATATAACTTTCACATACTTCAATGTTCTGGTATTCCTTGTATAAACAAATAATTATTTCACCTCTCAGTCGGTCACCGAATACGCTCTTTGACGCATTTACCACTTGGTCATGTAATTGTAACTAAAGTATATTGTCACTGTTAGTCACATTATGTCACCCTTGTTACAATACTGATACTTAATGTATATAGGCCGTTTTCGAACTTGGCAAACGCCTAGTTAACTTGATATCAAGTTAACTTGATCCCAAGACCGACCAGGTAGAATCTTGACTTGACACTTTCGTAGCCCTTTTACGGTGGAAGAGACACCATGCGGCCTTCATTTCGTAAAACATACGAAAAGCGCTATCCGTGTCCATAATTATTGTGGGTGATGGAAGTGGATTACTTCTTTAAAATGCTTCCCAACCTTATACGGCAAAGTAACAGAGAATATTATTTTTTTAAATCTTATTGCTTATGAATAAAATAATTCTCATATACCATAATATGGTGATTAACTAATATGCTTCGATTACTTGGGGCTGCGAAAGTGGACGACATATCGCTCTTTGTATTTCACCACAATCAACGTCTTTATGCAAAAAAAGGCATCATAATATTTTTTGCCTGTATGAAAAAACACGTGACAATATATTAATGCATTACACTCCGAACTAATTACCTATGATCTCTGACTGTTGACTGATAAATACGCGCGTTGCAACTAACATAATTAAGCTGAAAACAAATTACATTTACTCTATACAGTCCCATTTCTTTGATGAATGCTGTGTAAACATCTCCAATGTTAACGTTATTAACAATTATTATGTTCGTTAGCTAAATATAATGCTGCCAATGGAATTATGGCTACCTTGGAGTACTTTCCATCGGACCATAATTCTTTCATATAATTTCTTTCATCATTATTTCATTTCTTTTCCTTCCACAGTAAGGAAGATAGATTTTGTAGGTTCAATTAAGTAAACAAGGACGGTACATTTACAATGTATGGAATTATTCACACAACTATTAGGTCTTACTACAACACACATAAACGACTATCTTTTATCAGTATATTCACATTTGAAAAGCCTTTAAATATAACGAATTCATCAATTTTTCCGCAAAAAAATAATAAATATCACACAATTATACGTAGTAATGATAAAATAGTATCCATTTGAAAGTTTCTTCACTTCTATCTTCCGTACAAGCCCATATTATCACACCCCGAGTTCGAACTTAAAACCGAGCAAGCATAGCAAGTCTCCTTTTTCGTTGACTAGGTATCTTTCCTCGATAGCTAGTGAACAAGCGCTTGGTGATGACTTGTCCATGACGTCATAGCTTTCGATGCGTACTAGGTTTCAAGGCAAGATGCTAGATTTGCCAAGTTCGAAAACGGCCATAGTAACTGTTAGTCACATTATGTCACCCTTGTTATAATACTGATACTATTCACCGTTACTCGTATTCATTTTGGTACCCCTGAACTTGGGCTAGATTTTCTTGGGCTAAAATCACGGAACCGTTAAGTTGCACTTATTTATTACGTCTCTCTAGACTCAAAACCCAACAATTCAAAGATACAAAACAAAAGACAAACGTAAATCAAATAACATCGCTAATGTGACCAACACACTCGAACAAACTATTCACTCAACACCTCCCCTTGTTGGGCACATTAAATAAGAAAAATTAAAAAAAAATAAATTTGAAACACAAAATAACAATCAATGCCATAGTTCACTTAAGTCCTAGGATTTGACACCAATATTTGTTCAACTTTGAGTTCAAAACTTTGGTAAAAATATCAGCACGATTTGATTTAGAATGTACATGCATCAAAATTATAGAATTATTTCTGATCAGTTCTCTAACATGATGGTATTTGATATCTATGTGTTTGGACCTCTCAGATATAATACAATTCTCAGCAACGGCAATCTCCCTGGTTGTCCACATGGATGGTAATGGGTTTGACCACCAGATAATTAAGCCCAAGATCTTCCAGCAGTCCAAGGATCCATGTGACCTCCCTTGACACATCACTTAGAGCAATATACTCCGCTTCCATGGTAGACAGACTTACAGAGGTCTGCTTCTTACTCCTCCAACTAATGGCTCCACCAGTTAAGGATAGACAAAAGCCTGTAACAGATTTTCTGTCAGTCTTCTCATTTGCCCAGTCTGCATCCACGTAAACTTCAAGTTGATGACCATTTCTCTTGTAGACTAATTTCAGATCTTTGGTTCCTTTCAGATATCTGTAAAGGTGCTTTACTTCATTCCAGTCCTTTCTTGATGGGTTTTGGTTCTTCTGACACAGTTTGTTGACAGCATAAGCTATGTCAGGTCTCGAGTTGTTGGACAAGTGTAATAGAGAGCCAGTTCCTTCTCTGTATAGTCTTGGGTTGAAAGAGCAAATTTCATGTTGCTTTTCTTGATCCTGTGACGATGAAAGTTGAACGGTAACTTCTGTTGCTTTTTCCAAATGGAAATGTTTCAGCCTTTCCTCTATGTACATTTCTTGATCCAGATACACAGCTCCATCATCGTCCCTTGCGATTCTCATGGAAAGAATATTCTTCACCAATCCTAAGTCCTTAATAGAATATGCTCTACCAAACCCTTCCTTAAAACTTCTGATGGCTACTTTAATTCCAGTGAGATAACAATCATCCACATAGACTCCCACTGTGAGAGTTTTATCAGTTGACGAATATAAGCAGGGATCATACTCTGATCTTCTCAAGCTCATACTTTCCATAGTCTTGTTTAGATCCTCATTCCAATTTTTGCCAGATTGATGTAGACCATAGATACTCCTATTTAGTTTGCATACATAACAATTAGGATTCTTCACTTCAAAATGAGGCGGTTGTTCCATGAACACTTCTTCTTTAAGTTTACTATTCAAGTAAGCTGCATTGACATCTATATGGTGTATTTCCCAATTGTTCTCAGCAGCAGCAGCAAGCAAACATCTAAGTGTGGTTCTGTTAACCACTGGACTGTATGTGTTGAAAAAATCTTCACCTTCTATCTGAGTGAACCCTCGTGCCACCAATCGTGCTTTATAGCTGGATATATTTCCATCATTGTCGTATTTAGTTTTGTAAATCCATTTACAGCTCACAACATTTTTGTCCATTGGGCGTTTCACTATGTCCCAGGCTCCAATCTCCTGAAATTTCTGAAACTCTTGGTTCATGGCTTCTTCCCAGTATTTGCTCTTTGGGCCACTCAGTGCCTCCTCAACAGTGATTGGATCCTTAACAAGGCTATCAGTTTTCACTGGACAGCACCTTCCATCACATGCATGCCTCTTCTTGCAATATCTTGTTGATCTTCTTAGTATTGGTGCTGATGGTGGTTCATCATTGTCTTCTCTGTCTTGATTGATAAGAGCATCTGGATCCTCTTCTCCTAAAACTGATCTTTCATATGTTGGGAAGCCCACATCTTCGCTGTTGTTGCATGTTATGTTTCCTTCACAGCCTTCCTCCTCTTCATTCTCTGATTCAAGTTCAAATCCTTCTAGAAAGGTGCTTAGATAGGTAGCATCTTCATCTCGCTCCTATGGAGATTTCATTTGTTTGAAAGGAAAAGACTCTTCAAAAAATATGACATTCCTAGAAACAATCATCTTCTTCTCTTTAATTTTATACAGCTTGAAACCTTTCTTGCCATACTCAAGGCCAATGAATACACACTTTGTTCCTCGTGCTTCTAATTTATTTAGTTGATTTATTGCAGACCAAGCTTCGCATCCAAAAACTTTGATGCACTCTACGTCCTTAAGTGTCATCTTCCTCCCTGCCCACATTTCCAGTGGGGTTTTTCCTTCAAGGACTGGGGTACAGCATCTGTTCCTTAAGTATGTTGCGTAAACTACTGCTTCTGCCCAGAAATTTAGGGGCAGACCTGATCTGATGAGCATGCACCTCACCATATTCAGCAAGGTAAGATTAAGGCGCTCAGCTCTACCATTCTGCTGGGGCGTTCTCGGGATGGATAACCGATGCTCTATTCCATTTTCTTCCATGAATATTTTTATTTCTCCGGAAATATATTCCCCCCCATTGTCTGACATTAATATTTTGAGCTTCTTCTCATGTTTCCTTTCATTTCTAGCTAAATAGTTTTTAAACTCAGTAACAGCTTCACTTTTCCTTTTGATGGGTCTCACTTCAGCGTATCGCGAATAATCATCCAGGAATGTGATGATGTATTTAGATCCCCCAATAGATTGTACATGTATCGGCCCCATGATGTCAGAATGCACAAGCTCCAGCACATTTGAGGCATGGGATTCGCTCGTCTTGAATGGCAACCTCTTTAGTTTCCCTTCCAGACATACATCACACTTGGACATGGACTGCTTCGCCTCACAAATTTCAGGTAGGTTATTCATGTGTCCAAATCTGTTATGCCACAATTCAACTCTGGAACATTCTGCTGCAATTATTTCCTCTTCCTGCATCTGTTTTGCTCTCAAAATCGCCTTTACGTCATTTACTAAAAAATAATCACACTTCAGTTCATACATTTTGGAATCCTTGCTCCAAAGGGCAGACATGAACAGTTCTTTGTTGTCATAGACTTTCTTCTCTCCCTTTTCAGTTACTATTATAAAACCTTTC
Organism: Ceriagrion tenellum; assembly: GCA_963169105.1. Lineage (NCBI taxonomy): Eukaryota > Metazoa > Arthropoda > Insecta > Odonata > Coenagrionidae > Ceriagrion > Ceriagrion tenellum. The sequence goes on from OY720643.1 coordinate 90,563,754, forward strand.
TCTTCTAATCTTCTTTCTGATATAAGAGTGGAGTCGAGATCTGGGACTAAGTACACCTTTTGCAAAGTAATTTGGTAATCTCCACACTTCTTAGCCAGCTGTGCAACCATGGTACCTCTTCCTGTAACCTGTATATAATCCCCATTGGCTGTCTTTACTTTTCCTCTATAACTCCTGTCAAGTTCTTGAATCAGTTCCGCATGAGGTGTTAGGTGATCACTTGCTCCACCATCAATGAAAATGGAAGAGAATCTAGTGCTCTTAATTTTTGAGCTCATACCTGCCATGAGAGCCTTTGCCATCATGGATTTCATTGCCGCACCTTTCATTTTCCTTACTCTTACTTCTTCAACTTCACTGTCACTCCCATCAATAGAACTTAGTTCCGAATCCATCTCGGCAGATCTTGCTGTTCTTTTCGGGTGCATCGATGGTGATTGGTACTTCTTACCCTTTCTCTGATACATCTTATCTCCTTCTCTGTAGTCTTTTCTTGACTGTCCATCCTTCTCAAAATACGGGCATTCGCGAGCAATATGTCCAGGCTCTTTGCAAGCAAAGCATACAAACCTCCTATCCTTCAAAGTAACATCCTCATTACTGTCTCTCCTGGGATAATTCCTCCAGCCTCCCCTCGAATCATTACTCCGGCCTCCCCTGGAGTCACTTCTCCAGCCTCCCCTGCTTCCAAAGTTAATACTTCTCTCAAACTTTGAAGCTAGGGCGATGACATCATCTGGATTATTATCGGTTTTATACCCAGTCTTGTGGCTCTCCCTTCTTGACTCTTCGGCCATTAAACGAGCCATAACTTCCTCCAAATCAATTTCTTCACCTTGATCAATTGTAGTGATGAGCACTTCGTATTTTTCTATTGGAAGACCACCAATTATAAATCTTGCAATCACTTTATCGTCAAAATTAGCCTTCAACGACTTTAGCCTTCTATTAAGATTAAAGAATTGTGCAAAATATTCTTCCATTTGTTCATCGTCCTTTTTCTTAATGGATATCATTTCACGAAGTAACAAAGTTTGGTTAATTGGTCCGGCTTTAGTATACAGTTTTTCAATTTTCTTCCACATAAATTGTGCAACATTTACATCGCCGACGAAATCTATAGTTTTCGAACTTAGAGTTAATAAAATGAGGGACACAGCCCTATCATTCTTTTTTACTTCTTCCGGCGAAAAAGTGTCCGTATCATCAGCGTCGCCTTCTCTTAAATATCCTGGGGAGACGGCTTCCCAACATCCCCTTTGTCGTAAAATTGCTTTAGTGGTCAATGACCACGAAAAGTAGTTAGTTTTATCTAACTTAACGTTTTTCCTTACGGCATCGTTCTCCGCCATTTGATTCAATCCGCTTGGACGTCACTCGTTTCAATTAAACTTCTTTACCTTTGTTTTTTTTTTTTTTTAATTTACTTCTCGTCTCCTTCGTTTCTTCTATTTCCTTTCTATCTTTCTTTCTTTTCTGAGCACGTAAGTCTCATAATCTGTTAAGTTGCACTTATTTATTACGTCTCTCTAGACTCAAAACCCAACAATTCAAAGATACAAAACAAAACAAAAGACAAACGTAAATCAAATAACATCGCTAATGTGACCAACACACTCGAACAAACTATTCACTCAACAGTAGGGAGTCAGAAACGCTAGTAATATAAGAAAAAGTAAGAGTAAATGTATCGGCCCAACACTACCATATCTACCCAAATTACAATACACCGCAGGTAACATGTAAACGCGAAAATACTTTCTTCCACATAATTCCACTCCACTTTTTTTAATAAATGTCAACCGTGACGAGGCGTGTTTATGAACCTATAGGTTTTCCGTCCATGAGGGTCTATAGACACAGACATCTATAGACACTCATGGACGGAATTGTAAGCTGGGTCGAAGATAGGAGTGGGCAAAAATAACCGGTTATACTCATAACCTTTTTTGTCTTAGGTTAACCGGTTGTTTTTAGCACAGGTTAACCCGAGTACTCGGTTATTTTTTGTTTTGGCATAACTGACAACCTGAGAGAAGTAAGCAAAATAACCTTACTGCTGCCTGCACTCTCTCGGGGCTCTCTGGGAATGCTAGTGGCTCGACCCCCAACCAACCCCAACACTAGTGATGGGCGAATAGTAACTATTCGTTACTTTTGTATTCGTTACTCCCCCAGATCCGAAGTAACGAGTACTGATTTTAAAATCTGTTCGTTACTCACTACATTTCGTTACTTGGAGGATTCCGGCTAGTGATGGGCGAATAGTAACTATTCGTTACTCCCCCAGATCCGAAGTAACGAGTACTGATTTTAAAATCTATTCGTTACTCACAACATTTCGTTACTTGGAGGATTCCGGCATTCAGATTCATTCAAGTTCAGACTCGTTGGGATCGTTTTGGTAGTTGGATTCGAGTGAACTATCGGACTCGTTTGTGTACCGGATTCGAGAGTATTCGGATTCGTTTGGGTAACTGGATTCTCAGTCAAGTAGGTATACCTATTCGTTTGGGTAACTGGATTCGTTTGGGTACCGAGATTCGAAAGTAATCGGATTCGTTTGGATACTCAGTCAAGTAGGTAGTACCTAGTCGTTGGATTCGTTTGGATATTCAGTGAAGTAGGTTGTACTTATTCTTTGGATTCGTTTGGGTAGTTGCCGTTGGATTGGAATGAGTAATCGGATTCGATTAAACAATGATAAATAGGATTTTTGTGCCCGTTGGATTCGTTTGGTTCGTTGACTTTGAACAAATAATTGTACTCGTTTGGGTTGGAGGATTCGAATGAATAATTGGATTCGTATGAATGATAGGATTCGTTTTGCGAAGCCAGATTCGAGCAATTATTCCGACTCAGTTAAACAATGATATGTATGTACGTCGAATGAGATCGTTTATTATCTTGAGTTAGTTCGTTTAGAATATTTAAAAGGATGCGCCGAACTTGAAAAATGGATTAGTATGAAAAATGATTATAAAAATCGTGAAATGATGAAATATGAGTCCATATAAGGATCTACCGGATTATTGCTTCAACACCAGTCAAACTAAAAATATCTGAGTTTAGATATTACAAATTTTCCATTTTTATCCTGAATTGTATTTTAATGAAGCATTCTTACGTAACTATATTTGGCATTTATGAATCAACTAAAGAGATTACCCCATTGAGACAGCATTGAGGATATGCTAGGGAATAAATTTCCCATTAGGGAAAATTTTTTGTGAGTAGGCATTTGGTATCCATTTTCCTATATAACTTATATGTATCCGCTACAGTATGACAGAGGTAATGGTGAATCTCATTATTCTTATCTTTGGTGTGACGGAGTAATTCCCGAAAACACCATTTTTGGTAGATATAGTGGAGTTGGGCCGATACAAAACCATTTCGTATGGTAGCGCACGCTAACAACTGTGAAAAATTCATCTTTCATGTATGCATTTATTACTTCCTCTGACTATAATTATCCCTTTAGTTTTCACGATGCCGCGATAATTATTTAAACTATTTAGAATTCTACATACATATTAAATGTTTAGTTGTATAATTCATAATTAATCTATGTTAATAAAATCGTGCAAAAGAACGCCTCATACGAATTTCGGGGTGGATGTAAAATGTATTTGATTAGCATTCATTCATTCAGTCATTAACATTAATTTTACGCACTCTTTGGCATAGTATTAGAAGTATGTTCGATTAATAGTGAATGTAAGGTTTATATAGTATATAATTAATAAATGAACCTTCCTCAACATAAGGAGCACGACGTTTTGTGGTGAGTTCGGGCATGGATGGGACAAGCACAGCTACATACAGCTAGTCTAAGAATATTGGTAATTACAGACGCTTGCCATGGATGCTTATATTATATTTGTATCCGCGCGAGAAAAAAATGCCAACAGGAAACTTCCATCAAAAAGAAGTAAAGGCACGGTTGCTCCGCTGAAACAGATAATCCTCTTCTGAGGAAAATTAAATTCGCTCATCTAGGGCCACGTCAAGGAGTAGCATATCATCTATCTTAATGTTTGTGAGATTTTCTATGAAGGTTTTTATCGTGGCTAAAGATGTAAATGGTGTTTTTCTGGATTTCCGAGAAAGCTTCATCAACATAATAACAACCCCTCCACAACTTTGTATACCTCAAGAACAGTAAACGCCTGTACCACGGAGTAGGATATCCTACTCCGTGGCCTGTACAATCCGTGGTTTACCTCTTCGAGAGCTTCCCCTGTTGGATGCTACACTCATCATTGACAGAAGAGGAAAGAATAACTAGTACCGACTCAAAAGTAACGAATAACTCCAAACAGAGGAACGAGTAGTAACGAATACTCCAAAGTAACGATTTAGCCCACCACTACGCCAACACACTCTTACCAGGAAGCCGCTGTAAATTTATTGCATTAGCCGTGGCCGTGGTTTAATATAATTAATCCGTTGCTGTATACTCCCAACATTTATACTTTGAAATGAATTTCTAATGTTATTCTGAGCGTTTTACAATTTTAAACGAAATTCTAGCGTTGATTGTTATATATGTGCTGTTGGCAGTGTGTGTTGTACTGATAACGTTGGCAACCATGTTGTAGCAGATGGCACCAAAAGGGGTCGAATTCTGAGGTCGGAGGTTCATTTTTTAATGCAAGGAATAATAGCACATTCATATCTCTGAAACTTTGATATATTGTTAATCACTGTGTGCCCCTAATAATGCTAATAGTGAAAGTCGCGGATCTCACCTACTATCAGGGATATTAAATGACCAACTGGTAACTGCGACAAAACCGCATTCAGTGACTGATTCTGAAGTCGGAGGTTCATTTTTTATACAAGGAATACCAGAACATTCATGTCTCTGAAACTTTGATATATTGTTAAAAACTGTCTACCCCTCATAATGCTAATAACGAAAGTAGCGTATCTCACCTACTATAAGGGATATTAAATGACCAACTGGTAACTGCGACGAAAACCTTATTCAGTGACTGATTCGGAGGTCAGAGGTTCAATTTTTTATACAAGGAATACCAGGACATTAATGTGTCTGTTTAGGGTTGCTTAGCAAGGAAAGAATTAAAATCCAATATAAAACGTTTATTGTTGACGTAGGCAATTTCCAATAAACAATGGTAAAACCAGAACTGTCATGGCGGCGAAACCTCGAGTCGTTTTCCTTGTTGTCCGTTCACTTTGGAGTCAAGACGAAGACTGCCTAAATCCGTTACCTCTGTGGCGCCGCCTAGGCGGCCTCTCGCGGCAGAACGGTGAACCGCAAACAGTTGAACCTTACCGGCCGCCACACCACCCCCCCTGGCAGTAGGTGACGGTAAAGGATCTGGGCAAAAATGAGAAAGAGGTATGAATTCACAGAAAAAAATCCGCGAGATGTCCGGGAAACCGGACTCTTCTTCCTGTGCGCGTTGCGCGCTCGGGAGCTGGCTGGGGGTCTGACTCATCCGGGGAAGATTCCGGTAGGAGACTCGGTGAGGTCGGTGCAACGACGTCAGGGGCGTTATCTGTAGCCAGAAAAACGGGCTGCAGGCGATCAATGGAGACCCGCGCATCGCGGCCTCTGATGCGCACCACGTACGTTTTGGCGCCGCGCTCAAGAACTTCAAAGGGGCCTTCGTAAGGGGGCTGTAAGGCGCCTTTCGTGGTATCGTTCCTCACCAGTACGTGCGTGCACGAAACCAGAGGCTTGAAAACAAATGTGGGTCGTTCGCCGTGACGGGCAGGAGGGCGAGGAGACACGTTCGTCATGTGTCGCCGCAGTTGAACAACAAAGTTGGCCTGGTCCTCAGCAGTAAAAGCTCTTGTCGGAGGTGAGACGAAATCGCCAGGTAATCGTAACGGCTCCCCGTATACCAAATCAGCTGCCGTGCAGCCGAGGTTCTCCTTCCAGGCGCTGCGGATACCGAGGAGTACTGCAGGGAGGATGTCCACCCAGTCGACGGTGGCGTGGCAGCGTATAGCATCCTTAAGTTGCCTATGAAACCGCTCCACGAGACCATTGGCGGCAGGGTGGTAGGCGGTTGTTCGCAAATGCGTGGTGCCAGCCATCTCGGAGAACTTACGAAAGAGTTCGCTCTCAAATTGCCTACCTTGATCAGTGGTAACACGTAATGGCACGCCAAACCTTGCCGTCCACTCGCGAAATAAGGTTCGCGCTACCGTTTCCGCAGTAATGTCCGGCAGCGGGTATGCCTCCGGCCAGCGCGTAAACCGGTCGACACAAGTTAAACAATATCTCATACCCTGAGACACAGGCAGAGGCCCGACAATGTCCATGTGGACATGGTCGAATCTAGCACTAGGTAGGGTGAAATCGCCAGTTGGGGAGGAAACGTGTCTCGTGACTTTGGACCGTTGACACACTATACACTCACGAGCCCACTGCCTGCAATCTTTTCTCACCGAGGGCCACACGTAACGCTCCGCAACGAGCCTTGCAGATGCTTTGATGCCGGGATGGGAAAGGCTATGAAGAGAACGGAACACTTGTCTTCTCAGAGACGCGGGCACGAAAGGGCGGCTAGATGGTGTGGAAAAATCACAAAAAATGCTGAGGTCAGACTGCGGGACGGATACTTCTTTTAGGGAAAGGGAGGTATCGGAAAGAAGAAGACCGGCAAGCTCCACGTCTCCGACTTGTGCTCTAGCTAGCGCCTCATGGGTTACAGCCGCCGTGACTTCCTCCACCCTATAAAAGGCATCCGCAACAACATTGTCACTGCCGGAGACATGTCGAACGTCTGTGGTGAATTGACTAATGTAGTTGAGGTAGCGGAATTGTCGTGGTGAACATTTGTCCGCTTTCTGCCGGAAAGCAAAGGTTATCGGCTTGTGGTCGGTATAAATAACGAAGTGTCGACCTTCCAGCATGTGGCGGAAATGGCGGATGGCCTCGTATATTGCCAGCAGCTCCCTATCGTAAGGACTGTAATTTCTTTGGGCGGGGTTTAGTTTGCGGGAAAAGAAAGCTAATGGCTGCCAACCTTCGGGAGTATGCTGCTGAAGAGCCGCTCCCAGAGTGAAGTCAGAGGCATCTGTAAAGAGTGCCAAGGGAATATTAATATCCGGATGAGCGAGAAGGGCGGCTTGGGAAATACTGTCTTTGCACTGTTGGAAGGCCGTATGTAGCTGCGGGGTCCATGGTATACAGTCTTTGCTTCTTAATTTCCCAGCCAAAACATCGGACAGCGGGGCTTGAACCTTCGCGGAACCGGGGAGAAAACGCCTATAGAAATTGAGCATGCCCAAAAACTGCCGCAACCCTTTTATAGTTTTCGGGGGAGGGAAGGTTTTTATTGCTTCTACCTTATCTGGCAAGGGTTTCGTTCCTTCCGAAGACACGGAATAACCGAGAAACACCACTTCTGACTCACCAAACACACACTTGGCGGGATTGATTACAACTCCGTACTTCGCTAATCGCACGAACAGCTGGCGGAGATGTTCGGCATGCTCTTTCACTGACCCAGATGCCACAAGTATGTCATCGATATACACATAACAGAAGTCCAACCCACGCAAAACCTCGTCCATAAAACGTTGAAAGGTCTGGGCTGCGTTCCTTAAACCAAATGTCATGTACGGAAACTCAAATAGGCCGAATGGCGTGCTAATGGCTGTTTTGGCAATGTCGTCGGGGTGAACTGGAATTTGATTGTAAGCTCTCACTAGGTCTATGGTGGAGAACACTGTTTTCCCTCGGAGATTCTGCGAAAAGTCCTCAATGTGAGGTACCGGGTAACGATCAGGTACAGTTCGGGCATTGAGCGCCCGATAGTCGCCACAGGGGCGCCACTCGTTCCCTTTTTTCGGCACTAGGTGTAACGGAGAGGACCAACAACTTTCCGATACGCGAGCCGTTCCCGCGTGTAACATTAAATCAAACTCACGCTTGGCGATACGAAACTTGTCTGGGGCCAGGCGCCGTGGCTTGTGAGCTACAGGGGGTCCGGGAGTAGTGCGTATATGATGCACTGTCGAGTGAACGGGATCTTGGGGTGCTACGGCGGGGCGAGTAATTTCAGGATAATCTCGAAGGATGCGATGAAATTGGGAAGCACCACTGACGGATTTCACGTGAGTCACTGGGCCGCGCACCACACTACCGTCCACTTTTAGTGTCGTAACACTATCAACGAGGCGCTGATGCCGCATATCTACCAAAAGCCCGTAAAAACGGAGGAAATCCGCCCCGATTATAGGCTTGGATACGTCGGCAATGACAAAACGCCAGGAAAACTCCCGGCGGAGTCCAAAATTCAATGACAGTTCTACCCAGCCGTACGTAGGAATGACAGAGTTATTGGCCGCAAATAATTCGTACTGGGACTTGGTGCGCGGCCCTTTAATCAACAACTTGGGATACACACATAAATCAGAGCCCGTGTCGACTAAAAACTTACGTTTTGTGGTCTTGTCCGCGACAAATAGGCGGCCTACCGGCGGGCAGTAATCGGTTGCCGCGTCTACCGATTGCCCTAAGAGTTTCCCGACGTGTAGGTGCACGGCGGGATACAGGAGCGGGCATTAGCACCAAACTTAAAGTGGTACCAGCAGAGGCGGCCACGTTGTGCAACTGAAGGCGAGCGGCGGCCACCGGCCGGTGAACGCCTGCCGCTAGGGGGAGTGCGCTGGCCATCGGAGGGGGAGCGGCGGCGGAAGTTATTCCGGGAACGATCAGGGTACGGCGACCGGGAACGGCGTTCGTGGTCCGCGGTGGTCAAGGCGGCAACTTGGCGACTTAATTCTTCGACGCGCGAGAGCAGGGTATCCAAGACATCTGTCGGAGGAGCGGCGGCGATAGCAACCTGCGGTCGTGGCGCTACCTCGTGCACCTTATCCGCCACTGCTGCAAGGGACTACAAATCGCCGCCGTTGGCGATCAAAATCGCATGCATATAATTGGGCAAGCGACTTAACCACAACGACTTCAGAAAATCGTCAGGGACGACGGTCTCGGCGAGGGTTCGGAGGTGCCGGAGGAATTGCGACGGCCTCCTGTCGCCCATTTCCTCGTGCTCGAGAAGCTGCCGAATCCTCTGCTCGCGCGACGCCGAAAGCCGCCGTATCATCTTGTCCTTTATTTAGGCGTATTTTCCTTCCTCCGGAGGATGAATAATAATGTCCTCCACCTCAGCCGCGTACCGACTGTCCAGCGCGCTGATTACATGGGAAAACTTAGTTGCGTCCAGCGTCACTCCGCTTAAGTGGAATTGCCCCTCTAACTGAGCAAACCACAGTGCCGGTCGCTCGGGCCAAAAAGGGGGGGCGCGCACGCTAACGCGGTTAACCGCGTTACTGTCCGAATCAACCATTATCACACAGAAAAAAAAAATAGACACCTCTCGGGCCACGTGGCGGTAAAAGTCACTTTCGCACAAATAGTTCACCAACGGCTTGAGATCACGTCGGGGTCACCAGTTTAGGGTTGCTTAGCAAGGAAAGAATTAAAATCCAATATAAAACGTTTATTGTTGACGTAGGCAATTTCCAATAAACAATGGTAAAACCAGAACTGTCATGGCGGCGAAACCTCGAGTCGTTTTCCTTGTTGTCCGTTCACTTTGGAGTCAAGACGAAGACTGCCTAAATCCGTAACCTTTGTGGCGCCGCCTAGGCGGCCTCTCGCGGCAGAACGTTGAACCGCCAACAGTTGAACCTTACAGGCCGCCACAGTCTGAAACTTTGAAATATTGTTCATAACTGTCCACCCCTAATAATACTAATAGTAAAAGTCGCAGATCTCACCTACTATCAGGGATATTACATGACCAACTGGTAACTGTGACAAAAACCATATTCAGAGACTGATTCGGAGATCAGAGGTTCATTATTTTATACAAGGAATACCAGCACATTCATGTGTCTGAAACTTTGATATATTGTTAATAACTGTCTTACCCTAACAATGCTAATAAGGAAAAACGCGAATCTCACCTACTATCAGGGATATTAAATGACCAACTGGTACCTGCGACAAAACTGCTTTCAGTGACTGGTTCTGAGGTCTGAGGTAAATTTTTTTATACAAGGAATACAAGAACATTCATGTCTCTGAAACTTTGATATATTGTTAATAACTGTGTGTCCCCTAATAATGCAAATAGTGAAAGTCGCGGATCTCACCTAATATCAGGGATTTTAAATGACCAAATAGCAACTGCGACGAAAACCTTATTCAGTGACTGATTCGGAGGTCAGAGGTTCAATTTTTTATACAAGGAATACCAGCACATTCATGTGTCTGAAACTTTGATATATTGTTAATAACTTTCTACCCCTAATAATGCTAATAGTGAAAGTCGCAGATCTCACCTACTATCAGGGATATTAAATGACCAACTGGTGACTGCGACGAAAACCTTTTTTAGTGATTGATTCGGAGGTCAGAGGTTCAACTTTTTATTCCAAGAATACCAGCACATTCATATCTCTGAAACTTTGATATATTGTTCATAACTGTTTACCCCTTAAAATGCTAAATACGAAAGTAGCGTATCTCACCTACTATCAGGGGTATTAAATAACCAACTGGTAAATTCGACGAAAACCTTATTCAGTGACTGATTCGGAGGTCAGAGGTTCAATTTTTTATACAAGGAATACCAGCACATTCATATCTCTGAAACTTTGATATGTTGTTAATAACTGACTACCCATAATAATGCTAATAGTGAAAGTCGCGGATCTCACATACTATCAGGGATATTAATAATTAAATTAAATAATAAAAAATACGGTTTTGTCCCAGTTACCAGTTGCTCATTTAATATCGATGATAGTAGGTGAGATCCGCGACATTCACTATTAGCATTATTAGGGGTAGACAATTGTTAACAATATATCTAAGTTTCAGATACATGAATTTGCTGGTATTCCTTGTATAAAATAATGAACCTCTGATCTCCGAATCTGTCACTGATAACGGTTTCGTCACAGTTACCAGTTGGTCATTTAATATCCCAGATAGTAGGTGAGATCTGCGACTTTCACTATTAGCATTATTAGGGGTAGAAAGTTTATAACAATATATCAAAGTTTCAGACACATGAATGTGCTGGTATTCCTTGTATAAAAAATTGAACCTCTGACCTCCGAATCAGTCACTGAATAAGGTTTTCGTCGCAGTTACTATTTGGTCATTTAAAATCCCTGATATTAGGTGAGATCCGCGACTTTCACTTTTTGCATTATTAGGGGACACACAGTTATTAACAATATATCAAAGATTCAGAGACATGAATGTTCTTGTATTCCTTGTATAAAAAAATTTACCTCAGACCTCAGAACCAGTCACTGAAAGCGGTTTTGTCGCAGGTACCAGTTGGTCATTTAATATCCCTGATAGTAGGTGAGATTCGCGTTTTTCCTTATTAGCATTATTAGGGGAACACAGTGATTAACAATATATCAACGTTTCAGAGATATGAATGCGCTGGTATTCCTTGTATAAAAAAATGAACCTCCGACCTCTGAATCAGTCACTTAATACGTTTTTGTCGCAGTTACCAGTTGGGCATTTAATATCCCTGACAGTAGGTGAGATCCGCGTCTTTCACTATTAGCATTATTAGGGGAACACAGTTATTAACAATATATCAACGTTTCAGAGATATGAATGTGCTCGTATTCCTTGTATAAAAAAATGAATCTCCGACCTCGGATACAGTCACTTAATACGTTTTTTGTCGACGTTACTAGTTGGTCATTTAATATCCCTGATAGTAGGTGAGATCCGCGACTTTCAGTATTAGCATTATTAAGGGAACACAGTGATTAACAATATACCAAAGTTTCAGAGACATGAATCTGCTGGTAATACTTATATAACAAAATGAACCTCTGTCCTCCAAATCAGTCACTTAAAATGGTTTTGGTCGCAATTACCAGTTGGTCATTTAATATCCCTGATAGTAGGTTAGATCCGCGACTTTCACTATTAGCATTATTAAGGGAACACAGCAAGTAACAATATATCAAAGTTTCAGAGATATAAATGTCCTGGTATTCCTTGTATAAAAAAATGAACCTCAGACCTCGGAGTCAGTCACTCAATACTCTTTCTGTCGCAGATACCAGTTGGTCATTTAATATCGATGATAGTAGATGAGATCCGCGACTTTCACTATTTGGTTTATTAGGGGAACAAAGTTATTAACAATATATCAAAGTTTCAGAGATATGAGTGTGCTGGTATTCCTTGTATAAAAAAATGAACCTCCGACCTCAGAATCAGTCACTGAATGCGGTTTTGTTGCAGTTACCAGTTGGTCATTTAATATCCCTGATAGTAGGTGAGATATGCTACTTTCGTTATTAGCATTATGAGGGGTAGACAGTTTTTAACAATATATCAAAGTTTCAGAGACATGAATGTTCTGGTATTCCTTGTATAAAAAAATGAACCTCCGACCTCGGAAACAGTCACTTAATACGGTTTTGTCGCAGTTACCAGTTGGTCATTTAATATCGCTGACAGTAGGTGAGATCCGCGTCTTTCACTATTAGCATTATTAGGGGAACTAAGTTATTAACAATATATCAACGTTTCAGAGATATGAATGTGCTGGTATTCCTGGTATAAAAAAATGAACCACTGACCTCGGAATCAGTCACTGAATACGGTTTTTGTCGCAGTTACCAGTTTGTCATTTAATATCGCTGAAAGTAGGTGAATCCCGCGACTTTTATTAGCAGCATTATTAGGTGAAGACAGTTATAAACAATATATTCAAGGTTCACAGACGTGAATATCCTGCTATTCCTTGTAAATTAAAAATGAATCGGTTCGTGATTTTAGCCCAAGAAAATCTATACCCTCCGAATCAGTCACTGAATACGGTTTTTGTCGATGTAACCCGTCTGTCATTTAATATCTCTGAAAGAAGGTGAGATCTGCGACTTTTATTAGCAGCATTATTAGGTGAAGACAGTTATAAACAATATATTAAAGGTTCACAGACGTGAATATCCTGCTATTCCTTGTAAATTAAAAATGAATCGGTTCGTGATTTTAGCCCAAGAAAATCTATACCCTCCGAATCAGTCACTGAATACGGTTTTTGTCGATGTAACCCGTCTGTCATTTAATATCTCTGAAAGAAGGTGAGATCCGCGACTTTTATTAGCAGTATTATTAGGTGAAGACAGTTATAAACAATATATTAAAGTTTCAGAGACGTGAATGTCCTGCTATTCCTTGTAATTAAATAGAATCGGTTCCGTGATTTTAGCCCAAAAAAATCTATTCCCTCCGAATCAGTCAATGAATACGCTTTTTGTCGTAGTTTCCATTTGGTCAAATTATATCTGGGAAAGTTTGTAACTGACCCAAAGTGACAATAGTAACAATATATAAGCTAAATGCGGTGGTATCATGTTGCGTCTAAATGTTGGTAATACTGCTTTTCCTGGGATAAAATTTCCGGGGCCTAGGTAAAGGAAGTTATTATATTACGTTGTAACGCCATTAATAGTAGTTCAATAAAGATAAAACCAGCATACCATGATATTTTGAAATGTAATGTTTACTAATAACTACTATTTAGAGCTCATCCTACGAAAAATACGTGGAAATAAACGATTATATCCAATGACGTTAAGTGAATCCGAAAACTCGCATTCGCTTGGGATCTTGTAAGTTAAGTTGTAACATTAGGTAAATTACTTTCCAGCCCATATGCAATCATTTGTATTTACTCATAAACATTGCAATAACTTTCGAATTGGAAATTTTGCAAGGTGCACGCCCAAAATGTATCGTAATCATCAATATAAGAGTTATGCATGGTCTTGATTTAGACGCAGTTTCTTTGTAGAAGTCATCGGTTAGGTCTTTCTGAGTAACCAATCTGCCTTGTGAAAATGGTCACGTGACTTGTAGCTCTGAGAATCAGTCCCCTGGGTTCAAAGCTCTCCGGTTAATTACTGCTTGTCTCGCTTCAATACATGCTGCAGAATAATAATGACTTTCTTCAAGTTTTGCCCTTGACTCACCCTCTTTTAAGGTTGTGAGAGAAAAGCACCTCCCATAAGGAGAGACTGCTTTATAGTGAATCGCAAGATTCTCAGATTGAGAAATAATGCAGGAAATTTCACTGCTCTTGTAAAATCTCATCTCAAGTGTGAAGTGCGCATTATGGACCCTTTATATAAACAGTTCATCCACTAACTAAATATACAAAAAAAGCTGCGTTTTAACAAAATTGCTAGAAGAAAATGATTATAATACAGCAGATGGAATCTAGAGATCTGAAGAAATCACACAGGCTTCATTCACAAGATCAAACAAGTTTCAGGATGACATGAAGGATATTTCACGCTTGACCACATCCTATCGCTAAAACAGAAGGGACAAAATGTGGGAGGTGCACTCACATAGAACAAGTTTAAGATGTCCTTCTAATGTACTGTTAATATGTTCACGATCTAAAACATGCCTGGCATGGTAATTGTATGACAGTTGTCCCATAACCCCAAAACACGCCGTGCATGTTCAGTCCAAGTCTTTTCTCTATCACCTTCCATAGAGCATAGCACATGACTACAATTTTTCTGTTTAAGGGCACATATGAGGGAACTGCAGTAAAACCTCTTCCTCGCAATCTCCTTATGATTCTTTGATCATGGAGATATTACCTCTATGGCTGTGAGGTGAAGTGGTACATGGTAGGCAAATGAGAAACTGCACATGCACTGACATCAAATTGTGAACATGAAGGTTGAGCTTGGTTGAACTGTCACATTCACATCTGAAGTAAGCATTTGACACTTCCACACAATTCAAAAGGCATACATACGAACCTGTACATTCAACATGACTGAGATTGAAGTTGCTGACTCCAATCATATATACTAAGCTTAAATTTCTCAAATTTGTCTAAGTGATCAATAGGAAAGAACATATGCAGTCCTATGTGGATATTTCATCTTTAATAGTTCTGTTAAGCAAGTGGGTCCCCTCCCCTATCTCAAAAGTACCATTATGAAAGAAGTACCACGTACATTAGGAGGAAAACAGCAAGCTAAAAAAGCGTCCATGGGAAAAAAGACAACTGCTGTGCTCAAGGAAGATAGGACTCTCCAGAAAAGACTAGGAGCCTTCGAAGAATTGTGCTGCAGGAGGATGCTGAAGATAAAATGGAAGGACAAAACAAGAAAGGACCATATGGAACATGATAGAGTAGAAGAATAAGATGGTTTGAACACACCCTGAGACAAAATGAGTTTGTGAAGGACATAATTGAAGGTAAAATGGAGGGTAGAGCATAGGAAGAGATACCGGGAGATATGGGAACTAATATTAGATAGGGAAGGGTGGTGGGCTGCAATCAACCAGTCAGGATTGAACGACCAATGAGTGCTGTAAGCCACTTTCCCTGAAGTTGACAGTAGAACATCTGATTATTTAATTTGCTCCCAGGATGATGCAACATGAAAATCAACTCCGAGGAAAGAGCTCCCGATTAATGAACTGGCTAAATATTGGTCCACTGAATTTTGTTATACATATGTTTTACTGTACTCTATGGAGGAAGTTGTTCCCATAAAATAACTTGAATTGCACGTTTAATTGCAAATAATAATGTTCTGAGCTTTCTGCCGTGAACAAGGCTCTTGCACCAAACATATTGTTCCATCCCATGCTGGAAACCTTAGGATGCATGAATTGGAATTTCCATGAATTCCAGAATCTTGACAGGGGAACAGGGAAGATGATGACAATCTTCAAAGTCTTCACCCAAAATCTTGCATTGCCAGATTGCATCTCACTCACAATGCAGGTGGCTGGTCTGTTGAGCCTAGAGTGCATCCACAATATGGTTGTCCTAGGTACAGCATGCCAGGTGCTCCAAAGCACAGACACCTTGCTCACCTGATTACATGAGTGTATGGGAGCAGGGATTTCTCTAACAGATGACAGCGGATGACACTAGTCTGCAAGGTCATTAAATATCAACTATATTGTATCAATAGAGCATTGAATACATGAAATCCAACAACCCTGCCAGCTTAAGAGTTAGGCCTGCTATCCAATTGTAGTGACAACGAAATATCCAGTCTATCTGTTCATTTTGTAACCCAACAACCATCCGGAGGCCCAGGAAATCCGTTAATTTAGAGAAATTAGTGAATTAAAAAATATAAATCATAGTCCAACAATATGAAAACACAAGCCATGTAAGAAAAGTAAATATTGACAAAAACAGAAACTAAGAACACTTAGAGAAAATCAACATTCAACAATGCAAAAACGAGGGATGCCAGAAAGAGAAAACGAGCTACAGGAAGGAGAAACTAAGGATAGGAGAGAATGAGACAAGTCAGTTGAAGGGAACAGACGTAAAGGGGGTGAGAGACTGAAACCAGAGAAAAGCGGCGTGCGGTGACATATGGTAGAAGAAAGCAATATAAAATGGCCGTGGAAACAGCGACAGTGATTTTATTACAGCAGAACTTTACATGAGGACGACAAAAGATTCTAGCTGACTGACTACAAAGGTAGCGAAGCCTGTTCATACGCACAGATGCCAGGGACCCGAATAATAATTGAAATCGTGAATAACACATAATACCAATTAGAAAAGAACTCTTACGCCAAAGTAATTGACCTAATCTTTAAGAATAGACTCTGGTTTCAATCCTATAACATCCTGCACCAAGTACATTTTGTCTGTTTAAGAAAGGTCTATGGTGATTAACTGATCATTTTAATAATCAGGGGGTAAAAATTTACACGTTTAACTCAAACACTTTTTAATTGTATAGTAAATTGAGCCCAATACTATTCTGATTAACCATTGATTGCTTTGGTGTTTAAAGTGAGTCTCTTGACAATAAATGTGTTCCGCTTTGAATTAATTATATGTTGAACATGTTATATTTGTATGTTTGTCGTACCTGTTCAGTTTAGGAGGTAAGTTGGTTAACATTCGCACCACAACATGTGGGGGGTTTAAAAAATAAATAAAGAAAGGAAGAGGGGGTTACAATTTAAGGCAGACATCCTTAACTCTCTTAGTGCCGACTCCTGCCAGTGGTACTACCCAGAAATGTAGAGGATAATTTAATGAAATGTATCATCAAAGGAGAAAAAAATATTATGAAGTTACTGTTTGAGATATGCACACGCAGTTCATTTTATTGTGTATAAAATGAATTAGGTAACGATTGTTAGACTTTCATTGGGCCTAAAAAATAATTGTAATTACATTGGTGTACTAAAAACGAACAATATTTGTGCATGAGCTGATACATCGGCCCACCACACTTTACGCCCAAGATGCAAAAGCCGATATATAGGCCCACATCACCAAGAGGGTTAAGATCAAAATTGAAAAAGCCAAGCAGAAAGCTTTTCTCAAGGTGCATATGGATAAGCCCATACACGGATGTTTTTTTTGAAACATGGAAAAGATGGGCTATCTAAGCTGACTTTGCCTTCCTACACTTGTCTGAAGGCCAAGGCTTTCACCCTCATGTGCAAGGCAAGTAAAATGTACTGGATTAAGTTCCTTCTCACAAAGCCTATGTCTACTTATATGTATGACCAAACAGGTGAATAAAAATTGATATAAATAATAAAAAAGGATGTGAGGGAGGAAGGTTGGAGAGAAACCCGGCATCGGCCTGCTCTTAATTAAAGGCACCAAGGGGGCCACTGTTTAACATCTCATCCAACAGACGGAGTACAGTACCCTCCACAAGCCACTTAAGTAGGTATCTGGTTTTCAGTAGAAAACTACCTCACTTCATTTACTGCTGCCTTGTAATCAAGGCTGAGGCTACAAATAAACCAGATGAAGGTCATGCCAAACTTGGCTCCACAGCTGCATAGTGCAGAATGAGTCCTCTCTGGCTGCAGTTATTATACTAAGTCAGCATATATAGCTCAGCACGGCTCTGTAAGTGCTATACTTTCACCTTAGACACCATTATGATACTGACTAAAACCTGTGCTGCCCTTTCCCCTGGATATTGAGTCTGTTGTGGAGAACGATAAACGCACACACTGGAAGAACTCTTTCTTTTCACCAACAGGCAGCTGGAGGTGACCAAGCCTGATATTGTTTTCCTCGACCACCTCTCACATTCAATGCTCATGATGAGTTTTTGGATGCAAAGGAGGTGAAAAAACTAACTAAATATCAACACATGCATATTGAACTTTGGTAAATGTACCCCTGACACTCAGTGAAACTGGTAGTAAACATTATAGCTGTACTTGATGGTGTTAAGGACTCACTGCAAGAGACCTTAAAGCTTATTCCATCCAGTGTGTTACAAGCAGAATCACTGGTGGCTCATGGGCAAAGGCCGCCCTCATTGAGTACTCCATGTACTCTGCACACATGGCCCAACTACAGCATAGTCACTAATCTGAAGGGCATCAGACATGGTAACATACACCACAACTTCTACCAAATACTCAGCCATTATAACAGCAATGAAACCGGATGCTTGCCGGGGACTTTTGAGGGGAATGTTACTTAAGTACTCAATAGTAATAATAATGAAGAGGCACTTAGATGTTAAAAAATTACGTGGGGGGAGTGAACAATTTAATAACTACAGCAAAACGAAGTGATGTTTTAATACATCAAAAAACTTTTCTTTCTCTCCCTACAACATTTGAACAAGGGTGATTATAGGAAGACTCATAAGCCTGGGTAGGAAGAAAGAAATATTGCATGATTTGAAAGAGGCAAACAATGTAAGAATAAAATTGGATTTAATACTGGGAAACCATTAGCTTCATGAACAAGAGACAGAAAAATCCCAATGGTTTGGAAATTATATGCAGGACTGTTCATAGACCTACCATTTATTTAAACTTCTATGTTCATATAAGGTTCCAATTCCCTGGTAAAGAGAAAAAATTGATAATATGGTGATTTATTCGCCTATTTTTGCAGTTAATTCAAAATCATTCCAAGAATCGACACAAAGACTGATTCTCATAAAATTGACTTAATCATTTCTAGAATACTGTATAGTTCATATACAAGCTACAGAAATAATTCACAAAATGAGTCAATAATTTATAATAAAAAACTATATGATTTCATATGATCTTGACTCAAAAACTTAACATCTTAGGAAAATAATTTTCGAAGTAGAGGACAGTTGAAACATGAACGCAATTTCATCTTGATCAACACAACATCATTTCATTATATAGGGTGAATCAGTAATTCTATAAAATATTGCTCCTCGAGTACGACAATATGTTCTATTTAATGATTGAAGAGCCATGCTTTTCAAAGCAGTTTCCTTCAACTTCTACAGTTCCCATCAAATCCAAATTTCATAAATATACTATTTCCAATTTAAGTCATGTAAAACCTAAAATATCCAGCCTAAAAAAACTATCACTTTAAAATTATAAGTCATATCAGAAGAATCTGTTTTAAGGAAGAAAAAGCTGCATGAGGAAAAAAAACAAGATTTATCAAGTGTATACTGGATTTGAGCAAGGTACTAAATTTAAACTTGGTTGATAACCACTTAGCTTTAATTTACAGGTTATGAAATTAAAACAAAATATGTTAAATCACAAAAATGTTCTGATCATCATGTAGCACTAACTGAGAATATAGCAGCTCGTTACAATGTTGCAAACTAAACCCCAACAAAATTCTAAAAACAGTATAAATAGAAAGATTAATTTTTTATAGCAATCTTCTTCCCATGACATGGAAATCCAGTCAATTTTAAACACAAGATTAATATATGTACAGTATCTAGCGAATCAAAATGACGTTGAAAAAAATCTCATTCAAATTTAGTGCACAGCCACTCAAAGGAAGCAAGTTGGGCAATTCCTACCTAATGATAAACACAGCTGCTTCATTTTTAAAACAACCACTGAAGCAAATTTTGGCTCATTAGACATATTATACTTCCCTTCTAAAAAATTCCACTCACTTTACATGCTTTGAATCATTTTTATCTATTGTTTTTTTAACTGCAAATCCAAAGATTTTAAGTTTCCCGGGCTTTTATTAGCTTTCCAGTTTTAACAAACAATTCCGATGCAGTGAGGTTAAGCCAAAACTGGTTTTCATTAAGTTTTTTCCTCACCACCATAATGATCAAGCCTTCCCTTTTCTTCCAACTTTAACTTCCATATCAAGAAAACTTCCATTCATTGGAGAGTCAACACAGTTCTCAAACACCACATCCAACAACATTCCTTTTTTTGTGCTGCACCAGCTCTCTTGTATCGTCTTTCCGTGAATATGTCGACTCCACCGTTCCCACTTGCTCAAGTTTTCACTCATCACTAGTATGTAGTATTAACTCCAATGAAGATTATTATTTATTTATAACCTTGGGGAAAAAAGTCATCAAGACTCCTCTTTTACAATAAAGCTACTGCCATTCTTCTTTTTTTCTTTTGGTCGGCCAGCACAGCAATCCCATGGATGCTCTTAACTGAGTGATATCTGGGATTGGGCCATCAAAAAATGTCAGAAGCGGGGCATTCATTAAGAAGAAGGTAATTGAAGGAAATTATTTCAATAGACCAGGAATAATAGCAGCAGTTAAGTTCATCAATGCACGTGTGAGGATGGGAAATTTATGCAGGAGGGACGGGATGTCTTAGCAGATTCATTTTCTTGATAAAAACATCAGAACTTGAAACCCTCACTAGGTATGCTGGTATTTGGATCAAACCGGTATCCTCCTTCAGCTGCATCTGGTGTAAGATTATAGTCATCATCACCCTGAGGAGAAATACAAGAAGTCTCTTAGACGTGGATGACATTAAGAAAAATGCTCTGGGCAAAACATAGTTTGATTCAGCAGCAATATGGAACAAGCATTATTTCCAATGACTATTTGTCATAGTTTACCCATTTTCATAAACACACTGGAAAAAACTTCTGCAACATTGTTTTATGATAATATTTCCAGTTAAAATTTTTTGGATATTGGCAAGACCAAAAAAATTACCTCACGATTCAGCAGATGACACCATTATTGATACAAACACTTCTATGTTATTAGTTACGAGGTGTGTCTGGAAAGTAAGCACCATTTCATTCTACAGCTGTTACGGCACTCAGCAAGCGCCAACTAGTCTTCCTGGTCCATTTCCTTTTCTCTGAAGCCATTACAGTCAATTTGTGTTGCTTTACATTTGCTGTGGTTGTTCAATATGTTTGAGATGAGAGAACGACCCATGGACTGTGAAATTTTGTCCATGTTTTTAGAAGGCAAGGAACGAGAGGCCTGCCAAAATTCACTGTCAAATCATTATGAATAATGTTTAAAGTGTAATGCATAATGGTGTGTAGAGGAAGAGGATTAAAAAATTCAACGAGGATGAACATATGAGCACAATGAAGCACTGAGTGGGCCTTCTGTTTTCAACGATGATTGGTCAGGCAAGTTGATGAAAAAATTCTTTAGACTCAGTGCGGAAGCTTCCTGATGAAATTCTACAAATTTCAGCAACTGTTTCGTACAAGATTTTTACCACCCACTTAAGTTTCTTCAAGTTATCAAACCTTTAGTTTATAAAAATGGCAACAGACAAAAAAAAACCATGTGATTTATGCATGAACCATGCTTAGTCACACCAGAATATAACAGCAGTTAATAACTGTTGAGACAGATGAAACCATCAACGTGGTACGATACTGTGAGACTGGAAAAATTACATCACACAATTCAAAACAAATAGAGAAGAATTCTTAATGTACAAGCATGACACTTCATTGGTGATAGTATTGAATGTGAAGATGCTAAAAATGTTGTGGAGCTATGAGAGTCATCACTGGCGTACACTCCTTGAGGAAGGTATTAATAAGTTGGTTACGCACTATGACAAGTGTCTGAATGTAGGAGGAAGCTATGTAGAAAAGAAGTTATAGGAATAACTTTTCTTGTAAAAATAAAATTTGCTTGAACAAATGTTTAATACTTTTTTCTAAATAGCACTTACTTTCCAAACAACTTCAGAGTACTAACAAATGGTAGATTATTTCTCACATTACACAGCAGGTCTGAACCCCCACCTCCATCAATGTTTGAATGCATAACTCACTTGTTTCCAGAAACCCAGGAGGCAATTATGAGACATGCATGCAAATGTCAATGCAGAGTCTTACCAGGAGAATGAACCAAGAAGAATTAACTTCTATAAATTCTAATTCAAGCCAAGATATAAGATAACGAATGCCAATAATAATACAAGTTACAAACAGGTAATCTAAAGTTAAAAACAAATAAAAAATTGTTTCAAATAATTCTTTTAATTACTACCAATCACTTCAGTAAACCAGTAGTTTGGTAGAGGAGCTAAGGCTAAAGGAGGCTTCACCATAACAAACTCAACTTAGAAAACTTGCAGTCACTACTGAACCATGTACACTATTCAAAATTAAGGTACAATTTAGATGCATGCTTCCCAACATACCAAAATAAAGTCTGCAATCACTTACCGAGCCAGAGAAATAATTTCCAATAATATCATACGCTAGTTTATATATGTCCACATTTTCATGGTTTTGGAGTTCTTCTATCTTATCCAGACCTGTAACATGAATAATAATAGTATGTCATTATTAGATAATATTGTTTTATAAAACACTTACAGGTTAAGAATTGTACATAAAAAAATACAAAACAGCATAAGATTTAAAATTACATAAATGCAAATGATAATGGAAATTCCACTAAAGATATTTATTAGTCATGATCAAGGTTTCAATACTGTCACCATCAAGTCAATGACCTTATATCCGAGGATGGTGCTGAGTTGAAACTTGATTCAACTGCAAATGTTAATCATGTTTGGAGAGATGTAGAGCAGAGAAGTCAAACTTGATGCTTAGGAGATTGACTTTTCGACAAAAATATTTTATTCAAAGAACTATGCATTACTGCTCAATTGACATTATTTTGACGCACATTGTATGCTTAAAAATATTTTTTTAAATGAATAATATAAGTTTATATAAATCAAGTACCTAGATCACAAGCTATGAATACCCTCAGTAGAATTTGGCTAAAAGGTTTACTTCTATATTTTATGGAAAAGTTTCACTTGGTGCAGCCTAAAGCCAATTACTTGACTCCTCATATGAGACAATAAAAAGATAGTGATAGTAAAAAAGAATAAGAGGATCAAAAACCTTCCATTCATATTTCTACTGAACTTCACTGGCAGATGCCATTTTCAAAATGAGTTTTTCATTAGAGAGTCTAGTTCTCAGGGAAGATCCTCTCTAAATAGATACAAGGGTTTCATGGAAATGAGTCATCCTTATGAAGACTAGGTGAATCTTCCATTTCAAGGGTGAAACACATGCCAGTATATGTAAGACACTGCATGAGATGAATCTCATCACACCCAAATGGAATAGCACACAAATATGCAGGACAATATGTATCAACACCCCCAGGCATAAGTTTATGAATTCATTTCTTAATAGGCCTTCAAGGATAGAACCAAGATACATCTTCCCATTTTTTAACAAAAATATTACATGTCTATACTAAAAAAAGGCAGAAACCATGTCAGAAAAGACATTTTCAGATTGCAGAGGTTCTTATTGCCATGGTCGCACACTAGCAGATAATAAAAATCCTATTTTACTAAGTGGCACATGAAAGATAGAACACTGGAGCAACGGTTTATCCCTAGAATTACAAATGAAAGAAAAAAAGTTAACTTCACCAAAAATACAACATTTACAATGGAAAAGTACACTTGTCCAAGATAGATAAGAAAACCAAATAATTAGTTCATCCCACAACAATCCACCACCTTTGGATTCAGTCATTCCTCAACTATTTCAGAGAATTTATATAATTTCTTAAATCATATTACTGAAGTGACTCTGTGTGTCAGTACGTCCCAAATAGCTCCTACTGTCGGCATCGAAATGATATGCCGCTGTACTTTGAAAATGTATATCTTGGTACATATAAATGCTAGTGCGATACTTTATACACCAATTTAAAGACAATTATATTGCAATTTCAGCAGTATTTTTTATTATTTGATAAAATCAAAAATGGAGACACATTAATGCAATAATCTACACCGCACACCCTAAATTTAGCAGTTTTGTCAGCTACATGAACTTTGTAACTCAGTCTAGGGAAAACTATGTGATCTACAGCATTGACTTTCCACGAACAGTTGCAAGAATTGTTAGAGATACATAAAATGGCAAGCGCAAATTTTTATAACGCATCCTTTGTTCCAATAAACGAAATTGTTTAAACATTATCTAGTCCCACAATTTGCACTGTATTAAAAAATTAAAGCCACGGTAAAACCTTTTTATTCATTTGAAAATTTTCTATGATCCGAAAATAAACGATTTATGCGTAGTATAGACTATATTAGAGAATTCTGAAAATATGCAGGAGTGAATGATTGCTGCTTTGCCACTTCTAGCGCGCGCAGCTCAAAACGGATAATTGGACAAGCGGGGTGAACTGCAACTGAATCATTTTGCATCGAACTATTGAAAATTGATGGTACCAGTGTCGACATGGAAGAATGCTGTGGAGCATTTTGAAAAAAGTGGAGTATTATTGGATCAAGGACAGGTTGGTGGAGGAATTCATGGAACCTATCGTCATAACCTTGGGAGAAGAAAGCAGTGGTACTTGCAGCAGCAGTGATGATGATTACTTAGGATTTACAATGTTTTACAGTAATAAACACTTTTACTCATTTTATTTTCCTGGCCCAAGATGAATACAAGTGAATATCAAGATTCTCTACAATTTTTACTTTGCTTGTATAAACTGTTATCCTCACATGTCATGTTTTTGGTTTAGCACTTTTTCCTATAACCATGACTTCGCATTTATGGGTTCCGGGAGTATTGGCACAGGCCGCGATTGTGAGTCTTGCCATAGATTCTTTAGCTCTGGTCGCTGTCTTCCTGTCACTGCAAACATAAGTTTCCGAGGAAGACAGCGCCAGAACAAACCAGTCTCATCCATGCTGTAAATCTGATCTGGTGAAAGATTGTTCCTCCACCAACTTTCCCAGCTCATTGACGTACTCTTCAGCAGCATCATGATCTGCTGAAATTTTTTCTCCTTTCTTCTTTCTCTTTTCTTCTTAATTGGGTAACTTTCAGATACCGAATGCCATGCCGATATTTAAATTTCTGCAGCCACCCTGTTGTATACTCGCACAGTGAGGTGACATTAAGTTGCTTGTGGAAATAATTAGCTTTTTCTATTATGATTCCATCAGAAATTGGGATGCCTTCACTTCGTCACTGCCGGAACCACTCATGCACCACCTTGTCCAGTTCATTGTTACTTGGCCCACGTAAATTGTTTCTTCTTTTGGCAATTCCGGCCAATCAGTCAGAGTGCAATGAATAGCAAAATTTTCTCCCTCTGTCCCTTGATGTCGTAAATGGTCAATTGCCCGACAGCATACTCCTGACGAAGCTGTGAAGCAGTGACCCCTCGGTCCAATTTTCGCAGTAACTCCACTTTTTGTTGAAGAGAGAGAGTTTATCTCTTTCTCTTGGAGCCTACTCCTGCTTCCACAACCCAAGTCTATTGCTGGAGTTTTCACTTCACGACACAACCTTCTGAACGCTATCTTAAAGCAACCAACAACAACTAATGCTGAAATGAACTGAGTTATTTTGTTTCACGAGAACCCTTTTCAAATATTTTGGGGGCTGAGAGGCCAGCATAAAATTTGTGGGGGTGACAGTCTTTACAGCGTAATACATTGTGAGTAATTTTGGCGTGCGTAGTGCACAATGCCTTTGAGAGGGGGGTGGGGTGGAGCCTGGCATCCTCAAGTTGTTCACCTGGGAAGTCCACATGACTCATTCTGAAAAAAGCCCTCTAGGCTATGGGCTTCGCTGCGAGAGTCGCCCGCCATGAAGATAAAAAACGTAGAATTCCTCTCCAAGATGATTGTCGTACAATAAATGAAAAAAGTAGGTAATCGCATTCACAGGAAGGGAATAAACAGTGGTATTCATGTGCCACCCATTTTTCACAAAACCGCCTATCCCCTACGATACATTGTGAGTAACTTTGGACGTGCGGTGCACACAATATAAACTTTAACCCACCTTCATTCCTCTCGCTGTGAAATTGTGAAAGCTCGTGGAATTGGAGTCGTATGCTGATGCCGTGGACGCTGTTGCGCAGAATTACCAGTAGACGCATTCCAAATTCACGAAATAAGATATTCTATGGTTGAAAAGGGCGCATTCATTGGCTGGCTACCGTGGTATTGACACGAAGCCACACAGGCTCTGAAGCAGCAATTTAACTGTTTACATAGCCGCATTTTCGGTGGCACAACTTAAAAAAATCAACAATTCGCAAAATTATTATAAATTTCGGATTATCGACCTACTATTGTACATCATGTACGCAACTTAATAATATGCTTAAAGGGAGGTTTTACAAAAAAAGAAATCTAAACCTCACTGAAAGACTTCCATGAAGTACCTTTTTATGGAAAATAAAATCAATACAAAAATACCAACCTTGGCATTCTTCAATCAAATTAGTTATCTGCTCCAATCTAGATCCCGCTATCTTAAGGATGTTATTTATTCCATCTAGTACCACTTGGATGACTTGTGTATCTTTACAAGCCAAAAGATTACAAAATGGTGGTATGACTCCTTCTTCTATTAAGTAGGCAACTTGATCCCGATTCCCACTAATCGTTAAGTTACTGATAGCCCAAGCAGCTTCCTTTTGAGTCTGGAACTCTCCCTAAAATACAAAAATACATCATTATCTGATTAAAGAGGTATGTTATATTAGAATACTAGTATACTTGCACCATTAAAAAAAAGGAGGAAAAAAAAGGAGGGAAA
Source organism: Ceriagrion tenellum (assembly GCA_963169105.1). Taxonomy (NCBI): domain Eukaryota; kingdom Metazoa; phylum Arthropoda; class Insecta; order Odonata; family Coenagrionidae; genus Ceriagrion; species Ceriagrion tenellum. The sequence goes on from OY720643.1 coordinate 90,590,624, forward strand.
TAATTGGTACTCCTTTTTTGCAATTGGAAAATTTAAAATAGATACATTATAAAGAGAGGAAGGACATATCCTACATTGTCAAAAATCTAATACAGTAAGTTCTCAATTCACATCGGAGATGTGTTCAAGAAGAGCAACATAAGTCGAAACATTGTAAAACAGATCCAGATATTTGTGACCTCTTTAATCCCCAGATAAATCAAGGCGTTCATTTCAAAATTCGTTTTTTTACCTTCATCTTGGAAAAAATAGCTATTTCAGATAAGATGATTATGTCTCAGTCACCAAAAAACGTATGCATATGCACATTTGGTCTATTTTATTAATAATAATAATAATAATATTTATTTTGTCCAAGGATCACAATATTACAACAATTAATCTTTGATATAAGGCACATCATTTACAATCAAATATAGAATCAAAACAATACAATTATAAAAAAAGAAAAGTGTAAATACAATACTAACAATATGAGAGCTGCAATAAAAATACTATACCCTAGACATGTCTTAAAAATACTCACTGACAGAGTAATACCATTTATCACATAAAAAGAATTTGAGTTTTACTATTAAACTATTAATACCGTTAATGTTTTTCAAATCAATAGGTAGCTAATTATACAGTCTCAAATCCATTTCTCGGGTCCTAACATAGCAGTATTAGAATTAAACAGGGAAAAATTTTCCAACGACCTTTGTCAGCATAGACGTAACATTGAGCCCAGATATAAATTGAAACGACACATACTGAGAACTTACTGTACAGAGAAGACCGTCACAATCTTTCCTTCAGTAATACTAATAGGAAGATAAAAAAGTCTTCACTTAAAAAAAGTCTACATTCATTAAAACAAGAATAGAAAAATGTAATTCATAAAAACAAACCTACTTTCACAAAGAGAAAAATTGGAAAACGAAGCAATTATCAAAATTATTACTTTTTGAAATGAATGCTTCTGAAGGACTCCAATTAAATATATGTATCCAAAGACTGACATGTTCAAGGTATTTTTTCGCTGACCACAAAGTGACTTTCTTTTGGAATTGTTATGAAACAAAAATTGATGAAAACTTCAATAAAAGAAAATGAATAAAATATCACAAATGCACACCTAAGTACCAAAGAGCACTGGACATGAAGAAATACAGATTTCATAAGAAATACTCACCTTGCTCAAATTAGTAATGATTTTAGGCACTAGGCCTGCATCTATCACAGCCTGGACCTGTACTTGATTTCCAGCAGTAATATTTGACAAGAACCATACTGCTTCCTAAAATTAAAAACAATGCACTTCATTACAAATTTTATGTTAATAGAAAACTTATGGTGACATGTCATTATTTGTAATGGATGCAAATACAAATGTACAAAACTGCACACGTATGGTATCCTCGGATACCTGGTTATAAGCAATGAGCCAGCTGCAACCTAAGCAAAATGTCTTCAGCGCATTAATTCTGGTTCTTATGTCAATTATATTAAGGACGTAGCTTGGGGTCGCCATAGACCTTAAATTGCACATTCCTAGACTATTCCAGGTTGATCAAGTCAAAATATCAATTTCATTTGAAGAACATTTTAGTTAAAGGTCGACAATTTGAGCTCAACACATCCATGCTTCCTTACCATTTCATGATAACAAAAGGAATTAAAATCAACTACATGAAAATATGCCATGTCAAATACAGTGGCATGACACAATTGATTAAGCTCCGAAGAATGCAATGCTGTGACCTAATTATATGTTGTATCAGCTACCATACTACTGGCACATGCTCAGAGGAAGATTACCCTTTTATTAATCTACATAAATCCCTGTGCGTCACCGCATAGGTGTATAGCAGGGGGTGTTAGCTCACCAGCCTTGTAAAGATGTAAGGTTTTGGGAGGTGAAATGTTGAGTGACACTTAGGCTTGGTAACCTCTGAAACACACCAGTTCTGAATTTCTCAAGCAAACTAAGCCCATTGTTTAGCCTCCGAGTCTCTAAGGGCTCCCACCTTAATCCCTCAAAAAGTTGTGAGACACTAAATGTTCGCTCATAGCAGTTTTTAACAAAGGATGCTGCTTTCCTTTGTATACGATTAATTTTTTTGGTAAAAGCTATTTGACCAGGGTCCCAAATGCTCGCAGCATCTTCCAGATGTGGCCTAACCAGAGAAAAGTAGCATCTCTTTTTTACTTTTTCACCTGAGGACCTTTAATTAATATTCATGACTGGTTCTAAAACTGTCATAAGACTACTGGCATGATAAATACAATCACTGATTGACATTCTTTCAGAGAAGGATAATAGTTTAATTCCATCGCTTCACATCTCTGCCATCAGTTCACCTGTTGACATTGGATATGATTGATAGGCCGTGCATAGGCATATGCAACAGATAATTGTATTGAGGTTCCTTGAACTTAACAGCATGAATAACCCAAAAATATGCAATATATTATGAGTTTTAAGCATGGCAATCTGTGTGCACCACCACATAGCATAACAGCAGCAAGTCACTTAACTAAAAGTAACAGCTTCTCTGCTGACCACAAGGCTTCAAATCACAATAAGCGCAACTAAATTGTACAATTTGTTCAATTGGTACAAATATTTTATAGTTGAAATTATTGGTAAATATTAATTAATTTAACTAATATCCAAGTAATATAGAAAATATTCTAACCAAGTGCAGAGTCTAGTATCAAAATCTTTGAAAACAATGGTTATGAATAAGTTATACTTTTTGTTTCTCCTATTATGCACGTGGTCATATTCACAACCCTGCTGGACTATTGGTGCTGCCAAATCAAATATTTATGGATCATTAGGGCACAACCATATTAGGTTAATGCATTCAAAGCAGGAGGCGGTTCTGTATTAAATATCAGTCACAGTAACAACTTCATAATTTGATTAAAAAAGCACATTGAAGCTCTCAACACGTTTTTATGAAACCACCCCAGTGATTTTGCATAACTACCCCAGAAATAATTATATAAAATCTGGGAAAATTAAGGAGTCACATTTAAATATCATTAAAAAAGCATTCCTGAATTTCTCCTGTAGGAAGAATTCCTGAAGTATATAGCCGTTTCAAGGATGGTAGGCCACTCTGATTCCACAGTACGCTGGATGTACATACAACTTTGAAAGATATGATTACAATCAAAAAGCAATGCAAAAGCATCAAAATTAAATTATTAAATGTACCTTGCATATTTTTTCCTTGTTATGGGATAGCAGGCCAGGGAAATGCGACAGAGCATCACAGTTAAGCACCACCTGAGTTTGTTCATCAGTGCCAGTTACAATATTACCAACTGCTCTGAGAGCGGCTGTTTGTACCTAGAAAGACAAAAAGGGATAGTTGAAAAAATGAGACATTAACCATGGTTAAATGCATCTTGCCACATCAATTACTCATACAGTACATGAGCAAACATTTCTGTTTTCCTCAAAACTAACAAAGGCTAACTAGCACAACAGTATTTCCATTTAAATAATGAATCCTCTAGATCTTTCTTACAACTTACCATTCAGCTTTTTTTACTGAATCTCCTGCATCTCTATTGACCATCAACAATTGATCCAAAACCAATAAAAAACAATTTCGAACCAGCTTAATTAATTTGAAAACAAAATTTATAAAAAATTATTAACCATTAAACAAATACAGTGAAACTTCTCCGAATTCAACTTCCCACCATGTGGATTAAAATTAACGTAGTTCACAAAATTATCTTTGGAACATTAATTACGTGTGCAAAAGTTGAAGTATTTGTTTACACACACACAAACGAACACCGGAGTCCACCTCCAACAGGCATGAAACTGTTAGAGGAAGTTCATCCATACTGGGAATGATCAGTTACAGGAATACTTTACCTCACTTGAAATTTTAACGAAATAATAGATAGTATTGCATATTAAGATAGGGAAGTTTATGATTAGGGAACTTGTCTCAACCACTTAATTAGTAACTCAAAAAACTGGTATATTATGCCAAAGATCACTCTTCCTAGGCACATGGAGTTGTCTTTTGGGGTGACTCCAGTGCAGCAATGAACGCATTATCCATGCAAAATGCATACACGTCTGCAAAGGCAATCAGGGCCTAAGGAAGGCCACTGAATTATTTACTACAGATTGCCAATAAGAATAAATAAGAAAGCCACTGTGGCTACTTTTAAAATAAAACTAAAGGAACTATTACTTCAAAAATGCTACTATAACATTTATGAGTTACTAAGCAATAAGTTGTAACTATACAAATAGTGATATTCTTGTGTGTGTTTGTTTGTATTGACTATTATATGTCGGCCCTGGTGGCGGCAGGGTCAAGTCCTCGCTTGCTAACCCGAGCGTCGTGGGTTCGAATCCCACCTGAGTAGATTATCCACTGCCCAGGACATGGATGCTTGTGTGTGTCAAAATGAGTTAATTGTAAGAGAGGACTGTACAGTCCTAAATTCGCTTGAAATAAAGACAAGTTATTATTATTACTATCCGACCATGTTCTACGTCATGTAACTAACTAAAATGAGAAAAATTATAAAAAACTGAGCATATGATGATGCATTCAATACATTTATCCTACGCCATACTACAGGTTCATTACGATTAAACATCAATTTTCTTCACAATAACATGTCAAAGAGAGCATTCTGTTCGAAAATGGCAAAAAAACGGCACTTTTTTGTTCTCACCGGAATAAAAATTAGTGTGTATTGTAAAAATAATCGGTAACCACATTCAAAACGCAAAATAAAACAAACTAAAATTTGGTGTAACTCGAATTCATGCAGGCACTACGGTTCATTTTTAATCGGTGTCCAAACTCGAGTCTACATAATTTTTGCACCAACAGCATGTAGAAAGTGGTGATGCAAACTTATTTAAACTATGTACACTACATTAAGCAGTAAGTTATGGTAGAAATATGCTAACAAGCAGACACCCATGATGAATGTTAAGGATGCTGATGAAACTTATTTGATCTGAGACTGGAGGGCAAATGCCGGAAACGCATCATGGCTTTCTCACCCAACGGTTTCGTGAGAAAATTGCCACGGAATATTTCGTCCAGTGGCAATACTTTTCACCGCACTCTCTCCATCAACAGCATCTGTAGCAGCATGCATTAGGGCATCGGGCGATGTATCCTTCTCAGGTGCATGGGATCGAGGCCCACTGATAGCTTTATTTTCGGTCCAGTATGTTTCAGAAACAACTTAAGATGCCTGATCCCATAAACATACAATGATAACCACTGCATTTCTTGTTATTCAACCTATTTCATGGATATTTGCCTGACCCTTTAGGCAGAGAATAGCAGCCAATGGCAGGATTACTTCGCCAGGGAAGACACTTCGGAGGCAGAAATTGAGTCGTTGGCCGAATATTTTCCGATTTTGAAATAAGAGGATACTTTTTGGGGAGGACAGAACTCAGTTAACAGACGACAAAGATATAAATATTTATCATAAAGTGATGTAATGACTTTGAATTTCCTAGAAATTGCACTCCAATGTGGATATTATTCACCCAACTTTTCCTTCAGTTGCAAAGAGCTAAATGACAGGACAGAGATGAAGACAGACCCCACGGGAATGAATTATAGGTTTGTGAAGAACTTAATAAGGAGCGATGTTTTCAATGAAGCGATTCATGGGCTGACAAAGTGATTCCACTCAAGTGCAGGAAAATTATAGGCTAGTGAAAAAACAGTACATATTTCCTTTCCATACAATATGCACAATCAATAAAGCTGTCACCACAATATTTGTTTCTGCTTCAAGGTATCCAAGGTGACAGCCACCAATTAAGACCATCTTCTCTAACTTTTCAACTCCCCCTGCTCTCGGCAATAAAAAATTCTGTAATATACATATAAAATGTATTCTCATATGTTGACATGCCTACTTATTATATAGTTAATACATACAGAGAAGAGTATCAATTGGATTACCACCTGTATTCTTCAGTGCTATGGACTTCAACCATGGCCCATTGGCTATCTCTAGCCACAGGGTCACTATGCTATAATAACAGTAAATAGAATCACATTTCATCACAATATACAGCAGAGTGCTAGCAGATCTTACCTTCACTTCTTTATGAGACAAGAGTGGAATAAGTTTGGGTACAACGCCACTATCAATCACCAGCTGTATTTGATCGTTGCCTCCGTCAGTCAAGTAGCTTAAAGCCCACACTGTGTCAACGAGGATCTGAAAAGGTAATAAGAGACGAAGGAGTAATAAAACCATACATTTCACTGACAGCCAAGCTGATGAACATGTAAGGATATTTGCCTTAACTCCAGGAGAAGTTTCCTCAGCGTAGTGGACCAGAGTTCTAGTCACCGTACCAACACCAAGGTAATAAAACCTATCTTAAATGCCAATTGTTGTATTGTTTTACAACAAAATATTAAAACAAGTGAAAATCAAATTCATAAACTATCAAAAACTTGTCAATTCAAGTCTCTTCTGATATACGAGAGTATTTATAGAAATGATTGTACACTGTTGTTTGATATGACCAATAAAGATGCAATAAATGAATAAATCCTAGAAACAGAATCCTACAGATTTTACAAAACATAGAGATATGTAAGTATTAATTAATTAAAAGTAATAAAAGAAATAACTGCTCAACTCTAATTCAAAAATTGAAAGCAGATTTCATAAAACCACTGATAAGACGACCATGTTTATTGCTACTATGCAGGGACTTCCTTCTTTATGGAAAACTGAGAAAAGGTATTTTATTTAACCAAAAGCTAAAATGAATTGATGCAAGCATGAGGATAATTAAATGGAGTAATAAGTAAAATACTACAGTACTAAGGACAAATGATGAACTACAGTTAACACATTCAATGCGGGACACATATTGATGGAGATCAACAGAATCGGATGAAATTTATCTAAAATTTTTCCAATCAAAGACGTTCCAAAGGCTCAACACGAGCAATCTACAAACGATGCACACAATACGGTTGCTAGAACCCAACTGTCGGTCAACCGCACGGTCGGAAGCGAGCTGGAAGGGTATTAGTCTCGTACGAGGGCGAGGAAAAGAATACACGGCTGAGAAATCGACTACGTCAATTGACGTGCTCCGTAGATGGGGATAGACAGGACCACGTCTATTGACGTGCTCCGCGCTGAATGTGTTAAGTCCAGTTATAATGAGCCTCAGAACACCATAGTTCCACATATACCACAGGTCTGAGCTGGTCCCCATAAGTTATCAGTTTGTTTTTCTATTTTACTGACTTAGAATCAAACTTATCACAAGAAACACTTTGATAAGTGCATTCTATTTTTCCTAATCAACCAGTTCTGCCTACCAAAGCCCTTGACAATACGCCCCTACAATTCGAGCAAAGAGAAACCTTGCCAAACGTGACTTCCTGCTAATTAGATTCACATTGATTCCATGCCATGCAGTACATGATAACCTTTTCCGACTGCACAATGTGATTCAATTTTCCGCTGTTGCCTTAGGGTGCTATATCCACACTTTTTCTCATGCTGAGTCTCAAGTAACTTTGCACAGCAAACATCAGATTATATCTCAGTGCCAGATACAAGAATCTTAACGTTAACCTCCAGTTTTATGTTAACCCTTAATGTGCTCCATGATTTCTAATGGCTGTAAATTTTTTCAAAATATTTTTAGCAGAGCCCTTTTTCTTGATACTGCTTATTGATGTTGATCACACTGACACATTAAGGTGTGAACATTCTCAAATCACTGAGTGTGTTTACATTTTTCTATAGAAAGCCACATAAGCTTGTCGGCTCCACTCTCGTAGTAGCACAGGAGAACTGTCACCCTCTACTTATTTAACTTTCCTTCTTAGAATTCTCATCTTTAACTGTCTAAGTTTGACCCAGAATTAGGTTAACAAATAAACCAGTTTCATTGGCATTGTAAACATCGAGAGTGTAACCTTCAAAAAACTTGGGCGTGTTTTCCTCTAAGGTTTTTACAACAAAGTTACAGTGACCACCTCACCATACAAACACACCAATAAACTAATCCATACCTGTTTTTGAAACCATCAATACAAAAACCGGATTAATGGAAATTTTCAATGCCCTTTTTCCAGCCAAATGCACATTTTCTTTGATAATGGAAGCATCAAATGGCATATTTGACCTTAATATGCACTTGCACCATTTAATTAGAACAACTCCTAATTCTCAAAATTTACCAACACCAATACGAATCAACATTTTGCCACAATGACCACTATGAATTTTTTTTGTAATTTCTCAAAATCCCGCTTAAGAGTGGATGCAGGATTATTCAACCCTGGTGCCAATTCTACTTGCTTAATGTGTTGACTTGTAAACTTCTTCCTGTTTTAATTATTTCAGCAGTTTTATCTGAGTCACAACTTGCTTACTTTCCATTTTTTACTGTCCTTAAAATCACAATAAGAACAACTGCTCACACAAGACCTACTCTTTCACTAATCAGCCATGTATAGTTTCACATCGAGTAACGAAATTAGAGAAATGCATATGGGTAGGCATTAAAATGCCAAGGGTTGTCTTTTAATAAATTAATTTGAGAGTTTTTGTTTTTTACATGACAATACATATAAGAATAGGACCTTCAAATTTCTTTTCTTCAAGTTATTGAGCATACTAACATGAAAAGCTCAAGTTTTGGAATGTAGAAACCAAATAATTTTACCTGTATTGTGTCACACTTGTATCGGGACTCTGTAACAATGACATGCTAAGGAGGAAATTTTGCTAAGTATGAACGTCATGACCAGATTCTGCCGTGGTAAATGGACAAAACATTCTTCAAAGTGTGGAATTAATGCTATAATAGCAGACTTAAGAAAATAAGATCCACGAAAACTTCTGGAATAGTCAATGATGGACAGTCATTTTTTTTACTAAAGAGGCCATGTTTGACTTCCTCCATAAAATCCCCTCCCATCTATGAAGGATATTCACACACATCACTACATTTGAAAAGAAATGTGTTTGAAATAGGAGCTGAATTGTCAGCATTTGGGCTTTCATTCACATCAGTATATTCAAAATTGTACAGATAACTCTTCAGGTAATGTAAAAATTATCAATACCTTTTTCAAGTTATTCTTAAGGTCACAGTTAAACAAAAATTCAAAAAATTTTTAACAAAAAATCAGCAACTAATCAGTCCTTCAACTTATGGACATTTTTCAATTGATGAAAACTAATGCATTTTAATTGCATTTTGAAGGTAGTGATAAATTAACAAATGCATACTTGTACACATAGAAATGAGGTTTTTAATGTGACCAATAGCAATTTTTAAAATTGGTGCCCAAGGCTGACCATTCAGCCCACAAGCCACAAATACTTATACACTAAACTTAAGTCTAGCCACAAAATATATCACTATAACTCACATTAATATCTGTGTGGTGAATTAGTACATTCAGAGCAGGGAGTATTTGTTGAATAGTTTTCTGAGATGGAGGTGGCTCTTTGTTGCGGCAGAGATTAACAATAACCCAGGTGACATTCCTCAAGAAGCTTATTGGGATGTCCGGCTTGATAAAAGAGAGAAGTGGTTGCACAACTCCGAGATTAATCACTAGATCCCTCAATGCAGGTCCATCTCCAATTATATTACCTGCAAACAAAGTTTTCATTTAATTATTTATGGAGCAACAAGTATTAAATCTATTTCTAAATACATAAATGGCAGAGCAGAAAAGACGATCAAGAAAGCAAAAGAGGTGGATAAAATTCTTGGAATTCATGTAGCTAAGACGAAATTAGAAGGTGCAAAATTCCACGCAGGAAAATATGTTCACCTTGACTGGGACTAGAACCTAGATCCCTCAATAACATACTTGAGTGCTTTAACCAACTGAGCTACTGAGGCATCCACCTCCCCAGTGGATTTTTGAGGGCTGTAAAGGAACAAGTAGTTCAAGACCATAGGGTATGAGATATCACAGAGGAAGTCCAAAGAGTACACTTATCATCACCGTTAATGAGGTTAAAGCCTAACATGGGAAACAACTTGTTATTTACTCTTTTAATAAATTATGAGGAACCTGGGACTAGTTATTGTATCACAAGATTAGTATGGCTACTCCTGATACCCTCAAAATTTGCTCAAACAGCTAACACTTCAGGTTGCAGTCTTGGCTTCAACCTTGCAGACAGTGACACTAAGAACACACTTGGGACTAATTCTGCCTTATCATTAGTCTGGTAATCCTGCACACCTCTTTTACAGTCCTAAAACTTTATCAGGGAGAGAGACTCCTTCGTAAGAATGGGCCATTCTGAAAATTACCACAGTATTTTTTATACTTCACCACAACCCCTGAAAATTACCGTAATTTTCAGTAATATTCACAATGCTTCAAATACTTTTCATACTGATATACTCTAAACATATTCCTTTAAACCAAATCTATATATATATATATATACCAGCCCATAAGACAAACTATTTTTACTCTGAAATGTGCTCTAAAATCAGCCTGCAACTTATGGGCCAAGGGTATAACCAAGTCATCCTCTAAGTTGGAAGCTGATCCACCAGGAAAGATACTCTTAAATAACGTATACGCATTGCCCCTCTGCCAATACATTGTATCACTTGCGATAAACTCAGAGTCTACAGGCACTCAAACTATAATATGAGAATGTAGTTTAATGATTAATAAGTACCGTTCTCTATAATTTGCATATCTGCCTTTACACGGAGAAGCTAAGTTTTGCATAAAAAAGGAAAATTTGAATACCCTCAGGAGATCTACAGAGAGAAGATAGTCATACAGTATTGCATTTAACCTTGAAGTCGTGGCAAATAAAATCAAAGTAGATAACCAAGTTTCTCTTTTTTTAAGTTCCCACAAAAAGAAAGAAACTTCTCCATCTGGAAGCTTGCTTCTATTTCACAGATTAATAACCGTGCGTTTCTAGGACTTTAGATCAACTCCCTATAATATGTTTACCGAGGGAAGATCCCAGGCCACTCGTATGATGTTCGGACACTAGAATGGTAGTTACTGATTGAGGGCCTACACATCATGAGTCACATTTGTGGTTCATGCCCATTCTGTACTATTCAGCACTTCTGGGTCATGGCAAAAGACGGCAAATGGATTCCTTCTCAGAGAGCGAAGCAAGGAGCGATCTATTCAAAGGACCATAGGAAGAGGTAGGGGTCACGGAAAATATCTGCCGCAGCTGAGGGTGAAACTTAATTCCTCTCTGTGGTAAAATCCTGATAATGACAATAAGTTTCTCACAGACTAGTATTTCCATACTTAGGTCCTTTTAAACATGAAGTTATTTTAAAATAGAGTGCTTCAGGATCCAATTCATGCCCATGTTGTGTCATATCCACGTATTAAAATTCCTAGGACTCAAAGTTACTCATGCCATCACAATGAAATCTGATTCAATTCATCATCTCGTGGAAATCAGGGATAGCAGTGATGATAGATCAAATGTTATACGTCACGGCCTGGTTACTCTAGGAATTCACTGTAGGAATTCATGTATGAAAGTTTGTTCCAGAAAAAATTTACGGAGTTACCCCAAGAACATCTTGGAATTAACATGTTCACTGTGGTGTGGCCCACCGGTGAGTCACACAAATCCAACAAGCAACGCTGCCATTAAATTCATTCAATTCATGGCCCCCCCTGTTGGTCACACCAAGCTGTGAGGGATAGGGCTTTGATCAGCCCCGCAGTGAATGTGTTAAGTTTAAGAGGTGGTTTCTTCACCGTTTCGTCACTTCTGTGGTGATTTTATTTTCAAGATTTCAGTTTTTCTGGCAAACTCATGCAATGAACTGTATTTCATAAGACAATATTTCGCAGACGATGGCTTTTCCAGGTTGAAGTGTCTTAGCGGTTTATCACAGGTCTTATACATTATAATGTTATATTTTTGAGCCAATCCCCTGATTGGGTCATCTGTTTCAACATCTTAAGTAATCCGTTTTAAATACAAAATTATATCAATCACGGGGATGGCTATACCCTCGCAAATTCTTGTAAACATTTTTTCTATTGCCTCATGAAATATGGACAATGGTGTGAGTAAACACAGGTTTATTCATAGTGAAGCCAAGTATTTTGGGGACAGTGACTGCGACAGGTATCCCTGTCCTATCTCCCATCCAGGGTGTCCACAAAAGTCACAATAAAAATTCAAGTATAATTCCAGGTTTTCAAGGCTAAATTTTAAGAAATTACCAGGCTATATTATCGCGGTTTGTATAAGAGCCTAAGTGGTATTTTTTACATTTTTCAACAATAATATTGATTTTTCTAGCTAAAAACAACCTAATAAAATATAGATATCAAATAAATATAAATAATTAAAAAGAAAAAGTGATAAAAATCAAAGTAATAAAATACGTTGTTTTATTGACAATTAATTCACTCTTGTGAACGTGCAACCGGACAAGTGATCACCTTTTCAGGATGACAACATTAAGGTAACTAGCCCCTGTCGGAGTCATCCTCTGGATGCCTATTCTCCCCCTCCAGACACCTGACGCCCACCAGACGGCCAGAAAAAAAAAATTTGGAAAGTTGAGGAGGGGGATGCATATCATAGTGCAATTCCATAAATTAGCAAGCCATAGAAAATTTCAGCTTTAATGCACAATATTTGACCCTGTCGAATAGTGTTTCAACCTTTCAGGTTCAAATTGCCTAATTTACAGAGGCAATTCTCCTGTTTTTCAGGATTCTACTGCAGAAACAATGGTTAAACGAAAGAAAAACAATCCTTGATGAAATGTAATTAATTTATGTATTCCTTAATTTTTGAGATCATGGTGGCCTAGTGGGTAGAGCGCTTTGCTACTGATGAGAGGGTCTAGAATTCAAATATGGGTAAAGCCTTCAGACACCCCCAAAAAATTCTCGAAGTGCGAGGTGGCCCAGGGAAAGGAACTGGCCCCCTTACCCTGAACGTGTGAAATTCACACACCTATGGCTTAGTCTGGGATGAGCTCTACCCTCAGCTATCCACACCAACCTTCAGGTTGAAACACGTGTCTTAATTCTTGACGGGTTGAAAAAGGTTTAAATTAACTTTAAACTCTCCTTATCCTAAACATTTCCATATCTATCAATAAATTGCTTACGTCTGTATTACAAATAGCAAGTTCTGTTTCTTATGTTCATCATTGTTAAGTTTTCTGTTCCAGCAGGGTCAAATATTGGGTGATAAAGCTAAAATTTTCTAGTTTTTTATTAATGAAATACACCAGAAAATGTACCTGCCCATTCAACTTTCAATAAGTTTTTATTTGGGCCACCCTACCTTCCCATCCTCCCTCACACTCGACCACTCGGTAGCGCATCTTGAGTAGGGTTGCACCAATTAATCAGTAGGTAGACGATAATTCCCGGTAGAGCGATAATAGCAGCTATTTGGCCGATTAATCAGCTTTGATAATTGGCCAATTATCATATTGTTGTAAAATATAAGACTAGAAATGAAAATTATATATTTCTGATTGATCATCGGGTAGTTTTGGGGTCCCCTTAATTCTTGGCCACCCTGTGTGGATGCTGCAAGGGTGTCTTCTAAGCCCCATCTAGTATTAAATTCTCACTAAGGACCAGTCTGAATATTGTTTAATGAAGTTAGGCGCCCTCAATACACCACCTAAGGACGCAATAGATGCTCTGGTAACAAAACAGTGTGTGGCAGGAGCCAGGGAGGCCAAAAAAATTACTGTCGGGCATTCCACTGAAGGATGCTAATAATTGGCTGATTGATCCATATCTGCTGATAATGCTTGGCCAATTAATTGGTTATTGGCCATTTTGCTTATCGGTGCAACCCTAGTCTTGAGTTCTCGAGTGGCACGTCTGACCGCATGCTGCTCCAAGCGACTGTGTGGTGTGGCTAGCCAAGTCAGTTACTTCTCGAGATGGAGACAAGCACTTCTTGCCGCTTAATAGTCACCACAATTTGCCTGCAGCACCTAGTAAGCATGCCACTGACTCTAGGTCGTCTGTGATCTTGTTTAAAGCCGCTACACACGTTCTGACCAACACACCCAACTGTCGGGGTCAATGGTTGGAGGGACTCTGGGTGCTTTCAATTTTCAGCTATAGCCGCTATGAGGAGAGCTGAACAAAGCAAGATCGATTTGCGAAACTGCCGGCGATTGCTGTTCAAAATCGAAAGCAACCTCTATCGCCCAACGAAAACAGTCAGAACCATCGGACAGATAGTCTGGTCCTTGCAGAACATCCAACTGCCAACCACCCCAATTTCTTTGGCATCGCAACGTCTTAGGCACAATCGACAAACTCCCACTTCCGACCCGTCTCACATTACTCGTTCACCGTTCATATTTGTGTTGAGAGCCAAATTCACGCAATTACATTGTCGACTGAAAATTATTCTGTAGCCTGGTCTGGTGACCTGGTTGATACTTTGAGAGCATGTTTAGCATAAAGGAATGGGACTCCTGAGGTGCAATCTCTAATTGCTGAGTAATTGATATGCGCCAGCTATCTTGAAGGGAGTCTTGGAAGTTGGTAATATGTGAAGGAGTCTTGGAAGTTGGTAATATGTAAAGCAAGTGTTGGCGATCTGCATGGTCGTATTCCTTACAATGAGTGGAAGGAGTGTTTACAATATGCATGTACTTGCGCACATGTGTGTCTGTACAGATTTGTGAATAAATGTAACAAATTAGAGCACGACCGCGCTTTCATGTTTTACGCTCACTTTCGTCAGTCTCACTTGGTGGTATTCCATCATTAAAAATTTTGCATGTTTACATGATGATAAATTTTCATTTTGTTATTGTTGAGAGTAATTTAAAGGAGAGACTTTTCTCTCTTCGTTACCTCATTTATTCATTCATCATATTATTTCATATCATATTTTTCTGTCCCTAGCAATTCATTGCAGGGATCCTTTGCAGTGTGGAAATCATGTTAGCAGCATTGTATCGATGCCAAATGGGACTATTTTGAACAAATTTAACAATATGTACCGATCGGATCAACAAATTCCTTTTACCAGACCTAGTCTCATTACTTTATGGACAAACCCTGTATGGACTGCTACGGCACTTACTACACCTGGAGACCCTCAACAAAAAAGAGAAAAATTGAGAATATTTGTTTTCAGATGCATAGAAAAACCACCAAATTACTACCCATATATTGTTTGAAAGGCTAAACATTAGTGATGTTGCAGCCTTATTAAGGTTTGAGCACAAGTCCACAATGTTAGAGTCCAAACTGCTTTCAGTTGGTCAAATTGAAAATGAGTTTTTAGCAGCACATTCATTAAGTGCTTCATTGAGCTGACATAGGTGATTAAATGAGATAATGTTCAGAAGGAGAGAAGGTAAGAGGTAGAAGGACTAAGATGAGTGATTACAAAGGACAAGAATAGTAAGTGTTCATAGTCAACAAAAAAAAACTAAGTACTCATTAACAGTTTGAACTCTATAACTCTTAGAAATGCTATACTCACTGAAGATTGACAAACCAAAGCTATACTTACTGCAGGTTGACAAACCAACATTACCCCTGGTTATTAGGAGTTGTAAGCAAAGCGACTACCATCTGGGAGTGATCTTGAGAACTGAGATAGGACAATGGGATGTCTCAGAAGCCCTGCATTTATGTTGGCTTGGCTGTGTTTACGCTGGCTTCCGTAGGCCTTTGCTAGAGGATTCAAGACGACTTACATGGCAAAAAACTTAGGTGTCCATAGGAAATCACTGAATGAAAATATTCTGGCTGTATCATTATGCAACCATGTGGATATCACTAATGACTGACCTCTTAGATTACTTATACCAATTCTGACGATTTAAGTTCCACTTGAGTTACTGTCATTAAGCATGATGTCCGAACAAATCGAAGTATGAATTCCTATAATGCTTTGATTTCCCACGATATATTAGTATGCAACATGGTTGTGGAAAACATACAAATGATAAAACATTGCACCAAGCATCACAGGAATCAAATACACTTTGCATTAGGGGTATTCAGGGTAGAAGAAATTCATTACCCCCAAAAAAATGTTGTTATACTTATCTCCAAATTCCACCAAAATACAAGTCGATCTTCATCATTTCAATAATTTTCAATTCTAAAGCTGTGCATTTGAGCGCATTACATTCACACCAATATATTCAAAATATTAGCTACGTTCTCCCTTAAAATCTTGCGAAAATATAAACTCTTATAGAATCTTCTGTCAGTGAAATTGTAATCCGATTCAGAAAGTTATTCTTGTAAAAAGTACAACTACTCGAAACAATCTAAAACGTAATGATTACTGGAAGGATGATAATAATCAATGTTTATCTTAAAACTCAAAAATATTGCTTTTTTAGTTAACCTATGATCATGTCATGTCAATGAATGCCTTCATACAAGAAGACAATTAGTTTTGAAATGTATGTGGGGTTAACATCATTACAATAATCACTTGAGATCCCATGTCGACATTTTTTTCAGGGTATTTTGGTAACAAGTAGAATAACACAAATTGAAAAACACCTAACAACCCCCAAAGCAGAACGTGTTTTATATTTTTGCAATTAATCATAGAGGTTTTACAGGTCAATAAGCAAGCATCTAAGTATATTTATATAACAGGACCATGTGACCTTGACTCATATATATAGATATAGTTTTCCCCATGTTGTCGAGAAATGGCGGAGCCAATCAAAAAGGGATTGAAATTCTGCTACACTCTCTTACACTCACTCTGAAGATTATTGAAACTTAGCACTCCGAAAAGCTCTGAAGCATGGCGTTTCTACGAACTTTTGAATGCTGCATGCCAATATTTTTTTCAGTGTACACAATATCTTTCAGCAGCCCTCATTTTCGATCTGCGACAATGTCGCCCTGTCGTGTGATGTTCTGCTTTGGGGCTAATGACTAATAAAAAATTCACTCCACACAGACAACTGCATTTGTAAAAGCAGCTTAAGTTAATGCAAGAAGACTTAGTATTTCTCTCAAGACACTTTTCCTATTTTGTAAGGCTAAAAAATTACCTCTTCTTACGTCGTCACAGTTCCCTCACTGTTTTTTCACCATTTAAAACAAACGTACGGACACTTCCAATCCATCTTATTCAGCCATGACACCCATCCAAGTGCTGCCCACCTGTATTTCCTCACAACTTCCAAAAGAAAAGTATTTTGCAATGGAGCAACAGAGTTATGGACACTAGCAAACCTAGTACCTTAACATAATTCCCCTTCCAGCTTTATATTATCTTGAAAACTGAAAACAAAGCCATCAAATGGGAATATTTCAGCCATATATCAAGAGCCGCTAGGCACAACTATTTCAAAAATGAATGACCAAATGATCCAACCAACCACATGTGAGTCTCAGTCTTCAGAGTTCATTGTGGAACTCTACACAAAGATTTCTTTTATCTCCAACCTCATTGTTTCAGCTCTTACTTTGTTCATAATTCATTTCTACATAGAGAATTACTAACCTAAAGCCCAAACAGCCTGTTCACAAACACTGTGATTTGGTGAATGAAGAAGCTGTAGGAAAAGGGGTACCGCGCCTGCATTGACAACAGCTTTAGTTTGTGCTGACGTTCCACTCGCTATATTTGTAAGAGCCCAGGCTGCTTCAAACTGAAGGGCAGGGCTAAAGGGAGAAAAAAGAGAAAATACATTAGTTATACCAATGAGTAATACAACTAAATTCTAATTCAACCATTCCCAACCGGTTCCTCCTTGCATACCCCAGAGTAACCACAGTATACAAAAATATTCTCTGGACCTAGATTAAGATAGGCCCAACCATTAGTATCCCATACGTTAGTATATATGCTCACCACACTTCTAACATAATTCAACTATTTTTCCCTTCCCTTCACCACCAAAAACAAAACCTAAAGGTTAGGTATTTTGGATAGAGAGCTGTTGTGACTGTGTATCCTATACCTCATAACAAGCCTTGGTAAGCACATACATTTTTAAATAACTTGGATATTTCAGCAAAATTTGCTCCAGCTGACCCAAAATACATTTAAACTGCTTATTATAGAGAGCTGTTGTGACTGTGTATCCTATACCTCATAACAAGCCTTGGTAAGCACATACATTTTTAAATAACTTGGATATTTCAGCAAAATTTGCTCCAGCTGACCCAAAATACATTTAAACTGCTTATTATTTCAAGAATAGAATCCCATTGTCACAAATTTAAACAACAGATATGAATCAGGACCAAACTTGTCGACAGTTTGTGCTTGTAAGAGATAAATAACATTTCAGCATTTTCTAACTTAAAAGGAGTAGGATAATTGACATGCCTCAATCAATCCCCGTCCATAGCATATCGGGCATCATAATGAAAAAGCCGAAGTTTCAGCCTCATTATTAAAGTTATACATCTCAAAGCTTACAATCAGCGAATACCATGTACATAAAATGAATTTTGTTTTCTACCTTGTATCCAATAGACGTTAATGCAGGCATGTTAAATGTATGAACATGTAATTCAGCGATAAAATAAGAGAGATGCATTGCTGAACAGATAGGCACCAAAATTCATTCTTTCCGTGCACAATAAGCGACCATAATAAACTGAGCTCCACTAAATAAACTCCCATAATACACGTCACCATTTCACCTCCCAAAACCTTACATCCCTACACGGCTGGTGACCTAACACCCCCTGCCAGACACCCATGCGGCGGCTCGCAGGGTAGTATGTAGATACAAGATGTACCATAGTTTCTGCAGAGACTCCGAAAAATATTTACCTCTCCAATACATTTCAATAGTTTACAGTTAAATATGAGGCACTATCTTGTACCAAATATGAACCACCAATCATCTGATCTGAGATTAACCTCGCACTTGAGACAATCTTTGCCAAACAAATGCTTAAGATACGACCTTTTTTTCGAATGGTTCTTTGTTAAACGGCAGAAAAACACACCACACTGAAATACGCACTCATATCCATAACAAGCTCGTGCCGAGCCTTGAGAATATTGGAATTCTTTTGTTCAGAGAATGCAGTGGCCAATCACAATGGTCGGTTCAGAGCATTCACGTTCACTCTGAGTTAACAATACCAACATTGCCACATCTTTCTATCGGGTAACTATCCGGCGAATAAAAATGATTGATAAACGGTACATAGGATTTATCCGGCGGATAGTTACCAGAAAGTTTACCTGGAGATGGATAAACCGGCCCTCAGTCCTCAAAAGAGAAAAATTACCAAAACTGCCCATAATTTTGAAAAGATTATTTTTCAGCTTAATCACTCAACTTTACAATGACAGCAAATAAATGTCCTAAAGATCATTGATAAGTGAAAAAATTACATTAAACTTCTAAAAGCTACAAAAAATGAGTATGTAATCAACCACTGAATTGATGGTGCTTATTCCACACATGTCAGCGATGGACATAAGTATCAGTTGGTGAAATAAAGGGTGAGAAAGACTAGCCAATAAACGTAATGGTAGAAAAATAATGAGCATTCATATCCCAGTTTCTCCCTGACTGTTTCGTGAATTCCCTGAATTTTCCCTGACTTATCTAAAAGTTCAAAATTCCCGGTTTTCCCAGACGATTGCCACCCTGGGACACGACGGAAATAACACACGCCTTGAAAATGGAAAAAAAGTCATTTTCCGAAATATCGGCAAATTTAGAATATATTACCTGGCGCGAAGCCCGAGAAAGATATGTAAACAAAAATCACTCAGCTTTATTGCAGAGACAGGCCATGGGACCACTACTTAATTAAGAATTATGCTAGTTAGGTAGGTGAAATGAAAGGGACACTGTGTTTTTCTCATAATGAGGGACAATAATTCATACATCTGAGCCAAATTGCAAAAAATTTATTGCGATGTAAGCAAAATTCTTTCAACGATTTTTAAATGGTTGTTTCTGTTACCACAAAAATAGGCAAAGGCCTAGCCTCATTGAAACCCCAGTTCCCGTAAGATCACTGAAGTTAAACAATGTTGGGCCCAACAAAGGTTGGATGGGTGACCATTCATACCTTTACCGTGATGCTCTTGTCCCCTGTCTGCACGTGGCAGGCAGGTTAAAAATGGGGTTGGCACAATGGACCACTCAAGGTCTAGGTGCCCGAGCTCCAGTCGAAGGCTTCCCCAACTAACAATCTAAATCTACCACAAAAATACATTACTGTGTCGTATATTTATCACACTGATTTGATCAACTCATTTTTCATTTGCAAGGACACTCATAGCGTCTAATGCATCAGATCTCACAATCCAGAGCTCATTCCCTATTGACCCTGAAAGGTTCAGTCCTCTCATTTATTTGTGCCTTACCCCCTGAGAGGTTGACCACAGTTTAGCTAGCGGACCACATCTTTCGTATTCTTCCATGAGTTTCCCCATCCACCATGCCTGCTGACAAGTCATTAGATGGCTCAAAGAGGAGAGCTCAGCTTGCTTGAGATGGCTATGGGGTGAATCTACAGCCATTTTCGAACTTAGCAAACGCATAGTTAACTTCCAATCAAGTTATCTTGATCCCTAGGCAGGTAGAGTGAAATCCTTACTCGACAGTTTCATAGCCATTCTACGATGGAAGAGACATCATGTGGCCAACATCACTTAAAACATACGAAAAGTGCAATCAGTGTTCATAATATAGGTGGGCGATTGAAGTCAATTGAGAACTTGCCAATTATTTATTTAAATAAAGAGGTAATAGAGGACGATTAATCTTGTCCAATGCAAAAAACCAGAAGCCTAAGTAATGCTTAGTTCCTGAGACAAATTCTCAAAGTTTTCGAAATTCCAACGGTGCGAAAAACGGGCAAAAAGAGGGGCGTGGTCAGATAGGGCAGGTCTGATGTCACTCCTGTCACTCGCAGGACGCAGCAGTGGCAGGCCCGGCATTGGTCTAGGGGACTCCGGGTGGCGTCACCGGGGAACTTAGAGCGGTGGTGCTACGCCTAGAACAGTGGAGTATTAAATGGATGCAAGCACGCAAACATCTACGCTGCTATCAACGATGGTATTTCCGCTTCTAAAGTAACAGAACCGAAGCAAAATTTAACCATATACATTAATCTAAAGTCACATGTCATGGGCATCGTCAAAACTTCTTCACTGTGGAGACTGATATTTGTGAATGCCTTTTTGCATATAATTTATCAAGAGCTCATCCATAAGTCCCTACTTACAGGACAACATCATGAAACCTGTGTTTAGGCTGCTGACGACCCAATTTTTTTCTGAAACAGGAGAGAAATGTGGGAAAAAAGTATTTTCCCTCCCATATGCCGAGTTCGCGATAAAATTGCAACTATAGAATTTTTTTCCACTATTTCACCTGTCATTGCATTAATTCTTGTAGTACTTTGAGGATTCGAAACGGGGATCTCGAGAGAGAGAAGGTTAATCCACTTCAGTTCATTACAAATGTAGGGCATGATAACACAGTACATACTTTCTTTTCCCTATTATGTGTATGGTAACACTAGGAATTTCATCTTTCATTCACGACATTATGCTGCATGATTTCCAATGATATCTCATAGGCAGGTAAAGCAAAAAATGACTCTACAATAAGTGCATTTAATAAAGTTATCACCACATGCTTGGTATTATTTTTTAACAAACCACTTTTACATTCCCTGGGCACCTGTAATTAACTCTCTCATGTCATTTCTTTTCATGTCAAAATTCTTAACTGTGATCGAAAAGTTGATTGACAAATATCGGCATTCAAGTATAATTGCTAGGAAATTCAAAGTGAATACGTAGCTTTACGATAAAAATTTACATCTATGTCTACTGTTAACACTCTTCAAATAGACTCTCAGAGCTCTCTCTCTTCCCTAAATGTACCCTCTGATTTCAAAATGTGCGGCCAACGACACACCACCTGCCTAATTCCGCCTTGGGTATTTTAAAAATGATCATTTCAAGACAAAAAAAATCCTTATTTTATAAATAAAATCAACAGCAATGACTTTAATATAATCTATTTGATAACTGTAGTATCTTTCTAGTATCTTATCTAAAAATGTTTCCTGTATGGCATGAGAATTTATTTTCTTTCATTCTACCGCCACATCTATTGGATTAAATACAAAAGATCACACTATAAATTTAATCCAAAGAAATTTACTTGAGGTCTTGGATAATAAGTCGTCATTATTATTTTGCCTACCTATTTCTTCTCTAGGACTCGAGTGATATATTCCCGACAAGACATGACGTAAGCCTACTTCTGGTTTACTCTTCTTAAAACCAATGTAGAAACTTAACTTCCAATAAAACTACATACTTGACTACTTTATTTTAACACATTTCTTATGTAATTATTTATAATTATTTAATTACGTTATTATTGGGTTGGGTTCACACAATTGTGTGAAATTCACAGTGGAAAATTCATTTGCCTGGACTGGGAATCGAACCCAGATCCCTCGATTTCGAGCAGAGTGCTCTAGCCAATTAAGCTACCAAGGCATCCTCTTCCACTGTGAATCTCATGGGGGCTTTAAGACAACTTGTGCAAACATTTAATGCAGTTACATTAACTAATGCTAGCATAATCGACCGGGTGGGGGAGAAGAAAGAAGAATTGCCTGAACCCCCTTGTTTTCCTTATGTCGTCTGCCCACACACTCGTGGGGAAGTGCAGAATGACTATAATATACAATCCTGGACTAATCTGGCCATCAATAATATGCAGGCGAGGAAGCTTTCACGCCCGTAAGGAGCATAAGGCCATAACTCGTTCGCACAAAAGCGAAACCTGCTCTCAGCTTTGCAAATCAAAGATTTTCCAATCTTGCTCCTTAAAGCCCCCATGTAGCAAGTTGTCTTAAAGCCCCCATGAAATTCACAGTGGAAGAGGACGCCTTGGTAGCTTAATTGGTTAGAGCATTCTGCACGAAATCGAGGGATCTGGGTTCGATATCCAGACCAGGCAAATGATTTTTCCACTGTGAATTTCACACAATTGTGTGAACCCAACCCAATAATAAAGTAATTAAATAGTTATAAATAATTACATAAGAAATAAGTGTTAAAATAAAGTAGTCAATTATGCAGTTTTATTGGAAATTAAGTTTCTACATTGGTTTTAAGAAGAGTAAACCAGAAGTAGGCTTTCTCACATCATGTCTTGTTGGGAATATAGCACTCAAGTCCTAGAGAAGAAATAGGTAGGCAAAATAATAATGATGACTTATTATCCAAGACCTCAAGTAAATTTATTTGGATTAAATATATAGTGTGATCTTTTGTATTTAATCCAATAGATGTGGCGGTACAATGAAAAATATTAAATTCTCATACCATACAGGAAACATATTTTTAGATAAGATACTAGAAAGTTACTACAGTTATCAAATAGATTATATTCAAGACATTGCTGTTGATTTCATTTATAAAATAAGGATTTTTTTGTCTTGAAATGATAATATTTAAAATTCCCAACTCAAACAAGAAATTCACGAATAATCCACAAACATTTCCCAGTGCAGAAAATTCACAAATAATTCCAGATTTTCCCAGTCAGTGGACACCCTGTGTATTGTAAATTTCTATTTAATCTTTATGTTTACTCATAGGTGAACCCCAGTTGCATTTTTAGTGCATTGCACGTTCATATAAGTTTGTCCTGCTTTATACTCTAATATTTGTATCTCTTTGACGGAGACCTGCAACTTTGGACTGTTTATAGCTAATAAATCAGTATCATTGAGGCCCATGTGTTACAATTTTATCAGTTGTAATGCAATGTGGGAATGGGTTTTAGCATTAACCCATAAATTATTCCCTTATTTAGCTGCCTACATTGAATATCTTGGACAAGAGTGCTTATTTTCATTATTTGTCTTTTTTAATTAATAAATTGTGTTTATGATTGTTTCAAATAGTAATGTATGTATTTTCCAATGTAATTTGTATTTATGTGGTTTTCGTCTATTAGTCACACTTTTCTATTTACAAATGGATACTAATGCTCCTTTGTCCAATAGCTCAAATATGTAAAATATTGGATTGTGTAATCAAACTTTGTAAATTAGGTTAACCCCCGTGAAATAAATTATTATTACGATTTATATGCAGACGGCTGGTTCTGCCGTCAGCTCCTTTTCAGGCATATGCATTCATAATCTAAGTGGAAAATAATAATTTACACAAGCGAGTGCTACCACTCTTTAATGATACTGTGTTAAACACTAAGAGTACACAATACTTCTACATACATAAAAGACCAATGTAGAGGTTTATGACAAGGAGAATTCCTGAAATTCAATTTTTATGATAGTGCCCTCACTCCCAAAGGTGAAGAGTGATGGTGTGAATAAAAGGATAACATGATTAAGCTAATACCCCCGTTTCTTTCTACAGCAAAGTAAGGTCAATATCACAACAGCAATTATTGAATACTGCACATAACTAAGAAATAACACTTACTTTTCATGACACTCCAGGCAATACACCAGACTTGGTAAAATTCCACTATTAATTAGAGCATCGATCGGTGGATTTCGATCTGATGAAAGTAACTTCCTGGCAGACTGCACTGCATTCAACTGAACTGCAGGATTGTCACTCCGTGCATTGGCCACAAGCTGTTCCAAATTAGTTGTAGTCCGATCAATGTCTTCTTCATCTATGATAAAGTTGGCTTGATTACTTCCAAATATAACAACATTCAAAATTATTACCCCAGTTCACTAAATTCACAATAACAATGCACCATGCTGCCTGCTCTTCAGAAGATTCAACATCCTCATATGCCACAGTACTTAAATTCCTATTTTACTGAACAATACCTTGATCATAAATAAGCACTTTTTCAAAGGTAAAATATTTTCATGATCATTACACAACAATCATTAATGCCTAAATCATTTTCATACTAAATCATGAAACCTCTTCCTAAAACAAAAATTTGCCAGGATAAAATTCTCCCCTCAAATAAAAAACACGCAGCTTGAAAAAAAAAAACATTTAACACCTACTTAACATATTCATTTAATTTGATACTTAAGTGGACATGCCACATACTTGTATAGCCAGGTACATGTTATACCCATATCAATAGAACTAAGAATTAGAATAAAAAGCACATTAACTAACAACAGCCTCAATTTCGAGTAAAAAGTGAAAGTAAGATGCATGAGCACTTCAATACAGAGTAGAAAAATTGGACACATACTGAACTTCAATCTCAATGAGCAAACATTAACAATTGGATTATTCTGTTAGCAATCAAGACATAATAAGCCTGAAATCCTTTGGAAATGAAGAGGAAACAAAGCAATTCCCACAATGATACAAATTATGTCAATTTCCTTAGATATATGTCAAAATTTACCACTGAAAATTATGAATAAGCTACAATGTCTAACTTAATAAAAATATTTACAACCTAATTCCAACATGAAACATAGCAGAGAACTGCCCTATGCATGTGAATTTAATAGTTGTTTCACTAAGGTTACTCAACAAATCATTTCCACAAATTAAGGGCATACAAAAAGTTCCAGCATCCACCGAGAAATGAAAGCCTACTACACAAAATACACCACTGTATTACATGGGGCATCCCATTACCATTGTTCTAATAGCTTGATAAGGAGAGAAATTGGAAACTTACCAGTCGAGTCTACTTGAGGTACATTTCTCCGCTTCAAAAGCGTTTCGTCTCGTTTACTCTTTCTAAGTTCAATAGTAACCTCATTTCTTCTCCGCCTCATCTCCTGTTAGGTGATAGAGAAAAAAACAGGACATTAGAGTGAAGTTCAAAGCTGCCAACATTTGGAATAATGGAAATGAAATTAAATCAACCAAACTTCCTGAAATTAACCTAAAATGAATTAGCTAGTATTCAGAGTAAATGGTAAGGGAGGCAAGGGGGAGATGAGAGGTAGGAATAAAGGCAGGAGGAGATATGATGAAGTTGGTGAAATTTGCAAATGATCACACAGAGTCAACTACTATGAGTTTTGCATTAGAAGGGCAGAGTGAGAGATATGGCTTGACGATAAACCATAAGAAGACACACAATTTGAAATCCATTAGAAGCAAGAACGTAGGGCAGAATATAAGGGTAGGAGGGCACATAATAGAGCAAGTAGAGTATTTTTCATATCTGGGTGGAATTTTGGATGAGAATGGGTTGAATTGTAGGGATACAAGACGTAGGATTGCCATGGCAAAAGAAGTGTTTTAAAAAAAGGGATTTAAAGGGGTTGGAAGAGTTAGATAGACAAAAAAGGGCTGGTGAAAACTGTGACGTGGAGAGTGGCACTAAATGGGACACAGACCTGGTCATTGAATTGCGACAAGGTTCATAAACTTAGGGCATTGGAGGTGAAGGTTTAGTGATGGATGGAATGGGTGATCTCTGGTTGGCGAGAAACACGAATAAGGTTTCGGTTATGTTAAGAGAGGAGAAGAAGATAGCGGACGAGGGTCGGAGAATGCAAAGTGGACGGAGGATGTTCTGAAAGGAGAGAGAATGTTGGAGAGGGTAACAGAGACAAGAACACTGAGGAAGAGAAAAGGTATTCTGGACAATATAAGAAGTGAGAGAGGATATGATAAATTTACGATGGATCGAATGGTGGGTCATCCATAGGTGGGAAAACTGAATGCAGTGCTAGATATTGGGTCGATAGGATAAAACTGTCCAAAACGCTACCAATCCGCAGGTACAGCAACTACATGAATGAGTGAGAAAAATGTTACGCATCCACACGAAACAAGAGACAAACTACGCTGAATTACCTACCAAACAAACGGGAAGATTAGCACACTAACTACATTTAAAAAATAATTAGGCCTCGACTTCACCAATTAGCTATTTACAGGAGTTTACTTCGATAAGTACAATTAATCACTTCTAACTCCCTAACAAATCACCACCAGGAATGAAAAGGCATGGCAATCATCGCATTACCAGCACAATATATCGTCCTAACGATATAGGAGCTACGAACTCAATGCGCGAATTAAATGTAAACTGAGGGTTCAGAGCTATATAATAATGGTGACGATAAACATAAATTCTCTAAATACAATACGCGCAGGATCAGTATCATTCCACAATGAGGTGACCTTACGTTATTGTCCTCATCCATGACCAATTAAGGCGCGAACACCGATCTACAACAGAATACACAATATAGTAACAGTATCCATTGACAAAAAATGTTTAGAATGGAAGTCTGGTAACTAATAACATTTCAAACACAAGAAGCCACCTCTTAATCAATACAACAAATACCCCAAGACACCAGTAATTTGGATGCGGAATGAAACCAGGAATCTAGACGTCACACGCGAGACTTGTTTGCGGAGGCTAAAAAAGCAACAAGCATTCATTGTGATACTTTCCCTATTCATAATTCACCAGTTGCATGCGCTTTTAGCAAAAATTTAGTCATCAACCAAGAACTCAATTGGGCTTGTCAAGGACACTAGTATGGCAGGATTAACAAACTGCAATCACTCGAAGGAAAATCAGAACCAATACACATAATTAAAATGTGGGTGAGCAATTAGCCATGAAACACTGCGATCGTGGTTCTTCGAATGGTTGCACTAGCGTGACAGCTTTATGATCAGGAAGCAGGTATACCTCGAGGATTTTAGGGATATAACACCACGTTCACCACTTTACTAAGCTTGAGCACCACACATTCACTTACATCCTGATCCTTCCCTTTGTTCTTAAATGTCTGCATTCTATTCTTGAGCTGTTCAGACGCCATTTTTAACCAAATTCGATAACCACACTGCTTCCGTTCAAAATGCCGGTCTAGCACTATGGCCGATGCTCCGTGACGTCACTGGGGATACTTGGATGTCCACTGCACACGTCAATTAACAGTCAAATCGATTCCTCAGCGGAAAACAATATGCAACTTAGCTTATGTCTCTCAGGATGCAAAAAATAAGGCATAACACTGACATAGGCATTTAATACGGTGGGTTTCACATGCAACCCAACCTGCAGCCCTCGAGGATCAGCGACAGCACGGAATGGCGCAAACCGCGCGAACTGCTGTATGTGTCACCTAATTCGATAGAATACCTTAATTATCCGTAAGGTAACTTGGTAAATCGTTGGAATTGACTTTACGGTACTTGAAACTCAAAAAATTTCTTTGACTTCACTATTTCGATGGATTACTCATTACAGGTCAATAAATCCTACTTCGCCATTGGCGCTGACGTAGCTAGTGTTAACATGAGGAACCACACGTACCAAAGAAAAACAATATTCTATGTGATAAAGGAAATTACTGACCTCAAAACGACTAAAGAGTCATCTACTTCGAACGTGAAGTTGTTAGGGAGGGAATTTAACCCAATATATTTACTTTTATATACGCAAGAAACAAAATATTGTTCTCTAGGATTATATAATTGCTCCGTTTTATTGGAACTATTAATGTGATAAAGTCCGCATTCTATTTATTTCCCAATTCATTTTATACTTAAAACAGAGGACAATTAAGTAACCTTGAGGGTGTTATTTTATTCATCTAAGATTTATAAGAACAGTCCTTCATGCCCACTGTTGAGGGTTGCACTTGCTGAAAAAAGTGTTTTCTCAAGTCTATTATCCGATTGAAATAAAGCTTGATACAAATTGAGGTCGTAATTCTTCGGCAAGATCGAAAGCAAATAATATCAGAGCAACAACATTAATGAAAGAAATCACGCCTTTATTCCTTTGAATTTCTGTTTGCTCAATAAATTTTATTTTAAAGCCGAATGTGTATACATTATCCGACAATTTTAATTTAATATTCCCTTTTCGAAAAGTTTGTTCCAATATTCACCGATAGAGGTGCTGTGTAAAGAAGTAGCTAGTAATTTCTTCTTGAATATTTCTGAACGCTGGGTCGAACACTATCGCTTATAATAATATCCAGAAATTTTCGGAGGAAGTTTTATATTCTGTCATATGACTAGCCAACTGTATACCCTTTAATTTTTCAAAGTTTTTTCATAACTCAGGGTAATCAGTGGAGCCAAAAATCGAATCCTTAAAAAAATTAGTACATCCGATTTACCGAAGGTCAAAGAAAATCGATTTGTATATCGACTTCTGCCGCCAGAATTTGACGCGGGTTGTGGCAAATAAAGGAATTTCCTGCGTGAGAGCTAATAATTGAGTCAAATTTCATGGTAGGATCTTCACCGAGCTGTTACGGCACATATTAATTGTTGCTTTCCATTTTTTGTTGGTTGGGAATGACCAATTAGTACTGGCGTCGTTTTACGAATGAGATATTGAAAGATACGTGATTTCTTACTTTTCTGTTTGTGTATAAACTATGGCATTATATTTAGGGAATATTTTCTCAATTGTTTAGTTTACATGTCTTCACCGAGGCATACTCTTACAGAAACATTGTGAAGCGGCGAGACTGATTTACATCTGAATTAGTAATATAGTACACAAATGTTACTCTCGGCTGGAATGTATACTTGCTGGTGTTGCCGAGGCGATTTGCTATATTTTTTCTTCGTGCGTCTATGGTAGATTCGTTTGCTATTGGGTGATTATTCTCTAGTACATGACAAATTTTTCACGAAGCAACCATGTGGGGCAACAATGTTTGCGCTCTTCATGTAGTCATTTTTGACGCAACAGCATGCGCGAATGCAATAACACCCGGCTCTGCTGCCATGTCACGGACCCTCAGTTCCTTTCTAATTCAGTGAACGTGGTCTCGTACGAACCCGCGCTGGTACATGCATTGTCTAAGTGACGCCCGGAATCGGTTTGCATTATGTCTAATTTTGCTTGCAGTTATTGTTTACATCCGAAATTCATTTCGGTAAACATCGCTTTTATATGCCTTGCCGCTGATGTGTGCCAATTTTTCTGAATACCTTAAACCCGTCGATAATTTTTATAGGTGTGGATTTTTTTTAAGGATTGATATTTGTGAGCTACAGTCTAACTTGTTTGCCCCCTCAACCACAGAAGGAGAGTTCTTCATTATGTCCACATTCATTAGCCAGGGTATGAAGGACATTCATTCTTTCCCATTTCCTACAAATCATGTGTATAGCAGGGAATGTAATGCAGCAGCCTTCAATTAACATCATGTAATGGGGTGGCACCTTTTGATAATATTACTGAAGCAAAGGGAGTTAAAAGAAGTTAAGCATTAGTGGTTAACCACAAGCTCCAATCCCTACATCAGGGGTGGCCAACCAAAATGATCTTGCGGGCCACTTTGGAAATGCATCGTAACTCTGTGGGCCGCATATCAAATTATATATCCCCATATTAGATTTAGACCCACTATAGATATTATTATGGAGTGAAAATTTGAAACAATGAGTTATTATTATTGTGTTAAAGTTATTGTATTAAAGTGTGATGAATCTCGCGGGCCGGAAAAATGTTCAAGGCGGGCCGTGGGTTGGCCACCCTTGCCCTACATGGTGTTGTAGGCCAGTGGATAAATCAACAGAATCTGTAGATATCAAGTAAAAAACCCCAGAGGCCTTCAATGCGTGGGTCACACTAGATCAAAATGACTATCCCCTTGTGGATCCTTCATTGATGTGGGAATGAATGGGAGACTTGATATTTTATATAATTTGTATTTTTATAGAAGTGAAAAAATGAAACGCTCATTGTCTTGGATGTCAATTAAAGTGCATGGCTCTTGGGATGACTCTCTATCAAAGTCAATGGAATGCATCTTATTATGCCTTGATACTATGGATATTGGGATGATCAAGGTCGTTATGAAGTGAAACACTAAAGTATGTAGCAGTTCTTCCACAGGTTTAATTTCTTGGATGATGTTAAGCCATCATCAGGTACCTGTTGATGAAAGCTGAAACGCATTGTACCATAGAAATTAAACTTGTGGAAGACGTGCTACATACTTTAGTGTTTCATTATTATATCCTTCCACTACATCTTGCCGGGCACTGCTACGATCAAGATCATTGTTTTCAGGGTTGGGGCAGATTGCTAATTTTTATAAGTCTGAGGGTATGGAATACTGTATTTTCTATTTTGCCAGGCGTTGTAAGGGGTGGTCACCTCATGTGCACCCAGCTTAATGCACCTCTA
The DNA here is from genome assembly GCA_963169105.1 of Ceriagrion tenellum. Classification (NCBI taxonomy): domain Eukaryota; kingdom Metazoa; phylum Arthropoda; class Insecta; order Odonata; family Coenagrionidae; genus Ceriagrion; species Ceriagrion tenellum. The sequence continues at coordinate 90,621,750 of OY720643.1, forward strand.
ACTGACAAGAAGATATACTGTAGCCACTTTGCATGCCGATATGCTGGGTGATTGTCAATTAAGTAACCATCTCTTAGTAACATTGCATTGCTTGGATGCAGAGTAAACTATTCCCCTCTTTTTAAGGTAACGATGCATACCAGTGGGAGGTTTTTCGTCCCACTGTCTCTTAACAGTAAAAATAACAACTAAACCAGTCCACAGAATATAGCCGCTTATCTTTATATGTGAGATAAAGAGAACATGTATGAATCAATGCATCAGTGTGAACAAAACAAAAATAATTAGCAAGGATAAGGTATCATGGAGGAAATTATTTAAAGGGAGTCAGTTTTTTTTAGGAGTAGCAGTACTATCAAGTAGGTAAGTAATAAGTTTGGCTTTACCTATACCTTAGGGGAATAGCATAATGGGTGAATTTATCTAGTGGTAAATATTAATGTGAAATAAACAATTTTCATACAATTGAATTTCAGTGGGAGATGCAATAGAGGTGGAATTAGGACAGAAGAAAGAAAAGAGCATTCGAGAGAAGGAATGAAGAAATACTGCTGAATGAGGGTAAAGGCCATCGCACACATATCCTCCTGCCTCCCTCCAGCTTCTGTCCGCTTCCTCCTGTTTTTTTCTGAGGGGTGCGCATACTTCGCCGTCCGCCAAAACCGAACGACAATGGACCTGGGCCCGCAGTCTCTGGGAGGGTACGGACGGAAGCCCACACATTCTATTCCTCCCGTCCTCCAATCGCTCATCTGCATCCGCCAAATATTCTTGACCGACAATACCGGGCGGAGCAGATGGAGGCCAGGAGGAAAAGTATGCGCCAACTTACGGAATTACCCATATTGCAGTTCGGCATATATTTTGGGAGGGAGGGAGCGGACAGAGGGAGGAGGGTAAGTGTGCACTGCCCTTAAGGAAAAGGTCAGAAATCATGAAATGATAATTTTAAATGGTCCATAGATGGCCAGGATTGAAGAAAGAAAAATCCTGATTAATGCTACCAACTTCTATTTGGTCCCACCTGAAATATGAAGTTATCATCATCAATGAGCAATCCTGAGATTGGTTTGACACAGCCCTCCACTCTATTCTCCTATCTGCTAATCTCTTCTTATTTACATATTTCTTCTCTTTCATCACTTTTTCTATATATCTCAAATGAGGCCTTCATCTGCCATTATTCCCATTGACCTGCCCCACACTCATTGTCTTCATCTGGCCATCAATTCTCATGATGTGGTCGATTTGGTTGTGCAGTCTTCTTCTTATGGTTTTCAGAAGACTACTCTTTTCTCCCACTCTTCTGAGGACTTCCTCATTACTCACTTGGTCTATCCATTTAATTTTCATCATTCTTCCGTTGCACCACATTTCCAATGCTTCCACCCTTTTCTTCTCTTCAGCAGTCATGTTGTATGAACTTAGGAAGAAGAGTTAATTCAGGATATAGGGTATCATCATCATATACTTCAGCTAACAGCCTCTAGACTGGTCTACTTTTACATGAGTCTTTTCCGTTTTTTATGTCTTCTCACCATTTCTCTTACTGTGCTCAAAGCCTCCTCCAATTTCTCTTTGCTCTCTTCCGTTACTTTCACCCATCTATCTTGTGGTCTTCCTTGGGGCCATTTCCCTTGCATTTCCATTTCATGTACCTTTCTAGGAATTCTCTCTGTTCCCATCCTTTTTACATGCCAAAACAATTTCAGCATAGATTCCTGTCTATTTTCTAGTAGCAGTTCCTCCCATACTGTGTCCTTAATTCTTTTATTTCTTAACGTACACATTCTGGTTTTTCCTGCTCTGCTTCTGAGGAATTTTCTCTCACAATTCTATAACCTGCTCACATCCTTTCTCTTCATTGTCCATGTTCCTGAAGTATACCTCAGAATGGGGACATGATACGTCCTTTAGATAATTCCTTTGCTCTCTTTTGGGATATCTTTCCTCCATACCAAGCTCCTGACACTTTTTAGAAAAGCATTCTTGCCTCCCCCTTTCATTAATTTCTCTCATATTTCTTCAGTTATCTTCCTCTAAACATCCTAGATATTGGAAACTTTCTACCTCCTCTAATGGTTCTCCTGAAGTTGTGAATCCTATGGTTTGTCTCCCTTTGTTTCTTGTTTTAATTATGAACTCGCTCTTCTTTCCAGCAAACTTCATTCTATTCATTCAAGTCACCTCATTCCACACATCCAGTTGTAGTTGCACTTCCTCCGTATTTCCCATAATCATCAGGTTATCTGCAAAGACTATCCCCCTCATCCTTTCTTCCCCAATTTTTTCTGACACTTTCTCGTCCGTTACAAGGACAAAGAGGGTGAAATTGCACTCTCCTGTTTTAACCCTTCCGCGCCGAAGTCTCTCGAAGGGAAATGCTTTCCCTGCTACAAGTAGCATGATAATTTTCTGTACTCCACCCTACGGAGCTATCTCGTTGCGACAAATCACTCAGGTTTGCCTTTTGCCCGTTTTGTAACCCCACACAGGGGTACGGAGCCCTTCCCCTGGGCACTCGCCTCGACCCCCCAACCCTTAGCACCCCCTCTCTCAGCAGGAGGCTGCTGTAAGTTTGTTGCATTAACGTTGTTTTTTTAAAATAATTCTTTGCTGTATACATCAAAAACTTATACCTTGAATGAATTTCTAATGTTATTCTGAGCGTTTTACAATTTTAAACAAAATTCTAGCGTTAATATTAACTAATTTAAAGTGATGTTTAGAGCTCAAACTATTGAGAGTTCCACACAAGAACTCCATTCCTATCAACGCTAGAATTTCGTTTGAAATTTGCTGAGACTCAACAAAAAACAAATAATTCACTTGTGTAAATTTCTCGGGCTCGCCACCGGGTAAAGTCATAAATAATTCACTTCATAAAGTTACAAATTTTATAGAGTGAAAAAAATATTTGCCTTGAAAATCCATTGCAAATACAATAAATTAACCGTGGATCCATGAAGCAAGGAGGGCTACTAATGATGCGGAAGGTCGAGCTCACTTGCCGAGGCAAGAGTCTGGGCTGTCCCTAAGCTGGGTCGCAAGGGTTTACTGCATACCTAGGATTATTGCTCCCGTATTGGTCACTTCCCTTCCCTCGCGTTGGCTATACCTGGCATTAGGTCTTTTGCATTGGTTTTTCTCCGTGGGCCAGAGCCAACATTCATTCGTTTGCGTAGGAAAATTCACGTCAGCCAAAGCCGACGCTAGGCGCAAAGGGGTGAAACTCCTTTTCTGCAGTATACAGTCCATTCTTCCTTCTCCAATCTTGTCAGAGCTCTCCTTTCCTTCCCACATTTCCTTTATACTATCTTCTGTGCATTTCTTGGTTCCCTCACCTCACCAACCAGCCACATTGGAGGGTATTATCACAAATACATTCCGTATACATTTAACATTGTGACCTGCAATGGCCATATTATCATCTGTCTTAATGGCCTTCTCACTATAAGATGCCCTGGTAATTATGGCCTTCTACTGTAATTGGCCAACATTTTTATTACAGCAATGACAAAATATAGTTGAAACACTTTGACACATAAAGTAAAAATGGAAATTTTACATATACATTTTTAAAAAGATATACAAAAATGAATAAGCAGATTCAGTGTAGATACAAAGGCAATATTCTTTTCAAATTCTCTGCTGTAATATTAAATACATCTATGTATCTCATATTAAATAAATCTATATGACTGTATTCATAATTAATGTTCTGCATTATCCTATTTAAAGGTGAGTTAATAGTGTTGTTTGCAATTAATGTCTTCTGTAGTGACTTTCAATTTAATATTCTGTTTTCCAAATAACAAACATAAGCTCGTAGCTGATGGTTGGTTAGGTCATCTAGCGATTGAATAGACTTGTGTTAAGTTTCACTGTTGTTTATTGTTCCGATGTTGATACAAGACTGACTCGTAGGGCCAAGGGCTTCAGTATTTATACTGAGAGCGACCATTCTAGAATTTGCTGTACAATTTCAGGAAAATGCCAGAACAATGTTCTAGAACAGTCAAGAAAGTGCGAGAAAAAAGCAGTAACAAATAGTAAACTCCGGGAATTGAACTCAGGCCGCCCGCTTGACAGGCAAGCGTGCTAGGCCTGAGCCGCCGCACCGGTCAGCCAGGCAGGAAGTGAGAGCACTACTTGTTTTGCTGGCATGTGGGCAGTGTGGAAGCACACCAGTAGACGAGGTTGCCACAAGCTAAACTCACTGGAGCTGTTAGAAATGTGAAAGAATTTACATAACCTTGATGTCACAGTTGTTAGTAAATATCTATAACCTGCCTCCTCCCCTGTTCTCACAGCCATCTTCTGCTTAGCCCTCCACTGAATATCCCTTCTCCTACCTTATCCTTAACTTGAACCCCCATCCACACCTCTACTATAACCGACCATTATCCCTCTCCTACCCCACCTTCCTCCCCCTCTCTGCCTCAGTCTTGTGTATGTAAGGGATTGGAAACTGGCAAAAATATTCTGAAGATGACTCTAAAGTGCTGAAACAGGTCATGAGTTTTATTTAAGTTGTGGCATTGTAAAAGTTAACCTATTTAATACTTATCATGAATTATACCTCTTGAAGCATTTAGATAACTTATACAGAATAATATCTGATAGTACCTTTGTCAGCATCTCTGAGCACATGTCACCTATCATGCTCGATGTAAGACGATTTTTTCCTACAGAAAAAGGCTTCTTTGATATCTCCACACATGTATCTATACTGGATGTACCCTTGAGACATGAAAGTGCTCTCTATAACCTATTGCCATCAGCCAAATGCTTTCCTGGAAAATCATCGTAGTGGAGTCTTCCGTGGCCTTCCATAAGATAAGGGGTTCCGCATGTTATTTGATGTTTGAGACGTATATTATCCTACAGGCAGGTTAGCCAATGGTAGGTACCATACCAATGGTATCCATTTATAATACCATCAGACCAGGCATGGTGTACCTCAATGGTCCACAAAGAGTCATTGTTAGGTATTTTCTATCTGAAAGTTCTCTGTGGGCTCCGGCATTTCTTCTAAAATTTTTGCAGTATCATGACTCATTGGTAATTTTATCCGATGGAAATCTTGTATGAAAAAATTAGCTTTAAATTTTTCGCTTCTTAAGTTGCAATTTTTTTCTTCCATCTACTTCTCCCCACCTCTTCTTTTATTCAAACCAATTATTTTTTACCTTTTTGGCCAATGTATTCCATTTCCTTGGTGGTGGTTCCTTGTATCATGGTGACTGCATCTCTAGATACCAGATAATCTCTGGTTTTATTTTACCCTGACCCAAGCATCCAGAGCTCTGTGTGAGTGGTCCCTTTTTGCTCTACTTCTGGGATCAATCATGGAACCATATAACAAAACAATATGAAGGGTGTATTGTAAGTGGGAAGATGCCCTCCATCAATGGCAAACATGAATCATACCTCTTGAAGCAGTAAAATAAATGGTCGTTAACCTAATAGTAAATTTGATATAGGTATTGTCTGTCTTGCCTCAAACAGGGGTGAACTTTACTCTGAAATTACAACGGAACCCAAAGACATAAGGAGACATCCACACAGCTTTTGGTCTTCTGTGGTACCTAAACACTATAATTGTTAACCTCCTCAGTCCCGAGACATCCAGCATTATTTTTGGAAAATTCTTCATACTTTTGATTTGTAAGCCATGCTTGTAGAGTTAATATCTCTGTGAATCAAGGTTCTTAATAATAATAATAATAGTTTTTATTTGCCCAAAGACCAAGGTACATCTGTCCAATGATATAAGGCATGTCAATCATAGACATAAGTTACTTTAAAACTACATATTAAATCAGTCAAAACAAATATCTCAAATAGTTAACATCCAATACACAATATTGTGTATCATATGATGCTGCCAATCATCAGCAAGCACTGAACTTTGCTGAAGTGGCGATGCCAATATTTTGCATTGCTGAGCAGGAAAAAATTCAATTCAATTCTGTGTATTGTATACAATACACCAGGATTGAGGAGGTTAAGGTGGATGGTGGATAACTTTCCCAAGGAGGAATGAAAAGTCACATCGACGTCATCATGATGTCACCTCAGGGTCACAGTGCAAAAGTCATCTTGACATCAAAATGGTCCCACAAAATGATGTCCTTTGTGACTCACTTTGACATCAGTTTGACTTGAAATGACCTGTGTCATATTGACATCAAAATTATGTCCTTTGTGACTCACTTTGACATCAGTTTGACTTAAAATGACCTCTATCAAGTTGACATCAAAATGATTCCTTTTGACTCTTGTGATAGTTTGACTTTTATTTTCGTACTGGTGTAATGCCAGGGAAAGGTGGAAGGGGATGGAAAAGCAACTGCTGGAAACAGTAACAGCAGTTAATAATTAGATTTGGAATCTATTTTTGTGCTGTAAGAGAAATAATTTTTATTTTTTATGTATTTTTTCTATTAAGTAGGTATATTGAATGTTGCTATTTTAATACAATTTGTCAAGCACAGTTTGCCCTTTTCAATCCTCAAGAGAATAGAAATTACTGAATTTAAAAGGGCAAAATGTGCTCATAAAAAACTTGCAAGACCAGCATTTCGTTGGGCGCAACAGTTCATATTTGAGCTACGAGTAATTATTGCGCCAAATTTAAAATGCCATTTATCGCTTTCCGATTTGCATCATTCGACTCAAAAGGCATTAAGTTATAAAGGTAAAGTGATATGTGTGATCAGATTGTCGATAGGGGCAGAAAGCAAGGTATTTTGGAAGTTAATAGTAGACGTCATGGTGACGTCAATGTAACATCACAGTGACGCCATAAACCTAACTTCGTATTTTTTCAAGTGAAACTGTCAGAGTGGTGAGAAATCATCTGTTTCTTAACTAATATTGACTATATATGGCTTTCTGACAGTAAATTTTCGAAGGTCAAATTTTTGTCAATCTTAGTCAATTTGAGTCAACAACAAACTCATGACTGAAGACTGACCTTTTGCCCATCATATTGATATCAAAATGAAGTCATCGAGACTTCCCTTCCTCCTTGGGTTAAGATGGATGGCAAAATGAAGTGACGATTCTCATGCCTTAGGATCTGCAAGAGGGAACTCTACCACAACTTTATTATCAATCTATAATGTAACCAACCCCAGTAAGACCCAGTTAGTATTTTAGCTTATGGTGACTTCTGCTTGATTTTTTCATGCCATGATAAAGCTGACTTTATAAAAATTTGGTCCAAACTTGTATCATACATTTAACAAAATGCTCGCAAAGCATAACCTCGATATGTGCAAAAACCCTGCTTCTATCAAACAACTACTGACAAGCTTGATGGGTTGACCAGTTTGATTCTCCTTCAAGCTAACAAGCATTTTGCATCAGGCTAGATTCAAGCTTGATTCCTACTTATTATTCCATCTCCAGAGGGACTACTTACTTAAAGGGAAGACGCTTACCTGACTTTCACCATTTTTCCTCCTCCCTCCCCCCCTCACCTTTCTGTTTGGGAATTGCTGAAAAATATTAAGGGAATGTGCTGACTTTTGCCATTTTTCTGCTTTTTACTCACACTCCGGGTTGGGAGCATTTGACGTAAAGGGCAGAATAATAACACCACTATGATTGATCAAGATAAATATTTCGCAATTAAGCCCTAAGAAGTACCTACGGTTCGAGAAAAATGGTAGAAATATGTCCATATTAACACATGGTAATTTAGGCATGTATAGTAACGTTTTAGTCCTTCCAACGTCGGTTAAAATAAAAATAAGTAAAGGTTCGTCTCCAGTCAGTTGATCATTTTCCGTTCTTGAATCATCATCCCAAATATGGGGATTTTACTCGATGATGCTTTATATGCATTATTCAGAAACTAGTCTACGAAAGCCGAGAGTTTTGTGTAGCCCGCGTACGATTCCAGCCAATGAGGTTTAATGTGATTAGAATCAACAAGAAATACTGCACTCTAGTAGGATGTTTCGTAAGTTTCAGGTACATATGTATGGTGGCAGTATTTATTCTGTCTTTCGTAATGGGAAAAATACGTCTTGATTATAGGAATTTATAAAGTCTAACCTTAGGGTTGCAAGTTTTGAACAACTCAGACTTTCAGCAGTATACCTTTCCCCGATTGTTTTCAGTACATATATGAATTAAAGACTAATTGAACTCCGAAAACGGTATGTATAGATGGTGTCATTTCCCTACGTTTCCTTTGTGAAACCGCAGGGATATTTGTGAAATCGAATGAACAATTCCTCCCCGAATCCTTAAAGGTTAATGATGTCCGGTCTTCTTTTATCAACTCTTTATGCTGTTCGTTTGCCATGCTTCGGTGTTTAACCTTCAATTCAATATTACCCATCAACCTTCACTTGTAATCAGTTCGATGCGGATGAGAATGTATGGATTGATTGTTATTGTGTGAATGTCAAGTAATGCTCTTGCCAAATTGCGTGTATTTGTTTCTTAGTACGAAGAGTGCTTGCTGTGCGTAAGTGCGATGGCTGTCCGTTATTTCAATATTGTAGAGCGATTACCTGGGGTCGGGTATTTTTCGCTTTCTTCTTGCTAATGTGATTATTTCCAATGGATCGTGCTTCGTCATTTTTAATCTAATGTTTTTGTTTACTTTATTCTGCCTACATTAGCATTTGAATTGAATTAGTCGTCATTTCTTCTTCGCAGGTATTTTTATCATCTATGTGGGTAAATATTAAGGAAGCAAATCACAGCGGCAGATTAAACCTGCCTGTCCTGATTTCCCCCCTCAATTAAGTGCCTGAGTGTGACTTGTCTTCGCTAGATTATAATCAAAGCCTTAAACGACAGTCATGCCTCTGTTTGGAAAGTCTCAGAAGAGTCCAGCTGAGGTAGTTAAAGCTCTTAAGGAGGCTGTCAACGCTCTTGAGAGAGGAGACAAGAAAGCAGAAAAGGTGAGTAACCCTGTTCGTATTTATTATTAATTAGAACAATTCATGATGCCTTGAAATACCCGTCGTCGTAGCCTATCACATGTGTGGACATGCTAATCGAAAAGATCTTGATTTTTTTAGGCTCAGGAAGATGTCAGTAAAAACCTCGTTTTAATTAAAAATATGTTATATGGTACATCGGATGCTGAGCCTCAGACTGATATTATTGTTGCCCAGCTGGCGCAGGAGCTGTACAATAGCAATCTTCTTCTCCTTCTTATTCAGAATCTTAATAGAATAGACTTTGAGGTAAGACGTGCTTCCCATTACTTATGAAATGATTTCTTAATTTTGTGAGTCAAGGAGGGCACTGAAGATTCTTCCTAGTGAACTATTTTATTTACTCTTGAAAGTGATTCTCCTTAGACTTTTTTGAAAATATTTCTTATTGATAATAAAGACTGCAATAATGATATTAATTATCTGTATATACAACTAAGCATATTACATAGAAATACACATTGTCAAGGATATGAAAAAAGTTAAGTTTTGATGTCAATTTATTTTCATGGTAGGCACTCATGTAGTGAGCTAATTTAACCAGCTTAATTTGGGAGCCAAGAATGTGATACTTATCATAACTGTGATAGGCTTGCTTCCTAAATGACTTTTCCTTGCTAATAGATTGAGGTGAATGATTTTCAATGTAAAAAGAGACTTGCAGGGTATAAGTTAATGTGCATTGTAGCTATCATCTTTTTTTGGAAAATGGTTATAATATTTTAACTTTGGTGTGATGAGTATCTAAGTTTTCTTTGACTAAAATGTATCTTTTATGAACATAAAGGCCGTGGAGATAATATGTGGCTTGTCAAGTGTTGCGTAGAAGGCTTCTTTGGACTTGGAAATAATCTCAATTGGCTTTTTAGGCTATAGAAATAGTCTAGATACTTTTGGATTTAGTATGGCCCTAAATCTAAAAACATTGAATGAATCTGGTGTGATTATGTACATCTGTCATCCTATGCTCTCAATACACCCTAAACCTTTATTGTCCTTTGCTATGCTACCTTCCTCTGTAGAGCAGGGCCCTCGGCTAGATTTTTTGTGTTGAAAGGGCCCATGAAAAGGAGATATCCAATGGGGAAAATGTTACTTTTGTGTAATCGTTTTAATTATATGCTTCTTAGAATGTAATAAGTAATAACAATTTTAGTGATAGGGCTACAGAAATGGCAAAAAATTAATTGCTGCGGCTGTAAATTAAGTAGAAATGAAAAAGTGCCAAATTCTGAATTGAAGATTTTTCCTCGTATGAGATATGGGACGTGAGGTGTTGTCACTAACCTCTTGCTTTTGAGAAGTATTTATCTTTTCTTTGCTATTATCCCACTAAAAAGTCATGATTTCACGTCTACTTTGGAAAAGAAGTAGGTAAATGAATTAATCATATTGCACGTTGACGGGAACACATCAAATTTTGAAATAACTTAATGTCTGATGGAAGGTAAGAGTATGCTATTCATGAAAAGTGTGCATAATTAAGGTTCTGTTGGCTAGTTTGGATTTTACTGTAAAAGTGTTGTTTTTATTCATGATGGATAATTGGCCTTGCCTCTTGTGGCAAAATAAATAGAATTTATTGAGAGCTGTGATGATTATTGTTTTGCTGCTTTTGTAGTTCTAGTTTCACTCTTTTTAGGAGTATTCTCTGTGCATGCTTTTTAAACAGGGGCTCCCTTACTTCCAAGATTGCATTGCTGGCTGTTGGTGGATTCTTCTGATGGAATATTCTTTTCTTACCTCATCTTCCGTGCTCTTTTCATTACTGGTCACCCGTCTTTGCAGATTGCTTAATTCTTTGACTTGCCCCAGTTTTTGATCTCTTAATATAATGGTGTTAAGGTCTTCTTGATTTCGCTGTGTTGATGTGAAAAAGGAATATCAGTCATGCCTAATTAAAACTTTATATTCTGCATTTTGTCCGAAAGTTATTCTTAAATAAAAATTACTATCAGAGGAAGAGTTCTTAGGTTTCTCACGTGGTAGCACCATTGTTCAGCACTGTTCCCAAGGATGTGTCTGCCGTTGTCTTCATGGTGAATCTGCAATGAGAGTGTAATCAATTTGCCATGTACAATCTACTCACCGGGACCAACAGAGATCCTTCAGAAACTACCATAATTTTGCATTTTTGTATCCTGCTCGAAATGCATTAGTGTTAGACATGAACAGATGTCATTGTAATAAAATAAATACTATAACAAATCTGTCTAGCCACAAGTTTTAAATATGAAACTTTAGAAGTCACTGTCCTCAATCAAGCCAAACAGTTCCTGCAATATAGTGGTCTCATGTTGATTGCCATCGTATACTATAGGCAGTCTTTTGGCTGGCACTATGCATTTTCAAGCACTGAATGATTGATGACCTTGGCGTGATGAATTTGTTCATTGGTCTTCTCCCAAATAAGGTGCATATTACAAATGATGGTGTGAAAAATCTCACATTTTGTCGGCCAATTTGTGGATGTGTGTCACAAACAGGAAATTATATTATTTCAGGAGTAACAGATGAGGGTGTATGATCTCAGGTTTTCCCGGTGTATCAGTTGCAGGAAGGTTTCTCGGGTTTTCCACCGGTTGATATTCTGCATCTCTCCCGACGTTTCGAACAGCGACTTGCTGTTCATCCTCAGGGGATCTTCTGAATGCCGTATTCTCAAAGTGGTCCGGTATATATACATCCCGTTCATGGTCAGGTGTAATCTGATTGGCTCTCGCGTGTTACGCTTTTCCCGCCATTTTTGTCATATATAAAGGTGTTCACTATTGGTTTCCACGCATTGCTGATTTGAAACCCGGTGTCTCTGTTGATGTTGTTGCGGTTGATGCGGATGTGAATGGCTTCCTTGACGAGGCGGTCCCAGTAGCCATGTGCACGGCAGAGCAGTTTCGTCTCCTTCCATTGTATGGCATGGTCCTCATTGATACTATGCTCTGCCACCGCGGATTTTTCCGGTTGGGCCAGTCGCAAATGCCTCTGATGTTCTTTCGTCCTCGTTTCAATTGTCCGACTGGTCTCTCCAATGTATGTCTTCCCGCACTCACATGGAATCTCATAAACTCCTGGTGTCTTCAGACCGAGAGGATCCTTCACTTTTACTAGTTGGTCTCTGAGTTTTGGAGGTGGTAAATGAACGGTCTTAATATTGTATCTGTTAAGGATACGTTGGATTTTTCCCGATATGGTGGAGACATAGGGAAGGAAAGCTTTGGAGATAGGCTCTTCTTGCGGCTCCCGTATGCCGTCAGTGGGCTGTCTAAAGGCCCTCTTCAGGGCCATGGAAATTTGAGTTTCACTATAGCCATTTTTCCGAAACGTCTTCTTCAGATGTTTTATCTCATTCGGGATGCTCTCGGTATCAGGAATGTTCTTGGCTCTGTGCAATAGGGTAGACAGCACAGCCTCCTTCTGTGATGGGTGGTGGTGACTCTGATTGCTCAGATACAGGTCCGTATGAGTCGGTTTCCTGTATATGCTGTGTCCCAGGGTTCCATCTTCCTTTTTCCGGATTAAAATGTCGAGGAACGGGAGGATGAACAGCAAGTCGCTGTTCGAAACGTCGGGAGAGATGCAGAATATCAACCGGTGGAAAACCCGAGAAACCTTCCTGCAACAGATGAGGGTGTTTGCTATCCTGAGAGGGATGGGATATTGTGGAAATCACATGGATTTTTTTTTTTTGCTATTGGCTTACACACTCCTGGTAGTCTCAAGGAAAATCGAGTGTGTTTGATGATTCTTGACAATTGTATATATTTTGTCCAACAGAACTACGTACATCTTACCTTACTGTATACTGCTGCTCTTAAGTAAAGTCATACAGTTTAGCCTTATAAATTCCTTCCATTTTTTATCATTTTTGTGATAATTTAGTCTTCATTTCGCCTCTGCATCACTTAAAATTGACACAGTGGATGGTAATGAAACATCCTGGCTACTGAGTTTTCAGTAATAAGCTCTCTTGTTTTTCACTTTAGTCTGTAGTCACAGAAGCCTCCTTTTAAGCATCTTAGTGAAATATATTTACTGATTAATTTCTTTTATTTTCACAGGGGAAAAAAGATGTTGCCCAAGTCTTTAATAACATATTGCGCAGACAAATAGGAACACGATCACCCACAGTGGAGTATATTTGTACAAAACCAGAAATACTGTTCACTTTAATGAGAGGGTTAGTATTTTCTAACCTTATGTTTGTCACTTATGATTTTTAAGATGATGTTTTTGTGAATCATTTAATTGTTTCCTGTTACTGGAGATGACAGCATAACGGTATGTAAAGCCATGGGCATTAGAGGGATGCTCTTCTTTGAATATACTCAGTTCTTTGCTAGGGGGTGATGTAAATTCAGCTGAAGTTGATGCAGTTTAAAGTGATGGTCCTTGTTGGTAACTGGCGAAACATTTGGGAAATTGAAAGGGGTTATTTGCTTCATATCAAATGTTTGATGAGGTGTTTTTCTCTGGGTTTTTTCCAGTATGGGTTTCAGGAGGGTAAATGCACTGCGGGTACCTTTCTAGAATTTGGTGCTAGTATATATGGTGGTTTAAATAATTCAAACAAGTTTGCTGGTTCATTTATAGGCATAACCAAAGCCTTTGATTTGGTAAATGATATATAATAAATAGAATAAATAAAGAATAAATTGTGTTGCTGTGACAATTAGAAGAAGCTGGTATAAGGGGTATTCTGCATAACTGGTTCAGAAGCTATTTGTAATAGCTGTGGCTATTAGTGCATGCAAATTCAAAATTGTTTCTCTCACCAGACAAATCTCACATGAGGTGTTCCACAGGGTTCAGTGTTAGGGCCCACATAATTTTTAATACATGTGAATAATTTTTGTACTGGTAGTTATCATGGGAAATTGATTTCATTTGATGATGATATAGCTTTGTGTTATTCCACCTGAATAGCAAATAGATTACGTAGCCAATACAAAATGACTTAAACTGTAAAACTGGCTTTCAAGTAACTGTATGCAGTTGAGCAACAAAACTAAATGTATTTAATCTAAAATACACAAACATAGAGCCCAAAGGGCTGTATTAAAGCTGTACTAAATGTATTAATGATAATGTCATGCCCTGTAACAAGTGCATCCAAATTGAGCAAATTGATCAATTCCAATACTTAGGAATCTACATTGACCAATTGGTAAACTGGAAACAACGTAAATGTCTATTAAAATCAGAGCTGATTTCTGTGTTAATTCACATGATAAGGTTGTTGTGTTTATCATCTGTTTTTTTTTATTGTTTATTATGGCTTTGTGAACTCAAATTTGCCATATAGTATTACTTGTCAGAATGGAGCTTATTTCATAACTGTCAAACCTTTGCTTATAGCTCAGAAAAAGATACTAAGGGTGATTATGAGAATGCCAAGTACTACGTATTTTTTCCCTTTTTCAAAATACTTAACATTCCACCGTTGATAATTTTTTTTGTTCTTAAAGTAATAAGAATTTTCTATACCCATGGTGGCAAATTAAGTCTAGATCATATTTGTTTAGAAATTATCATAAATTATTTATACCTATGCCTAAATTGCTATAAATACTTGGAACCTAAATATTTTGTACTCTACCACCTGACATTTCAAAGGCTAATAGTGAATGGAGATTTAAAAGATCATTATGAAATTAGTTACTGAGCAGTAAAAATGTGGAATTTTCCTTAAAACTGATGAATTAAAAAAATCTCGTATACCCTTAACACTTTCGCTGCTAATCCCGTCATTTGACGTGTTTCCTTAGCTGCTGAGAAACATATTCCAACCAACTTACAATTAAAAAAGGTAGAAGAATCAAGCTTTAAAGCAATATAAACAGCATTTTCTAAGTAAGACAGTTATTTTTCTGTGATAGCATGAATAAAGCTTAAAATACGCAGCATTCTACATATCCGGCAGCGAGAAGTGCCCAGCAGCGAGAGTGTTAAGTGTTATGTTTTGGCTTCATTAATGTAAACAAAACTTTATTAACTGCTTGTATGTAGGAATGTTTCATTTCTATGTTCTTGCTATTTAAAGCTATTATGTACTTTGTTACACATTGACCGAGTTGAAATTGATTATGTACTGTATCATGATCTTTTTTCTACTGCACTTCTCTATGTATTGAAAGAGTCTGCAACCCCTAAACGGAGAATTACATTCCTTTTTTCGAAGTCTTGTCATGATTTTTTTTCATTTAGGTATGAGCATCAAGAAATTGCTCTAAATTGTGGAACTATGCTCCGAGAATGTGCTCGCTATGAAGCATTGGCAAAAATAATGCTTTATTCAGATGACTTTTTCAACTTTTTCCGATATGTTGAAGTGTCAACTTTTGACATAGCATCAGATGCCTTTTCAACTTTCAAGGTAAATTGTGCTTCATTATCTTTGAGTATTCATCTGTGTACATTTTTATTGTAGTAACTTTGCATGGCATTGATTTTTAGGTGCTCTGGGTTATTTTATGTCTTGTCTTAAAATATTTCTTATGGGGAAACATCCAAAAAATTCTGATTTTGTAGAATTCAGTGTCCACTGTTGGAATATGATCTTGAAATGAAATATTAGTTCATATAGTTATTGCAAAGAGCAATCTGTAGTCATTACTGTGTGCATTCCCTTGGTATTTTTGATTTTATACTCTCAGAAAGCTCTCTGCTCATTTCAAAAGTTTCAGCAATTGAAATATTTTTTGTGAGTCCTACAATTGGGCATCCCATCTCAAAATTATTTTTAGGTTCTCATTATAAAATGCAGTTTAAACAAAATATAATGCAGGATAAAGCAGTATTAATTTTTTGTAAAACAGGGTGGCAATCGTTAGGGAATCTGGGAAAACCTGGAACCGTCAGGGAATTTTGAATTTCTGAAAAAGTCAGGGAATTCTCTTAACAGTAAGGGAGAAACTGGGATAGGAATCCTTATTTTTCTACCATTATGTTTATCGACCAGTCTTTCTCACCCTTTATTTCACCAACTGAAACTAAGTCCATCGCTGACATGCATGGAATAAGCCCCATCAATTTGTAGAATGTTCAGTTGTGAATCTTTTTAGTTGTGAATCTTAGTTATTTAGTTGTGAGTCAGACATACAATGTATCCCTTTTGTATATCCTTTTCGCAATATTTGTCTACTGTTGGTGCAAAAATTATGTAGACTCAAGTTTGGACACTGATTCAAAATAAGCCACGGTACCCACATGAATGCGAGTCACATCAAATTTTAGCTTGTTTTATTTTACGTTTAACTGTGGTAGCCGATTATTTTTACATTTCACTCTTGATTTTTTATTCTGTTGAGAACAAGAATTTGCCGGTTTTTTGCTGTTTTTTAAAGGAGCGCTCTCTTTGATATTTAATTGTGAAGAAACTTGAAGTTTAATCATACTGAACCTGTAGTATTGTGTAGGAAAACGTATTAAAATGTATCTTTAAACGTTCAATTCTGACTATTGTGCTATAAAAGAGTTATTAACAAGTTTATGAAACAACTATTTCTTGGTTATGAAAAGTAGTAGAAGAAAGATCTTGGTCTTGTTTTGAGGCTCTTTACAGCAGTATTTAATAACAATTAGCATCGTAAACTTACATTGTGATATCGATTTTTAACGAGTTAATACACAACTGAGTATTTTACCAGGCTCAAGTCAACAGTAAGGCGGCCGTTTTCGCGAGAAGGGTGGTGAAAATTTGAGCGCTGTTGCAATTTGTGGGTTGCAGGCCGTCCATGTATTGGAATCTCTTTGTGTGCATTGAAGAAATTCAGTGCATCGAGAGAAGGTCCACATGAGTAAAAGGTGATGGAAAATGGTTGGATACTAAAAAGAGCACAATTGCTACCTAAAATAAAATTCATGAAAAGTGTGTGGAAAGCGATTGTTTTCGCCCTTTGAGGCAATGCACTGAAGGAGCGTATGAGTAACGGGTTCAGCCCGCAAGTGGCAACAGGGCTCAAACTTTCACCATCCCTCTTGTGAAAATGGCCACCATACCATTGACTTGAGCCTGGTAAAATACTCGGTTGTTCATTAACTTGTTAAAAAACGATATCACAATGTGAGTTTACAATGCTAATTGTTATTAAATACTGCTGTAAATAGCCTCAAAACAAGACCAAGATCTTGCTTCTACTACTTTTCATAACCAAGAAAAAGTTGTTTCATAAACTTGTTAATAACTCTTTTATAGCACAATAGACAATTAAACGTTTAAAGATGCATTTTAATATGTTTTTCCTACACAATACTACAGGTTCAGTATGATTAATCTTCAAGTTTCTTCACAATTAAATATCAAAGAGAGCGCTCCTTTTGAAAACAGCAAAAAACTGGCTCTTTCTTTGTTCTCACCAGAATAAAAAATGGAGAGTGAAATCGGCTACCACAGTTAAACGTGAAACAAAACAAGCTAAAATTTTATGTAACTCGCATTCATGTGGGTACCACGGCTTATTTTTTATCTGTGTCCAAACCCGAATCTATATAATTTTTAACCAACAGTAGTTGTTCATTCCATATTAAAACAATCCTTGTACTATTTCACTAAAATTATTAATGTACTATGCATTTTGCAGCGTTTATTTTAATATTGATTGAAATATAATATACTTTCACGAAGTGATGCCTGAGGGTGTAAAGTTTATTTTGCCTAGTTGTGTTAAAATTTATGATCACAATGTATTATGCTCATCCCAGGGGATGCGAGGCTATGTGGTTCGGAAAATTTTACCTCACATTTTTTTAACTTCCGAAACTCAGGTCAAGAGGTAGCTGGAGAACACTAACTCATAGTAAATACATGCTTGCAGTTCTAAGAATACGAGACGATGATTAGAAAATTTAAAGCTGCTGTAGAAAATTAAATTCAACAGAAAAAATATATTCCAATTATAGGTGACCTTTTGGCGATCGGTCAGAGAAATTTGTAAATTCATCTGGGAAAAGTCAGGGAAAGATCAGGGCATTTAAAAATCGGATATCAGTAGCCACCCTGTAAAAGTAAGTAGAGACAAAAGGACTCTTTGTATGAGTTGACATGTTAGGCACGTTTAAGGTTAAAGGGCAATCTGAGGAGGCTGTTATATTGGCACCTTTGGTCTCTGAGGGTTAATGTTTATTTTAGCGTAGGAGTTAGTTTATATTTGAGTTTTGTTCCTAGTGCTGTGGAGCATTAATGTTTATGTACGCTATTGATTCAAAGAAATATATTGTACTCAAACAAAACTACTGAGCCTTGTAAAAAATCCTGAGGCTAGGTGATGGCCCTATTGTTTTTGTGAATGATACCCAGTCCATAGTTCATGGTGACATTAGCTTAGTGATGCTTATCAACTGATTTATCACATCTATTAATGAAGAAACTTTAATGCCAAGAGTGTATTTATATTAATAGCTTGTATTTACATTGCAAGATCTTCAAATCCCGGTGGCATGATAATTACATTCTTTAAGTAGCATCAGCTAACCTCATGAGTTCTTAATGTATTTAATGTAAAGTAAAGAGAGTATTTAATGGAGTTGGGGTTTGTTTATTTTCTTTTCTGATTGAATGAGTAATTTAATGTATGTAAATCCATATTAGAGTTGAAAAAAATTGGTGTGATGTTACTATATCAGTGATATGATGTGTACAAAATTTACTATCATAATCAGGCATGATGGAAAGATCTTATTCAAGGTCTCTGTTTCACTGCTAATTTAATATTTTGGCACTTACAACATTTTTGTTCATTACAGGAACTACTGACTCGCCATAAAATTTTGTGTGCAGAATTCTTGGAGGTCAACTATGATAAAGTATTTTCCCATTACCAACGGCTTCTTAATTCAGAAAACTATGTGACGCGAAGGCAGAGCTTGAAACTTCTTGGTGAACTCCTCTTGGACAGGCACAATTTTACAGTAAAGTTTATTTATCAATCAAATTATTTAATTAAAAATTTTATTTTTTATTTCTTTGTGTAGCTGAAACCAACGTGTACCTTAACACTTTATTCACGTGTGTGAATATCCAAGAAAATATTGGTTTTCCTCTTAATTAAAGTGATTAAGGTTTTGTATTAATTTTTGTGGGTTTCTTTAAGGAAAAAGTGATGGTGTGATCACCTTATGATGGGGTTATAAACGTGGTAGAAAATAGTTGTACCAATCAGGAATTTAATTTTCACTGAAATAAATGGGCCATTTTTCAACTTACTAGTTGCATTGGTCATTTCCTGTGCCAAACACATTTCTGGTGGCTCACAGAGTATATAGTAGATGAAGATGTAATCTTGGAACTGAATGACTTAAGATAAGGTTGCTGAAGTTACCTTTGGCTGGATTTTTTTAGTGTTCCACCTCTAAGGTTTCACTATGTTTTATTTTGCATTAGAATTATGATTCTTGTGCTGACTTGTCTTGATTTTATGCATGGGTTCAAGCATTATCAAAATTTCTCTACTTCTAGGCATGGCACCACTCTCTCCAATTTTATTCAGTCCTCTGTGAATCAGTATTTGGCAATAAATTCGCTGAATCTTCTATGCTAGATGTCTTGGGTGATTAACCTTCAATTTGCTGAAAGAATTTAATCCATCTTCCAATGAAAGCCAACACCAAACAATATAACTGTCTAAAGGCCACTTTACATGGTACATTTTATTGTACAAATGAATGTATCGTAGAATTTACAAGAAACTAAATGGAAATAGAGCATTTTCTATTTCCTGTTAAGTCATTCGGACAATCATACAATTTGCAGTTTTACATGTACAATTTTCCTCATGCAAGAGTTCATACTTTTTTTTGTACAATAAAATGTACTGTGTAAAGTGGCCTCAATACTTACTTCGTTTTGCAGAAGTACCATATTTTTCACTATAGAGACTTTTTTTCAGCAGAGAAATCTTAAGAAATCAACCTATGTTGTGTTCAATCATTGTCACTGTCCGATTTGCCCTAAAGACTGCCATAATTAGATGCTTGGCAACTACATCTCTAGAACTTATGTTTATTCTCACCAATCAGTATATCTTTAACTGATTCACTAGGGCCTATCCATCAGTCACACCTTCTTAACCCTTATGTGCAAATGCAGGTAACTGGGTGCCCACCCTGTCATATTTTTGCTTTTAACTTTGCTTATAGTTAAAATTTTCATCCGAGCCTCGGAATCCCCATTATTTAACTCCTTTAAAAGCAAAACAACCTCTGACTTTTTTTTTCATTTTTCATATGTGAACAAAATTGCGTCAAAGTACTTATGCTCAGCAGACACACCCAGGTGCCTGCTGCCCGAAAAATGAAGTTTATGCCAGGACATTGATGAACATATTTAAATGAGTTTTTGAGATTGTAGGGCTTCTTAAATAAATAATTGCAACAGTTTTATTGCAAATTACTTAGTACTAAACAACAGTCCAAACAGGTGAAAACGTTCCATTTGCGACTTGTGTGGCCTTATTTCTGTCTCTCTTAATGGAAGCTGAAGAAGACTAGGGGACTTCAAAGTGCTTACATACTTTCTATTGATGTTTATTTAGGAAAGTTAATTGATTTGAAATTATTCTGTTCGCATGATGACTCAGAAATTAAGGAAAACCAGAAGTGGGCACCTGGGTACCCTGGGTGTGTGACAATGCCGTAAAAGATGGGTTTTCACCAGAGGGTTAAGGGGCTTCTAGTATGAGCTAGTTAGTAAAAATGTTGTGACAATGTAGATTGTCACCTAAATGACTCTTAAAATTGTAAAAACTGCATTAAACTATATAAATGGGTTGTCTTCTCTTCATATGTTTTAACTTTTACTCTCATGAGAAAATCAAGTGATGTCGTCATTACAGCAGAATTTCTCTCGACGATCATCTCTCAAGGTGTATAATCCTGCTCTTGATACTTCATCTTCACCTGTTTATTCCACTTTCTTACCCTTCTGGCCTTCATCTTGTAGATTTTAATGAAACTTGTCATCACTAAAGAGTTGTGGTCTGAGTGTGTACCAGCCCCTGGATAAGTATGGGAGTTTTAGTCTATTCCTTATTATGTGTGTCTAGCTGCATAATAGTGTGTCTAAATTCTGTGTCTTCTGGGTGTACCAATGACTAGGGTGATGTCTGAACCATGCATTTTTACTAATAAGTTTATTTCTCCAGCAAAACTATAACTTACTTGAATCTTCCTTCACCCGCCACTGCATTCCAATCTCCCACTACTACATAGTAATTACTGCCAGATGTGCCCCCAATGGACTGATTCCTCCGGCTTATCTTATGCACCATCTACTTCTCCATGATTAGAGTTAGGTATATCGTGTAGATAACTATGTAGATTTATTGGAAATTTGACTTCGCGAAATACTGGATTATTATCCATGTAATATGCATCGGAGTTGGAAATATGTGTTAACTCTAGGAGGACGGGAGTTTCGCGCTACCTAGAAGGACAGCTTGGGGTCACTTGACCCCAACTTCGTTTTACCATTTTAAAAGCCGTTTTATCTTCTCACGGACTGTTTTCTTGTAGTATCATGCATATCAATTCTTTTACAACACATATAACCATTAATTATGATATTCCAATTGTCAAAAATACATAATTATCAATACTAAAAACAATTAATTAAATTACATTCAATGGACAAGATTCAAATTTATAGTCACTCTAATCACGAAATTGCATTATTATTACTTGATATAAATTGTATACTTCAAAATTTCACAATGAGCATAATGGTTTTTTCACACTTGGCATTAAAAAAATTTCAAAATATTACTTTTTGAACATTTTAGACACTTGGATATTTTTTCAGCGGATTTTCCACAGAATATTTTTTTAATACTGTAAACATACACTTGATGATTTGTTTTGACAATTTGGAGATATTTGGTACCTTTTCCTCTTTTTTGCTCTGAGGGATGTGGCTATGGTATTTGATGAATTTATTTTTGTTTGAATCGAGCATGAAGGTGAGGGTTCCGTCAGAAATGAGATTCCCAACCCCGCTTTGACTTATTTTTGAATAAATGTCTTGTGACTCAAATTACTATTCGTAGTTTCCATATAGAGAACCCAGCTATTTATCGAGGCCAGATCAAGTATATTGAAAAATACATAAACAGGCCACCTCCTTGTGGCTGATTGGGTTGAATATTTCTGGCACATACTGTCCATAACATCTACTCCCACTTTGTTTTTATTGTAAAAGAGGATGGTATCTGGCATTCTTTTATTAGTGTCGGTAATTGTCACATCTGAGTGCATGGTACTTAGTAAAAGAACATTCTTCTTCTCTTTTGCCAAGTAATTTGTGAGAGTTTGCCCCTCAGTATTCTTGTATACTCTAGTTGTGTAAATTTCATTATTCATACGGACAGGAGGAGGTAAGTCTCGCCTGTTATTTCTTATGGTTGCGACAAGAGAAATTTTCCTTTTTTTCAAGTTTTCTGCCAGTTGAATTGATGAAAAATAATTATCATTACATTATCATTACAATAATCATTATAGGTAATGTTTATGCCTGAATTTTTATAAGGCTCAGTCAATCTCATTACAACATATTCACCCAATGCTTGATCTGATGGCTTCTCTTCATCTTTCCCTCAATACGGAAATGCATTCAGACAGAATTTAGATTTCACGTCAGTCAGTTCTTGATTCTGAATTTGTCTGCGTTCTTTGGCATATACTGTATGAAAGGACACCTGCACTTCATTGGATAGAGCTGTTCATCGGCCATTACGCTTTCACTTGGATTATGCAGGCTCGGGAATTGGTGACAAAATTGTTCCAAGGATCAGAAGCCAAACTAAATTTATCTGCCCTTAGTGCTAGACTACAAGTCGCCTTTGAATCGAAGCATATATGTTTCATTATATTCTAGAATCGATTCCTTGGCATTGCACTGGAGAATACTTTTGAGCACCAGGTTATATCCCAGCAGCTTTTTATAGACGTATGCCGCTATCCCAAGATGCCTCTTGCATATATGAATGTGATAAATATAAGAAGTTCTTCTCTCAACAAGCACCAATCAGGGTTTTGAAGCTTTCCATGCTCCACAGTACATTTTACAATGTTGTCTAACAGGGTGTCTCCATGGAAGATAAAGTCCGGTGGCAATGCAATCCGGGCAGAGACAAAAACATCACAAAGAATGGATGTGGGGTCGATGGACAGTGATATTTCTCACCTTTTCTCAAAGGCCGCTAAACCATGGCTATATGAGGCATGGCTGGATGAAGACATACATATCAATGGGAATACACATGATTTTTGAGGCGATAATGAAAAAAATAAGATTATCAAAATAAGAAAAATACCCATAAAAAAACCATTAGTGAGTGATATTCACACAGAGTAATACGGGGTGCCAATTACTTTCCCTTTGCCACCTGTGATACTCCGAAAGATAGGGTACAAAACTGATCACTGAGGTTACACTTCTGATATGGGTGTCTAGAGGCATCACCGGGCATCGAACCGGGTACCCTCTGGTTCACAACCAAGCACTATACCTACTGCACTACAACACCACAGAATATAATGATCTTCATAATGAATGAAGAGCCTAAGGGTAAGAGGAATATTAAGATACAGCGCGAAAACAAGTTGTGGGTCAAATGACCCCGTCCGTCCTTCTAGGTATAACCTCTTGTAAAATACAACAAAAAAGGATAAGAGTTAAATTTTTGCTAGTTTATCTAATTTCAGGTAAAACTAGAGGAAGTAAAGATTTCAAAAAATTTGAAAATATTTTACATTGAGAAAAATTAATTTGAATTCTGAAAATAGGTCAAATGACCCCTGCCGTCCTTCTAGTGTTAAGGGAACTTCGTCCAAGTCATGCTATTACTATGAGGGTCATTTTAAAATGTGGCAAAACATGTCATAAGAAAAACATTTTTCAAAGGACTTTCTCTTATTTCTCATTAGGTTGACCCAAACTTGTTCTTTTTTTCCCTGTGTACTTATTTATCTTATAGAAATGGCACTGGATTTTATAGTAAATTTTATATATCTCTGTCATTCACTTTGTATCAAAATTATTGATAGATCGGCGATTATTTGTGTGCACAAATTTTTGAACACCAATATTATTGTATCCTTTTCAGGTGATGACTCGATATATATCCAATCCAGACAACCTGAAACTGATGATGAATATGCTGAAGGAAAAATCTCGAAATATTCAGTTTGAAGCCTTCCATGTTTTTAAGGTACTGTTATGATTAGCTGTGGGTGTATTAGATAAATTAGAAAGAGTTGATTTATACTTTAACTTCCGTGTGGAATTAGAAACCTGCAGCCTAAGGGTGTTTTCCATGATGTCAAGAGCTGTAATTTATTCTTTAAGTTGTATGAATTATTTTGGCTCTTTTAATGTGCTCTTGCAAATTTATTTTCAGTACTCTGTTTTATGTTAACCCTTTAATTAAGTCCTTTCACTAACATGTAACTCCTGGTGGGGAGTACCAGCTATATAATTATGGGTACAGTGGAATGTGGTTAATTCGAACTTCTTTCATTCGAAATCTTCTTTAATTCGAATTTTTTCTCTGGTCTCTAGACATTTATATATAAACAACTCACTTCGCTCGGTAGGGGGCTCCGCCCCCTTCACCACCGGAATGGCTTCGCCGTTTATGTTGGGTATGAAAAAATCTCCTGAGAAATCGAATTAGTTTTAAGGGTTATAGTCTTCGAAATCCATTTTGGAGAGTTTTACGTTGTTGCCACGTTTGAGCATCCGCCATTTTTGAAAACGTTGGCGTCATGGTTGTTAAATTTAGAGAACGGACTGTGAAAACGAACTTTCTGCATTGGACCACATTTTACTTCGGGACAACTTAGAATGCAACTTAGTCAATCCCAGGACATGTGATTCCTAGCCTGATATCATGGGTGGTTCTAGGGGTTATATTCATTCCGCCATTTTTATTTTTTTCGGGGGGAGGAATATTTTTAAAGTGAGTTACAATGATGAAAACAAATTTTTTAAAGATATAAGTGAAAAAACTATGGAGAAAGAAGAAATAAATATTCCACTACATCGAATTGAACCTCCAAACTTCCACTTCCCAGCCCGTTACTTTACCTCTCGTTTATTGCTCGGTTGGAGGAAGTGGCTGTGTACTGGGTTTTAATGTCTTTCATCTGATTTTTTTGAAATTCTGAGTTTAAGCGATAGCTGTGAGTTAACTGTAAGTGTTAGGAAGATGCAAAAGGTATTGTTCCTTAGGAAATTTCACTAGTAATGAAATGAAATCGTCAAATTAGAACAGTTATCTATCGTTCAAAAGAAATAGACGGAAAAACACAGGCCTGTGCCGTCGGTTATTGTCGAAAAGTGCACATAATTAATTTTTTCTGAGGTATTTAGATAAAAAGTCCCAATTTTTGCTACTTATCCACAATGTGCATGTAAAGGTGCATGCAAAGTGGCAACGTGCAAGGCCATATATGCAATATTAAAAACATGATGGGCATTTCACTGGGATTAAATTGGTAATCATTTTCATAAAGTACCATTTTGGGGGATTGTTGTGAGAAAAGCATCAGTTATAGAGAAAAGGTAATGGTGTGATCATATTCACCATTTTCATAGCAACAACAGGAATTTCTAATGTTGGATTAATATTTAACCGTTCATAGGCAACACACTGAAAACCAGACGCTTAAGCAGCAACCCGAAAAATTCCGCCATTTTTGATTATTTTGGCAGTTGGTAGTTTGAATGTCGGTGTTTTCACTATTAGTCCATAACGGACATGTAAAGTTGCACATGCTTGCCAAATTTGAAGGTCAAATATGCTCTAATAGCGACAAAACGGGCATTTCGAAGGGATGATTAGGGTATTCATTTTCATAAAGTCAGATTTTGGGGGATTGTTGTGAGATAATGATACATGATAAGGGAAAATAATTGGTATTGACATTTACGCCATTTTATTGTCTACAATTAAAAATTATAACATTGGTAAAATGTTTAACCGGTTGGAGGCAACACACTAAAATCCAGAAGCCAGAGTCTCAACTCAGCGAAAAATCCGCCATTTTTAATTTTTTTTCAGCCATTTTTAGATACAAAGTCAGTGATTTCACTAAACATCCTTCATTATTATGTATAGCTGCTTATGCATGCCAACTTTCAAGGCCATATGTGCAATAGTAGAGACGTGACGGGAATTTTACCGTGATGTATTATGAATATATATGCCTCACTCAAAATGTTAATACATAAATAAACAATTTATAAAATGTTAACCATAAAAAGAAAATACAAAAAGCTGTCAAACCTTTATTGAATACTTAAACGAGTCACTATCTACTATTAGAAAAATATATTTAAAATAATTAAGTAATTAGCATGTATATCTGATAACAATTCATCATATATTACTCAGCAGCCCCGGCCAATTTGTGTTTTCGATAAAGGAAATAATTGATGTAAAAGCACACTTCCTGTAGTCATAATCAGTGTTACCTATCTGTCTTTTTATAAAAAGAACAATCCTTTTGAGGAATGATAAAATTAAGGGCTGAATGATAAATATCAGCAGGTAGAAGTGGATTGACATCAATGCAAGAGGTTACCTCTGTTTTGTCACAGTAAGTCAGGTCCAATCTCATGCATGGGTTGGAGGATTTGTTTATTTGAAATAACTCAAGATAATTGACTGTCTCAAGTGATAATTTGCTGTGGGATGATTTTAGCTGACTTATTATAATAAGTAAATATTTATAAATGACTGGGGAATTACAGTTAAAATCAGGAATATTATAATCACCAAGTGATAGAACATCTCTGTATTGATATACAGTTTTTATACCTTCAATTGTATTGCAATGATTCTCACAAGCAGAACTATTGGAATTTGGAGGGAGATACATGGCACCAAGTAGGTAAATAGCATGCATATGTGATAAAAAAGGATTAATAAATGAACTCTAGACCACTCATACAAACTGAGGAACTACTACTTTCTACGACAATCCCTTTTTAAGTATTTTACCGGTGAAAAGAAGGTTTGTTGAAAGTCAGGGAAACTCCTGGATTTCAACACTTTCTGTGTCCTGTCAGCCTAGTATATAATAATACCAAATTTAGCTTGCCACTGAGAAGTCAGTAGTAAACTATACAAAACACTATTCAGAATTGAATGGTTAACAACTAAGAATTCCCCAAAACTAATAAACTTGAAGTAGTTACTGCTGAAAATGCTTACTAGTAATGGTGATAGTTGATTCTTTAAATGCCTACCAATCTGCCTTGAACAATATCTTCTAGGATTTTTAATAGCAACTATTACATGACTGAAATAACTTCTCATTTTAAACAGTATTTTTCCTCAAGCAAATGACAAAACCTATACCTTCAGTTTAAAAAAATACCAATTTATCACCCAGCAAACCTACACTAGCAGTATCACTACCAATGATAACTTAAGATTCTCAAAACTAGGAAAATAATTACCAAGATTATTCCCAAATTGCCCATCGAGAATATTTCTACCATACGCATTTATATGTATCATGGATATCATGTTTATTTACTTCAGATCCTTTTCATAATTCCTTTGTTTTTCATTTCTTCCTAGCTCAGTAGATGGTGTTACTTGCGAAGGTTGTCCCAACTCAAGCTTTCTTTGCCCAAGGTAGCCAAATATTTGGGCAGCTAATCGCATGCACCCTAATGCCTAACGAGTTGGGATACAGCTTAAATTTCGAAAACGTTAAAAAACTGCCATTTTGATTTTTTTTCGGTGGGTTCCGGTTAAAATTCCTGGTTTTCAGAATCTTTCCACTGATGAATTCTTTCATAGAATGTCCGTGCCAAATTTCATATTCCCAGCTCGTCTAGAAGTGGTCGGGAATTTTTATACATGAATGAGTCAGTGAGTGAGTGAGTCAATTACACAAAGGGCTGTATATATTATAGATGTAAAGTAATTGTGGTTAATTCAAAATTTATCTTGGGTAATTTGAACTAATTCTAACATGATACAGGTACCATCGAACAACGATGAGTAAGGAATTCATCACCAGCGACTTCAAACAAACAACTAGCTTGCTTCAAACAAACCAAAAAATAAATAAAACACTGTGCTTACTGTAGCCGATGTTATTAGGTTGGCTAGTAGGATCCTGATCATTTCCTTTTTCCAGATTGTTTGTTTATCAAAACACTAACTTCCCGGAATCAGGTTGTGCAGCATTGGGATGCGTCCAGTGCCCAATGCCTGTACATTACTACAATAATCCTCTGTGTAATTTTCAAAATGGCTTAATCAGTCCATATATTGTAGAACTTGTGTTTTTCAAGGAATTCTGTTGCAGTGTGGTTTAAATAAGTCCATATAGTGTAGAATTAAGGTATCACTTCATTAAAGTTTTTTTTAAATTTATAACTGGTATTGTTTATATTCTTTGTGGAAATCTTTTGTAATTAGAATTTTGGGATAGTTCGAACTTTGTCAGTGGTTCCTCAGGGTTCGACTTATCCAAGTTCCACTGTATGACAATGGTCAAGGCCAATTTTGAATACAGTAAGTCCTCGATTAACATCGTTTCACTTTACATCTGATTTGATGGTTCATCCATGGCTAGGACTGATAGCTGTGAGAAAATTTTTCTGTTTTTAATGCTAATCAAATAGAACATATGTATAAGCATATTAAGGTGGGCGAAGATTTCAAAGTGTCAAAAATTACAGGTCTTGAAGCTATAAAAAGATATAATTTCAGGTCGTGAAATTATATCCTTTTGAAGCAAAAATAACAGGTACAGAATTTGGAGTCGCACAACCCCTCAGTAACCTGTCCCGGAGGGGTGTCGAACTTTGAAATTTTAGTGTGAAAATTATTTTTTTTTCTTTTGATGACACTAATAAGGAAAATTTCGATATATTTTATCTGTGATAGGTATATGTTTTGTTGTGCACATTTTACAAGACTAAAACATGAATAAGATGCTGTTTAGTTTACCTAAATAATGGTTATGAAAACATTGGACCCCATTCCCCTTGTGAATAGGCAACACCAATGGTATATTTACGTGTTATTCAACTTTTGCGGCTGTTCCCTCAATTACTCATTATCCTTCCAGTTTTTCATATTGTAAATAAATATTAGTGATAAATAAATTGAAGAATGCATATTACTAACATACCCTTAATATTAATAATTATCTCTGCTCAATAAAGTGAAACCAATAGATTGCAATGACAGAATGCCAAAAAGGTTTCGCTGCTCTAAAATTTTGGCTTTCTCCATTGTGATGGTTACTGTACCAAACATTTGTTCACCATAGAACACAACAACACCATGACTGAGGTCAAAATCAGAGCATAATGTGTATGGTGACACTTTAGCTCTGTTGAAGTAATTTTTTGAGCTGTTTTTTCAGTTTCATTTCCTAATAGTTTCAATTTATGACTCCGTCACAAACCAAAGATCATTCTGATTCCTTGCATCCTCTCTCTTAGACACCCTGCGTTGCCTTAACTTAAAGAGTCTTGAGAGATATTACATCAATTATTGGTACTTGTATCAATGGGAATAAAGGTAAGAGCATCTACTAGCAGGAAAGCTTATTTCAGGATGATACTTTTGATATGAAACTGAAGGGAGTTACCTTCCCTACTAGAGGTCAAATACTTCATCAGCAACTGCACTGCACTTGGCAAGTGTGCCTTATGCAGTATGTGAAATTTTCAAGGAAACAAGCTTTTTTGATCAAGGTCTGAAGAGATTTTGGAGATTCCCGCCAAGAAATTTGGAACTGGTTCATTAGTGGCCCAAGCTATGTCATGTATGATGAATGACTTATGATTAAGCTATCCTATAAGAACTGCGTGAGCCGATGCTGTTTGATGAAAGCTGTAGGAATTGCATATCTTTTGCAAACTGAGTGAACTGATTCCATGTCATTACAGATAATTCATACTTCCCGGATATATTCTTTGAAGTAATCATTGTGATTTGTATTTACTTCCTTTATTAGGAAAGTTTTTGTGGATAATATTTTGCTATTCAGGAGTTTTTGCAGAGCCCAGTAGCATTTGTTAAGGCGCATCCAACTCATTTGTGGAATATTTTTACTAATGGAATATTTGTGAAGATATCATTTTGAATGGTTCGAACAAAAATTTCTCATGCCAAATTAAAAGAACGCCGAATTGAGTGTGGGCTGCTGTGTTTGTTTTTCAATTTTCTTCATTTTTAATGCATTAATGCCGCAATAACAGTAGTTTAAATGCATTTAACACCTAGCTATTGCCATTGGCTTTCCTAATAAATTGTGTAATATTTATTACTTGCAGAGAATTAAAAATTACTGGAAAATTACCATAATTTACCACATTAATTGACCTCAAATGAAACCTACGGTAATTTACCCATCCCTAATCATGTCCATTGGAGATTCTTCTTTAACCTGCTACATAAAAGTCCTTAGAGCTCAAATTTCCTAGATTTTTAATATTATTATTTATTTAAAGAAAAATAGTCCACATACAGAAAACTTGCCTATTTAAAGTGTACTTGTAACAGACACAGATATAAACATCAATATCAGCAAAAATAACCAAATAACAACAAAAAACTAGGCTTAGATGACCTGGAGTGGGTGTTCAAGTCTGTTACTGTTTAGGTTCGCTGTTTATGTAAGGAAAGATGTGTGGAGGCCAAGTTAGTGAAGTTTTTTTGTGATTGAGAAAAGGGATCGATATCAGTAGGAAGGGAATTTATTAGGGAGGAGTGATGGAAGAAGAGCACGCATTTAATTAGTGATAATCTTGGAGTTGTGACGTGGAGTAATGAGTTAGATCTGGTGGGACGTGAAGGCACTCTGATGATGATGAATGAGGTGAGTTCGGGACTGTCAGTGGAAGAATTAAGGGTATTGTAAATGAGTTTTAAGTCGGATTTAAGTCTGTGATGGGAGAGACTACAAATGGAGAGGGAAGATAGTATCTTGTTTGTGGATGCATCACAGAAATTAATTTAGCATAAAGTCATATAGGCATAGGTTGTAAATATGTAACCAGATGTATGACTTCTACTTCAAAAGCTTGGGTGCCAATGGGCAGATTGAAAACAGTTCCTCTGGGTTTTGCCTTCCTCGTTATCATATATATTTTGATTATTGTCTGCATCATTACCCTTGATTGCCAGCAATGCAAGGTTATCATTACCAGAATAATTCATTTCTGTAGGAATGCAGTAATGTAGTATCTTATTTTGAAATATTGTCATAATTGACCTACCATAGTTGGCTTTTCTTCCAGCCATTACCCAAGTTATGATACTATTTGCTGTTTGCAAAAGCTTGCTTCCCAGTAGCTCCATATTTAAAAATATTGACAAATGGACAGATTCCGTTGTGCCAGGTGACTTAGCAAACACAAAATTGTTTTTTTTTTAAATTAGGATATTTGAAAAGCTGTACTACTTTTTTTCTGAGTGATAGGTGCCATATATAATTTTAAGTCCTTATTTCCACCAAATAAATAGCTCTTCTCAACTCTTACAGCTTTTTTCTGGGGATCAATTGTTAAATCCCTGTGGTAGCATTGATACCTTGAAGCAGTTGAGATTTTAGTTTTAATTACATTAGTTATAATAATGTTATGCAATTATCTTTTTGTGTATTAATGTGCAGTTTACTTTTTTATTCTAACTTTTTTTTTACAGTTAACTCTAAACGATGGTTTCAGACCTCACTTGGTGGAATTCCTTGATACCAGGGATAGAAGGATTAACTTTGCAATTCCACATTGTAAAAGATTTATTTACGACCGGTTTTGCCGCAGTGCAGTGCAGCATCATCACCTGATGATGCTGCACTGCGGCGAAACCGGTCGTAAATAAATCTTTTACAATGTGGAATTGCAAAGTTAATCCTTCTATCCCAGTTAACTCTACATATCCTTAATTTTAATCACAATAAATGTACAAACTTGGCAATAACTACTTAGTTTTTAACAACTTTAAATACTTGAGCAGGTATATCTGCTTTAAGCACATTTTGCTTGTGGAGAAGGATCTGATAGTCAGTTTGTGATGAAAAAAATTTCATTAATCTTCTAGTTAGTGCTTTGTTTTAAAATTGAATAGAGAAACATGTGCTACTATGTGTAATTTATTTCAAGGCTGCTATGGGTGGAACTTCTATTTTTTTTATTGGAAGAGATAGTAATTCTTTGCTAAAATATGATTTACCTTGAAGCAAGTTTTGATGCTTAACACTGTCCTCAGTTCTAGATATAGGTAAATTACCGTAATTTTCATTTGAGGTATATTACCGTATTTATTTCGAAATGATTCTAGTGAAGAGGAAGGTTTGAGAAGGAGAAATTCATGAATTCTAAAACTTAGAAGCGGTGATAAGGAAGGAGTATAGATAGAGGTTGGTACGGCTTGGGGGATGTGAAGAAGTCTAGGGTCAGATCGGGTTAATCTATGGGAAAAACTTGTCCAGTAGGTAAATTTATTGTGTAGGTAATCAGATGTTTGGTTATGGAAGAGGGAAAAAGGAAAGACCCCAGGAAGTATTTCATTCGGGAATCGAGAGGTAGCCACTTCAGGTCAACAGAGTATTTGGTCACAAGAGCATCTCTATGGAGATCAAACATGAATATGACACAGCTGTTAATTAGTAACTTAAGGCACATGTCAAGGACATGAGTGAAATCACTATTAGACTGATATACAGTAATCCATAGTGGGAAATATCAGAGAAGTTACAAGCATAAAGCTGGGTTCGCATGGGTGCGGAATCGGCAGAACGGCGTGCCTGCAGAAATACATGAAGCCAATCACAGAGGAGTGGGCGGAGTCTGTTCTGCAGGGGGCAGAGCTTAGGCCCGCAGAATGTGCGGACTGAAAATTTTGATACTTTCACCTTTCTGCAGGCGGAACGTGACGTTAGACCCCCGAAAACAGTCAGAAATCAGCTGGCGGGAACTGAAAACAACAATATTCCTTCATTGAATGACAGCATCAGACAATTTATGTAGGAAAGCTAACCTGTGTAGCCTGCAGAACAGACTCCGCCCACTCCTCTGTGATTGGCTAGATGCATTTCCACAGACACGCCATTTTCACAGATTCCGCACCCATGTGAACCCAGCTTAACTCTGGTAGAAACAGGTAAATTTTTCTTTTGAAGTTTAAGTAAATAGAGGATTTTATATCAACTATTGCAGATTTTTGAGACATGCTGAGCCCATGTTAGATTAGGAGAAAATGTTAGACCTAGGTAATGAACAGTTTATTTTATTTTAACAGTGCTCTTGTTAACAAGTATGGATGAAAGGCGATCATAATCAATGCTGTTTAAAAGTCTTGTATTACAGAAAATAATTGCTTGAGTTTCAGTGGGGTTTAACTGAAGGCAGTTTACCAGGGTGGACACAACTAGATGATGGAAGGTTATCAATTTGTAGTTATGCTCGTTGCCTACATCTAGGGATGTATGTTTGGTTGTTGCATACATCCAAGGATAGCTGGTAAAGGTGCAATTCCATGCAAACTCTTGCAGCAGTTGTGGCTCAACCATCTCATAATCTCATAATTTTTTGTTCAACGAGTTTTCATGATATAAACACTTACTTACTTCCTCAGCACTACAGCCTGGTATGGGCATTGGCCTCCTTCAAGACGTCTGTCCATTCTCTTCTGTTGTGCAATTTCTCCCACCATCTTACGATTCTCATAGTCTTTATGTCTTCTTCCAAATCCTGTATCTGGCTTGTCCTTGGTCTTCCTCTTTTTCCTCCATGTCACCGGGCCATGTATCCTTTGTAAAGCCTTCCGTTCAAATATTTGTAGAGCTTGCTCATTTCCAGCAGAGATGGTCTACGTTTCTGCTCTGTATGTCATGGCTGGTCTGATAAGTGTCTTCTGGATCTTGATTTTCATCTCCTTAGATAGCAGGGTGGACTTCAGGAGCTTAATATTGGCAAAGTAAGCCCTATTTCTGGCCATTATCCTCTTGCTGATCTCTTCTGTCATTGAGTCCTTACAGTTTAAATTGGTACTGAGGCAACTGAAATATTTTACATTTTCAAAATGTACTGCCCGAATGTAATGTTTTGAGTCAATCTTTTGTCTTCCATGACCGACATTTTCGTGGTTTTTCTCTAATTGATTCTAAGCTCTATATTTGTTGGAATGTTGCTCAAAAAATCAGAATCTTATGTATAGTAATGGGTTGTTGATGTTAACTTGATGTAATTGTTGGCATATTTTCTTTACGAATGCAGTCTTCTATCAGACACATTGAGATGTGTTTTCATTACTCGCTTCGAAATCACACCAGATTTTTCACAATATTCTTACTCTTCTGTTCTAAAATTTTGAATATTTCTTCCATGATATAAATAGATGTATTTTAATAGCTCTAGCCTAAGCCATAAATAATTGATGGTAAGGGGCAGTGCAGCATCTTGCTGTTGCTGTAGCTTGATGTATCCAAAGCTCCATATCTCAGATTATTATTAATATTGAGAACTAATAGTTTTTAAAATATCTATTTGTACTCTGATCTTTCCTTTAGTCAAAATTCATGGGAGTGGGAGATGACTTAGCCATGAGAGTGCCACCATGTAGTAGAGTTACTGTGGAATGACCCTAGGGCAAAATATGATCAGTTGATTTCAGGAAAATGTTATGTTTACTACATAGGTTTTGAACTCTATTTTTGAGGTTTTTAATCTCTTAATTTTCAACTAAACAATCTTTGCCACCGACATTTTAGTTTATTTTTTAATCTTCTATAGAGAATTTTCATTACATTAAAATGCTGATACAATAGCATTCAAATTTCTTGCAACAAAATCTGGGATATTGTGAAAAAACAAAAGATACCGCAATATTACTCTCAATAAACTCATATATTCACATCAAATCAAGATTCTTGTTAGATAATAATTGACCCAAAACCTCTATAAATGGGAGCAAGAATAATTGGACTCATTATGTGTACTTCTTTTCAGTATTTGTTTCCAAATCTTAATGACCTCAATCCCATTTCCATGGCATCTGAATGTGCTCTTAACAGAAATCTACAATTAAACTATAGAGTGGTTTCCTATTTTTTTATTCTACTGATCAAAGTTTTATAGCCTCTGGAGTATGAATTTGAAGCTGTTTGACTTAAAAATGGTATTAAGTCCTTATTTTTCCAAGTTTAAGGCATGAAAAATTTCTGAAGGGCGTAACTCTTATAAATCTTGCTCCTTTTTCAGCATTTTTTTGTCAATTAAAGATCGTTTTTTCATATGATTAGAGGGAACATTCATTCCATTTACAGTGCAAGATTCTACAATTTCACAAAAATTTAGTTAGTAAATAACTTGTTAAAATGGAAATAAATCTGAACTTGAGGACAGGCACTTAGGATAAAGCTACAAAAACCTGATACTACCAGTTTTCCGAGACC
Source organism: Ceriagrion tenellum (assembly GCA_963169105.1). Classification (NCBI taxonomy): domain Eukaryota; kingdom Metazoa; phylum Arthropoda; class Insecta; order Odonata; family Coenagrionidae; genus Ceriagrion; species Ceriagrion tenellum. The sequence continues at coordinate 90,657,146 of OY720643.1, forward strand.
CATGTTCTTCTGATGGTCTTCCCCATTACGTCCTTGATAAATAATAGCTTTAATGAATTAGTTCTGTTTCAGAGCAAGAACTCAACCCATTAAACTGAACTGGATGTTTTATTTTGAATGTGCTGCTTGCACCCTTGGTGACAAAAATGTGGATCCATTGCTTTAGCTACTGATACATTTGTTTTTAATGGAGTGTAGTGCTAGGAAGACTTATTTAGCTTATCAAGTAGTTGTCTCATCATTTCATTTTGTCTTTAGGCAGAATGACTGTATAGTTGCTTACATGAAGACATCTCATAATTTCGTCAAATATATTTCTCTGCAGACACTAATTGATTGTGCTCATCGACATTGTTTTCCCAATACATATGTCTACGTGGCTAAGGAATTGCAAATGGATAAGTTCAAAATGCCAAGGAAACGGTAAATTTCTTGTGGAGAGATTTGAAATGTCGGATTATTTTTTTGTGCACTTCATATAACAATATACTGAACATTTTGGCTGATCAGTTCTTTGGGTGTGAAGATATTCCAGTAATCAAAAGGAGATGAACCTTATGGTATACCCATTGCATTGGAATCTTATTCATGTGTTGATGGACTAGAAGTAAAGCTAACTAATTGTAAATCTCCCTTCTCCAGTTTTTGAGTTGTCACATCTATTTTTGGTATCTTCACTGTGGAGACTCCGGTGGAAGTGATATTATTAAAATTTTGCTTCTGTTTTAGGTGTTCGGGATGAGCACAAACTAATCTTGGTAGAGCTACTTTTGATTCATCATCTGACACACTGCACATTGAATCTTTGCCTTTCCTACATTCTCAGCATACTCCCCACCAAATTTCACTACTTTCACCCCTTCTGTATGTTGGTGATGCCTCAGGTGGTCTGGATTCGTGCAGTCCTCATCTCCAGAATCCCCATTGGTTTCATTCCCATGGTCTACTGGGGGGCAGAAATAGTTACCAGAGAAGTCTTTTTGGTCAATAGTTTCTAGTGCATCTACAATCTCTACCAATGTGAAATTCCTGCCCCTGACTGATGTGAATCTTGGATCACGAGGAATAGAAAAGAATAATTTTTGTAACTATACCCTAGAGTGAAACATTTTTAACATGTGACATAAAATGCATCAATTATGTAATATACAAGAGCAGAGTCAAGTGAATACAATCTACTATTGTTAAACTAAATGATTCCCAAAAAAAGTGTGTGCATGAGATAATGGTATGGTTATGGGACTCATGCCCAGTGGGTTGTTAGCGGCTCATATGTGATGTGAGTCATCACGATAACATTTAGAGGAAGAATCAGAGTAAACTTTGATAAATATGGAATTCATAATTCTTGTAGAGATACAATCACTTATGGGGAAGTTAAAAAATAATTTAATATATTTAACTTACCATGTTCCAGTGACAGAGGAGATCGTTCTACCATGTTAATTTGAGGTGTCACCAAAAAGAATCTAGGAGGGAAACTGAGAGTTTAGAATGTTTCAATTATTGGAACATACATTGTAGTACGCAGTGGGCAAAGTGGTGGCGCCTTATTGATGATTCATTGAATGTCAGAATTTTTTCTTGGTGGGTGGCTAACGAGGTACATAAACTTTATTTCAGCAGACAGCAGAATCCTCCATAAGTCCTGTATTGTCAACTGAATATGGAAAGCTCTCTAGCATCATTCTGCTATTAGAAAGCTGAGGAAGAGGAAATCAGAGATGTCTTTCGTATTATCCAGAAAAACTGACTGTCTGAACTGAATTTAACCAATGCTGAAAGAAAAGTCATTGTAGCAATCAAGATCAATGAAGACATTTTAATGTTCCTGTAAGGCTGAGAAATTGTGACAGGAGTCATCTCGGGGGAGACCACAAAAAGTGAAATCAAAGAGTTGTAAGTCAGAAACAAGCATGAGCTGAAGATGGACCTGACCTTCAAAGTGAAAAAAATGGCCTAGAGAGATGTAAAGCATTTGCCAATATCTGCTGACAGGTTTTCCAGCTCTCACCGCAGGATTACAACTTCTCCCTTGGACTGGAAGCTTTTGCTTATCTCCAAGGGAAGGAAGGGATGGGAAGGGAAGGTTAGCGAAACCAACAGCCCCTTCAAGGCCGACACCAATGAGGCGGATTGAGGTCAAAAGGACCTCAATTGGGCCTACACCCCCGAAGTATTTGTATCAGTTTGGTTACCCAAACAACTGAGATGAGTAGCTGTCGGTCTTGCTTTCGCGAAAAAACTACCACACATCGTTGAGAACCGGAAAAGCCCATTGCCCAAAAATTTGGGATTAGGTATCTCCCTGGCTCCCTTTCCGGATTGACGCCGTGCGGTCTGCCGGAATACGTCCTCGAGTCGGGGACCACCAGACCCATGAAGGGTCAATTCGGACCAATTCTGGTCAAAGCATGGGTATGGCCCTTCACTCAGTAGTCCTCGTCAACCCATGATGTCGTTAACGAGATTCCCACTGTCCCTATCTACTACTCTACTAAATATCTGCTGACTGTGAGAAAAATCACATTCTATCAACAACCATTCTACCACAGCTGTATGGCTCACCAAAAATCTACATGGGAGGGATTCTTCTCTGGCCATTTGTCAATAGCAAAAGTGCTCAAACGTCAACTTTGATGCAGCCTTTGTTGCAACTTCTCCAAGCACTCTCCAGCCTAACCTTTCACTCAGTAATAATTCATTCCACCTCACTTCATTATTCCCTCAGGCGTCCCTATTATTACTGTTGGTACATATTCAAGTGATGAGATATCTATTGAATCTCAATGGCTTCTGCCTGGTTAAGGAAGCTATCAAGATCCATCTTTAACGGAGTAATTTCATTCATCATACTGGTTTACATCTAAGTAGTACCTGGAGACCTATCATTAAATCCATTTACTATGTCAAGTAAGGTGGAAAAACAAAGATAGGATTGAGCCAATGTGATTACAGTAGACCCCAAGGTGTGGTGTATAGATACTGGCAGATTTGAGAGGGTGGCATTCAGAACCCTTGGAAGATGAAGAACAAGTTGTTTGAAACATCAGGGGACATGGGAGTTGCTAACCTGGTGGAATACCCGAGAGGCATTTATTCTCTCTTCTTACCATTATTTCATCTATTTTTTATAAGTCCAAAATGGAAAAATTGACTACAAATAAAAAAATCTGGAAAAGTCACTTGTTTTCTACTTGCAGAATCAAAATGTTATCAAGCAATTATGTATATACTATCATTTTCACACCAATATAAAAGTTTCATCAAGTTCATACATTTTTTGCTCTTCAATTTATTTTGAAGGTGGGTTTACAAATGGTTAGATTCTTGGTATTGTTTGTCAATATTTACTGATGTGCTGATTACCAATTTGTGTAAACCATAAATCTTCCTCACTCATGTAAAACTTCTTAGTGTTGACATCTTCCCTTCATGGTCTGCCGTTAGTAGTCTTTGGTGTGTACCTAGTTACTGCTCTGTTTTTTCCTTGGTGATGTAGTGGTTTTTTTGTAATTTTCAGAGGCTATCACTTTTATTAAATATCGAATAATATTAATTAGCAGTCACGGTAGTGTGAGACTATGCAAATAATTGAAAGGCAATGCATTTCTCCATCACATCATATTAATTCTAGCATTCATCATTGCATGATACTAGTTTTTCATTTACATATTATAATTTAAGCTGTGGATAGATAGTCACGGTAATCCTTCAGAAATATTAACATAAGTTTCAGTTTATCATCTGTTTTTATTCTCCTATTTGTATTGATAATTTCATTAGAAGTGAAAATAGTCTTGCTAATTTCCACCAATGACCTATAAAAAAATCCTCCAATTTGAGTGGCTGTATTTCTGTGAAGTATTCTCGAAAAAATTATTGTGGAAGTCTCTTGGTTGAATTAGAAGGTCTAAATTCACTTTGTTGCTATTAGTAGCTGACATTGGATATGTGGTTCATGCCATGACAGTTATGCTACTTCAAGACTCAATGAGGTCGTATTTCCTAGTGAATTAATGCTTCGATAAGAAATTGATTCCTGGAAGTTTAGGGATTATATTTTGGTGATCAACTTCATTTTGCTTTCTACCCTTTTATTGTGCATTTATTTTAAAATTAATTATTTTTATTATCATTGCATATATTTGTCCAAGATTTGTGATATATATATTCGTGTACCACCATTGTGTTTGTTTATTTTATGTGTTCCTATCCACTTTCTTTCTGCCTTTCTGTATAAACATTTATACAGGTGAAATACTTAATTATATGTACATACATTATACTATCACAGGCATTAATTACATATTTAGAAATTCATTTACTGACTGAAACAGCTTGATGTGTAGAAAATTTAGCAAGTTTTTCTTGAAGAGGGACATCTTCGTAACTCGCTTCAAGTCTGGTGGTAGCTTATTAAAAAGTATCAATCTCATAGATTTTGAGCCTCAAGCTGCATTATGGGTTCTTACAAACGGTTGGTGAAGATCTATATGGGATCTTGTGTAATGAAAGTGGTATGAATCATTGGTTGGATATTGTGAAATATCGTTTTTTGTGAACATTATTTTGATATAAATGTTAAGTGCAAGGAATTGGTAGGATATACAGCTTATTAAATAAGAGGATGACATGTTGAGTTGTAAGAAACATTGCTTATAAGTCTTATAACCTTTTTTTGTATGTGGAAAACTACATCCACATGGGGGGAGGAACCGCAGAACAAAATGCTTCAAGTTTTTGGATAATGTATATGGATATCTAATAAAATCTTCATCATTGCAGGTTTTTGTTGCAAACCCCAACAAACCCAAACCAATTTTGGATATCTTACTGCGAAATCAAGAGAAATTGGTCGACTTCCTCACAAGATTCCACACGGAGAGGTCTGAAGATGAGCAGTTCAATGATGAAAAGGCTTACCTCATCAAACAGATAAAAGAACTGAAACCTGCTGCGGAACACTAACCTGTATAGAAGTGATTAAGAGTGACCTGTCAGTCAAGAAGAGGGACAGCTGTATTCTGTCATAGCCCATATCATGCGCACATCTGGCCGCCTGCAATTCCTACATTCCACCTGTTACCCGATTATAATGTCAAAAAAAATTCCCTGCTTTTTTTGTTATTGTTGGTGTTTTACTGATATCCTGTGACAAATTATGTGGTTGTAAAGCATCTATAGTTTGCCCATCACCTTTCCTAAGCACAGTCTTTTTAAAGCCTTTCCTCTTGCTTTGGTCAACTTTGATTTTCTTTCCTTGTCCACACTACATACTTCAAAAATAAGGTTTACAAAGCACCCCAAAATGTTGGGTACGATATGTTGGATGATTTGAATCCTATGGAACATTTGGTGTGATGGCATTATGTTGTCAGGGGTGGGAAAGAAATGTTTGGCTTTTTGTGAGTAGGCCTTTTGATCAGCAAATCTTCAATGGTGTAACATACAAGTTGAATTTATCTGCTGTTATGCTAAAAATTCCAAGACTGCATCAGTGGTTCATGAAGCCAATCAAAATGAAGCATTATGCCAAAGTCTTTGGGGTGGGGAGGGGTGCTGAGTAAGTTTTCCCTAGGTGCTAAAATGTCTGTCTGAAGCCCCGAAAACACCCAAAAGGATGATATGTTGTTCCTTCTTAAGGGACCTCCTGCCTACTGCTAGTTCACTATGGTATAAGATGTTTATTTTTATCTTCCATGCATATGGTAGAGTAATGGCATTTGAGAATTTTTAATGCTTAGTTGTCAGGCAATTTTTGTTTTGTTTGTTTCTAGTATATTTTTATTCTCAGATGAGACTTGTTTGTGCTACAGATGCTAGGACTATGCCAGTATTCCCTTACAATGCTTTTCTCCTGGTAGGTTTTAAATTGTGGGAAACTGCTGCTGTGGAACATAAAAAGAGTGATCGAGTGATGTGAGACATGGATTTATTTTCTTGGCCTCTGTCAGTGACACATTTCATTGTGTGTGTGAGAAAGTGTGGAATAGAGTGAAAAAAGTATTTCAGATATTCTGGGGTGAAATATTGAATTATCTGCCACTCTTCCCAGCTTATTAGTGGCTACTGGAATACCTGTTCATGATCTTGTTTGCCCATTATTGAAAAAAAGCATTTTGGGTGTATAGTTGAATCACATTGCTAAAGATAATAAGATTATAATGTCAATATTTTGTGTAAATTTAAATTAAAATTGCTCTCAACTGCAGCTAATCAACAAATTTTGAATGAGAGTGAAGTGAGCATAGAGAGAAAGAGAGAGAAATGTTTGAGGGGTTAACATCCCTGCATAGAGGAGTCAATTAGTCATAGATTCTTCAAGAAGTATTTGACTTTTCCTCCTCTTTCTATTCAGCCTTCTCTTGCAATGCTATCATTGCTATATGGCTGTGTGTATGCTTCCTTAAGATAGTATACCCTTCTTTCAGTGGCATCATCTTAAGGCATGTGACATTTTTCACATGCGCTATTAATCACTGTTAAGTTATAGCTTGGTATATTGTGTTTTTGGGTTGTCAAATGGCTTTTACTGTAAATAGAGTTATTTTAAACTTTGATTGTAATGTATATTTGATCTTCTTTGCCTGAGGTACAGTCTGCACTTTTATCACTTCATTTGACTAAATTATAATCTAAAGCACTGAACTAAATGTGGCTACCTGGTATTTTGATTATTGATCATTATTTAAATAGTTCATCATGTTGTTAATTTGGGTCATTAAAATCATTTAAGGTATTTCCAGGTATATGATGAATACTTGTTTCTTCAAATGATGAAATGATAACCAATTACCTAATAAATAATCTAGCAAAGAATTCTAAATTTCTGTGGATAATTACACATTGCCACGTATGACCAGAGTGTAAAATAGTGAGAAATGTGTTATTAATGCAGTAAGGAAAGCCTGTTCACACAACCCATGTACCTGCTTGGGTTTTGGCATGAGTGCTGTTGAGAATGCATTCCCAGAATTGGCAAGAGTTTTTTTCACGCATCCGACAGGTTGACATTTTTACACAACGAAGGATGCTCGCACGTCTACTTGCTTCAGTTCATGATTTCTGTGAAAATGTCTTGGGGCTAAGTCAGCTGTTACACAGTGATCGTAGAAAATTATAATTGACCTAATTGTCTCGTGGTTTGAAGCTCAACTTATTACACCGAGTAAAAGTAAGTTATAATGAAGTTGGAATGAATCGAATTAGGCACAGCGTAGTTCGTGGCAAGGAATTTGAAAACGACTAATGTTATGACGTTTATCGATGCGAAAGTGCACGTTAACAGCACAAATTTGGCAAGTTATGAATACACGAGCATTGATCATTTTGTAATGACTTAATCTCTGGAAATTAACTGACCAAAGCGTTAGAGCGGGTATGAGTCTGACAATTCGTTCGCAGATGAATGTCGGCTCGACTAGTCTAAGAACCATTTTAAATCATCTAAGTTGGATATTTACTTTTATCTCTCTCATAAATTAGTATTCTAAATATATTTAAACTCTAGCTATATCATAATAACGGTGTAAGTTTCGAAGTAGTTGCTACGAGGCATGACGTTGTCGAAGTAGATATTAAAAACCCGTTGTAAGGACTTCGCGTGAAATCACCATGAATGTCCAAATAGATAATACTAATCACCCGCCGTTCTTTCAGCGAATTCATCTTTTGCAATGATACAATCCTACAGCCTGCGACGGTCATGTGTTCTACCTGTCCATCGAAGGCCAAGCGTATTGCGCTTTTGAAGTCGCGCCATGTTGAGTAATTTGTTTCTTCTCTGCCTGGCTCTGGGCGAGGGATGTTGGCTTGAGAGCAGAGCAGTTGTGGGGATCAGGTTTTCGCGCTGAGAGGGCTTGATAGCAGACGCTGCTCTTCTCTGTTCATTGGTAAGTTTAATAGAACGTTTCGCGAAGTTAATGCGAAAGAGATTATTAATGCTGGTGTTGTATTGATTTCGTTGGTAGCATTATTAGTGTAAATTTTTCTCAGTACTTAAATAATTTACGTGTGTGGGATTCAATGTGCTCCGGCAAATGATAGCTTTTTGTCTTCTATACCCGAATTACAATGAAATTAGTTACATGGAAATGAATGATGAAACATGGTGAATCTGGTAACAAAGTGATCCACAGTATGCTGTCTGTTTTGGAAGAAGAATCTGAATTATACGAGGTTTTTCCCGACTATGTGGACACAAGTTCGATATCAATTCTGTCAGATAGCCCAGTCAAGAAAGGATCTCTGAAAACATTTCACGAAGTTCAAGCTTTGATTCAAGCTGGAAAGAAAAGAGAGGTAGGTCGAGTTGATTTTCCCTTAGACAATATTTTATTCGTCTGTGATAAATCGTCTGAGACATTTCCGAATAGTGGCTGGTGAAGATTTGACATAGCCGTTATTTCGGTATTGTGTACCAACCCATGTAGCTCGGCGTTTATTAGATTCTTTGTTTTTTAGCTAAAACAAATCATCAGAGAAAACTCTTGGCCTATTAACAGTCCTATTCGGAAGCAACTTTGGCCCCTGCTCTGTCAGCAACATGCTCAAGAGAAAACCGTTTTGGAAGGATTCTACTGGGATATGGTCAGACAGATCTTCGGCACAACGGGTAAGTCTTCTCATACAACTTAAAAATCTGCCCAACTAATTTAAAATTGTATCCCATAGATCATTGACTCCGTCATTCTCACTATGGGGTTATTCTCAACGTAGCTGGCGAGCTAGGTGAACCTTGATTTTGATATGAACATAAAAGCGATTTAGGAATGCATCTGCCACATTGATAAGAGAATTCAATTGCGGGTCATAATATTTAGACAACCATGTGACGCTCCCTAAATTGGACGCTGCTTTATTTTAATCTCTGGCAAACTAATGAGATATTGATGACTGCTTACACTTAAATGTGAAGGTGTGTGCTTGTCATATTTTATGAAACGACGGTTTGTTTGTCCTTTACCTCGACATTATTCCTTTTCAGAACTTCTGTCTTTTATCTTCTTTGATGTTTTCGCTTTTTAAGACACTACCATATAACTTGAACTTAATAGGTTTCAGACGGTAGTAGGGTTGCATATTTCTTGGAATCTCAGGGAGAAATAACGATAGAGAAAATACTGTAAATCCTCTGATGTATGTACGGCTGTCCTCATGACTGCCCATATGTGAGAGGTGTCCCAAAGTCAGAGGTGAGACCAGCACATTGATACCTAACATTCTGTTTTATGCATTGAGGTGATCTATCTAAATCAGTATGGAATTAAAATGAAAACTCGAAGCTTTCACGTGGTGGAAGAACGTCATGATAATCAGGACAAAATTTGTGACTTCCACAATTTATTGATAACTTTCGACCGGTTTCGGCTGTCACACCATCATCAGGTATGGGATGGGATGAAACATGATGATGGCATGACAGCCGAAACCAGTCGAAAGTTATCAATAAATTGTGGAAGTCGCTAATTTTGTGTTGATTGTCAGTATGGAATCGGCAGCTGTGGAAAAGTTTTTTCATATAATTATAAATGAAACAGATTAATGAAATAAAATAGTTCTTATCTAACATACTTCTAAGAACATCACTAATGCCTATTGGAATGCAGCATTTTTCATTTCTCAATTTTAATTAATGCATCAGCTTTTGTATTCACTCTTACGTGCTCTGTTGAGGCCTCTTCTCGATGAACACCATCGCTAACTTCATCATGCAACATCTAGGTCTACATATTACCCCGCAAGCCACCTCAAGGGTGAGTGGTAGAAAGTGAATATCACCAACATGCACAATTGTGTATCAGTAACTTTCTCCAACATGCACAATATTATAGGTACGCTACCAATGCTTCAGGAGCTGTTTGTATGAGCATGTATTGCATCTACATAAACAAGGTGCTAAAGTCATGCAGGAATCATGTAAAACATGTTGTCGGTACTACATCGCAGGTTAAAAAACAAGCATTAGATAGCAAATCGATTAATTAGCCACTCTGCTTGTCAACCTAACTACTTAAAATTCTCATTGGCAGCCATTATGGTCTCTTATCGACTGTAGGAAAAACTTAATTAGAAACCTGTCTTTTCCATAGTGTATTTTACTAATTTTATTTTCCTGATCTGATCTACCATAGTCTGTTGGTGTTTGTATTTGTGCAATGTCCATCTTTTTAACCACTGCAAGCAAATCTGTATCCATCCAATAATAGGCAATGCTTCACTAGCACCTGTCAATAAACTTTCCAACACCCTGGTTCATCATCTCAGATGTCATGTCCACATTGCAAAATGCTGCTTTAATGAAGCAATTACGTACTGTGAATGTTTTAATGTTTTTGACCACTCAATCAATCTATAATGTAACATCAAGGGTAATTATTCATTTCCTTAGACAATCCCAGGAAAGTCCATTGCCAATTTTTGCTGTTATGTGCTTTAATAGCTATTTATAGTTAATATCAAAGCTCCTTATCGCACCCTGGTTGAGAGGTTGCAGGACAGTTCTTTGTTTGAGAAGGAAAAAGCTATTGTCACATATAATAATTTCAATGTAGGGTGACAGTGATGTGTCAACAAAGAGTAAAATCTCTCTCTTATCCTTGGCCGTTTTCTAGTCCAGCATCATTTGCCATTCGCACAATATTTCAGATGTCATTCACGTTTCTATTATGTGCTTCCAAATTATGGGTGAATGCTCTTAACTTTCGCCTTCAAAACACTATTGATTTTCTGATCACCAGTGGCCAAAAATCTCCTCAATAATGCTTGAGCACAAGGAAACCATTCTTATCTCATTCCATGCCTACCCACCTGAGCAGCACTCAGAGCAAACTTTTTACTAGGCATTTCCCAAAGAACATTCCCATTTGCATTAGAAATGTCCTGGGTGGCATAATTTTCCAGCAATACTGGAAGAATGTAAGCCTAGACTGTGATAACTTCAGAAGTCCCAGTAGCTGACTCCCTATAAAATGCCTTCAGCATGATGTTGAGTCTTCTTTTAAACTTTTTGGGCTGCTTTGAGGCCTTAAAACCTCAATTTCAAATTCTGGTGCAATATTCTGGGTTTTTGTTGTAGTCCGGAAGCTGATACTGGCAAATTGTTTGCTCTCGCTTTCTTGAACCACTTGAAAAGAGTAATATCAAAGTTATTTATTTTATTTTATATATACTCACAACCCCGAAAACAGCACAACAAAGGCCTTTTTACATCGGGTGTTTTAACATTAACAATAGACGAACACACACACCCATGTCCTGGGCAGATAATATTCTACCCAGGTGGGACTCGAACCCGCGACCCTCGGGTTAGCAGGCGAGGACTTTACCCCACCGCCACTGTGAGGAACCCTTTCCTTAATCTTTCCTTGTGGTTTTCCAGCCACAGTTTTATTATACTATCGAATCTTTTTGCTTAATGTATGTCTGAAATTTGAGTCTTGCTCACAGTTAAGTCTACAGCCAATTTCCATGTACCATTTTCTCTATATTTGCTCTCTCTTTTACCTGCACCTTTTCCTGGAGCATAAGGCTTGTACATTTTGGCATTGTCGAATAAATTGTGGAGCCCAAAGCAGCCTTCACATTTACTTCTTTAACGACATCACAAATTGAATCTGTGCATTTTTCTCTGCTGTGTTGTGCGCTATTCATCATTGGACTTGTTTAGGAAAAGCTCCCACCTAGGATGGATGATCAGTAAATAGACCATGTGTGTGTGATTCACCTTTTTCCCCTTGTTCATATACAATGCCCACCAGGTCTTGCTCAGGGACAACATTAGCCAGTTATGCACAACTTAGTCTGGGATTTGAATATTGCCCGTAAGCTGTAGGTGTCCATTTAGAGAAGTTTCACTGTAATTATGTTTAAACATCTGGTAGGAGCAATGTTTCACTGTTGTTTGCTGAAACCTTTCAGTGCAATGATCAGGGGAACTTGATGCTGAAATATTATTCATTAATATCATAATATTTCCATCTGGTGGACTTAATTACTTCGTGTGTGTAGAAGTTCAAACATGTATGTTAACCCTGGGCAGTATCTGAAATGTGACATTGAAAGAGGAACTTAATATATTTGTTTGATAAAGATTTTATTTGGAGCCTAAATTTAAAATATTCATAGGTTTTTAATTGTAGTAACTATTTAAAGGTTTCATAGGTGTGTAGAAGTTCAAACGTATGTCAACCCTGGGCAGTATCTGAAATGTGACATTGAAGGTCTTGAAAGAGGAACTTAATATATTTATGTTCGATAAAGATTTTATTTGGAGCCTAAATTTAAAATCTTCATAGGTTTTTAAGACCCAACAGGCCTCTACCATTCATGCCCTGGGGGAAATTATGGCTAGTAGTATTTGGTGCACAAGTGAGTGTGTTATACCTCTGAAACATCGCCAATGGTGAGGTATTTCCATGGGTTGTTTACGCTCAGGTTGGTCCTGATCACTTTTGGGCTTTAATAAGCTTAGTGCAGTGTATATGGAAAATTTAATTCAGATTTGAGTGCTAAAAATTAAGATAATAAAAGCCAATTTGACCCAGTTCGGTGTCTCCTTTGCAGGGTGTTGTAAAAGTGAGCCAGGGGATCTCATTTATTGGTGGAGTTTCAAATGATATCTCCAATCAGTTGTGAATAGTTTGTCATGAGAAACATGTTGTTGAAACATGCATTGGAAATTCAGAGAGAATAAAATTTCTGAAGCTATCGGAGAGTTTGTGTTTATGAAAAATCCTGTCACTATTGTGCTTGACCGAAACTGCTATCGATCTTGACAAATTATAATAGTTCTTTGAATTTCATCTGCCTCATCTTATATTGACAGTGTGACCATAATGGCAGAATTTGATCTAGAAATAAATGCCTATCTGAACGACCGTAACACCTTCAACCTCCCCATATTGTATGGGTTTTTACGACATCAGTCCCATGGAGAAGGGCTGAAAAGGTTCCACCTAAAAATATACGACCCTGGCAGGATTCGAACCAAGGCCCTCTGGGTGGAGATCCAGCGCTACAGCCACCACTCTAGTTATTTTCTATTTGCCCTTAGATAATTGCTGACGGTGATGATTTATCATGCCGCAAAATAAAATTATGAGCCCACCCATTTTTGCTGATTGCTTCGTTATTAAAGTTGTGTACTTGCGTTTCAATTAATTAATGTTATCGAAAGTGAAGGGCATCGTCAAACATCGTTGAGCTCCACGTATCACGAATTAATTAACCGATTTTCGAAAGAGCGAAAGGCATCATTGTTTAGCATGTGGCTTTTAAGTAATGTGCAGCTTTGTAGAAAATTGCCGGGGGTACAAATTCAGCTTCACGGTGAGATAATGACGTATTGATCGTATTGATGAACCATCAATATTACGATTGACATATCTTACTCACCGAGTACTTGATCCGCCAGAATGTCCGGTCATGATTCCGATAACGGGGTCGAAAATTTAGCGCCCGAAGCGTCGATGTATTAGCTGGCGGATAATCCCTCAAAAACTTCTGTGGACGGATTGCTTTCACAAACCATTTTCATTAAAAAAATTTAACTTTATGATACGGTTCGCAATCAACGTTTTTGTATAAGGTGTTACCTCCTCTAGACGAAATCTGCTGTTTCGTCAAATCTCGCGACTGAACAAGGATTCGATCCTGGATCATCAAATTACAAGTCGGCTATTTGGCGGCAGTTGGGAGAACCTGGGTCGAATCCCAGTCAAGAGATGATTTTTTTCATGGCGAATTTTCGCTCCTCGGTGTTAAATAATGGATTTATATTCTGTCAAAATTTCATGATTGCTCTTTCAACCCCTAATTTATCCCCGAAAAACTGTTAAACCCGTCCGTTAGAAAATTACTTTCCTGATTAAATGAAGCACTATTTAGAGCTCCACTTCATTTCTGTTAGTTACGGCTGTTTTTCAAATTACCTTATTCTACCTTATTCGTGCTAGTAGCGTCTTACCGTTGTACTATGCATTGGTGATATTTACGCGCAATCGCACGCGTCATTAATCTTCCATTTATTAATTAATTACCGGTAAGTACTACCTTTAACTTGCAACACATTTATTTCTTATCACCTATCGGTCCCTTAAAGATAATAACGTTTCATTCGTGAACGTACATTTGGGTGGCAGGAAACTATTATTGTAATGACAATAGTGCCTTTGCCGGTATAGAAAAGTTGCCATGGCGAATACCAACCGGGCGTTCGTATTACTAATCCTTACCCTTGTTACGGATTACGTAAGTAAAAAGCTAGTTAATAAACGCGGCAGAATACCTTGAAAACTTTTTCATTTTATACTGATTTTTAAGGATTTCAAATTCTGTCCCTGTATTTTAAGTGAGGCTTGAATCCAATCCGACGACGAAAGCCCCTACCAGTTTCCGTTCTTATATTTTTCTCTTATCTTTTGCTCCGGTTATGAATGCAGAAGGCCTTTCAATGGTTGTTTGAATCCATATCACCGTTTGTGTTGCAAATGTCGTGTTCGAATTTCTTTTACGTCTCAACTGTTCTTCGCCGTTTACTTGCAGAAGGGGTAGTTTTCTTTTCCCTTATTTTACATCGAAATTTCACCCGCGAAGGAAACGAGGAATTTCATTCGAACGGAAGGCCCAGCGTGCCTCATTCACCTTTTTATTTGTAGACTAGCGTTACATGGGGTATTTTATCGCTTCAATATTTTTCGTTAATGAGTGTGAAAAGGTAAAACTGAATGAAATTCTTCTCCATTGAAAAATTCACTTGTTTTTTGGGGCTTTCGCATTAAAAAATTTTTTTTTGACTGATAAAAGAAGAACCGATAACTTGACAGCTGGATGGTGTACAAAAGGTCTAAATTTGTGTTCGTTTTGATCACCAAAAAGCTTGATTTAAATAAAACTGCTCGTAATCCTGTATTCTTTATGTCCTCTTTGTTGTAATTGACCTGACAATCCCTTTATTTTTTCCGTTTAACCCTTTTTATTTACAAGGTTAGATTTCGACCAAAAATAAAAAAATACATTCAAATTAAGTACGCGATATGCATAAGCCCTGTTGCTGATTTTTCCTTCCAAACTCCCGTCGAGTCCAGGCGCTTAATATTTGGTTGCTTTTGTCCATCCTATATTTCTTTTTTGTCGCACGTGAGTGGGAAAATTTACTAATATTTGTAATGTTTTTTTGACGATAAATAGTTGAAATACCCGTGAATTGACATACATTTCAAAGTAATATGTGGAAAAGATAAATATCATCATTTTTTTAAAGTAATATTACATTTTAACGTGTTAAGAGAGTCACGACTGGTATCAGGAGAGGGGTATCTCATGCGTGGAAAGATTTCACGGTGAAGAGAGAACTATTCTGCTCGAAAGAGATTGAGCTGGAAACGAGAAAGCTACTTGCCATAAACTATGTTTAAAACCTGATTATCTCAAGGATAAGATACTGGACTGACCCGGAAAGAGTATTTTTTGAGTGACAGGTTATGAGGCAGGAAGCTAAGCTCCAATTTGGAAAATTGAAGACATCCGTCTACATACTCTAATAATTTCAATTGTATCTGACATCCTTCCGTCGGTGAGTTACGCATGGTTTAGGGACTTCTGGGTGACTAAGGAAGTTGAAATAAGATAGGAAAATAGTTCATTTATAAAATGTTTCCCAGGCGTTCGAGCGTATGGTTTCAATGAGAACTTGTGTTGGAGATCTTAACTTTACTCGAGTTAAATTCAACACATGAACCTCAGCGAGTATGTTGGTGGCGTCTTTTTTCCCCAACCTCTCCATGTGTGGTTAAAGACTCCTACGTGGTATATGCGTTGCGCACATCACCGCGGAAGGATTTTTTAAAAATCGTGGGCTGCAATAAAAAATTTTTTCATGCAGAATTCCAAAGATCACACGATACTAGTACATGAAAGCATAAGAGGGAAGGTCTATATGGAATGATGAATGAACGAAAGACGTGAATGAACCACCGGATGGACTGGACAAGCGCAAAGATATTACGGAGTTGTTGGAAGCATAATCGTAGGAATAGGTAGCTTGAGCGAGAGATAGTTCCCCAGTCATAATGGAGACCGTATTCGAAGTATACGTGTCCATTATTAATGATGCAGTAATATACATTATACGACTAAAATTCTGTGTAATTAAATAAAAATACCTTTATAAGTTTTTAACGTGACTCATTTTTTTCGCGCGATACGTTAAAAAATCATTCACTACCGAAGATATTTTGTGATCCTGAAAAAATTACCGCAGTGGCACTGACTACGTTTACCAATCGAACTCAGATCGATATGAACTACGACCGATATGAGTATTCTAAGCCAGCCGACTCGGAACGCCTGGTTTACCAATGCGAAATACAATGAAAAATGATTTCAATCGGTTCATATCGATTTGAAATCTCAGACTGGCAGAGAAAGCGGGCCGAGTTGGCCTGCTACTCATATCGATCCCTCTAGCCCGTTGCGTTTACCATACAGAGCAGAACAGGCCAAATCGATCTGAGTTCGATTGGTAAACGTAGTGAATGTGATTAATTTTCAAAAATGGTTGAAAACACAAACCCCACGCATTTAGTTTTTCGACGACATGTAGGTATAATAGGACGGTTCTCAGATGAAAAAGTCAAAGAGAGGTGCTACTTCGCTCTGGTTAGGCCACACCTCGAATGCGTCGCGAGTGTTTGGGACCCTGGTCAAATAGATTTAACCAAAAAAATTAATATAGCACAAAGAAAAGCAGCACACTTCGTTAAAAACTGCTACGAGCGAACATATTGTGTCTCAACTTTTAGAGGGATTACGGTGGGAGCCCCTAGAGACTCGGAGTCTACACGGTAGGCTAAGGTTGCTTGAGAAATTCAGAACTGGTGTGTTTCAGAGCGACACAGAGGATATTATCATGACGCCTCACTATAATTATAGGTCTGACAGAAGCGATAAAATAAGAGAGGTACATTGCCGAACAGATAGGTACAAAACTCGTTCTTTCCGCGAACAATAAGCGATCACAATAAAAACTGAGCTCCACTAAACATACTCCTATAATACATGTCACCATTTCATCTCCAAAAAACTTACACCCTTACACGGCTGGTGACCTAACACCCCCTGCCACTCGCCCATGCAGCGGCTCGCAGGGTATTATGTAGATGTAGGTGTTAGAAATAGCTCATTTTTTAAAATTGTCTATCTGGAGTACATACACCATTTTCCACGTAAAATAGTTCGTATTTTTTGGTAAATATCTCGGAATGTAGTGTGTTAAGGGGCTGAGAGTTTGGTATCTTTGGAAGGGTGAGATATTTTTGATTAAAATGAGACTGAATTCATTGATTTCAAGGTGAAATAACATGTCGATCAAACTACCAGAGGGTGGCTTATTCCAGATCTTCTGAAAACTTCCATCTTTGAAGTGCGTTTTATAAACTGAAATGGAAATAAAATCGGGTTCCCCGGCTAGTTATATCGTAATACTCCTTCACAATGGAAGATTGTTTTGTGATCCTGAAAACATTATTGCGATGACAGTGTGATTTATTTTCAGAAATTGTTGAGAAAACAAACAAACTTTACACGGTTAAGTCTCTGACGGGATCTAGGCGTTAGTAATTCCTGATTTTAAAAATTCTACTACTTTTGTCAAAAAAAATTTGCAGTCAAAAATCTCGGAAAGTAGATCGGTAAGAGGCCGATGTTTTGGTATATTTGGGAAGGTCAGATATCTCTCTTTAAAATGAGACCAAATTCGATGATATCTTTGTGAAAATTTACTTAGCTCAAATTACTTTGAGGACTGCCGCTTACCTGTTATAGGATTGAAGCACTGATGATCTATAGTTGCATAATATTCTGTAAACCACCTCAAGGATGTGTGGCAGTGGGGAGCCATCACCAAGATGCAATACAATATATCCTATTAAAATTAATGTGACTACGAGTTCTAATGCATCTGTAGAAACCTGAAAATACTTGTCAAGAGACGGAATTTCATAAACCTTAATTACATTATAGGTAAGCTACCAATGTTACAGGGACTGTTTGGATCAGTGTTTCTGCAACAACATAAATGCCCGTAGATGCAAGGGTTCATATAGGAAACATGCAATACGAGCTGTTTCTACAACGTAGCTACTAAGGATCCAAGCATTAGACGAAGATTAGGTATACAATCAACTAATTAGCTTGAACCCATAAAAAAACTAGTTTAAAGTCTCATTGTCAGCGGTTATGGTCTCTTAAGTGAGGTTGAGCGAGATAGTTCCCTAGTCATAATGGAATCCATATTCGAATTATTTTTTAATTTAGCAGCTTTAGGAAGCATGTGATAAATATTCAATTACTAATAGTGCACTAATGTGCATGTATATGACTGAAATTCTTGCTAATCAAATAAAAAAATCCACATAAGTCTTTGATTTGATTCATTATTTTCCCGCGGTACATTCAAAACTCCTTCACAACGGAAGGTTTTTTTGCGATTCTGGAAAACTTACTGGGGTGGAAATATGGTTTATTTTCATAAATAGTCGATGAAACATACAAACTGTACGCTGTTCATTTTTGGACGGGATCTAGGCGTGGGAAATCCCTCATTTTTTTTAAAGTAAGGTCTCTTCGGAGAGCGTAATCTACCATTTCCCATGAAAAAGGGCAGGCATTATTTGTCCAAAATCTCGGAAAGTAGTTCGGTTTGGGGCTTTGGAAGAGTAAGGTATTTTTCGTATAAATGAAACCAAATTCATTGATTTCTAGGTGAAATGATATATCGCTCGAACTGCCTTCACCGTCTCGGGAAAATGGACATTTTAAACATATCCGTTCTGCGGTATATTTCCTTAATATTATTCTAAAGATGAAAATCTCTGTTTGGTTCTAATAATAAAAGGTGATTACGTTTCCCGTGATAGTCGTCAGTTTTATTGTTTTTAAAATAAACTTAGGCACAGTATTTTAATGTCTGGTAAACGTTAACTTCGATATAAACTAGTTCCTTCTTTAACTTTTTGTTTCCTGAGGTTTCAAATTTTGTATAATTAACCACGATGATATGTATTTGAACTGCTTGAATTTGCTTGGACTGAATTAGGGAAAGGATTGTGCAGGTTTTGCTTGGGAAGCCCAAGACTGCGAAACGGAAAGAGGAAGTAACTGCGATTTTCCTTGTTTTAACGATTGATAAAAAAATTGAACGATAGCAGTCGTCTTTCTTAGAGTTTTATCAACCGGTGTGGGGGAAGTGCCGATTGTGACGCTCGCTGTGCCTCTTCCGATATCGGCGTCTCGTTGGTCTTGTCTCGCGGATGTGGGATCTGGCCTTGTAGAGTACATGTCCTGTCGAATACAAATGGATCCTCAAACTTTTGAGAAGCTCCAGCAGAAATTCACTCCTTATCTCTCTACTTTGTTTACTTTGTGTCTGATGCGAATTCAAATGATCATGCTGAATATTCTTGACATTCCGATGCGTACTATTAGACTTTCGATAATAGTATTGGGATGAGGTGGATAAGACATTCATTCCTACGCTCTCGGTTGGGAAAATGATTCAGGTATATTTGGATTGCCTCATTTTACGTTTCCCGTGATAGTAGTCAGTTTTATTGTTTTTAAAATAAACTTAGGCACGGTATTATAGTGTCAGGTAAACGTTAACTTCGATATAATCTAGCTCCTACGTTAACTTTTGGTGTATTGAGATTCCTAATTTTGTATAATTCATCAAACATTCGGTTAGTAGACGTGAGACTCGTCTATAGGATGTATTATTAATCGTATTGGCATCGGTTCATATATGAGATAATATTTAAGCACAGATTATAAAACCAGCGTTAGGGACCCGCATTAGGTGAAGGAATAAGAGAGCCTCGAGTTAGCATCGTGACCCTCGAGTCTAGGGTGATCTTCATAATCGCTTGCGGCGATTATTGGAAATTTCTTAATCACCATCATCGCTAAAGACAACTTCCAGGAGAGTATTGATAAATCAGCACCCATATTCTATCCTACTGTCCATATTTAGCAATTCATACAAATCACTCATCCTGCGAATGAGTAGGTATGTTTTTTATAATCTCCATCTTTGTAAAGGCCGCTTTACACGGTACATTTTATTGCACAAACGAATGTATCATAGGATGTACAAGAAACTGAATGGAATTAGAGAAGCTTCTATTTCCCGTTAAGTCATTCAGACAATTTACCGCTTTACACAGTACAACTTCCTTCATGGAGGAATTCGTACATTCGTTTGTACAGTAAAATGTGCCTTGTAAAGCGGCCTTTACACGCACAATTCTTCTGAAAGGTTGGTCTTCAAATCCACATGATAGTATTTGGGCGTTGGCTGTGCGCAGACTTGAGATGTAGCGAATGAGTCAATGTTTATAGTAATTTTTTTGATGGATGTGTTAGTTTTGAGACGTAAGATGGACGATTTTTGGAATTTCAAATACAAATTCGCAGGTGACCGAGGTCTAGCTACACACGATTCATGAATAGAGAAAAAGAAGTCGACTTAGGGTGAGACGGCCCGAGCGTGGGTGGCGGAGTGGTTAGTGTAATTGCGCTGGAGCATTTGCATCTAGGGTTCGATCCCCGCCCGATTCCTTTTGACTCTCGAGGTTGAGGATATAGGTTTAGCCTGTTTTCTTAGTATTTCGAAGCTAAAGATTATGCATTGTGAGTAGAATAAGTAGTCTTAATGTGTTTGATTTTTAGGCGTTAAAACGAGGAGATTGGACTTTTTACAAATTATTTATTTAAGGGATGGCAATTAGCGGTTTGAATACTTTGTTTTAACGTTTCAATTAGGCAACTTGCAATTCGGTTATTCAAAAGCGAAGAAGTAATGAAAAGGGAAAAGAAAGGGAACCTTTATTTGAGAGTAAAGTACAAACGCGGCCTTAACTGCTACCGAAGGTGGCAGCTTAAGCTGGTAATCAATTTAATTACCTACGTTTCGAAAATGCATTTCCACGCAGTTCTCCTCTTATCGCTAAAACTGCTTATTAACAAGCTCATACTTATAAATAAATTTTGCCTCTTGTTGTCATCAAAACGCTACCGGTTATGTACATATTTCAAATCAGTCACTTTTTTTATATCTTAGTGCTGGGCCCAATTTTTCATTCTTACCTCAGGTACTTAAATGGCTCTGCACTCCTCTGCGGGTGTGCGCCCATGTTTTCCTAATTTATACGGAATAACCTTAGAGTAAATATAACTAGATATTTACTCTAAGGGAATAACAGACGGCTAGCTTTCGAGATATGAGGAGGGAGGGTGGAGGAGGGGCAAGAAAGTTTTCGGCGTGCCACGGGAGGAAATGAATTCGCGTGAGGATATAAAAAAGAACTTGATGTAGGAGATTGGAGCAAGTTATACACAGGGATGGAATACCTACTCAAAGCCGATTTGAAACGTAGGTACTAGGAAGATGATGGGGAATACTAAGCATTTTCGATGTAACGCTGATAGGAGTAAGCCGAAATGAATAGGGGGTTAGTTCGAACAACTTCCTCATACTTATCGCAAGCAAAAATAAAATCGACGAGCGATTTTTTGGAATAATTGAATCCTCTATCATCGCTTGATATTTCCCGTGGCGTAATTATCACATGCGGACAGAACGTGATCATTGAGCAATACTGAATCGACGAAACCAAGTAATTGCATTGCAATAATTATCACAGCCATAGGGAATTGACCCCACAGAGATCGATTGCGAAAGAGGTACAACCATTACAAGGTACACAGGAGAGTAGTAATTATTATAATCAATAAGTAACTTAATGTGTTGGTTTTCAAGTAATCAATAATATCGCCTCTTGCCATCACCAGGTAATAACCAGGGTAAAGGTTCTACATGTATATGCATCAATGATTTACGCGTTCAAATTTTCCGCAGTACAATTTTTCAAAAATTAGTCGCAAAAAATCCCAATTTTATTTATCTGTGGTTAGATATACCTTTTCGAAAAATAGTGTATCGAGTGTCTTTTGGTTCGATAAATGCCAAAACGTTGATTGCGGTAAAGATAAAAAGTTTTCACTCGGGTTAAATTGGTGGCGACGTTGTTTTAACATGATCTTGATGGCTACGTTATGTGTAGGTTCCTAAAAGCCCTATAATTATAGGGATCTTGTAAGTACGTAATCAATCGGTGTGATATTTGACAAATTTAGTTATTTCAATGAAACCTAGTTTTGTCACACTAAATTAAAAAATAGGGCAAGCTCTATCGTCATGAAATGATTTTTTTTAAATTTCATTAAAACTTTGGAAGAATCTGATCCAGGCTTAAGAGTAGTAGTAGTATTGTAGCTATTTCCGCTCTGCCAATTTTTTTTGTTATATTCCTCTGGTGTCTCATTCAGGTGGGACTCGACGTAGACATTGTCGAGGACGTGACGTCCCAGCATCGAAAAATGGTCCTATTTACTTGAAAATTTTCGATGTTTTGGCCTCAAAATTCCGTCATTGTCGAGGCTCGAAGGTCTTGAGCTTTCTTGAAGGGGGTTCCAGAAGTCAAGGTCGGTAGTTGATGGGTTTCACTGTTGCAACTTTCTCTGCTTTACCGGCGCACGGTCGGATGATTGACGATCATTTTAATGGCAATCATCAAATATCAATTTTTTTCCCTTTCTTGTCCGTAAGGGATTAAGTACGACGGCCGGGATCCCTTGCCGCGAGGGAAGGCGGGCGAGAGTTAACATTGCCACCACTAGCGAACGCACGGTCGCCATCGATCTAGCTCGAGTCGATGAAGCAGTGATTTACGGCACGGTGTGGTGAAGTTTATGGTAATCCATCAGTTGCGTCGTCGTTAGGTTAAAGGGAAGGTTATACAAGCGGTCGGCTATCGATGTGGATACTCGTGCCAAATTTTGCTGAAAATTTAATTACAAGCCGGGCGCATGCCACACTAAAGTGCCCTTAACGAAGAGGATGCGGTGAAGGTAGTGGAGTCTTATGATATAATTTAATTAAAATTACATTGCCTCATAAATTCAAAAAATTCTTTATATTAATAATAATATTGGCTTTGACAGAATAGTTTTAGGCATCTTTTTACTATATATCCTTCCTCCTGCTGCAATGTTGACTGCAGAATTTTATCCTTCCTTGTGTTTTTAGGTGTTCTTTTGAGCTTATGATAAAAATTGTATAAATACACGAAAATGGCGCTTACTGTTGATCAGTTCCCATATTTACCTATATAAATAGCGACAAATGACATAAAATGTAGAGTACCTGACAGAACAAATTAAAATAATGCTGGTTACATATCTAATACTTTTCCGGTAACCAACAGTCATCATAAGGTCCAGCTGAACCAACGCTAGCCATATAAAAGCGTGACTAGAAACCATGAAGATATAAAAGAAAGGTGTTAAATTATACGCTCCGAGGTGATATTAAACCCGGCAGAAGGTAGGGGTCAAAATGACCCCTTTAGGAGGCGATGGTAGTCCGGAATGCCAGGCCTTATAGTGTTAAATATCGTCTGCTCCGATTTCGGCTAAAACAGAATACCTACTGATCATGTCAATTAGGTACGCATTTTAACTAGTAGAGTAATGGAGAGAACTTAAAATCAAATACGGTAGCCCACATGCAATTTGCCATTAATTTGTTTGTATGAGAAATTTTCACTCAAACTGTTAAAATGATAGCCCCACAAATATTTCACAGATGAGTTGCATGTGCCCTAATTTATAATTAAAATTGTGTGAAGTATATATACACTTGACTTAAAATAATATAATTGGAACCAGCGGATGGTACTCGTTGAAATTCAACGTGTGTGAAAAACATGGAACTTATTTTATAAGAAAACCACGAAGCCTGAAGAATGCTGTCTGCGTGGTCATTTTCATCTACATCTACGTGATACCCTGCGAGCCACCACGAGGGTGTGTGGCAGGGGGTGAAGATCACCAAACATGCACTATTGACATGCAAGTAGGATATTTAAGGGAGATATGTTAGATAATAGGGTCACATGGAGCTAGATGGTTAGTATCTACATAATTAAGAAGGGATTATTGGTTCTTATTACATGCATCATGCACTACAGACTACTCTAACTATATTTCACCTACCTATCCCTTTGCTACGCTGCCTATTGTTCTCTCTTATAGTACGTGGGAAAAATGACATTTTAAATCTATCGATACGACAATCTATCTCTCTAATCTTGTTAATATGATCAAACCTAGCATAATACGCAGGGGATCTCAATATATATCTAACGTCATCTGTGAACAACTCTGTTTCGAATTTACTTAAAAGGTTTAACCTAAATTTTAACCTGCGTTCTGATAGTAATTCCCATCCTAGTTCTTCTATTAAGCTCGTAACACTAATACAATTATCATAACGGCCTTTAACAAACCTAGCAGATTTCCTTTGCACGCGCTCTAATTCTTTAATCATACCTTCCTCGTACGGATCCCATATACTAGCGGCATATTCTAAATGAGGCCTGACCAGTGTAAAATAGCTTCTTCTCGTACTCTCTCATCGCATTTGCCTAACATCGCATTTGCCTATTTTAGGAGTTCGTAACCAATCTTGTACGTTTTGTTCGTTGTAGTAGACTCCCTGACCGTTTTCCAGGTGCATTATTACCATTAATATTCTCTTCATGTAAGTATTCTTGCACATTTAATTGCGTGTGTAGTCTATTTAATTCCTTAATGTGTATCGTTTACTACGTACGTTTTCTGTCACATGCATGAAGTACCCCTATGTGAGCTACTTTGAGAACAGGCAGTGAAGAGTGTACTTGTCGTAAATATGCATTGAATTTATCGATTATCCCCCGAAGTAATCTATAATGGGGACCTTGGAACTCTGGTCCCTTCTTATATAGATTTTCTTTCTACGTGCTATCTTGGGCCTGCAGGAAAACGTGATATTTTAATGCTAGAGGTGTGAATATCCTTTGAAAATCAAATCTCTGGTTGCCAAGGAAATATGATAATGTTGATTTCAGAGAAAAATGTTAGATTTTTCAGCTAAAAACATAATTTCCAGACGAATACGAAGCGTAAAAGAAAGTAGATTTGAAGAATTAGAAACTTCATTTATTCAGCCATCCGTTAAAATGAATTCCAGCCCTCTATCTTGAGTGAAAGTACTTTTGAAAAGCAAAAAATGAAACCACTACACCGAACCCAATGCTTAGCATAGACCACCAGGGGGGAGGGGGCTTTGAGCCTGATGGCTTTTTAATATTATAACCTATATTAAAACGATATATTTTCTATCTGCATGCCAAATTTCAGCCCAGACAGACACCATTACATTTTAGATGGGCTATTCTGAATGAATTGCCGCGGATATTTTCAGAATAGCCGATCTCTACCCAGGAGTGATGCGGTGAACTGTTAAGCTTTTTAATGGGATATTATACACAAATCGTGGAAAAAGTTTTTTAATTTTATTTAATTAGTTTTCTTTAATTAATTTTCTTTCTACATTATCGTGTTTCGTCGAAGTGGCGATGTTGGGGCGCCTGTTAATCGAAGAGTCCAAAAACGATGACCATATTTTTTACGAAGGGAATTCGCACAGTTATGTTTGTTTGCTTTCATTAAAAAAAATAACCTGGATCTGCACACTCTTGAAAAAATTTCCGATTTCCTTGAACTTTTCACGTTTTGCGAAGCGTCGACCGGATTCTAGGACAACCGGTTCAAAGGAGAGAATGCACTCATTTCCTGCGTTACTAACGAATTTTGGACGTTCTTTGCAAACGTATGCATCGCTCGTTTACGAAAGACTATATTTTTGAAGATTTGTCTCTCATGCACCATGAAATGCTTAGCAAAGAAATTTTCTGTGCCGCAATCTTGTAGCAAAATTATTTGGTATAAATGTACATCTACATCCACAAAATACCCCGCGAGCCGCCGCATGGGCGCGTGGCAGTGGGTGTTAGGTCACCAGCCGTTAAATGGTGTAAGTTTTTCAAGGAGATGAGATGGTGATATGTAAAATAGGAGTGTATTTAGTGGAGCTTAATTTTTATTGTGGTCGCTTATTGTTCGCGGAAAGAACGAGTTTTTGTACCTATCTGTTCGGCAGTGTATCTCTCTTATTTTATCGCATCTGTCAGGCCTAGAGATGTAGTGAGGAGTGACGATAATATTCTCTATGTCGTTGTGACCTGATCGTAATGTATTTGATGGACAGTTTTTTAAGGCTGTCGAAACCACACGTTAGGTCTAGAAACTATTTTGGTTCAGAACGGTGAACCCAAAGCTATCTAAAGACTTCATTTGCAGCATTCTGAAACACTTAATTTGCGTCTTAACTTGCTGATAACGTCGCTTATGCAGTGGTCGAAATGCAGTTAAATTATTTATGGTGCATTAGCATATGTTTTTCTTCCTTCAGCGCGGTATTTTTACAGAGGTGATCCCGAAACCATAGAGTTGCTATTCAGTTTCGTCTCCTTGAACTCTCGCGTGAACTATGGTCTTCGTCGCCACGAAAGAACTCGAGCTAGTTCTATTCATTCGCGTACATGTAAAACACCAGTATGAATTAAGAAGCCTTGTCGTGGCGGCAGTCGTGTCGTTTCCTATGTCGGAGTGAGTGTATGAAGCAGGAATAACTAAGTGGGAAATGACGAATCGTCATTTGTTTTCCAGAATGTTTTTTTAAGGCCACTTGAAAAAATACGTAAGCTGAAGATGGGAAGCTGAAGTGACAAGTAGCCATGCCAAAGTTCCTCATCAAGAAAGACTAAAACTCTCCGTTTTCAGCAAAAAAACCGTGAGAAAGTGTCCATTGAAACCCCCATAAAGCACAAACCCGTGCGGGAGGGTGGGCACGGGCGGGTGTCGCGGTGCAGCCACTTCCTCGTGGTGAAACCTGGATAAGTGGCGAAGGGAAAGTCCTGGAAACGAACCAAGAACTGCACAAAAATTGCCAAAAAACGTGAAAATTCGATATTTTTTGTTGTTTTCAGCCTGCATGTAGCGAAATAACCAAGGTTTGCATCAGACTTACCTTCAGGATCATCCTCGTCCACATTGGCGCCGTGGGAGCTCCGAAGGAGGCCTGGAAGTGCACGAGTAATGTAGGCAACCCGCCAAACAGCACTCATTTCCTGCACTTTATCTTTCAGGCCCTGGAGCCGCGGTAAAATATTTTTTATCGGAAAATGTTTTTTATTTCCGTAATTTAGGCTTCAAAAGGCACCTTTGCGCAATGGGCGCCGCTCCGAAAAAAAATTATGGTGAAATTCACTGCACCCTAATAGGCATGTGGCAGGGGATGTTAGGACACCAGCCGCGTAAAGATGTAGGGTATAAGGTTTTGGGAGGTAAAATGGTGACGTGTATTATGGGAGTGTATTTAGTGGAGCTCAGCTTTTATTGTGGTCGCTTATTGTGCGCTGAAAAACGAGTTTTTGTACCTATCTGATCGGCAATGTACCTCTCTGATTTTATCACTTCTGCCAGACGTAGAGAAGTAGTGAGGCGTCATGATAATATTCTCTGTATAGCTATAAAACACGGCAGTTCTGAATTTCTCTAGCACCTAAGCCTCCAAGTCTCTAGGGGCTCCCGCCTTAATCCCTCCAAAAACTTTGAAGCACTATATGTGGTGTTTAACGAAGCGCGCAGCTTTCCTTTGTATTGAATTAATTTTTTTGGATAACTCCTAATGACCAGGGTCCCAAATGCTCGCGGCTTATTCTAGGTGCGGCCTAACCGCAGCGAAGTAGCATCTCTCTTGGGGTTTTTCATTGGAGGACCTTCCTAATAAACTCTTAAAAAAACCTAGTTTCTTTTTTGCTGTGCCGCATATGTTTTGTATGTGTGTTCCTCGCGGTATATCAGAAGTTATGGTAATTCCAAGATATTTTTCTGTATCCGGAGATTTTATGTTTACTCCAACCATAGCAATATTACACAGGTATGATTGCGATCAAATAGATGTAGGTGAGGGATCCAACTGATTGGATATGTAATAATGTAGCACACTGTATTGAAACTGGAAAATTACAATGGATGTTGGCTACCAATACGGTCACGCAAGACGAAGCCCAAGAATCGCTGCTCATTGTAAGGGAGGGAAAACAGAAGCACGTCGTCAGCAAGGGCCTGCTGTCAAATAATTATGACGTAAAGGGAACTGAAAAATCTCAGTCGTCGGACCGAGTGTTGCAAAGTGCTCTACAAATGTCACCCGTGGGATCGAGATTCATCAGATGTTTATAAGAGATATGTCAGAAGTTATGGTAATTCGAATATATTTTACTGTATCTGAAGATTTTGTGTTTACACCACCCACATTATAGCTCTGGCATTCGTGTGATGACTTTCGCATAACGTAAGGTAAATGAAAAGTTAATTCTTATTTTCTGCTTCCTTGTAGAAAAACACTAGCTAGGCTTTCACCACTCGTGCACAACATGGGACAAAGTTAGAAGAATGCTCCCGAGCACTTAATTAATACACGGCATTGCGATGAATTTCACCGCTTTTGCTCTTAGTACTTCAAACGTATGAACAGTTGGGATTTTAGCGACTGAAATGCACCCGGGTGACTATTGAAGAGGAAGGTGCCGAGTGTCGAGGCGCCCCAAGCGAAGGCTTAAATGGGATGGAGACGTTAAATCGATGGCCGTGGCGACAGATTGATGGACGGGTCACGCACAATGTAACCTGGAACTGCGAGCCGGATCGTTTCGAGAACGCTCCGTCCTGGCGATGGCAGTATATCCATTTCTCTATTCTACTCGAGCCAACGCTTTAAGGGAGTTTGAGCAAAAATCATTTCACCTAGAAATCGATGAATTTCTTCGCATTTTAACCCTCTATGGACGGAATTATGAAACATCAGCATGAAAAAAGTAGTTACTATATTAGTTTTTTAAACTGCTATTTAAGCATTAAAAATTACAATAAATTTGATGATAATATTTATTTTGATTAGTGGCATATTTGTTCGGATTGGATTTTTGGGAGGCGACCGACAGCTAAGGTCATTCGCGCCGTAGCGGGTAGGTAAGGGTGGAAGGGACCCGGCCTCAGCATTAGCATTCTCTAATGTTAAGGTGCCGGGGGGACCACGGTTTAAATTTGTCATCGGACACACGGAGTATTGTACTTGAAGTTCCCTCCACAAGGCACTCAAGTAGGAATCGGGTTTCCTCTGAGAAAAATCGTCCTGTGAATGGTTTTGAACCCTGGCCGCCCGTATGGCAAGCCAGTACTCTAGCTACCACACCAGCCCGATCCCCAATTTATATTTATTTAATAAATAACTGCTTAACATGATAATATTTACACAAGGTATACTACAACATTACCTTCATCACGTACCTTTTTTAAACTTTCTCAAATTTTTCTTCATATGGCAGCGGAAACTATTAATTTCTGAGCTCCACCAGGCACGCCATCGTCAGTGATTTACGCCACACATTCATCTATTCAAATTGTTTGACAAACCGCCGAAAGAGACGCATCTTTCCGCACGCTTTATCCGAAGCGTTGCAATTCTGTCTGGCGCAGCAATTAAATGGAAAAGCTTCTCAGAAAGGTGATATTTCAATGATTTTGATGCGTAACAAATTAGATTCACTAGTCCATAGAGGGATAAGGAAGATAATAGTTTCTCACCCTTCCAAAACTACCAAATAATCTGCCCCCTACCGAACTACTTACCAAGATTTTTGAAGAGAAATATTAGCCGCTCACGGTACTACTTTCCGAGATATTTGCCGCAATATATGTACCAGCCATTTTACTTGGGAAATGGTACGTGTTTGCACTATTTTTACCTATATTTATTATTTTTTTATATTTACATTATTTAAAAAAAATGAGGAATTTCTCACGCTTAGTTCTCGTCAAAAAATTAACAGAATGTAGTTAGTATGTTTTCTGAACTATGTCTAGACTGACAGAAGCAGATAAGAGAGATATATTGCCGAACAAATAGGTACAAAAACTCGTTCACTGTAGATGTTGAGTATACCTGGAAACGTACAACAGCCATGTTTTACTCCCCTCCCTGTAGTAAATAATTACGATGTGAAAAAGACGTTACACAATTCTTAACGTATTATTGTGGTTACAGAGCAATCCACAAAAACTCCGTTCCTAAAAGATACCATTCAGGAAACCAAAACTACCTCTGACTCGCGTAATATTAAAATTTGTTAAGTAAATAATTTAAATGATATAATGAGAAGTTATTCTGCAAATCTAATTTAGTAATGTAGCTGGGGTTACACTGATTCATTAACGGATGTCACAATATTCTGATGCTTTATTTAAAGCGCTATATATGTTTGATTCCAATATTTAATCACCTACGTGAAGTTATATTTGTGTACTAAGTATTAATCCACTGGATTAAGCCCGCATCATATGCATGCTGTTCATAAAAAATAGCATTAAATTATTCTGTTTTCTCGTTGTTCATTATTTATTTTGCCTACCGAGACATCTTAATTGTAGCTTTTTTAAATTTTGCCTGAGAAAGTGAGAACTGGTGTGTTTCAGAGCGGCACAAAAATGTTATAATGACTCCTCGCTACATCTCTAGGTCTGACGGAAGCGATAACATAAGTGAGATATACTGCCGGACACATAGGTTCAAAAACTCTTTATTTTCACGCACAGTAAGCGACCACAATAAAAACGGAATACATCTGAATCTAGCTGACTGAATAAAACTGAAAAAAACTGAATAAATCACACTTCCTCTAAATACACTCCCATTATACGCGTCACCATTTCACCATCCAAAATCCTACATCTTTACCCGGACGGTGATCTAACACCCCCTGCGGCACGCTCATGCGGCGACTCGCAGGGCAGTATGTAGATGTATATCGGCGTATTTAATGAGATTACGTGGAAATGTCGGCGGCAAGAACGTAAGTGATGTCTTTCATAGCGCGTGCTCCCACTTTAGATGTTAGTCTGGGAATGGGGTTCAGTGCAGGTTGAATTTCAATTCCCACGTCTACGATCCGGCCTCCTCTCCACTCCATGACCGCTTCGTTCCACGTGGGTGTCGCCCCATTCCGCCCCTCTCCCCTTCCACAAGGGCGTATGGCTTCGTCACCGCTTTATCGCTTTATATTCCGAGCTCCACAGGGTGACTGATCCGGTGGAGAAACCGAGAAAGGGCTCGGAGAACTTCTGCTCACGAAAATGAGTAAAAATAAACAGGTTGTGTCGCGAGGATTGGGACGCTGTCGTCGGGCGGAATTGATATCCTTCTTTCGCTAGAATCCCCCCGCGGGCGGATCATTTGAGCGTTAGGGGCCATTGAGAAAACAAAAGTAATCAGATTCTCTAGGACAAATAAAGTGAGGCTGGTGATTTAAATTGGAGGACAGAAGCTCGACCAAGTAGAGCATTTTAATTACTTAGATAGCAAGCTAGAAGAAAGCGAACATAGTAGGAAAGACATACGTAAGAGAATAGCGCTAGCTAAGAAGGCGTTTAGTAATAGAAAGGGAGCTGATGACGGGGACATTGGGTAAGGATATGAAGAAGAGGCTGGTTAAGAGCTTGATATGGAGCGTAGCGTTGTACCATGCAGAAACGTGGATTCTCAGAAAGGTGGACGAGAATAGGCTGCAGGCATTTGAGATTTGGGTGTGTAGAAGGATGGAGAAGGTGAGGTGGACGGAGAGGAAGAGTAACGAGGAGGTGCTTGAGATGGTGGGCGAGGAAAGGAAACTTCTTAATGAGATTCGAGACCGGCAGAGTAGGTGGCTGGAGGACATTATAAGAGGCGAGGGGTTGCTCAAGAGTGTGATAGAGGGAAGGATGTTGGGCAAGCGGGGAAGGGGAAGAAAGAGAGTAGGTTTCACAGACAGGATGAAGAAGGGCAGATCGTATAATGAGACGAAAAAAGATATATTAGAGCGAGATAGGCCCCATGAATGTGTAGAAAACCGAGAGCAAATTCTCTGACATTCAACAAAACCTACCTTAATCGATAGAATACTAAAAAAAAAGGCCATTGCCGTGAACCTTTGCCCTTTTGCATGCAATAAGTGAAGAAATTTACTTTCACCAACATGCACCACATAATGGGTATGCTACAAATGCTACAGAAACTACTAAAATGATCCATAATTTAACTATGAAAGCGTGATACCAGAGTCATGCAGGGAACATGGTGTTAGCACTACTCGGCAGATGTAGAAACATGAATTAGGGAGCATATGAATCAATCAGCAGCACTACCTGTCAACTAACTTACTTCCAAGTCTCTATGCAGCCATTATGGTCTCTTATCGATTGCGGAAAAATCTCAATTTTAAACCTTTTTGTTCTACAATCTACTTCCTTTATTTTATTCTCATGGTCTGATATACCGTAGTATGTTGGAGTTCGTAGGATATTTAAAACTTCTTCTGAAAATAAGTCGGTTTTAAATTTACATATAAGATTGAGCCTACTTTTCAATCGACGGTCTGCAAGAGATCCCCATCCAAGTCGTTGCAAAGAAGTGGTAGGTGCGTGGCTCGACAGATTCATGGACTTATGCTCCAAATTAGAAACGTTTAATGGTCCGGTGATTTTCGCATTTTGTGCTTTTAAGTCCGTTTGACGCGGAGCACGTAATTGCACAAATTAACACTGCATGTTTTTCTCTATCTTAAGTTCAGTGGTTACTGGATTAGAGCAGGGGCTACTTAGCCATCTCGTGTACATGCATTCTAGCTTGCGTCCTTGCAATTCACTGCTTTACGCGGCACATACATACAGTTGTGCAATTACGTGCCCCATGTGTAACGGGCTTTACACAATACAATTTTGATGGCGAATGTGTACTCGTATCTAATCGCGAGGGTACGTTCGTCGTGGAAACACGGCTTTACATCTGCTCAGATCTTTATTCCTTACAACATTTCGTGAAATGCTTCGCTAATCTCACTCAGTGATTTTGGAATCCTTAATCATCTACATCTACATACTACCCTGCGATCCACCACATGGGCGTGTGGCAGGGAGTGTTAGGTCACCAACCGTGTAAAGATGTAAGGTTTTGGCTGGTGAAATGGTAATGTGTATTATGGGAGTGTATTTATAGTATGGGAGCTCAGTTTTTGTTGTGGTCACTTATTGTGCGCGGAAAGAACGAGTATTTGTACCTATCTGTTCGGCAATGTAGCTCTCTTATTAATCGCTTCAATCAGACCCAGAGATGCTGTGTGGCGTCAAAATAATATTCTCTCTGAAAGACACCTGACACCTGTCTTAGCCTCCGGGTCTCTAGCGGCTCCCAACCTAATCACTCTCAAAGCTGTGAAACAGTATGTGTTCGCACGTTGCAGTTTTTAACGTATCGCGCAGCTTCCCTTGGTATTTTATTAATGTTTTTGGTTTAATCTTTGGTACCAGGGTCCCAAATGCTCGCCGCATACTCGAGGTGTGTCCTAACCAGAGCCAAGTAGCATTTCTCTCATACTTTTTCATCCGAGGACCTATTATACGCTTAACAAACCACGATATATCTTAAGTTAAGGTAATTCCAAGATATTTGACTTTATCTGAAGACTATGTTTAGGTACTCCACCAACAGTGTAGATATGACATTTGTGTGATGAAACTCTATAACTCGAAAACATAGATCATTCATATAAATAATGAATGAAAGAGTGCCGATCACGCTTCCTTGGGGAACGCCTGATGTGACTTCGAACATATCAGAGGTAAAATCATCGAAAAATACTTTTTGTTTTCGATCAATGAGAAAGTCAATTATCCAATTCTAAACTTAATTGTTGAAGGCGTAACTTTGTGGAATGACTCTACCGACATGACTAAAAAGAGAGAACTCTTAGTATTTTCCACACTTAAAACTTAGATTCCTGACCCAGGTTTCGACTGCCTTGCATCATTTTCAAGGTACATTATATATGGTATGCGAGTTAATATATAGATCTCTATTTTTTTATTAACTCGCATGAATGCAATTTATAAATGAGTTTTTTGACTTCGTTTTTACTCCACCCAGAGTGGATATATGACATTTGTATGGTGACATTCGCAAGAAGTGTAATTAGGTGTTATAAAGTACCCTGGCTTGTGCTCAGAGTCGAAAATGAATGGAAAGTAATTGCGCTGTTGTGTTACGTTGTGAAAATTGCTATAGAGAGAATGGAAAGGTACTGAGGGACGCATGGAGAGATGAGAACATAAGAGTATATCTCATGTGTGGAGACCGAAATCACGCTTGACGCGAGGTGAGTTATTCATGTTGACAGACCTTCTGTTCGGACGCCGTTTTTAATGGTTTGCGAAATAACTCAACGGGAACGAGAGTTAATTCGTGTTTTGGAAACGAAAAGACAAGCAGTGAGGAATTTACGACTGTCACATGATTGATATGACGTTCCACAATGCGCTTGTCTAACGCTTATCTTACGCTTCCCATGCTAAATGGCTTTATCTCAGCCAATAAAATTGGGAGCATGAAAATGATGTCGGGAAAATGATTTCGCTGAGTGCATGGGAAGTCCTCTAGAGACGATGTTCATATTCGATGTGTACATGCTCAGGGACGTCGTTCTGCTTAGCAATTTGGCCTGGACATGCTGGAAAGAATTCGCAAGTTTTTTTTCTGTGCTGGCCTGTTCATACCAGGCATGTCCTAGAGCAGTTTTATTCGTTAACCGGTGATTCTTCGAAATGGAATCGTGTTGTGGCGATAATTTGTACGAAAATGTCCAAAAATGTCGTAAAAATAGCCCGTTTAAAGGCCTGGTGACTCGCACGCGTGTACTCGCGCGAGTAAATGCATGAAAACTAACTCAGAATTGGAATATTCTCTAGAACTGTTTTAGCGCAAGTTGACGTCTTGTGCGCGATGTAATTTTGAATGGGCACTTCCTCAATTATGTAATCGCAACGTAGTTTTCTTCGTGTAAACATATTTTATTGCATTCATTTTCATATATTTTCAGTATTCTTTTCCCTTAAGCGCATGCTTCTTGATAACAAACCCTGCCATTAGGGACACAGTACATACTTCTTGCCGTTGTTGAAGCTCCATTTTGCAGCCAAAACAGAAGGCTTTTTATATGTTGTGTACACATTGGTTTTCATCGATTATCAATCATTGGTAGCGGTTGACAGATATCGTGAAAATAATGCGAGTATTGATTAGCTGTGTGCAATCTTGGCGCCTAAGTTGGGAGCGGTGACGCTTTGGCTACAATCGCAAATCTTGCCGAGGATAATAGAATCGGTGTGCTGATAAGGACAGTATTCGTTCTCTGCCCTGATTCTGTTTTATTGTGAAACCGGAATAATCTCATATCTCTATTGACAATCCTCTCCGTCGAAGGAGCAGGAGCGTTGCAAAATATACTACGTGTGTTTTTTTTAAGTACGAACCGTTTTGAAATGAAAACAAAACTAGTGTATTTTTCTTAACAATTTTATTTTTACATGAAAACCGGTAGCTTAATATACTTTTCTACATAATTTCCACTAGTATTAAGGCACTTGTCGCATCGTAGAACCAGCTTTTAAATCCCATCCTCATAGAAGTCTGCCGCGTGATTTGACAACCACTGCAACACAATCGTTTTGACCTCATCATCGTCCTTGCGGCGCCCAGATGCATCATCAAATGCAAACACAGGCGGCAGTCCCTGGACCCTAAATCGGGACTGTACGGAGGGTGATCCAGTTGTTCCCAGCCAAATGATCCGATGAGATCGAGATTTGATTAACCGTGTGTGGACGGGCATTGTCTTGGAGCAAAACGATCCCCTTACTCAGCGTGCCACGACTTTTGTCTTGGATTCTCTAAAAGCTTAAACCCATTTTCGTACCATTCCATCGCTCATGTTTTTTCCCATAAACTTCGCTGATCTGACGGTGAATTTCAGCCGCTTTCATGAATTAGCTGTAAGATAACGAATCACAGAGCGTATTTCACCGTCGGCAGGATTCTCAATCGGCGGAGGCATTTGAAATACAAACAAACGAAAGCATGATCGAATGTTTCCGTAATGGCGTCTGTGGCTTCCAAACAGATGAAGGTACACAGCGCCCACGCGCCAAATGCCGACCGCAGCGCTGCAGTGGTCGAATTTCAAAACGGTACTTACTTTAAAAACATGCCTCGTATTTACCGTTGTTTCAAAGTAAAACTTTACACCCTCAGGCGTCACTTTGTGGAAGTATTTTATACTTGAATCCATATTTAAACAATCCTTGTACTTTTCCACAAATATTTATTAATGTACTACGCGTTGCGCAGCTTGCTACATCCTTTTATTTACCAGCTTATTGGCGTTGGTTATTATCGTAACTATCAATAAATAAAATATAAACAATTGTACCTGAGGGCTCAGCAAGCTGCGCAACGCGTAGTACATTATTAAATATTAGTGGGAAAGTACAAGGATTGTTTTAAAATGGATTCAAGTCGTTTCAAAGCCTAAAATTTTGACGCGATTTCACAAGCCTTCGAATAGTAAGTTTAACGTACCGTGAGGGAGTGCTAATTAGAATTCTGATTCTTGATCACTGTGAAATTGGGCGCTAATCTAGAACGGTTAACCCTAACGGAGAAAGAAATGAGCGGGCGTATTCGATAGTTTCGGGCTTTACTTTGTGAAAGTCCATTCTGAAAATTGAAGGTGCCTTTGTAATTTTTGCCATTTAGTAATTTCCTTATATGACACTTATTGTAGTATGCAATTCTGAATTCCATTTTCGGGAAAAGGTTGGCGATTCTTTGGGATGAATGTCCGTAGTAATTCAGTTTAATCCAGCGTTTCTTGTCTTCTGATAATGATGTCGCCCTCGCGAAGAAACCGGTGGTGCGAAGTAAAAACCCTGTAAAAAATTACAAAGGCATTTTGAATTTCCAAATGAGAGGGAAATTTCTACATTGTCCTCTGGACTCCGTTTCACCATTATTGAAAAAAATATTGGAAATCAAAATAGTTACTTAAACAAAACTTTGTATACTCCGCTATAGGTTTAATAACACGACCCGGGTTTCGACACTTCATTTGAAGATGGCACGAAGTGTCGAAACCTGTGTCGTGTTATTAAACCTATAGTGGAGTATACAAAGTTTTATTTAAGTTACTATGAATTACTTCCACAAAGTCAAGCCTGGAACCATTTCCTTCGTGGAAATCAAAATATTCAAGTATTGGTCGACTAATAAATTTATTCTTTACGACCCGGGTTTCGTCACATGATGACATATTCAGGTATTAAATTTATTAGTGGACCAATACTTGAATATTTTGATTTCCGATATGGAGAGGTTCCACAAAGTGAAGCCTGAATTTATTAGTTATATTTAAAAAAATATTTTTTTTATTTTAGAAATTTATTTTACACATCACGTCTTTGACATAAATTGGGTGGTATTTCATCTAACAAATATTAATAACGAATGGGAGAGAGGAGCCGAAATTGAAGAACCCCCTAAATGTAATAGGTTACAGTTTCGAAATAATAAAGGTGTTTAAATATTTATGAACAGTGATAGATAAAAATAATAGAGAAGAGACAAATTCAACACAGAATAAAAGCAGCTGATAGATGTTTCTGGAGCATGAACTAACTACTGAGGAGCAAATTGCTAAGCGAACAAAATAAAATAAGGATGTATAAGACCCTATTACAGCCCATATTAACCTACGGGTCTGAAGTGTGGTCCCTAACAAAGTCATCAGAAAGGAAACAAAATCCTGAGAAAGATCTTTGGACCAATCCATGAAGGAGAACGTTGGAGGGTAAGAAAAAATAGAGAGCCGAGGGAAAGCTATACTGATCCAGACATAATAGCCATTATATAAAGCCAGCGTCTAAGATGACTGGGCCATGTGCTAAGAAGAGGCAATGACAGTATAGTAAGACGAGTTTGGCAAGGTAAACCTGACGGGAGAAGACCTTTGGGAAGACCCAGACTCCGATGGGAAGACTAGGTGGGAAAGGATCTAAGAAGACTAGGAGCAGGGATGGGGCTGCTGAAGATAGAAAAGAGTGGAGGCGAATCGTTGGCGAGGCCAAAAACCATCTTGGGTTTGTTTGGCCATGGTAGTAAGTAAATACATATACATCTACATACTACCCCACGAGCCGCCGCTTGGGCGTGTGGAAGGGGGTGGTAGATTACCAGTCTTGTAAAGATGTAAAAGTTTTGGAGGTGAAATGGTGTCATGTCGTATGAGAGTGTGTTTGGAGGAGCTCAGTTTCTATTGTAATCGCTTACTGTGCACGGAAAGAACAAGTTTTTGTACCTATCTCTTCGGCAGAGTATCTCTCTTATTTTATCGCATCTGTCAGACCTAGAAATGTAGTATTCTCTGTGTCGTTCTGAAAAATATCAGTTCTGAATTTATCAAGCAGCCTAATCCTAGCGTGCAGCCTCCGAGCCGCTATGGGCTCCCACCGTAAGTAAGTAAGAATGAGAGAGAGATTTTGTATTTCTTCTAATCCTGGTAGGTGCTATGGATTTAAAATAAACACTAAGCTCTAACAAAAGATAAGAATAACACCAAGTGGCCGTAAAGTATAGGCACCTCACGCGAGGAGACACCTGCACTCACCGGGAGTTATTCCATGTCAAGATGGACGGCATACATCCCTGTCGTTTTATGCCGGAGCTGTTTGGGATCCGGTAGAGATGCACTGACGGGAGCTCACACACAAGGGAAGGGGGAGAATACGTAAGGTCCAAATAGTTCTTATGGAGATCAGGGAGAGATACACTGAGGGGAACACATGCAAACACACGAAACTCGCTTTGCACCTCGAGTTTACCCCCTCGCCTGCCTCGAGTGTTTCCCCGAATGTTTCGGGTTCTCCCCGCTTTGGAGCATTTTTGTGGACGACCGTTTCGCTGGCATTTCAGTCAGCATCATCAGGTCTGGTTAGGACCTGATGATGCCGATTGGAAATAATGGAGATCCCGAAAAGTTCCAATACAGAAATAAACCGCGGAAGCCTTCGTAACAACATGAAATGGTAAATGACCACACGTCTGTAATTATCTGACAAATCAAACTAAAGAACGTTAGGCAGTTTTATTTTTATTACGAATAGTTTCGTGACACTATCATATTCTCAAATTAGCATTCAATGGCCAGTTACAGGAACGACAATATATGAGGACCCCAGAAGTCAAGGGGTCTAAGTAACAAAATTGTTGATCTGAGAAAACTTAAGTCAGAGTTGAAAATGTTTGGTACAACCCACTAAGTAGTTAAGAGGCATTACCCTAGATAGCATCACCTTTCAAGAAAATCACTTGGATCCCTTTACTATCTAAAAGATTTATATTTTCACATGCCATTCCTGTACCCAACGTATTTTTTTGAAATGTCACTTAGACCCCTTTACTTCTGGGGTCCACATATGTATTCTCTAAAGTTATGGAACCCATAAGCCATGGCAACCGTTCAATAAGTGTTGCAGAAAAATTCGATTAATGTATTGGTTTCATATTTTATGGCATGGAGTTATGAGTTCCATAAGTAGCCAAGATTGCGGATGCGCAATGAACCGCTTGGAGACTTAATTACTTGATATAAGAGTTTTTTTTAGACAGATCACCAGTTAATTTACTCTTACTCACTAATTATCATGTGCATTAGCAATTATTCATAGGCTTAACTTTCAAAAATTTTATCCGGCGGTAGAAAATCAGGTCTAATATTCAAAACTATTGACTATTGGTGAATAAGTTATGTAACTAGTAGATGTGTTCCTGCAACCCGAATATTATTATGATTCCATAACTAAATGTTTTTGCAACCGGCCACTAATCTTCTGTGAAATAAATAAGTAATATCTAATGTGTTGGCCATCCAATCACCTAATCACTATCGACTCCCGCTAATTACTGCGTCAGTCATCTTCTGCACTCTATTAGTTCATTGCCAGGGCATTACACCCAAATTCCTTCATGGCCCTCCGCGCTGACTCTCATCGTTGCGTACTTTTACGACTCCTAATTAACAAGCACAACATGTCCACACATAACCATCTCCTGTTAATGGTCTTCACAGCTCATTCAGGTAATTTGAGCGAGATAGTTCCTTGGTCATTTTAAAGGCAATATTCGAATTAAACGTTTTAATATCTGCAGCTGTAGAAAGCGTGAATTAAATACTACATTATTAGTAGTGAAATAATATATAGTTGTACATGACTGAAATTCCGAATAATCAAATAAAAATATCCACATACATCTTTGATTTTACTCATTTTTTTCACGCGATACGTTCCAAGCTCCTTTTCAACGGTAGGTTTTTTTGCGATTCTGAAAAAATACAGCGGTGACAATACGATTTATTTTCACAAATAGTCAAGAAGACATATAAACTACACCCCGTTAATTTTTTGACGAGATCTTAGTGTTAAAAATCCCTCGTTTTTTTTTAAACAAGGTCTCTCTGGAGTGCATACACGTACCATTTCCCATGTAAAGGGCTTTTATTATTTGTCAAAAATCTTGGAATGTAGTTCGGTAAGGGACTGATATTTTGGTGTACTTGGAAGAGTAAGATATTTTTCATTAAAATGAGACCAAATTCATTGATTTCGGAGTGAAATGATGTACCGCCTCAACTACCTAAATGCTGCTCAAGGCACCTATACCGAAAGAGTACCGCTAGTGACTACTCTCTTCCTCTAATTGACTCCCAATCAACAGCCGGCGATCGGATCGTAAAATGTTGATCGACCGGCCAATAAAACATCAATTAGCGCGGTCAACAAAGCCAAAACGACCACGTTATGATCAAGACACGCGAATTTATTGCTTTGGAATGGCTACAGTGAGTGCCGATAGAAACTCATGCGGAAAGTCTAGCAATCGAGACGAATGACATCGAGCTTGGATAAATGTCAACGGAAATGCCAGGATTTCAAGTGAGGGGAATCTGTGGCATCACCAGCAAGGACACAAACAAGTTAGGCCAGAATCTATATTAATCCGAAGAACTCTACAGCGTAATAATTGGAAGGCCAAAATCCAGACCAGTTTTGTTCTTTTTTAATAAGTGACTTTTTATTACAGATAACCCCGGATTTTCTTAACCTGGAAAAAGAATATAAAGAGTTGTTTCTGTCGTGATCTGGTGGAATATCATAATAAAATTAAAGAAAGTTGGCAATTTTCAACAATATTAACTTTAATGCGACCGTTTACGATGTACTGCGTCATCATCAGGTAACAAGTATGGTTACTGCAAAATAACAAACACTTGTAACCTAATGATGATGTAGTGCGTTATGGTATTAAGGACTTTTTATATTGTAGTATTGTTACTACAACATAACAAGTACTTGTTACCTGATGATGATGTAGTGCATCGAAACCGGTCGCATTAAAGTGTATAATAGGGATAATTACCAATTTTATTTAATTCTATGTGGAAAAAGAAGGCATTGGAAGTCTACGTCGTGAAAATATAAGCTTACGAAGAGATCCGCTATGCGGAAATCATTTAAGAGTCCAAAGTTTATGGTCGCTCAGGGTGCTGAGATAATAGCTTAGAGCTTCGTCCCACACGATATAGATATTGTCGAGTGGAGGAGGACTTACGAAACGATGTTGTGGCGATAATTTTGGATTTAACCTGAAAGTCAGGGGAAAATGGTGGAGAGTTGCAAAATTTGATCCGAGGGAAATTATCAGCTATTTTTGGCACTCAGGTTATCTGAATCGTTGGCAGAGGCCGTCGGAGTTTCCGCATTAGATTTGAACAAATTTTGCGTGACGCTTTCGTGACTAGAGGGTGTGGAGTAACATCCTTAACTCTAGGGTGAGGTAGACAGAGCAGATTAGGGACCAGACAGCAGAGCAGAAATCAATGTGATGCTGATAGATGCGCTACCACGTCATCCTTCCCATAATTCCTCTGCCCCTCTACGCCGTATTCACTCACTTCGTCTGTTCTAATGTGCGTCAATGTTGGGCTGTTGGAAAAATTAACTACATGGTCTTTTTTGAGCAAAGAACAACTGATGCTAATTTTCACTAACGGCAGTAAACTGTAGGCTACACTTAAATGTAGAAGGAAGGAGAAATACTTTTTATTTTCCTAAAGGATTAAATCAAAATTAAGATTCGACGTAAGTTAATTTCAGGAATCAGTGTTGGATATAAACGTAGGAACTCCTGAGCAGAACCAGATATGAAGTAATTAAATTACTCATTATTGGCTGTTTTTTTAATATCCATGGTTTATGAATAAAAAATACCATCTATAAACCATTTACCGTTTTTTTTACATGGTATACAATACGTAAACATTCTTCATTTAGGAGCAAAGGGAAATACAGGATGACATAAAATAGTCGACAAAAAATTCTGACAGCCTGTGCGTTACTTAAACAGTTTGCGCATCGTGTTTTAATCTTTCTTTGATATGATTTTCCTTTGTCCACTGTATATGTGAGTGGACAGAAAAACGTGTGATTTTTTCTTAAATGTTTTCAACAGAAAAAATGCAATTCTGAATTCCTTCGGAAATTGTAGACTGACAAAGGCATTTTACAACGTCGAGCGGTTAAATAACTTAAGCACATTATTTTTTAGATGGAGAATATCCTCCAAGCTTCACGCTTGGGTGTATATTTCGTAATCGTATTGCGTAGCATGGCATCTATGTTGCCTGAAATATTTCCTCCTCCGACATAAAATACTCAAACTTTTTGCAAAAAGTGTCTCCTGGGTGAAAATTTAAATTTCTGTAACGAGGAAATGTGACACGTTTTCTTTTAGACTAACTCTTCCTTGTTCTTACTTATCTTAT
This sequence comes from Ceriagrion tenellum, assembly GCA_963169105.1. NCBI lineage: Eukaryota > Metazoa > Arthropoda > Insecta > Odonata > Coenagrionidae > Ceriagrion > Ceriagrion tenellum. The sequence continues at coordinate 90,699,958 of OY720643.1, forward strand.
CGCGCGTGGACGGAGCAGTTTTGAGCGGCTTTATGTCGGCCAGTCAGTGTGGGCGAACTGCATTACGTGGTATTCCTCGTGACGGGCCATTGAGGTGGATGAAGAGGGCGCTTGCCATAATTGCAATTTTAATTATAATTTATAATGAAATTTTAATCGCCAACTTGGACGATGAAATATTGATTTTAAAATATTTGACCAACACTCAATAAAACTTGATTCTTACATTTACATGGTCAAGAAAAGAACTAATTGGTCTAGAAATACATTCCGAATTCAAATCAAATGTAGTTTCTTATTAGAGAATTCGATTTCGAATCGAGGCACAGACTCCAAAACAGAGAATCAGCAGATTCTATTGATTTAAAATAAGTTGACAAACACCCACGGAAACATTATTCTTATAGTTCGAAAATTCGATTCGGCTTTCGGGAAGAAGTAAAAATGCGATTAGATCCGCTGGGAGAAATTTTGATCGAGTCTTAAAACTGTCACCTACAACCTTATTTTCTCCAGTCACAGTGGCTACGCAGGTCACCGGTTTTAATCTTCTTAAGGTAGCTCGAGCGAGATAATTCCCTAATGATAATAGAGACCATGTTCGATGTATACGTTTTCATTTCACCAACTGTGAGACGAAGGAATTAAATGTTGCATTATTAATGGTGCAATAATTTTGCATGACTGAAATTGTAAGTAATCAAATGAAAATATCTAAATGTCTTCAACTTGACTCATTTTTTCACGCGGTACGTCTGAAACTCCATCAAAAGGGAAGGTTTATAGTCATCCCGAAGAATTAACTGCGGTGACAATATGATTAATTTTCAAAAATGGTTGATAAAACACACTAACACTACACACTGTTGATTTTTTGACGAGATCTAAGTGTAGGAAATGCCTCATTTTTAATATAAGGTCTCTCTGGAGTGCATACACGTACCATTTCCCGTATAAAAGGGCTGGTATTTTTTGGCAAATATCTCGGAAAGTAATGTGTTAAGGGGTTGAATTTTTTTATGTCAATGGAAGGGTGATATATTTTTCTTTAAAATGGGACCAAATTCATTTATATCTAGGCAAAATGACATTTCGCCCAAGCTACCTTAACCTCAGGAGCAAACTTATTCATCTCGTCCATCAACCCGTACTCTTAATTTCTGCTGTTGAAACCATTATACCCAAGGGAGGCACGGAAATCCTCCTCGGGTCCGTCGATACGTGTTCATTCGCACGTGTCCACTCCTTCGGCGTTACGATTCTCCGAATTCCAGATGCCCCGCCCGATTCTGATGCAGACCCACCCACCCGCCCGGAATCGAGGAAGGGCTGTGCGCCAGCCTTGGCGGAACGACTCCCCAGTGACTTCGGCGAAAGGTGAAGGTCGACCAGGCGTCCTCGGGCTATGCAAGCGCGTATCCCGCTTCCCGAGTTTTGAAATGCGTTTGAACTTGGTTTGCCCTGACGTCTTTGCCAAGCTTTGGAATTGACACATCGAAGAAGACAGTTAACGGGTTTAAGACTCATAAATGAAAAACTTTGTAATTTTCCACAATATAAAATTTACTACGACCCAGGTTTCGATGTTTTTACATCATCGTCAGGTGATCAGGTGTCGTAGTAAATTTTACATTGTGGAAAATTGCAGTTTTTCATTTACGCATTATGCATAAGTTCCACACAATTTCGCAAGAATCTTCGGGTTTAAGATTTTCTTTTGACTGCCGTAACTCCTTGAGGCAGGTAGCGAACGAGCAAACGTAGGGATAGATGTGCCTCGAAGTCATCGGTCTGGAGTGGATTAGTAGATTTTTGTTTCTAAACACTCGTGGTCGTAATTATTTGAATGGGTGATTCTTTGTTTGCAAAAAACCATGGGAATCTAATTTTAAATCAAATAAAGGTATTATTGATTAATTCAATAGTGTCAGGGGAAACATGATGGAACTCCTTCATGATGATCAGAAAGGAAAAAGTAATGGCAGGTTCCACTATTATTTAATCAGGCGACCGGTTTCGATACAAGGTACCATCATCAGGTCTGCGTAACTAACCTACTTTCTTCTTTTGTTTCTTTCTTTCTGTCGTTTATTTATTCGTTTTGGTTGTTTTTTCCGGGTAAATGAAAACTTATACGCATATTAGTAAAAGTAAGAAACCCCAACCTTTCCAACCCTATAAACGCACCAAATCCTAAGTGTTTTTTGGCCGTAAAGTGCAGTACTTTAAATTCTCTTTCATTAAACGTAACCTCTCAATTGTCGTTTATTTTAAAGTTTTTTGTGGAATTCTAGTCTCTCAAAAATATTTAGCCACAAGCGAATTAAGTCATTGTTAAAGGGGCCAAACTTTCGTCTGAGGCTACCTTACCGCTCTTATTCATGAAGTTTATTGTTTCGTCTCGTCACTATCTTTCCATCAAAATGTTATTTTTACTGACGTTAAATACATGGTAGGCCTATTAGCATCTCTAATTGTTATATAAACAACACTTCACTACTTAAGAAAATTATTAATTTTTACATTTTGACCATGTGGCAATTCTCTAGTTGAAATCATTCTCGCTGTTGGATATCGCCATTTGTTTACCTTCCGAGCTTCTCAGCCGTGTTATTTGTCATTCTAATAGATAAAGTCGTTATCATAGGAGTATTACTCGATAACTCGCCACCCATTAATTACTCCGATATGCCGTGCATCCAAGGCGACGTTTATTATAAACGACGACGTTATTAGATACGACGAAGTTGTGAATGCCGGTTATTACATTTTTGGGCGTGAAACTTTACCGTATATATTCCATTTTCGTAATTACCTGAGTTTTATTACTTAATTAGGAAGTAAGCGTTTGGCAAAATTGATATTTTATCTATTTGTTGACGTAATGAGTGCGATAAAGAGGAAAAGCAATAAATGGAATGATTAAAAGTTTGCGCTGACTCCGTGATCGTATCAGGATTGCTTACGTGGAGCTAGTTTCTCTTTGAAATGATTCGGAAATCGCATTCGTTCCTTGTAAGGCAGCAGTAGTGGTTTTACTTCGTTTAAAAAGTTCTTTTGGACACACTCCTGGCATCTCTTGCACTCCTGCCGTCCTGAAAAGTCTCTTGTATACGGACCAAACCACCGGAATTAATGATCATAGCCCTGCTTGGATGCGGGGCTCGGAGCCGTGACCTCAAGGCTGTTTGGCATGCGGGTGCGACCTTCTCTGAATTGCCCACCCAGGTCCATCCCATCTTTTTTTAATGCTATTTTTCATTTTCTTTTGTGTTCTTCGGCGGCTGAGGTCATTTTGCACGTCACTGCTGCTAAAAAAGACGAAAACAAACCTAGGACCCTGAAGGATACCGGACTGTGACAACTGGGATGATCGTCAGGGTGTAATGCCCTCTGTCCAAATGAAATCATCCTGTCGTCATATTCCTTGTCATCGCTTGCGAACACCTTTCTAAACTGCGGTGTCACGTCAACGTCATTTATGTTAGGTGGGGGAGTAAATATTGATTTTGCGCATGAAATTAAATACCTGTCGTTACCATGACGTCGGACCTATCTTGAGGAAAACACGTTCGGAACAATTGCCTCTCTCCATCATAAAAGTTGGTATTCATCGGACTAGTACTGTGCAGAGGTGGGTCGTTCGCGGAGGAAAGAGAACGAAGGAACTGGTCCATGGGTTGAACGGGAGGACCGAGTTCTGTGGAACGACCGTTTCTTTCGGTACTTCGTTCCTTTTGGTTCGTCGATTTCGGTCCTTCGTTCCTATCGATCAGTCAGTCCTTTCGGCCTGTCGTTCCTTTCGGTCCGTCAGTTCTTGCTCCTATCTTTAGGAGATAGGATGTTCTTTATGATACCAAAAAAATTCATTTGCTGATGCTAGCTGTGTAATTTGCAGTACTTTTGCTCTTTATGTAAATTGAACCTATTCACGAAATCATGTAAAAAGTTGGTAATATTACCTTCCATCTTTTATTTCATCCAACATTTTTAAACACTGTAATTACGGTGTAATTAGAATTTAAAGGTGTTTTACATTATTTGAACACCAAGATCATGGAAAACAAAAATATAAGACCACCAATAAAATAGGAACGGTGAACTAGTGAAATGCAACGGGTCCCAAAAAGGATTGGACCAGTATGCAAGAGTTCCCAAAAATGAACAGAGTTGCCCATCTGTAGTACTGTGACTATTTCGCCTAGGGCGAAAATTTAAAAAGGAGAATTACCTCACTCTTGGCAGGACGCATCTACAGTATACTGTAGGCATTTGGGTCCCGGGACAGAATGGTAATCAGTGAACTAAGCGAAATACTGAGGGAATACGCGATTTGAGTTTGAATATAATGCGAGGGAAAAGAGAGAGTGAAAAGACGTATGAGAGTACTAAAATGAGGTGAATTTACGCTGTATACTCTTAAAGGTACACATTTTGTGAAAATTATATAATTTTATTCATTTATTTATTTGAGAAAAAGGTCACAGCATGAAGCCATTTTATAGTGAACGTATAACAAACAAAAAAGGACACAAGCGTAAAAACGTAATAAGGAGAAAGTAACGTATAGTAATCCAACATGGAGAGATAGTAAAAATTACTATTTTTTAGGAATGACAAATAGTTAGGTTAGCGAAGACGCTGGGAGATAAGGTGAAAGGGTCGATGTTCTCAGGAAGGGAATTTACTAGGGAAGAGAGGCGAATAATGAGGGAGCACTTGGTAAGTGATTATCTGGGAGTAGGGATATGGAGCAATGAGTTAGTCCTGGTGGGCCAGGTGTATATTTTGTAATTTATGAGGAAAAAAGGTCGGGGCAGTCAATGGCGGAGTTTAGTGTACTATGGATAAGTGTAAGATCAGTTATAATGACGATATTATCAAGTTTATTATCGGAGAGTGAGGACAAGACAGCATCAGAGGGTAGGTTGCGGAGATTTGGCACTCTATTTTTGCTATATGGGAGAAGACGTTAGTGATATATTGCAAAGATTTAACATTAGTTGGGGCACCATCACGTGGGACGGAAGAAGTGCAACGACATCAAGCGAAGAATAGCCCAAGCTAAGAAGACGTTCATGGGAAAAAGACAACTGCTGCGCTCAAGGAAGATAGGAATACACACCAGGAAAGACTATGTGAAAACATTCGCGTGGAGTGTAGCTCTCTATGGTTCGGAAGCATGGACCATCGGAAAAGTTGACGAGGACAGACTAGAATCCAGCGAAACCTGATGCTGGAGGAGTATGCTGAAGATAAAATGCTGGAGACAAATTAAGAGGTGGTGGATATGAATGGAGAGTAGAAGCGGGAAAGACCCTATAGAACACCACACAGAAAAGAAGAACGTGATGGATTGGACACACCCTGAGACACAATTGATTGGTGAAGAACATAATTGTAAGTAAAAAAGAGGGAAAAGTCCCCAGAGAAAGACTCAGGAATAAGTCCATGGGCCAATTAAAGAGGAAAGTATATTGGACGATCTACCAGGAAGTAAGGGACTTCGGATTGGAGAGGGAAGTGTGTGGGGCCGTAGTCAGCCAATCTTAGGATTGAACGACCAATGATGTTGATCACGCAATAAACTAATTTGGTTGCCGAGAAATACGCGCCCGCCAGGAACATGACGTTATAAGGAAGTTTTCGTTTCGTGTGGGAAGTCAGCGATTCTGAGCATCAGTATCGATGACGCAAGTTGCTTAGGCACACCCTTTTGAAAAGCATCACGTCGCTGGTAGCCATAAACCCGGAAGTGAGATGGATAGGTCAGGGCAGCGCTCACGCCTCTTCTTAATCCACTGCATGGCGACGCTCAGGGTAAAATTTTATTCCCTTATTCGGAAACCTTGCGTCGATATCCAGGAAAGAGACGATCTTGAATATCTGGAGAGAGCGCCAATAATAATAAGTCATAATATGCTTCCACCTGCTGTCCATGCAACCAGTTTAGATTCCCGAGATTGTGATGCTATATCTCGATAACCAATGAACCGATCGCAGTGAAAGCTTCAATTAAAGGTAGTGAGTATTTTCCTTCCATCATTGATGCAGAAAATTTTATATGTTTATGGGGCTTCGTTTGAAAAGATAGCATGGTTTTTGCTGCGGACTGAGTGGTAATACCACTCTTTGGGTAAATATGGGTGTGAATACCTTAAACTTAATGACGTTTCGTGTAGCATATTTTTATGGGGCTTCAATTGAATATATATCGCACGATTTTTGCTGCGGATGAAATGGTAGTACAACTCTGTGCGTCTGTATGGGTGTAAATTTCTTAAATATTATTACTTATTGTATAGCATGAAGTTACTACGAGTTGAAATTTATCCGCGTGAAAGTCATGCATTAAAGTAGAACGGAAGGCAGAAAGAATAGTGAAATAACACCCGGTTGTATTAATTGCTACAGAGTCGGCTATTTTCGTCATTTGCGATTTGATGAGAAGTTTTATGGGATATCTATCGGATTTGACTACAAATATTTAAATTGAAGTATTTCTATACGTCAAAGGAAGAGCAGCGTGATTTCAACTTTCATGCCCTACCACTCAACTACTTCTTAGTGCACCTAAATTTTATGGAAACATAAATTGATTTATTTCAATTGCCGAAATCATAATATGTACATGAACTTCAATGCCGAGGGATTAAATGAAATCCATGATTAATGCGCATTTTTACTATATAGAAAGACTTAGTGATTCGGACGCATTAGAACTTGCGACTTTTTGCTTGAATAATCTCTCATGACCGTTGTAGTATGAATTGTATGAGTTGAGTTCATTTGTTTGAAAAAAAGCATAGCTTTTTGTCCAAAGTTATGCTTTTTTATCAGCCGTTTTTGTTAGTGATTTGCATATTAAAGCATTGCCGAGGGACAGCTAAATAAAGTATATTTTTGGAAATGGTCCAACTGTTAGTCGTAGCATGGCCAGTAATATTTGAATATTATTTTTCCGACTTATATCTCGGGAAATTTCCTCTCTGATTCATTTAAAGTTGTTGGGGAAAATCAGGTGTTAATACTTAATGGTGGTACATGCTTCACGTTACAAATCGTCGGAGTTTCGCCTGGGGAGGAATTTTAATCGAAAAATTTTTTAAAATGACAAATTGGCACTTTTAGTTTTAACTTTAATTTGGAAAAAGAAAATAATGAGGAAATTGGTTGCGTAACCATGCTTTTGTGATTGACGAGACGAGATCATTAATTTGGTTAAGGTAAATAATGTGGTTTCCCACGACTGGTGGGTTTTATTATAGCCGTTGTAATGGAAGCCTTTAATCCCGGTACGTTTCATATTAAAGATGGCAACGCAACGCCCGGGGTCAAATGGGGGAAAAATGTTTTCGGGCTCCGCAAGAAATTGAATCCGCCCGCGCATTCGGGGACGTAACCAGAGGCTAAATAATGGCATTAATCAAATCCAGGGCTTTATTGCCCCGGCGTGTTTTCATATGGTGGCATCTAATATGAATTTTGAGTGGAAAGTGAGAGCTGAGTCTCCCGTTATTGCCCTCGGGTGAGGAATCAAAAGAGACGCCGGAGAAGTCGCTGGGAGGTCTCTGGTTAATATTGCGGTCGACTTTAAGCGGCCTACAAGGGGGATTTACGCGTCAATAGGAAAGTTAAATCTGTGCGATGCTCAATATTCACGAAATATCGCACTGCGATAGTGATGCTTCGACAATGGGTTATCGCGTATCCCAGAAAGAGAATCTGGTGATATGTGTTAACAGATTTCATGCGTATTTTTGATAAATTTACCAGTAACGGAAGGTACTCGTTGAAAATCAACGGGTATGAAAAACATTGAATTTATTTTATAAGAAAACCACGTATCATTTACTACGTGAGTGTTCTCTCATATACATGCAGTGCCCTTATGAGAAGTACTTTGAGAATAGACATTTAAGAGTATACTTGTTGTAAATATGCATTGAATTTATCGATTGCCCCCCGAAGCAATCTATCATGAGGCCCTTGGGACTCTAGGCCCATCTTATACAGATTTTCTTTCTACATGATCTAATGGGCCTGCAGGGAAACGTGATATTTTAATGCTAGAGACGTGAATATCCTTTGAAATCAAATATCTGGTTGTCAAGGAAATATGCTATTGTTGATTTCAGAGAAAAACGTTAGATTTTTCAGCTAAAAACATGATTTCAAGACAAATACGAAATGTAAAAGAAAATCGATTGGAAGAATTAGAAAATTCATTTCTTCAGCCATCCGTTAAAATGAATCCTCCTCAGTCCTCTATCTTGAGTGAAAGTACTTTTAAAAAGCAAAAAAATGAAACCACTGCACCGAACCCAATGCTTAGCATGGGCCACCAGGGTGGGGAGGGCTTTGGGGACCCTGAGGGCTTTTTAATATAGCCTGTTACAAGAAGGTATAAAATCCGAAGATTCCTTCGAAATTGTGTGGAACTAATGCATGATACATAAATGAAAAACTTTTCAATTTTCCACAACATAAATTTTACTACCTCGCTACACAAATTACACACTTGATATTTTTATGAGATCTAAGTACATAGGAAATGCCACATTTTTAATATAGGTCTATTTGTAGTGCATACACGTACCATTTCCCGTATAAAAGGGCTGATATTTTTTGGCAAATATCTCGGAAAGTAATGTGGTAAGGGGTTGAATTTTTTATGTCAATGGAAGGGTGATATATTTTTCTCTAAAATGAGACCAAATTCTTGTTTTTAGATTTTCACAGCGATTAGATGCACTAGCATCGACCATTTTCGGGAATACTGCTGCGTGATGAACTTAAACGGCTCAACGTTTCGTTCCTCCTCAACGTCTCCGGACGACGTTCCCAGCAGGAGGAACGAAACGTTGAGCCGTTAAAGTTCATCACGCAGCAGTATACCCGAAAATGGTCGATACTAGTGAGACCAAATTCATTGATTTCTAGATAAAATGATTTTTCGCTCAAACTACATTAAGTGGTTAAGAGCACTGGGGGTGAAATCGAGGGACCTGGGTTCGAGTCTTTGTCCAGACGAGTGATTTTTCCCCGGTGGATTTCACACAATATTATATTTCCCATTGATTCCCATGCTCTTTCGATTTGGGACCAAAAATCTTTCCTGGACTGAAACTCGGTCCTTTATGTAGAAATTTGCGATTTTTCTCGGTTTTTGCGCGACAAAACCATTCCTTCCGCCCAGTTTCAAGTGCGCACGCCAAATGGAAGGGCCTAAACGTTCGTGTACGCCAATAGATGAGTGTCAAGCTAGAACTTCGTACTGACCCCTAGTGCGAAATCATTAGTCGACTATGTATCGACTCAGTAAAAGAAAAATGTCATAGTAATTTTCCACACTTTTTATTAAAATACCAAACCGCTTTCGATGTTACATCCGAAGATAATGTTGTGATATGGAAACCAGTTAGGTATTTTTATAAAAAGTCTGGAAAAATTACTAAATTATTTTTCTTTTACTATGTCTAAATTCCTTAAAATAGGATAGTCTACTATCACGTATGCATCGACACCTCAGCAGTGCATGACACGACACATATGTATTCAGTAAAGTTATGGGATCCATAAGCCATTCCAACCATTCAATAAGTGTTGCAAAAACAATAGATAAATTTATTGGTTGCATAACTTATGGCATGGAGTTATGAGTTCCATGAGTAGCCAAGATGGCGGATGCGAGATAGACCGCTCAGAGACTTATTTACTAGATAAAGGCTTGTTTTGAGACATGACTATTTTGTTTACTCTTACTTACATATTATTATGTGCATTAGCAAATAATCATTGGCTAAACTTTGATAAATATAATGCGTATTTTAATAAAAAGTGTGGAAAATTACCGAGTCATTTTTACTTTACTATGTCTAAATTCCACAAAGCAGAATCGTCTACGATCACGTATGCATCGACTGCTTTGCAGTGCTAAATTTATATAGCAATCCAATTTTGAAATTGGGATATCGCAGAGGCCTGTAAAATGCGAGGGGATTACTGTTGCGAGCGCAGAGGAGATATCAATTTCCTCGCCAGGTTCCTGCGAGAGTAGCCTGAGGTGGTTTATCTTTTCCTCCCGCCCGTAGAGATTACGTCGGAGATGTGCAAGGCGGATGGGTCTTGTGACTACTCCATTGTGCCCGCTTGGCTCACCGGCTATTTTGGGAAAGTTCTTTCGAGGAAGAATCTCACATGGACAAGAAGTGTCCCGCCGTGGTCGGCTTAACCCGAATCCCATGGCTTCGTCAGGTCTTGAAGAAGTAAACCGTATCGAACCGCGGTCGTTGCTTCGAATCGGCCGTGCGTGTCTCTAGTTTCCCTTTCTAGTCTCTCTTAAATCGAGTCGTGGGGGAGCTCGGAGGAGGCTTGGTGTATTAGAGCGAAGTTTTTCCACATTCGCATAAAATTTGAGCAGTTTTAAACAGCGCGAAATATCTCTAGGAGTATTGATGAGGCGAAAGTATCATTTTATTCCACGAATGGCCAGTTGCAGGAACGACACATACCTAAGTTTTTATAAAGTAGGGATGAGTCGATTCCACTTTTTTTCGATTCCGATTCCAGTTCTTTCAAATCGATTCCCGATTCTCGATTCCGATTCCATCGATTCTTGTTCCTTATAACAGGTGGGATATTGATACACCAGTAGCGTACGACTATTACTTAAATTCAAGTATTGGATGAAATAAAATAACAAAGACAAGTCGCTCAAAAAGTATATTTATTAACAAATAGCAAATACATAAAACCTCTTATTGAGGTAGATAAAAAGTGCAAATTGACAGCCTACATCCAAAATTACTGAGACAAATATGATGTGAAAAAATGAAATTTGATTTAAATATTTATCTATCTGAAATCGATGGAATCGGAATCGACTTTATCCGATCGATTCTCGATACCGATTCTAATCCTGAGAATCGGTGGAATCGAGAATCGACATTTGGATTCGACTCATCCTTACTATAAAGCTATGGGTCCCATAAGCAATGGCAGCCAATCAACAACTCTTTCTGAAACATTCGTTAAATCTATTGGTTTCATAACTTAATTGCATGGAGTAATGAGTTCCATAAGTTGCCAAGTTGGCGGATGCGTGATGAACCGCTTGGAGATTTTATTACTTGATAAAAGGGTTATTTTGAGAGGAATGACCAGTTTGTTTACTCATACTGACTAATTATTATTTGCATTAGCAACTTCCTTAAATTTTATCCGGTGGTGGAAGATTTGATCAAATATTCGATGCTTCTAACTATTGGTAAGTAAGTAGCTGGTTGATGTATTCCTGCGACCCGAATATATTCCCGCAACCCGATCTCATAACTATTGATTCCATTGCTAAATGCTCTTGCCTCCGGCCATAAACCTTAACAATTTGGCTCTTTACACGTATTGTGGGTATCGACTTATTTTTATCTCCCCGATCGCTAAAATTCGCCCTCACAACCGAGGGTTTTTGTTGTTTCAATTTTATAAAATTGTATTTAGGTGAGAAATAAATTCACTTTTACGAGCAGTTAGGAAAACAGTGAGACACCGTTACATTTATGATGCCATCTGCGCGTTCGATTTCAATTGGTAAATATAGTCTATGCGGAACTCAAGGCCATACCATACCCTGTGGTAAACGGTTATTAAGTCGCTATAAAATCTGTATCGTTACAAAAAATGGTTTCATTAAACTTTATGTTAAGGATGTACTTCTATAAAGTGGATAAGAAAACATTTTTATACAATTTGGGTAAAAGAAAAGTTAAGAAGTGAACACTATTTTTCAATGTGGCCATTCTAACTTACGCATTGTGCCATCAGCAGCAAGGGAAGCTGTTACGACAGAGGTCTTAATCGAGAAAGTTTCTCTCCCTTGAAGATTTCGCGTGCAGAAGTTTTAATTTGGATTGGGAAAGTAGAGTTAGCGTGAAATTTTATCTTTCCAAGTTGAGAGAATTTAAAGCAATTAAAATGCGGATGTATGAAGAAAGTGGAGCTTTTATTGCCAATTATGGAGGTAATCGGATGAAAATATTCCGCGAGTCAAGAGTAGGAAAACGTATCTTCTGTTTTATTTTCTTTCTCTCAGCTTGTACAAGAATGACGGATATGTTCGTCAAAATAATCCATCTACGTAGGTTTTGAAGGATTTACCATTATTCGAAGACCGCGTTCAGTTATATGTATGCATTCATTGTTCGTTCAATCCTAAGATTGGTTGACTGTAGCCCTCCTCCCTTCCTTATCTAATGCTATTCCCCTTACCGCCTGGTATATCTCCCTATGTACTGTCTTATTTTTGGTCAATGAACTTACCCCTGGGTCTTTCTCTGGGGGCTTTTCCGTCTATTCTACCTTCAAATAAGTTCCTCACAAACCCATTATGTCTCAGGGTGTGTCCGATCCATCTGGTTCATCTTTTCTGTATGGTGTTCCATATGGTCCTTACCTCTTCTACTCTTCAGTCATATTCATCACTTCTTATTTTTTCCGTCCATTTTATCTTCGGCATCCTCCTCCAGCACCAGGTTTCGAATGCTTCTAGTCTTTTCTCTTCACCTTTTTCTATGCTTTCTGTATTATACTATAACTCGCCTGGTTGAATTTTTGAAGCTATCATAATCTAGCGTGATTCCTTAGTCTCTACTTTACGTGTTGGTCTTTCCATCGCATGTGAGTTACTTTCTGATCGCTCGTGGGAATTTTTTCGCTAAAATTGCAGGAGGAAATTGGAAAAAATGGGAGGATTGTGGCTTTCTTATAATTTAAGTAATATATAATACTTAATAAAATATTAAGTTTAATTCGTAAACTTAATATTTTTGTGTCAGTTGTTAGGAATGATTTCCGAGATATCGGTAACTAGATAAAATGCGTCATTCTTTGTCAATTGCTCAACTATCTATGTACTACAGTCGGATGAACCTAGTTTTCAGCTTCCATGCGAGCGTGACGATTGTCAGTTCTCATTCGGTGACGTTCGTCGTCTGGGACACGGCTGCATTTCAACGTCAACGTCGTCCGCCTAACCCTCGGCCTTTGAAGCGTCTCAGTAAACCGGCGACCCGCTGTCATGCACTGGACTGAGGCGGCGGACTTGTGAAAAGAATTTTAAAAAGCAGAAACGCGCTCTGCTCCCTTAACCGCGTTTCGTAGTGACGGTGTGCCGTAGTGATTCTCGACTTCGGCGGTCCCTCGTGTCTCGCGTAGGCGTTAATTTATTAGGGAATTTGACGGCGCACTTTCCGCCACTTGGAATCCATCTTTCTGCGCTCCGTGCGAGACTTTCGCTTGCATTTCATGACGAGCATTTAACACGTACTCTATAGTGTACGGGGGTGATGTATCTTTCATGTCTCTTGCGCCTTATCTTCTCTTCTCATTGCTTCATGCGTCTGTCTTTCCAAGGTGGTAGTTAGATTTAGGCGAACACCGTCGTGAAAAATCAAGGAAATAATTTTTTTTAAACATCAATCAAATTAATTGCATTAAAATTACAATAAACTACAGTACATTGGTAGAAAAAAAAAACAAACTTAATTTTTTTTGACAAAACACAAATTTTACCCTGATTGACAAAATAGAGGGAAAAAATCCTCTATCACAAGTATTTCAAAAGTTTTTTTAAATGCCGTACGAGTCCATCAGAGCCTTAACGGGCTCATCAGAAGGTGTTATTTTTAATTTCAATTTAATGCAAATGTTAATACCGACCCCAAATAAAATTAGCTGTATTTAAGCCCCTCTTTAGGTGGCTGGAGCTATATTTATGTACTTGTTTGTATGCAATATTCCATACGTACTGTCATTTGTGTCAGTCAAAAAATGTATATAATTCAAAGAAAAGCGGCACGCTTCGTTAAAAACTGCTACGAGCGAACATATAGTGTCTCACAACTTTTATAGGGATTAAGGTGGGAGCCCCTAGAGACTAGGAGGCTTAGGTTGGTTGAGAAATTCAGAACTGATGTGTTTCAGAGCGTCACTGAGGATATTATCATGACGTCTCAATGTAACTCGAGGTCTGACAGAAATGAGATAAATTTTCGAACAGATGGGTACAAAACTCGTTCTTTCTGCGCACAATAAAAACTGAGCTCCACTAAATACACTCCCATAATGTACGTCACCATTTCACCACCAAAAACCTTACATCTTTGCACGGATGTTGCCCTTATACCCTCTGTCTCACGCTCATGCGGCGTCTCGCAGGGTAGTATACAGATGTAGAAAGGCTTAATTGAGCCGAGTATGGACGCAATCCTGTCAGTTCGTCCGGGAGTCTTTCCCTCACTGGTATATGTGATGGGCGAACGAGTGTTCAATGACGCACGATGTGAGGACAAAGTGGAAGAGTCTGTTTCGGTCTGATATCTCGACTAGGGTGCGGCGAAGTACCGCGCGGTCGAGCTTTGATCGCAGCGATAATTTCTCAACGCTTCGCAGAAGCCCGCGCGTAACGTTTTTGGCGATTCTTTCGCACGTGCAAACAATTACCGCACGGTACGTCGAGGTGCCGGATTGGAAATCATATCGGACGCTCAGGGACGGTGCCGCGCGATTAATGGACAGCGGGTTTTGAAGTAAATGAATTTTATGTCTTTTTTTCCATTTTATGGCACTTGTTTATAAACCAGTTTGCCGTTCATTTGCGTAAGCATGTTTCTTAACTTTCCCCACTCTCTTTTAACACAAATTGCCCTTGACCTTGCAATAATGGGTGCTAAAAGGGATGAAATTTTCAGGGCCTTATTTTCGAGTTTTTCATGTCAAAATTTTATGTAGAAACTTGTATTTCTATGAATGTGAGTGGTGTTGGGGTGATACTATCAACCTTTCTTATTTTCGAGTTCTTGGCAAATCACTGCAATGATTGCTGGTAGTTAGCCTAGTTTGAGCTCAAGTGTCGCTTTAGTCGGAAGCCGTGGCTGTGATAAGGAGCCTCAAATAATTACTAGTCGTTCATCAGTATATATTTGTAATACCTGGTCAACGTGAGGAGGACTTAATCATTTTGCTCGTGAAAGCCACATTTGTCAGTAGCTTAATAGAAATTTATAGCTAGTTCATTTATTTTGTCTTTGGTGTCTCACGTGTGATGCGTTAACCTACGAAGATATTTCCAGACTTTGAAGGATGTTGTTGCATTTGTGTTTAGTTTGTTGTATATTTAGATGCATTCCAATCTTTCATCTTAGTCTCTCCCTTTGTTCATTTCATGAAACCTTTGCAGGATCAATTGCAAATTTGTTGTCTCTTCTTTGGATAAGTTGAAGGAGTCAATAATTTGTTGGCCTTCCTCGTCCATATAATGAAGCAATAGTGACACTTTCTAATGAGATGCAACTTTACTAGGCATAAATGCTTCAATGAATATCTCATATCTATTCCTGAAGTTGCCACAGTTAGTTGCGGCATCTCCATCATATTTCATAGGCCTTAAATTGTCTTGTCATTCCATTGCTACAAGGTTGTTCTTTTGTTGGCAAGTTATTTTTCTCACTTTACCGCTGCCACCATGTTTTGTTGAGTCAATTATTTTAATATAGTTTTCTTGCTTACATTTATTCCAATATTTCATCTCAGTCTCTCCTCAACAATGCACCTTGTTGTCCTCTCTGTACTCCTAAATATTTACCTCTCTGGTTGTCACCATGGCCATCTCATGACATAAATCTAAATAATTTATATTCATTATCTAAATATACAACAGATGTGTGAAATTCACAAGAGAAAAATCATTCTCTGTAAATGGGGTAATTTTTGCTTTAAACTTCACGTATTCGTGTGCCTCCTAGCGGGTGAATTGCTTTAAAGTTTGACTGCTTGACAAGACCTAGAAATAGGTCGTTTTATGAAACACATAAAGGGATATTCGCTAGCTAATTCATTCTTTTAAAGAAGGATTGATTTATTCCGCAATGAGTATCATATTTGTATGGTTTTTTCGTGTAGTTTTCCCAGAAGACCTAAACCCTATCCTCCAGTCTGTTTGCCTGTGCCTTCTCTGTACAAAGAGACAGCAGTGGTGTACGTTTTGCTCTAGTGACGCATCTGATGCATGCATCTTTTCTTACGATGTGCACTTTCTCCCTTTCTTTTTTATCGCTTGCTGTATTGTAAACGCCCATTCCCCATTCATCTCCCAGAGTGAACTTCCGTGCTTTGGACGTACCGTGTGCTAACTAGTTTACGACTGTGTGCCCTTGAGAGGAACTATTTAATAAATGATATATTGTTGCACATGTCGCGCCTTAAGCGTAACTGTGTGTAGTTACTATGTTATCTTATTAATTTAAAAATATAAATTTTTGTAAGTCTCATAAAACTTTTCATTAAATTGCAACAAAAATCTGGGAAGGCGGTGTCAATGTACTGCGCAAAATTCATAACTACAATTGTAACTTGGAGTATGTATATTCGGTTATTTACTGAAACGTTCAATCATACGAAACAAAAAGTTTTTAGTCAATATTATCTCTAAACTTACCTCCTGCTTCCTACCCCGTAAATTTTATCCCTGTTAAATTCTTTTGTCTAGGTAATCAATATTAACACACAATTGTCCCGCGACTGTGCCACTATTTTGGGTGATATTGAAGCAAACGTGATGCATTCATATCAGTATTATTTAGTGTAAATTGAAAATATTACTATTGTAACCGATTTCTCCTCGCAGTGGGAACGAAAGTTCTTAGAAAACATATTTATTTATATTTATAATTACAAACTATTTTATATTATTACAAACTATTACAAATTATTATGTATTATTGTAAACGTACTTATTTTATCGATTTGGAAAGGGTTCTCACTAAATTCGAACGTCGTCTCTTTAATTTCTAAAGAAAAATCTAGTTTAAACGACCTTTAGCTACGAGATCAGAGCGGAAGAAATATGTAGTAATTGTGGGATGGTTGAGATGAAGTGTCTCCTTAAAGCGTGATCCGTCTTTTCTGGAAAATTTTCTGCACGCTCGCCCCTTTGCGAAAAGGCGATTTTAGTCGCAAAAGCTTCTTCACTCGGCACCTGAGAACCAGATCGATGTCCTGCGGTGGGATTTGTGACGAAAATGAGCGCCCTGTTTCACCCGATGACGGAAATCGATCGAATAAGTTGCGTTAACGGACGACCCGATCAAGACCAATACTACCGTGTCCCGACCGTCGACACGTCCTTGTGGAAGCGATGTCGTTTTATCCGCGATATCTGATTATTGTCGCGCGATTGAATTCCGTTCGAGCGGCAAGGGAAAGTGGGAAACGTTTGACGCTCCATTTGGCTCGAAGGTTGTCCTGGGCTCTGCTCGGACGTGGGAACTAACTGGTGGACGGATTCCAAAATACGCCATGGCTTGCTCCGCGGCGTTGGGGTTGGCGAAGTCACTGAATTCGGAGAATACGAATGTGAGGATTTTTGTCGTGAAAAATTGATCCGTGGAAGTTGCCAAGAGAAGAAAACCCATCGGAAGTTTGAGTCGAATCCCGGGCCCTGAGCTTGCCGGGTTAATGAGCCGACCGTCAGGCTATTCAAGCGAGCTAATTTTTGCCGCATTTTCGGTGGATTCGAAATAATTATATGTTAAGCTCCAGCAAGTCATTGGAAAATAGGATCTCTAAGAATACATGACCCGTGATGTTGAATCATGTGTCAGAACTCAACCCTCTATGGACAGAATTATGTAACATCAGCATGAAAAAAATACTGCTCCTATATTAGTTTTTTAAAGGTGCTGTTTAAGCATTTTTTCAAAAATAATTGCAATTTATTTGATAATAACATTTATTTTGAAATGTGACACTTTCGTATTGTGTTTATTTAATTGAAAATAATAATTTACATAATGATATTTACTCTCGGTATACTTCTGCAGTAACTTCATAACGTACGTTTCTTTTCAAACTTTCCCTATTTTTTCTTCATGTGACAGCTGTGACTATTTATTTCAGAGCTCCACCAGGCACACCATCGTCAGTGAATAGTGTCACACATTCATCTATTCAAACTGTTTGACGAACCGCCGAAAGAGCCGCAACTGTCCACACACTTAATCCGAATCGTTACTATTCTATCTAGCGCAGAAACTAAATGGAAAAGCCTCTTAGAATACAGATATTTAATGATTGTGAAACGTAACAAATTGGACTCGCTCGTACATAGAGGGTTAATCCGTGCTTGGCAATTGTGTGGAGAATTTTTTCTCGGTAATTTCCGCGAATTTCATCATCGTATTTTCGTGTTGGATGAAAATCTTGCAAAAATTCATCTGCCTTGACTGAAATACAAACCCAGACCCCTCGATACCGTGCTGCTGAACACTTCGATCTGTTTGCCCAGTGTCCTCTTTAATTGTGATCCTAGTCTAGGTTACCAGTAGTTATCTCAAATTTGTAACCGGAGAAAGTCGTTGCATCCAAAACTTCCTCTTAAGCAATCGGAAGTCATTGCAAGCGTCCGCGGTCATTTCTACTTTTGCATCGTCCTGGTGGATCTCACCGTTGGTATAAAAATCAGCTCTTTGGAAAATATGGTCACATTTATTCCATTCCTTTTCTATGTTAATTCTGTTAATGAGCCGCATGATATTGTGGTTATCACTTCCGCTAATTTCTCCCTCGACGCTGATTTGCACTGAACACGAGAATATAATTTAGCTTCGGCTGTCATTTACCGAGCCCTTAAACCGATGAGAAGACTTGTTTTCTTCTTAAACCAATGAGAATACTTGTATTTTTATCAACTGTATTTTTCTTGTATGTTAATCATTGGTACGGAAATACGCGAAACTGTTGTCCCACATAAAATGGATCGACGCGGCAAAAACCCGAAGAGAATACGGTTATGTTAATCATTGTTGAAGGATAATTCCTATTCCACGTTACGAATCGGCTTGTTTGGAAAATTTTAACACTGCGACCAAGCAATTAAGTTATTGACACGGCTTGTCCGCTGCGTATTGAAGAAATGGTGCTGTTTTCTGAGCTAAATCTAACTCTTTACTTTTCAGCTATACTTTTCTACTTTTCATTACGATATCAGTAAAGTTACTGACGCGGCTAGTCCGTAGTTTCTTGAAGAAGTGGTGGTTTCATTGCGATTTCGAACTAGACTTATGGGGTGATATTCTCTATAGATCTAGCCACGACGATGGAGAGATAAAGCTTTATGCAGAAATTAAAAATTTACATGACCTGATGATGGTGTAAAAACATCAAATCTTAGCTTTCAGTAAAACTTATTTCTGTGAATCTCTTTTCTCGGGATTCATTCCGCGATGTATGTTTTGAGAAAACATACATCGCGGAATTCGGTTTGGAATGAATCCCGAAAAAAGAAACAGTCAACACTGCATCCGCGGAAGCCTTTGAGCTAATTTTATTTCTTTGAATAATTGCAATTTTTTTTATTTCTGCATCATGCATTAATTCCACTCATTATCGAAAGAATCTTCGGATTTTAGGATATGGCTTTTTTTTCCTTCCGGGGATAAATGCTTTTGTATATGCTGAAAGTCTTTCTTAGGGTTTTGGTTACCAATGAATTTTTTCTTGTATGACATTTATTGTCGAAGAATTGGTGCAAGTCCATATCACGAGTCTGCTTTCATCTGAGAAATTTTAAAATTGCGATCTAGCGATAAGTTATTGATGCGGCTAGTCTGTAGTACCTTAATGGAGAACTCGTTCTAGTTTCTTAGCGAAATTGAGCTGTATGTACTTCTCAAGGAGATAGTCGTGTGCGGATCAAGACGGAAATTCCTCGACGATTAAGAGATAAAAGCTTTCTTCTTTTCTTCGTGGAAGAAATGCTTCACTAAGCGTTGAAAGTCTTTATTTTTTCCCCTCTCGTTATGCTCTGAATGCAGTTCAACAACTCCTCTCGTTGGCTGATTCCCTTCCGTTGTTGTTCGCTCGTTACTGTGCCAGTGGAATCATGGCGCAAGACCGCCTCTTCTCCGTGCTGGCTGTCGGCACATGGGTTATCGCCGTTTGGAAACGTCCTGTCTTTCGATCTCGTGGATTTATTGCACCCGCCCCCACTATTAACCTACGTGCGACGATTTCCATGCGATTGCCCATCGCATTGTCTTGATAACTCGGTTGGGAAGCGGAATACCCCATCCTCTCGGATGTTTTTGTCGATTTTTTATGAAGTTTAAGGTAGTTTGAGCGAGATAGTTACCTAGTCGTAATAGAGACCAAAAGAGAATTATACGTTTTAATTTAAGCACCGGTAGGAACCATGAATTTAATATTACATTACTAATAGTACACTAATATACTTGTATATGATTGAAATTCTAAGTAATTAAATTAAAATATCCACATAAGTGTTTGATTTGACTCATTTTTTTCACGCGGTACGTTCAAAACTCCTTCACAATGGAAGGTTTTTTGCGATTCTGGAAAACTACTGTGGTAACAATATGATTTATTTTCATAAATAGTCAATGAAACATACAAACTACATGCTGTTCATTTTTTGACGAGATCTAGGCGTGTCAGAAATTCCTCATTTGTCCAAATAAGGTCTCTCTGGATAGCATAACCTACGTATTTCCCGTGTAAAATGACTTTTATTTGTCAAAAATCTCGGAAAGTAGTTCGGTGAGGGGCTAATATTTTGGTATTTTTGGAAGAGTAAGATATTTTTCATTAAAATGACACCAAATCTATTGATTTCTAGGTGAAATGATATTTCGCTCTAACTACCTTAAAGGAAGCTGGAGGGTTACTATAGGGGCCAAATGAGAAATATTCTTAATTTTCTATCCCTAATTCCGTAGGCGTCGGGGCCTGTATAATAGTTTCCACCTTGTGTACATAATACCCTGTAAGCTACCTCAAGGTTAGGTGGACGGGGTTGAGTTTTAACCGACGTGCACTGTACTGTCCCCCAGTAAAGTTCATGAACCTGCGACTGTTAAGGTAGTTTGAGCAAGAGAGTTCTCAAGTCATAACGGAGACCGTATACGAAGTATAGGTTTTAATTTCAGCATCTCTAGGAAGCATGAAATAAATATTGCATTATGTTTGTGGTGCAATATTATACTAATATACGACTGAGGTTCTAATAAATTAAATAAAAATATCTATTTAAGTCTTTAACTCGACTCATTTTTTTCGCACGGTACGTTTAAAATTCAACATATTTAGTAACGTATTTGGGTTGCCCACAGGTTACCCATTTCATCGGTGGAACCAGGATTTTTTAAACTGAATAAATAAAAATGTGTCATTTAGTATTTGTCTTGACTCTCGTAATCAATCCAGAGCCGCCTTAAATAAATATTTACGCAAAAGAAGGAAGAGTCATTTTCTATAATTACAAATTACTTTGGAACATGCGGCTTTCAGAATTGTAAGCCTCCATGTTGTAATTATTTGGCATCACCTTGCGGTGGTCAATATTCTCTGAACTCCATGAACCTGGCAGTGCTTGTCAGGAGGTAAATTTCTGCAACATCCTCTACACTATAAGTATACAGCCAATGTTGGAGAAACTCTTTGTATTTGTATATATTGCAACTACATGGATGCACAGAGATGGACGAGTTGGTCAAGAAATATGAAAGACATGATATTTGCTAGCTTTTGCTATTTTGCAAGAGCCAGTGTCAACATCTGCCACTACGTAATAGTTACAACTAATATGTTACGCAACTCATGGACAAACCTAGTCAAAATTCTCATTGGCAGCAAAAGTGGCCTCTTATCGTTTCGCTGGAAAAATGACGTTTTAAACCTGTCCCTTCTAAAGTATATATCCCTTATTTCAGTCTCTACAGTACATTTCCCTTATTTCATTCTCTACATCTACCAGTCACATGTCAACTATTTCGTCCCCTTCTTTCCTCATTCTTCCCTGCGTTCTCGTCTTATTCTCTGGCGACCTCTATTTATCTTCCAGTAGATTTTACCTTCATTAAATTTCGTAGGGATTTCTATTTTGGCCAATTCTGTGGAGATGTTTATGCCCTCGCAGTTCCTCTCTGTTTTTGTTATTAAGGTAAATTAAATGAGATAGTTCCCTTGTCACAATGGAGACCATATTCGAAGCATACGTTTTCATTTCAGCAGGTGAAGGAAGTATGAGTTAAATATTGCATTATTATCGGTGCAAGTTTATGTTAATAGGACTGACATTCTAAATAATTTATATACGTATAAAAAAATATCTATATAAATCTTTAATTGGACACATTTTTTCACGCGGTACGTGTAAAATTCCTTTACGGAAGGTTTTTTTTGTGATTCTGAAAAATTCTGCAATCATTATATGATTTATTTTCAAAAATATTTGAGAAAACATAAAAACTATACACTTAAGTTTTTGCCTATGTGTTGATGTTAGAAATTCCTCTTTTATCAAATTAGCTCTCCATGTGGTGCGTGCACGTACCATTTCCCATGTACAAGGGCTAGTATTTTTCGTCAAAAATCTCGGAAAACAATTCGGTGAGGGGATGATATTTTTGTATCCTTGGAAGTGTTAGATATTTTTCTTTAAAATGAAGTCCTATTCATTGATTTCTTGTTGAAATGATATTTCGCTCAAACCATCTTAAATTTTCCTTCGGATTTGATCTCGTATCATTGTATTTCTTTCCAGATCTCTTTTGTTTTATTTCCTATTCTACTCGGGAATTTTTCATTTGCCTTCATGTTAGTTTGCTTTCTCTTTCTGTTTGTTATAGGACAGCTCGCAGGAGTCATGTGATAGAATAGGTACATAAGAACCATGAGATAAAATAGCTTTATCTGATTTTCTATTTTTGTTTTCAAGTGAGAAGTCGGACGTTTGTGCGCGTGACGTTTTCAAAATATCGATGCCTTTGATGACAGTAATGCGAGGCAGTATCACGACATTTACCATTCGAACTCAGTTCTATTTGGCCGGTTTAGCTCGGAATGGTAAACGCAACGGGCCAGCGAGATCGATATGAGAAGCGGGCTAACTCGGCCCGCTTTCTCTACCAGTCTGAGATTTTAAATCGCTATGAACCGATTTAAAAATCGATATTTCAATGGATTTCGGATGGGTATGCCAGGCGATGCGAGTCGGCTGGCATAGAATGCTCAGATCAGTCCGAGATCAGATCGATCTGAGTTCGATTGGTAAACGTAGTGTGTGTCTCCGTTAAGCTTATAAGAGGCACGGAAGATTAACTCATAAATATACTTGTGCATATAGGTCAAGGGTACAAACTCCGATAATTCCGGATATTTTTCTGCAGATGAATCCCGGTCCTCGCTTGGGTACTATGTGGAATACTACGTCACTCGAGTGGAACGAGCCTCATTAAAAACTTTTGTCAATCTTCATTGAGAGTAGGTCACTTTTTAAATCTGTCAAAATGGCATAATTCACTTAAAAATAGCTCTCCCTTGTCTTGCATCCATTCTTGTCCGTCAGCATGTAAAATTGTTTTCAAGATATGTAAAAAAGTAGTGCACAAGGGTAGAGTTATGTTCTCGTAAATTAATGGAACATTTTACGAACCAATATTTCTCGAATGGAAGCATGAAATTATTTCCGATGTATCTGCCAGCTTAATAAACTCAAAGAGTAATTGCGAATCGGATAGGTAGGTGTTTTTCCCAAGTGGCCGAACTCTTTATCAATACTTTTGTAGCATGGCCTTTCTGTTATTGTAACCTTTCAACCTCTTGTCATATTCAGTTAATTTATTCGTATCCTGTTGAATTATGATATCATTTTATCACATAATAATTTAGATAATGTCATGCGTGGAGATCTTGGTATCTTATTTTTGTCATTAATCGTAAGATAGTATTGTTTGTAGAGGTTGTAAATTTTGTAGTAATAGTGATCTTCTTATCATCAGCCGCAATCGTTATTATCTCGCTTATCGAGGGATGCTGATTTAATCCAAGTTAGCAGGTTTTTGAAGTGCGGGGATCATTTCATTGTTGCCTTTAAGAGTGTCGACGTCATAGGAAATGTCAAGTTTACCAAACCTCTTGCGTAACTAAAATTTTTAAAAATGTTACGCTTTGACGAAGATTACAAATGTGCTATTATCTAATATATATTAGTAAAAGCTCAAACGATTTCGTACTGTCTACTAATTTTTATTTCACCTCTTGCTACACGTGTTTCAACTGAACAACAGTCATCCTTAGGCAAGACTATAATAAGACAGGAATATATATTAACCGATAATTTGGTAAATCCACCTTTAAGTGGAGAAATATGGGCGTGTAAGCAGTTAACGACTCAAAAGGAGGGTTCTCTTGACCGTAAAAATGTAACCGTTTTCAAAATATCCTTGTATTTGGAACAAATATCAGTTTGAATGCACTCAAATTAGTTACTTTTTACTTTGTGTTATATTCAAAGTGCCGCAGCACCAGCTTTCTAGGAGTTTGATAATGCTCCCAGGTAAATGTTATGCCAATGTCACGTTGTTTTTATTGCACCACATGTATCGCCCATTCATAAATCATTTATTCTCATATAATATGGTATTGAATTGTGTCGTGTTTCGCCCGTCAACTATTTCATTAGGATGTGATGTATCGAGTGGCGTATTCAATCGATGTGTCAGTGTTGTAAAATGGCCTTACACATGCAAGTTACTTCAATAACAGTAGCTTTATATCTACATCTACTAACCACACTGCAAGCCACTTCAAGGGTGTTTGGTAGGGGGTGACTTATCACCAACATGAACTAGAGTGAATTAATCAACTTTCGCCAGTAATTTAATGAAGTAATCAGCATGCGCCACGCTATAGGTATACCACAAATGCGACAGAAACTGTAAATCTATAATGTAACTATGTAAACATGATACAAGAGTCATCCAGGGAACATGCAAAACATGGTGTTTGCACTACTCGGCGGATTTAGAGACATGCATTAGAGTGTATATGACTTAATCCTGCTACACTACCTGTCCACTAACCTACTTCAAAATGATACTCAAACGATATCGTACTGTCTACCAAATTTATTTCAAACTCTTACAACACGTGCTTCAAGTGTCTAGCAGCCATCATCAGGTAAGAGTACAGTTGAAACACGTGTTGTAAGAGTTTGAAATAAATTTGGTAGACAGTACGATATTGTTTGAGTATCATTGTTCAATATGCTGTTCTACAACATCTCGCCGGAGAAAGTGGAGTCTACTTCAAAATCTTTACGCAGCCATTATGGTCTTTTATCGATCGCGGGAAAAACGACATTTTTAAACCTTTTTGTTCTACAATCTACTTCTCTCATCTTATTCTCGTGACCTGATCTACCGGAGTATGATGGTGTTCGTAAGATATTAATAACTTCCTTGAAGAATGAAATGGTTTTGAATTTATATAAAAGATTGAGTCTACATTTCAATCAACGGTCTGAAAGCGATTCCCATCCAAGTTGTTGCGAGAAGTCTGTAACACTAACGAGACTATCATAACGGCCTTTCACGTATCTTGCTGATCTTCCCTGCACGCGCTCCAACTCTGTTTTTAAGCTTACCTCATGATTATCCCAAACACTGGCAGCATCTTCTAAGTGGAGCCTAACAAGGGAGAAATAGTTGATTTCTCAAACTTTTTCGACGCACTTTCCAAGTACTCTTTTAACAAGTCCCGATTTACGATT
Organism: Ceriagrion tenellum; assembly: GCA_963169105.1. Classification (NCBI taxonomy): domain Eukaryota; kingdom Metazoa; phylum Arthropoda; class Insecta; order Odonata; family Coenagrionidae; genus Ceriagrion; species Ceriagrion tenellum. The sequence continues at coordinate 90,725,582 of OY720643.1, forward strand.
AGCCTGGCCAGTTATTTCCCGAATATGTTTGCTCCATGCGAGAGCATCAGTTAATTTAACTCCGAGGTATTTTACAGATTCTACAGTCTCTAATTGGTTATTTTGCACGTAATAGCTGTACTGAGGGGATTATTTTTTCTTTTCCAGAAGTACATTACAGCACAATTTTTCAAATTTAATTCTAACTGCCACGTGTCGTACCACGCTTGAATTGCCTTGAGGTTCTTTGTTAACGCTTCCTTATCATTATTGCTACGAATTTCCCTCTACACTGCAGCATCGCAATTTGCAAGTCGCTTGCAAGCGACACTTCGATGCGTAATCACGGACTTCCATGGCAGTAGGAGTCGATAGTGGAGGTAATTGACCGTAGTTCTTACTTGTTAGGAAAAATAGAATTCCTTCTTTTTTCCTGCAATTAGTTCATCTATTCTGCCGTGAATCGCATCGAATCCGGTTTAATCATGGTCGCATGACTGTAAACGGAGATTTAAAATGTAAACGAGGAATATATTGTTGGAAGGACTCATTGTTGCATATGTCAATATATGTTTATGTTTGAAAATATTTTAAATGCTAAATACACATAGGCAAGTTTTATAGCCCTTGTATTACTAGGTAATAATCGTAATTATCACAATTGTCGTACCTAATAACAAGTAATAATGCACATTTAATGCAATATACACATGTAAATTGCATCCACGAATGCCAATGGATCTTGTACTACTATATATGAACGCAATTATATATACCTACTAAGGTAATTATGATTTGATAGAAATGTTCTAATTGTATTTTTGCGTTTATTTATATGTTTTTGTTACATTTTAGGTTTTAAATCTGTTTTCTTCCATATTTTATTAAAATCTATTTCCTGGCAAATATACCGGTATCGGTAACATTATATTTATTTTAAATCTGCTTTAATTTTTGTATGAATACTTGATTGGAAATCCGGTGGATCAGCCGCACTTGGAGTCTTAATCCTTTGTCCGTAAGTGCGAGGGACTTGCCTGAAATATGATGAACGATAGGTAGGTTGGCGGTCGGGAAACCTTGCGGAATGAGTGTTGCGCACCATACCATACTTGGCACGCTGTCCCAAGGGCGTGTGGCGGAAGGTGTTAGCGCATTCGCGCAGAAGTTGATAAACGTGGACTGTTTTCCTGAAAGGGAAATGTGTTGTGACGTAAGGTCCCAGTGACGTATTCAGTCCGCTACTATGGAGTCAGGACGGCATCGAAACGTCAGATACGATGCTGAGAGAGGTCGGACCTGTGGAAACTTGTCCTAGTTTAGCTGGATTGCCTGTTACTCAAAATAACTGACCGCGAGTAATCGAATTGCATTTTTATACTGTCGGGGTTGATTTTCACCATCATCCTAAGCCTTAAAAGTTGTGGGTAAAATAACTTTCTCTTATTTGAAGTTTTCCTGGCGATTTAGGAGGATGAAATTTATCAGTTTTTTGGCCTGATACCGTCCGGAAACATGTTAGAGCGCGAACAACGACGAGTAATTTGTTTTACTTCATATTATTTTCACGTTTACCCTCCCCCCCATGAAGGAAGCATTGAATTGGGGCATTTTTTTTCAAAGCACTTAAGGTGGTTGAGCGAAATATCATTTCACCTAGAAATCAATGAATTTGCTTTCATTTTAAAGTAAAATATCTTTCTCTTCCAAAAATACGAAAATATCAGCCCCTATCCCAACTACTTTCAGAAATTTTCGGAAAATATTACCAGCCCTTTTACAATGCAAATAGTAGGTTACGGACTCCAGAGAGACCTTCATTAAAAAATGAGGAATTTCTAACACCTAGATCGCGTCAAAAAATTTAGTGTGTAGTTTGTATGTTTATTTCAACTCTTCTTGAAAATAAATAATATTGTCACCGCAGTAATATTTTCCGGATCGCAAAAATTCCCTTGTGAAGGAGTTTTAAATGTACCGCGCAAAAAAAGTCAAGTTATAGACTGTTAGCGATATTTTTATTCAATTAATTAGTATTTCAGTCATTCAAAAGTATATTATTGCACCATTAATTGTGCAGTATGTAATTTATGCTTCCTACAGTTGCTTAAATTAAAACGTATAATTCGAATATGATCTCCTTTCTGACTAGGGAACTATCTCGCGTAAACTACCTTAAGGTATTGCGAGCGATATAGTTCCGTAACCATAATGGAGACCATATTCGAAGTACATATACGCTTTAATTTCACCAGCTGTGGGACACACGAATTAAATATTGCATTATTAATGGTGCAATTATATAGTTTTACATGACAGAAATTGTAAGTAATCAAATGAAAATAGGTGTCTGTCACTTAATATGTTACATAAATCTTTAACTTGACTCATTTTTTTCACGCGGTACGTTTGAAACTCCATCAAAACGGAAGGTTTATTGTGATCCCGAAGAATTCACTGCGTTGACAATATGATTAATTTTCAAAAATAATTGAGAAAGCATAAAAGCTACACATCGTTGATTTTTTGACGAGATCTAAGTGTAGGAAATGCCACATTTTTAGAATGAGGTCTCTCTGGAGTGCATCTAAGTGTAGGAAATGACACATTTTTAGAATAAGGTCTCTCTGGAGTGCATACACGTACCATTTTCCATATAAAAGGGCTGGTATGTTTTGGCAAATATCTCCGAAATTAATTAGGTAAGGGGTTGAATTTTTGATGCCTATGGAAGGATGATTTATTTTTCTTTAAAATGAGACCAAATTCATTGATTTCTAGGTAAAATGATATTTCGCTCAAACTACCTTAAAATATGTATACGGTGAATATTTTCAATATTAGACGGCTGAGAGAATATTTGCTGGAGCCCACTCTGTCAACGAAATGTGGAAATCCCAATAGTTTCACCAAACTTACGGGAGCTATGGGAAGCAAAAGTCAACTTGGATAAAAGGGATAAACTTCGGATGAAAACGTCGTTCGAAACAGGAGGGAACTCTCCTTTGGAGAAATCTTGCCCCCAGAGGTGACCGGGAAAGGATCGCCGCGTCGAAAATCATTAGTCCTGTTCATGAGGGTTAGTTTTGGGTTGGAGCCAGGAATGATAAATCACGCCATTCTGACGGAGCGTATTTTTTTCCGGGAGACTTCATATTTGCGACGATCGACTGCGAGAGGACTTCTCTTTTGAAAAGGCCTTGGCAGTCAAGTTCCCGAGTTGCGTCACGTACACTCGCTCTCAGACACAACAGACGCGCTGTGCAAACAAACGGGATAGGTTTTTTTTATTTCGCGGTGGCTTTGGTGGTCCATCCGTATCGACTGGGAGAATATGCGTGGACGTTGAAGCATCATGAGATAAAATTGCTCTCGTTTTCAGCGCTATGTTGCTTTACTGTTTCTGCCGGGCCTCGTCAGCATACGCTGATCCGATGATTGGCTTTCTGCTGCTCTCCACTACGTTCTCTGTCCAGCAAACCAATTTAATCAGACTGGTTTCATCAGGCGAAACTTAGTGAACTTGCTTAACCCTCTATCACGCAGTTTGACCTAGAGGTACATATAGAAGAGTTTTATTTTTGTCTCTGATTAGTTTTCTTTAGTTCTATGTTTTTGTGACATCAAATTTTACATCTTGGTAACACAAATATGTCATTCGTAACTTTTAGGCCGGTATTCATAGTCCTCAATAATTACAGATTCGTTCCAATCTATGATTATATCTCCAAATAATTACAGTTTTCTATTCATAGTCGTTAAAGAATCAATGATTCTTCAATCGTTGATTCTTCAATCAGAGATTCATCAATCTCTGATTTTTATGTATTCATAGTCGTCAAATACTCATTGTTTATTGTTCTAGTATTCAAAGTCAAGCAGACTGTAATTATTTGGCCAAATAATCATCTATTCGTGAATTAAGCTCTCGACCGTAATTAATTAGAGTTTTTCTTTGTTGGACGTCGGTAGTTCTGTGGTTGTTTACGACATATCCGTGTCTTTACGCTCCAACTGTACAATTTTATACGGTGCTAAAGGCATAGAATAGTCAATATGACCGTCTTGAATTGATTAGGATTATTGATTACCTTGAATTGATTATGAATTTGGTGCAATAGAATTTCGTTCGGATATATTGGCGTATATGATTGCCGATGACGATGTACCAGCGTATCACTAAAGGCTACGAAAAACACTCATTAGGTATCCAACAAATACACTTAATTATTACTCACAAGGGGAGACTACGTACCCTGACTCGCCAATTTGAATGCCGTATTTTTTCTGTCGTGCACGAGGTCAAAGGCTAGTTCGCCTTGGACTTCGTCAAACGTATCCTATTTGTATTGTAATTAAACAGTTTATAACCAACAATATCCGCCCTTTGTATAAACAGCGGGGAAAATTTACCCTCGCTAGGTTGGTCCGGAGCCTCGCATCGCCCGTCTTAATCGCCGTCAAAGCAACTTATGACTATAATAATCGCTCAACTTCGCTAGTGGTTCAGGTGGTGCAGTGGTTAGCGCCGCGTTTTGGTATGTGAAGGATGGGCGGTTCGAGCCGGGAACCGTTTTATTTTCCATCTTCATATTCACGACCAGAAATAAATTTTTCCTCCGAGTTCCATATCATATCGTAGGACTTCACCTCGCTTTTTTTCTCGTAGTACTTTCCACAAAATTCGTACTCCATTTTGAATCTTAAATGGAAAATGGCATCACTGGGGTCTGGACCGCTTATGATATACGTCGATCTCTGTCTAAAATCCGTGATCTAACTCGCTGTGACAGTAGACGTGAGAGTTGACAGACGAAGAGTTTAATAGAGGATACCGATTCTCAAAACCCGTAGTGATCGAGTATATTTTTCCTAGAACTGATGCTCATATATCGACACTTCCCGCGAGGACTGACAGTTCTTCTTGTGCAACTATGGCTCATTGCTTTGAGATTTAACGCTAAGGCATCAATATTGAATTGTTGAAATCATTTAAAAAATTTAAAAAAATATATCAGCGGTTTTTAATCACGCAGTATTTACAAAATCTCCATGCTGAATTTAACATCGGCCGAAATTGCTATGTATGTTTCACTCGTAAGCTGTCATCAATGGCTACTAATTACTTATTTCAAATTTTCTCAATCGGTAATGATCAGTTATAAATACTGCTACTCTTCGTCATCTTTGGTGTTTTACGTACATATGTAGGGATTGCCAATCCTGTTTCGCAGCCAACGGTGTCCAGAACTGTGAAACATATAACTAATCTTTTGGCCGTCCAAGTAGTTGACACCATCAGACCGCCTGCATCTTACGATGTTCAGGCGACGAATAGGTGTCTCTTTGTGGGGATAGAAAAAAGAGGAGACCACACTGATGGTCGGACGATTCCTGATGTTAAGCACCACACGCTACATTATCAACACTTGCCGAAATACGAGATAACTTTTTGTTGATTTTCCCTAGTAACGCCTTCATTAACGTTGAATAATCATAAGAAATAACTCTAATGTAGCCACGGCTAATTCATGTTTATCAAAAAAACATTGCCAATCCATTTTTTATTTTCTTTTTCAATATGCAATTAATAAAATTATATACTCAACTTGAATAAAAATTTAACGATACCCACAAAATGTTTTGCCTCTTCAATTTCTCATACCATCCAAAAATAAACATACACCCAATCTGTAATTCACCAATTACAGATTATCCTAAATTACTATAGATTCATGAATTGGAGATTTTTTACTGTCTATGAATACATTTATCAAATAATCAATGATTGACGAATAATCGTAGATTCAGCAATCATTGATTATTTATCCTTTCTATGAATACCGGCGTAGTTCCTGATTCTCCCACGAGTGGGGTAGCATGTGAAATGGCTGCACATGATGGACGAAAAAAATCAGTACATAGAGGGTTAACATTGTGAAATGAAAGCTGTAACTTAGAAATTCTACATAAATTTTTTAACGACTTAGGTTTCGACTTATGAAGTCGTCATCAGGTACTTACGTAAGAGAACTGCTCTCATATTTGTCACTTTGTGTATATGTTAGCAGTTTTCTTATGTATGTGCCTGATGATGGAAGAACTTCTTCACTAATTAGTATGTGTATTGCAATTCTTGCTAAAATTTTGCATAGCGCGCCGAAAGGTATTAATGGGTAGCTCAAGTAATTTCACGCTTTAACTATGACAAAATTGTAAAATATTATTCTTAAATTATTTCCAGTACTGAATGTAATGTAAGTCCAACCGCATTTGCTGATGTACGGAAATGAAAAGTTATCCTCGAATTTTTTCGATTAACTGGAAAAATTATTAAATATGTGTCACAAATGACCGCTTATTGCCGTTTTAGCTGCTAAAATAAGTCTTCGTTTTGAAGTAGTTTGACCGAGATACCTTTACGCGCCGTGGATTTAACCTCATTATGACGAAAAATATCTCATATTTTTATTTAAACAAAAATATCTGCGTCTTATTGCTCTACTTCTCGAGAGATATGCCGAAAAAATTAGCAGTGTGCATGGGTTAATGCGCGGTTGTCGTGTTTGCTTGAAAATAAACCGCATAATAATGTCTAATACGGTGTAGGGCGGATTAGATGCCCTATAAACGGCGTAATGCATATGGAACGATGCAGAGTCGTTTAAACACAGTGAGGATTTTCATTTTTATCGACGACTGTTTATTTATTCTGTGGCATTTTTCTCCCACTTCGCAGACCCAGTCAGAGATTACTTATCTGTCACGCCAACATTCATTCCAGTCCGCAAAAACATTTACGGAACACTTTTTTGGTGTTGTGATTAGCTCACCCAGCGATTTTTATCTTCTCTCTGGTCGGGAAACTTAGTCATTCAGATGCGGTCGTCAGTTTTTGGAATGAAAAGTGGCGAAGGGACTTTTCTGGCCTATGGTGCGACAACGGCGATATATTTGCCCTAAATGTGCGAATTAGTGGTGAAGTGTGAGCCGGACACTGGTGCCCGCATGAATGAAAAGGACGGACGGACATTTACGAAAGAAGTTCTTTTTCAGCTCAGAGCATTTCGTAAAGCCCTTGCAAGTCATCGACAGTAGTAACCATTGAGAGTTTATTTGAAAATAATCGCGCACAATTATTATAAAATTATCGTTGATTACACTTCCGGATACTGCTCCAGTGGTGTATGGAATTGTATGCAGAGGATCGGTACTGTTACCTTCCTCGCTGTGTTTAGTTCATAGTGAATAGAATCGTTATCCGTTCCTATACCAGGCTGTAAGAATTAGGGCTTACGGCTTCTGTCGTAGGGCTGGGCGGTTTTTCAATATATTGGTTCCAATCTCAATATTTTTAAATTTAGGGATCCAAAAATCACAATTTTGGAAACGACCAATATCTTTAATTTGAATATTGTACGAAGGATGACCAATATTTGCTATTGGAATATTGGATTACTAATGTTAAAAATTCAAGTATTGAATATTGGAACCCGGCGAGGAGGGTGGTCGGAGAATGCCCTAATCTTTGAAAACGGAAGGCGCACGTGGCAGTTCCTTTTCCACCATTATTCATAGCAATAACTGGGGAAAAGAAGCTTACATTGATTTTATTATCAGACTTTTACATCGTTAATAAAGTCCAATTTTCGAAGTAACCCTCCTCGGTTCTAATACCCTTCTGCCACCGGTTTTTGTTTTTCTCCTGTTAATTTTACCTGTTAATATAGCGATGTACAATATTGTCCAATATACCAATAACTCATCTTTTCATTATCTCCAATATCACAGTATTTCCAATATTCCAATAGGCCAACATTTTCCAATGTTCAATAGTCCAATACAGGTTATTGATATTGGTCTATTTTCAATACTTTAGGATAGTGGATATTGATATTGGGATTCAAATACCGCCCAGCCCTATTCTGTCCTCTTTCATGCTAATTCACGATTACTTACCTCCTAACCGCCATGTTCTACCCCAGTGACGATAGAAGTATTTGTCTGGAAGCGTCTACATATGTGTTTTGTTTTCACATGGCTTCATAGTTTTTTGAGAAGATCACTTTTATTTCTTGTTTAGATATTTGATGTATGTTTGTTGCATGTTTGATGTCTGTTTTTGTGATGTTGATTGTGTTATTCATTGTGTTCCATATGGCCTCGGAAGGCTCACCGCGGGCGGTTTTTAGCCTTGCTACGATACAAATATCACGTGAAGTTCTCTCATCTATCCTCCCCGTCTACGTCCTATCATTTCTCAATACGTCCTTCAGTCAGGCATGTTTGTCTCTGATCGAAACAATGGAAATCCGGAGTCATATTGATCTGGTTTGTAAATGACCCGCCTGGAAAGAAGGTAAGTAGTGTCTGACGCACCCGGAAGTCTCGCCTACTTATGAATCAGTTCTATCCCCGCCCACAACCCAAGACTCACCGAAATAATTCCAATGTTGAATCATGCATACTCCATCGTCCTTGTCTATGTTAAAGATAGCTTTCGATCATGAAATAGGGTAATGGCTGTCAAATTTTGTGGATATGGGACTAGCTAGGGTATAAAATTTACCAATTCACCATCAAGTGCCACATTCAACCGAGGAAAAATCACTCAACTGGGGCCGGGAATTAATAACTGTCTAAAGCCCGCCCAGTAACTAAAAATTGAGCATAATCAGAAGCGTAGTTTGAAGAAAAAGTTAGCGCACTGCGGCTGAGGTAAGGTATGGCACCTCGCCCTAATTAAACTGTAGATATTATGTTCCGTCTTCTTTCATAATATTATTTTCATTGTCGAATTTGTTTGTTGTAGTTCCGCATTTAACGTGTTGCTATCGGTTGAATTTCCGTAGAGCGTTTGGCTGAATAATTTGCAAACCGGCTGGCTATTAATGAATGTGATTTGAGAGTATTTTCAAGTCTCTCGGTAAATTAGTACTTCGTATTTATTCTTTTTTATTCCCGACCGTGATTTCGGCGGTAACTTCGGCGGTATCAATGATGTCAGTTACTGTCGATGGTCGATTTGTCGAAGTATGTACTATGTCTCAGCCGTGGTGGGGAATAAAATGTGGAAAATACTGTGTCCGAATTTATTTAATGATATATTTGGTCTTCTTAAAGATGACCCGAAAACCTTAGCATTTAATTCAAAACTTCAATGTATTAATCCGTGTCTTAGCTCGAATTTCGTATTTTTTTGGCGGAAACTTTTATTGAAATCTGCGCCTTAGATGTATGTGTGCATATTCCGATAGAAGACAATTATTTCTCCTCCGATATTGCGATGAATGTTTTGTCTCGAAAAAGACGCTATAGGCGTCGAAACGGGTGGACAGCATTAAAAAATTGGTAGTCTGAGATGGTTGAATTCGGCGTTTTCCGTAAGTCTTAGTTCTTTGGTGGCCCAAATATTTCAGCTGGAAATTTCTAGACTAGGAATTGGAAACCGGTGAAATCCTAGCAGTTTCTGTCGCCAGTTTAGCGGGCAGATTACGGTTTGAACCTTTTTACGACGAAATTCGAGGTTTAGGTTTTCTGTGGACATTTCGACCTGTTTGTTTTGTTTAACTGACACAGTAACCATGATCTGAGTAGCGGTGGAATGACCGATAATGCGTGAGCGTGTTGACGAAATATTATCAATGTGTGTTCAGATAGTAATGGGGAACACGCGTAAAAATGTGACCAACATATTTAAGTGCACTCAGTTCATATTCAGCAAATTTTGCATGACAGAAAATTTTCTAAGGGAGTCATAACATAAAATGTATATGCACGCGTATCAATACCGGACATTAAGCATTGCCTGTAAAGCCTCAAGAAAATTAAGAAAAAGAAACATAATCCGGTCATGTTTGATCTCAATTGTTTTACGCCGTAGATAGATATTCCTCCTTTCCTGTGTATGATTTTTTAACGGGAATCATCATCTACATCTAATTATTACCCTGAAAACCACCACAAGGGTTTTGGAAGGGGGTGTCTTATCACCAACATGAACTACAGTGAAGAAATTTACTTTCACCAACAGGCACCACGTAATGGATATGCTACAAATGCTACAGAAACTACTAAAATAATCCGTAATTTAACCATGAAAACGTGACACAAGAGTCCTTCAGGGAACATGCAAAACATGGAGTTTGCACAACTCGGCAGATCTGGAAACATATATTAGGGGGCATATGAATTGATCAGCTACGCTGTCAACTAACCATCTTCATGGTCGCAACGCAGCCATTATGGTCTCTTATTGATCGCGTGAAAAACGACATTTTGAACTTTTCTGTTTACAATCCATTTCCCTTATTTCATTCTCATGAAAATCTCAATCCAAAAAACATACATATCCACTGTCTTCCAGGTTGGGACTTAAAGCCATACTATTCTTCTAAATCGGATTATCTCGGTCAACCTAAGTCTAAAACTCGTCGTAAAAACGTGCCTTCCAGATTGGGACTAAAACCATACTATTCATATACTAAGGATAATTCATATCAACCCATTCAACCTATCATTATTCTTATTTTTTCGCGTACCTCTCTAAAAGTCAATTAACTTTCCTCTTCCTGTGACCACTTCACAACACGAGGACTATACGCCATATTGGTGGATAATGTCCTTTTCAGGTTTTCCATACATCCAGGTTTTCCGCGCACGGTCACGTGATGGATCGAGGCTTTGTGATTGGTGACTTGCACTCAATGATCGAGTGAAAGTCGAGGTTCTCTCAACATCACTCGACGCGTCACATGGTCATCGACCGCTAGTCGAGACAGCGTCGAGAGGTATGAAACACCAAACAATGCACAGTCGATGTTGTCGAGATCTACATCGCGCTCGGCGGGATCGCAAGGAAATCGTGCCGTGTTACAAGGCCTTAATGCCTGAATCACACGATCATTTTTTCCGTCCCTTTTAATGGATAGCTCCAATGATAACTCAAATGATCGCTCGAAAATGATCGTGTGACTCGAACAAAGTCAGGGATGGCTCCAGCAATAGGGATCCCTATAGCTTTTTCCATCCCTGGGTACGTCCCTTTTTCCGTTCCTGGATGCATCGCTGACTCCACCATTTAGCCAATCAGAGTGCTCGGCCGCAAAGGGCGACTCTAACGCCACGTTCGACTTTCAATTGAATGAGAGTAGTTAACATAGAAATGATGCGAAAAGGGACGGAAAAAATGATGGAAAAAGGGACGGCCAAAATGACCGTGTGATTCAGAAAATGATAGCTCGATCTATCATTGTCACGGTCCCTGAAAAGCTATCATTGGAGCTATCCCTCAGAGGGAAGGAAAAAATGATCGTGTGATTCAGGCGTAAGATTAAAACCCGTATTACAGCGTGTCTTCCAGATAGGTACTAAAAGCCATATTATTCTTCTAATTAGGATAATTCATGTAAACCTAAGATTAAAACTCGTCGTGTTTCATTTATTAATTTCCATGAATCAGGAGGAATATTATACTAATAAGTAGTCGTATTATTTTGGTGTATGGAGAGGGCTCCTGCTATGCTGGCCAATGCTAGAAGCTGAAGCCAATCCGCCATCTTCGTTGACCCTCATTTTCCTATAGCGCTCGCGGGAGAACGCCCTAATTTTGCTTTTTTCTTTTGTTTTCGATTAGTTACTAGAAATCAGCATGCACTTACATCCTCATTACACGATGTCAACATTTTTTATCCGGGGTTGCGTCCACGTATGTTTTTGGGAATCAGAACAGCTTCGCCAAAGATTTGGCGCCAAAAAATGACCAATACTTCGTCCAATCATGGAGCAGAATCGTGATTGCGCGGGAGTCTTATTACTCTTTTCCAAGCACTTTGTAAGGGGTATCAATCTTCTCTCTTGAAATTCATTGGCGTTTTGATGATTTCTATAGCTTCCCTTAATATTCTCGGGAAGTACCTATTTTCCTTGGCCTTTATTTTCGCGTCTTCGAATTTTATGGTGTGCCCCGGTTCACTCCATGTGTGCTTTGAGATGGCTGATGCTATAAATTGTTTATTTTGTGTAGCTGTCTGGTGTTCTTTCAGCCTTGTGCTCAAAACTCTGCAGGTTTCGCCAATATACGACCTGCCACGAGAACACGGCACTTGGTGTACGCCTTCGTAGAGTGTCGCTGGAATTCTGTTCTGGAATTCATGTTAAGATATTTAGCACCACTGAAAAACCTATTTAACCTAGTCAGATCCTAGAACTAATCTATCACAACTATTATGGTCCCTTATTGTACGTGGGAAAAATAACATTTTAAATCTCTCGGTTCTATAGTCTATTTCCTTAATCTTATGCCTATGATCGTTTCTACCATAATAGTATGGCACTAACAAAATATGTTGAACGTCCGGCAAAAAATTGTCTATATCAAACTTTCTTAAAAGATTCAAGCTATATTTTTCCCTTCGATCGGATTGAGTTTTCCACCCTAATTCCCTCAACAATTTAGTAACACTACTATGTTTATCATAACAATTTTTAACTAATCTAGTTGCCCTCCTCTGTATTCGATCCATATCTGAAACAAGTCCTACTTCGTAAGGGTCCCATATACTAGCGGTGTACTCCAAGTGAGGTCTCACGAGAGAATAATAACATCGCATTCTTTACTTTCTCGTCACATTTTCCTAGTATTCTTTGATCATGGGGATCCCAGGCATTCGTGGCATAATCAAGCTTTGGTCTAACGGCATGCATAACTTATCGGGTAAGCATAAAGGTTCCTCTTAAAGGTAGTTTGAGTGAAATATCATTTTACTTAGAAATCAATGGGTTTGGTCTCATTTTAAAGAAAAGTATCTCACCCTTCTAATGATACCAAAAATTCGACCCCTCACCACATTTCTTTCGGAGATATTTGCCGAAAAATTCAAACCCTTATACTCGGGAAATGGTACGTGTAAGCACTCCAGAGAGACAGTGTTTACAAAATGGGGTATTTCTAACACTTAAATGTCGTAAAAACAACTAAGAGCGTGTTGTCTGTATGTTTTCTCAACTATATTTGAAAATGAATCATTTTGTTACCACAGTAGGTTCTTGGGTATCACAATAAACCTTCCGTTTTAAAGCAGTTTCAAACGCACCGCGCGAAAAAAATGAGTCAAGTTAAAGACTTATTTAGATATTTTCATTTAATTACTTACAATTTCTGTCATATAAAACTTATTATTACACAATTAATAATGCAATATTTAATTGATGTGTCCCACAGCTGGTGAAATTAAAACGTATAACTCGAATGTGATCTCTATTATGACTAGGGAACTGTCTCGCTCGGTCTACCTTAATCGAATCAGCACACTAGCCTAGCTCCAGATGCTCAGCGTCCGCGGGACGGGCTCTCACCGTGAGGAATCATCCTGTGGGCGAACTAGCCGTTGAGGAGCGCGTTGTTGTCTCTCCTCTTCAGGAAGGAAGGTGGCCGAGGGAGCGCATTGCACCGCTAAGGCTGTCCGAAGGTCATGGTGTCCATTCCCGTCGTGCAGGGGTGGGCGAGTTTTTTTAAACCTGAAACTTTTTCCGGTCTCTCGTGTTGTTGTGGTTGAGGATCACGTCAAGGACACGCCGGCATGTTTCGGGCGGGATTTCGTACAGCTTGCGTCTTGGGCAGTTGATTGTTTTGTGCCGGTGTTGCTCTTCCGCGTGTGAACACATGGTTTAGAGCGTCGACGATCGCGGCGGACTCGGGACGCGGTGGTGGTGATACAATTATAGTTTTTGACTCTCTTCTGGCGATTAACTCTTTCGGAGTTATTTGTTTTTACGTGAAATGTCTAATAATTTTTTCTCGGGTGATAAGAGATTTTGTTCCGAACATTTAAGCTATTGTTAGATATATGAAGTAATTATTGTGGGCCAAATGACGCGCTAACTTTGTTATTTAAAATGAAATTCACTCTTATCAATAAAATGTAAATTTAGTGTGCACCATATCGACCTCAGTTATTCAACTGTTTCCGTTTTAACTAGGTTAGGTCAAAATACGAACATCCAGTGTATGAAATCGTGCCGTTTATTATGTATGTAATGTTTTGGTCATTTTCGTGAGAGGTCATCATAATAAGTGCACATAGATGCTGAATATCTAAAATGTTTGATTCCACACCCTGAATATAGAATGCATTATGTTCCGAAACATCGGGAAAGAATAAGTCGCATTTCAAAAATTTGACCTACCCTCGAAAAAACCAAAATGGTAAAATTTCCATTTTTAAAGCGTCAACATCGCTGCAAAAACCCAACCACACAACCAGAAGTAATTTTTGGGAGTTTTAAAGATAGTAATGGGGTGAGTAATATATTTTTTGCGATAGTTTAGAAATAACGCAAACGCTACGCCGTTGAATCAAGTATCTCTGAGGCACATAGCAGTTCTCATTCTCATGTAAGATGTCTTATTTTTTTTTTATGCCACAAAATATAGTTCGTGAAGTTGGCGATATTTTTCTATTGTTGGAAAATTGAGACCTTTTTCAAAACAATGAGGAAAAATCTGATGAATTTTACATAAAGTGATATTTCGCTCTAACTTCCTTAATTATAACCGATCGGGAATCTCGATGATTGGCGGATTGCTCCCTCCATGCTCGTCTATTCTGTGCTGCCCCCCTCAGCTCTTCGTAACTCCTTCCATTCATAAATCTGTGAACTTATTATTTCTGCGTCTTCCTCTCCCTCTCTTTCCCTCGATCTTTCCTATCCTTTATTCTTTTCAGCTGGCAAAGATATCGGCCATCTTTAAATGCGAGAGGATTTAATTCATTGGTATAAAATTGATGGTAGAAGTTAAGACCTTTTGGCGCGCATAAATTCTTCTAGAATAAAAATTATTTATGACATCCCAAGTTTTTGTTTCAATTAACCCATCGTGTGTCACGTGACAGCTTTTGTCAATGATGAAATCGAAGGTTTTTTGGGCGATATTTAAATCTAAAAGTGTGGAACATAGTGAAATTGGTCTAATTTTACAGTCCCTTTTTGGAGGGTATCATTTAAAAGAAAAAATCCTGCGGATGTTGGTCAATAACTTCTTGCATTTCTGGTGATATTTTTGCAATTGCTTGTTTCCACACGGTCTAGTCGAGGACTATTAAATTCATGTCGCATTGGGTTTCATAAATCGTATTTTTGTCGGAAAGGGATTAACAAAAACTGGCAAGTAACCAAGTACGTGAGTACAATATAGTTATGATTTATATATAAGCTCTCTTGAAGGTAGGCAGAGAAATCCGGGATGTGGGGACGAGAAGGTCTCTGAAATACCCACCCACGCTGCTGCTTTATCCCGTCTTATTTTCGTAGTTATTCCAGTTGCCCTCTACCCACCATCTTGTGGGCATAACTGTATATTTTGAGAATACGTGGATTCAGTCTTTTGTTCGCTTCTTTGAATAAAAAATTGGTAAAGGGAAATACGAATGCGAAATCACGTCTTCCGTTATCCCCATCTTTCCGCTGAGATTTTTTCCCGGCATGAATGGCGTCCTTCTTAGTGAAAAGCTTCCCGAGTTCTCCATCCTATCATAAAAGCGAGTGGGTCTTCAGTATGGTGGCGAAAAGAAGTTGCGGAGGAAATCTTTCGAAGATGGCTGAAATGGTAACTGGAGGAGGGATTAAATACGAATAAGATGTTGAAGGCCGTTGGTGACGGTGAATGTTGGGAGAGGTCTGCTTACTCTTAACTGGTCATAAAGAGGAAAATTCCAGGAATTCCGCTCGTCCAGAGGAGATTTGAAAATTATGCCGGTCTGACAAATGGAATCGAGGAAAGAAAAGTAGTAGTGGATATAATTCTGTTTTGCTGTATTTTTGCCTTCCTTCCGTCAGCGTGTTGCTCGCGTGAAGTTGCTTCCAGAAGGGATCCTAGCTCGAATAGCATCTAAGAAATACCGTGCAAGCCACCACTGGACGATACAGTTATCTACCGTGAAATAAGCGAAGACGCGGACTTTGAAGTTCTGTCATCGGACATCAACAACGTTCAATAGTGGTGCCAAGAGTGGGGGTTAGAATTAAATATCAGTAATGCACAGCAGTTCACTTCCTGCGAAAGTCGTCACACTAATACCATACCTACACTGTGGGTGGAGTAAACATAAAATCTTCAGATATAGTTAAATATCGTGGAATTACCTTGACTTCTGATATATCGTGGACAACAGACACAAAACATATGCGGCTCAGCATTAAAGAAACTAGGTTTTGTTAAGCGTATAATAGGAAGGTTCTCGGATGAAAAAATAAGAGAGAGAGAGGGTACTTCGCTCTGGTTAGGCCACACCTCGAATACGTCACCCCAAAAACTTATTTGACCTAGTCAGGTTCAAGTATCCTAGAACTGATCTATCGCGACTATTATGGTCCCTACTTGTACTTGGAAAAAATGACATTTTAAATCTATTGGTTCTACGATATATTTCCTTTATTTTATGCCTGTGATTGTTTCTACCATAATAGTTTGGCTCTAGCAAATAATTTTGAACGTCCGGGAAAAAATAGTCTACATCAAACTTTCGCAAAAGATTTAATCTATATTTTCCCTTCGATTGGATAGAATAACACAGTGGAATCGAGCATAGTTTTGTTAGGCTTTTGTTCCTCTTGTGGAAATGTGACTAAAATGTGCCATAACTTACCGGCAGAGCAACGTAGCCGTTGACAGGTCAAAGCTGTACGTGGTAGAGGCACTGTATTAGGATAATTCTGTGCCTCTAGTACGTGGCGCGGGTACTGCGAAGCCGTGCTTACTCTTTTAAAATTAACCACGAAAAGTTGCCCCGGACGACCGAAACCGCGATGGGCAATGGAAGCTGGCCCATCAAGAAATCGTTATAATAGTTAGCTTTACTGGCCTAATTCGGAGATTGAAGCTGTTTTGGCTGATCTTTTTGTGAAAAGTAACGGCTTAATGGGTATTTTTCCTCGGTTATATGGTTATAAGCCCTAAATTTCTCAAATTAGCGGACTTTACCTCGTTGAACCTCATAGCGATTAGCAAAACTTATCTTACATAACTCCAAAGTTTTTATTCAAACTGACCTAGATTGCATCTTTAATAAGCCATTATCAAGGTGGCAATAGGTCATTGCAAGTCCTTTATATACATAATTTTTTAGGTGTTTTTTTATTTTGATTTTAGGTAATTATACGGTGAATATTTTCAATATTAGACGGCTGAGAGAATATTTGCTGGAGCCCACTCTGTCAACGAAATGTGGAAATCCCAATAGTTTCACCAAACTTACGGGAGCTATGGGAAGCAAAAGTCAACTTGGATAAAAGGGATAAACTTCGGATGAAAACGTCGTTCGAAACAGGAGGGAACTCTCCTTTGGAGAAATCTTGCCCCCAGAGGTGACCGGGAAAGGATCGCCGCGTCGAAAATCATTAGTCCTGTTCATGAGGGTTAGTTTTGGGTTGGAGCCAGGAATGATAAATCACGCCATTCTGACGGAGCGTATTTTTTTCCGGGAGACTTCATATTTGCGACGATCGACTGCGAGAGGACTTCTCTTTTGAAAAGGCCTTGGCAGTCAAGTTCCCGAGTTGCGTCACGTACACTCGCTCTCAGACACAACAGACGCGCTGTGCAAACAAACGGGATAGGTTTTTTTTATTTCGCGGTGGCTTTGGTGGTCCATCCGTATCGACTGGGAGAATATGCGTGGACGTTGAAGCATCATGAGATAAAATTGCTCTCGTTTTCAGCGCTATGTTGCTTTACTGTTTCTGCCGGGCCTCGTCAGCATACGCTGATCCGATGATTGGCTTTCTGCTGCTCTCCACTACGTTCTCTGTCCAGCAAACCAATTTAATCAGACTGGTTTCATCAGGCGAAACTTAGTGAACTTGCTTAACCCTCTATCACGCAGTTTGACCTAGAGGTACATATAGAAGAGTTTTATTTTTGTCTCTGATTAGTTTTCTTTAGTTCTATGTTTTTGTGACATCAAATTTTACATCTTGGTAACACAAATATGTCATTCGTAACTTTTAGGCCGGTATTCATAGTCCTCAATAATTACAGATTCGTTCCAATCTATGATTATATCTCCAAATAATTACAGTTTTCTATTCATAGTCGTTAAAGAATCAATGATTCTTCAATCGTTGATTCTTCAATCAGAGATTCATCAATCTCTGATTTTTATGTATTCATAGTCGTCAAATACTCATTGTTTATTGTTCTAGTATTCAAAGTCAAGCAGACTGTAATTATTTGGCCAAATAATCATCTATTCGTGAATTAAGCTCTCGACCGTAATTAATTAGAGTTTTTCTTTGTTGGACGTCGGTAGTTCTGTGGTTGTTTACGACATATCCGTGTCTTTACGCTCCAACTGTACAATTTTATACGGTGCTAAAGGCATAGAATAGTCAATATGACCGTCTTGAATTGATTAGGATTATTGATTACCTTGAATTGATTATGAATTTGGTGCAATAGAATTTCGTTCGGATATATTGGCGTATATGATTGCCGATGACGATGTACCAGCGTATCACTAAAGGCTACGAAAAACACTCATTAGGTATCCAACAAATACACTTAATTATTACTCACAAGGGGAGACTACGTACCCTGACTCGCCAATTTGAATGCCGTATTTTTTCTGTCGTGCACGAGGTCAAAGGCTAGTTCGCCTTGGACTTCGTCAAACGTATCCTATTTGTATTGTAATTAAACAGTTTATAACCAACAATATCCGCCCTTTGTATAAACAGCGGGGAAAATTTACCCTCGCTAGGTTGGTCCGGAGCCTCGCATCGCCCGTCTTAATCGCCGTCAAAGCAACTTATGACTATAATAATCGCTCAACTTCGCTAGTGGTTCAGGTGGTGCAGTGGTTAGCGCCGCGTTTTGGTATGTGAAGGATGGGCGGTTCGAGCCGGGAACCGTTTTATTTTCCATCTTCATATTCACGACCAGAAATAAATTTTTCCTCCGAGTTCCATATCATATCGTAGGACTTCACCTCGCTTTTTTTCTCGTAGTACTTTCCACAAAATTCGTACTCCATTTTGAATCTTAAATGGAAAATGGCATCACTGGGGTCTGGACCGCTTATGATATACGTCGATCTCTGTCTAAAATCCGTGATCTAACTCGCTGTGACAGTAGACGTGAGAGTTGACAGACGAAGAGTTTAATAGAGGATACCGATTCTCAAAACCCGTAGTGATCGAGTATATTTTTCCTAGAACTGATGCTCATATATCGACACTTCCCGCGAGGACTGACAGTTCTTCTTGTGCAACTATGGCTCATTGCTTTGAGATTTAACGCTAAGGCATCAATATTGAATTGTTGAAATCATTTAAAAAATTTAAAAAAATATATCAGCGGTTTTTAATCACGCAGTATTTACAAAATCTCCATGCTGAATTTAACATCGGCCGAAATTGCTATGTATGTTTCACTCGTAAGCTGTCATCAATGGCTACTAATTACTTATTTCAAATTTTCTCAATCGGTAATGATCAGTTATAAATACTGCTACTCTTCGTCATCTTTGGTGTTTTACGTACATATGTAGGGATTGCCAATCCTGTTTCGCAGCCAACGGTGTCCAGAACTGTGAAACATATAACTAATCTTTTGGCCGTCCAAGTAGTTGACACCATCAGACCGCCTGCATCTTACGATGTTCAGGCGACGAATAGGTGTCTCTTTGTGGGGATAGAAAAAAGAGGAGACCACACTGATGGTCGGACGATTCCTGATGTTAAGCACCACACGCTACATTATCAACACTTGCCGAAATACGAGATAACTTTTTGTTGATTTTCCCTAGTAACGCCTTCATTAACGTTGAATAATCATAAGAAATAACTCTAATGTAGCCACGGCTAATTCATGTTTATCAAAAAAACATTGCCAATCCATTTTTTATTTTCTTTTTCAATATGCAATTAATAAAATTATATACTCAACTTGAATAAAAATTTAACGATACCCACAAAATGTTTTGCCTCTTCAATTTCTCATACCATCCAAAAATAAACATACACCCAATCTGTAATTCACCAATTACAGATTATCCTAAATTACTATAGATTCATGAATTGGAGATTTTTTACTGTCTATGAATACATTTATCAAATAATCAATGATTGACGAATAATCGTAGATTCAGCAATCATTGATTATTTATCCTTTCTATGAATACCGGCGTAGTTCCTGATTCTCCCACGAGTGGGGTAGCATGTGAAATGGCTGCACATGATGGACGAAAAAAATCAGTACATAGAGGGTTAACATTGTGAAATGAAAGCTGTAACTTAGAAATTCTACATAAATTTTTTAACGACTTAGGTTTCGACTTATGAAGTCGTCATCAGGTACTTACGTAAGAGAACTGCTCTCATATTTGTCACTTTGTGTATATGTTAGCAGTTTTCTTATGTATGTGCCTGATGATGGAAGAACTTCTTCACTAATTAGTATGTGTATTGCAATTCTTGCTAAAATTTTGCATAGCGCGCCGAAAGGTATTAATGGGTAGCTCAAGTAATTTCACGCTTTAACTATGACAAAATTGTAAAATATTATTCTTAAATTATTTCCAGTACTGAATGTAATGTAAGTCCAACCGCATTTGCTGATGTACGGAAATGAAAAGTTATCCTCGAATTTTTTCGATTAACTGGAAAAATTATTAAATATGTGTCACAAATGACCGCTTATTGCCGTTTTAGCTGCTAAAATAAGTCTTCGTTTTGAAGTAGTTTGACCGAGATACCTTTACGCGCCGTGGATTTAACCTCATTATGACGAAAAATATCTCATATTTTTATTTAAACAAAAATATCTGCGTCTTATTGCTCTACTTCTCGAGAGATATGCCGAAAAAATTAGCAGTGTGCATGGGTTAATGCGCGGTTGTCGTGTTTGCTTGAAAATAAACCGCATAATAATGTCTAATACGGTGTAGGGCGGATTAGATGCCCTATAAACGGCGTAATGCATATGGAACGATGCAGAGTCGTTTAAACACAGTGAGGATTTTCATTTTTATCGACGACTGTTTATTTATTCTGTGGCATTTTTCTCCCACTTCGCAGACCCAGTCAGAGATTACTTATCTGTCACGCCAACATTCATTCCAGTCCGCAAAAACATTTACGGAACACTTTTTTGGTGTTGTGATTAGCTCACCCAGCGATTTTTATCTTCTCTCTGGTCGGGAAACTTAGTCATTCAGATGCGGTCGTCAGTTTTTGGAATGAAAAGTGGCGAAGGGACTTTTCTGGCCTATGGTGCGACAACGGCGATATATTTGCCCTAAATGTGCGAATTAGTGGTGAAGTGTGAGCCGGACACTGGTGCCCGCATGAATGAAAAGGACGGACGGACATTTACGAAAGAAGTTCTTTTTCAGCTCAGAGCATTTCGTAAAGCCCTTGCAAGTCATCGACAGTAGTAACCATTGAGAGTTTATTTGAAAATAATCGCGCACAATTATTATAAAATTATCGTTGATTACACTTCCGGATACTGCTCCAGTGGTGTATGGAATTGTATGCAGAGGATCGGTACTGTTACCTTCCTCGCTGTGTTTAGTTCATAGTGAATAGAATCGTTATCCGTTCCTATACCAGGCTGTAAGAATTAGGGCTTACGGCTTCTGTCGTAGGGCTGGGCGGTTTTTCAATATATTGGTTCCAATCTCAATATTTTTAAATTTAGGGATCCAAAAATCACAATTTTGGAAACGACCAATATCTTTAATTTGAATATTGTACGAAGGATGACCAATATTTGCTATTGGAATATTGGATTACTAATGTTAAAAATTCAAGTATTGAATATTGGAACCCGGCGAGGAGGGTGGTCGGAGAATGCCCTAATCTTTGAAAACGGAAGGCGCACGTGGCAGTTCCTTTTCCACCATTATTCATAGCAATAACTGGGGAAAAGAAGCTTACATTGATTTTATTATCAGACTTTTACATCGTTAATAAAGTCCAATTTTCGAAGTAACCCTCCTCGGTTCTAATACCCTTCTGCCACCGGTTTTTGTTTTTCTCCTGTTAATTTTACCTGTTAATATAGCGATGTACAATATTGTCCAATATACCAATAACTCATCTTTTCATTATCTCCAATATCACAGTATTTCCAATATTCCAATAGGCCAACATTTTCCAATGTTCAATAGTCCAATACAGGTTATTGATATTGGTCTATTTTCAATACTTTAGGATAGTGGATATTGATATTGGGATTCAAATACCGCCCAGCCCTATTCTGTCCTCTTTCATGCTAATTCACGATTACTTACCTCCTAACCGCCATGTTCTACCCCAGTGACGATAGAAGTATTTGTCTGGAAGCGTCTACATATGTGTTTTGTTTTCACATGGCTTCATAGTTTTTTGAGAAGATCACTTTTATTTCTTGTTTAGATATTTGATGTATGTTTGTTGCATGTTTGATGTCTGTTTTTGTGATGTTGATTGTGTTATTCATTGTGTTCCATATGGCCTCGGAAGGCTCACCGCGGGCGGTTTTTAGCCTTGCTACGATACAAATATCACGTGAAGTTCTCTCATCTATCCTCCCCGTCTACGTCCTATCATTTCTCAATACGTCCTTCAGTCAGGCATGTTTGTCTCTGATCGAAACAATGGAAATCCGGAGTCATATTGATCTGGTTTGTAAATGACCCGCCTGGAAAGAAGGTAAGTAGTGTCTGACGCACCCGGAAGTCTCGCCTACTTATGAATCAGTTCTATCCCCGCCCACAACCCAAGACTCACCGAAATAATTCCAATGTTGAATCATGCATACTCCATCGTCCTTGTCTATGTTAAAGATAGCTTTCGATCATGAAATAGGGTAATGGCTGTCAAATTTTGTGGATATGGGACTAGCTAGGGTATAAAATTTACCAATTCACCATCAAGTGCCACATTCAACCGAGGAAAAATCACTCAACTGGGGCCGGGAATTAATAACTGTCTAAAGCCCGCCCAGTAACTAAAAATTGAGCATAATCAGAAGCGTAGTTTGAAGAAAAAGTTAGCGCACTGCGGCTGAGGTAAGGTATGGCACCTCGCCCTAATTAAACTGTAGATATTATGTTCCGTCTTCTTTCATAATATTATTTTCATTGTCGAATTTGTTTGTTGTAGTTCCGCATTTAACGTGTTGCTATCGGTTGAATTTCCGTAGAGCGTTTGGCTGAATAATTTGCAAACCGGCTGGCTATTAATGAATGTGATTTGAGAGTATTTTCAAGTCTCTCGGTAAATTAGTACTTCGTATTTATTCTTTTTTATTCCCGACCGTGATTTCGGCGGTAACTTCGGCGGTATCAATGATGTCAGTTACTGTCGATGGTCGATTTGTCGAAGTATGTACTATGTCTCAGCCGTGGTGGGGAATAAAATGTGGAAAATACTGTGTCCGAATTTATTTAATGATATATTTGGTCTTCTTAAAGATGACCCGAAAACCTTAGCATTTAATTCAAAACTTCAATGTATTAATCCGTGTCTTAGCTCGAATTTCGTATTTTTTTGGCGGAAACTTTTATTGAAATCTGCGCCTTAGATGTATGTGTGCATATTCCGATAGAAGACAATTATTTCTCCTCCGATATTGCGATGAATGTTTTGTCTCGAAAAAGACGCTATAGGCGTCGAAACGGGTGGACAGCATTAAAAAATTGGTAGTCTGAGATGGTTGAATTCGGCGTTTTCCGTAAGTCTTAGTTCTTTGGTGGCCCAAATATTTCAGCTGGAAATTTCTAGACTAGGAATTGGAAACCGGTGAAATCCTAGCAGTTTCTGTCGCCAGTTTAGCGGGCAGATTACGGTTTGAACCTTTTTACGACGAAATTCGAGGTTTAGGTTTTCTGTGGACATTTCGACCTGTTTGTTTTGTTTAACTGACACAGTAACCATGATCTGAGTAGCGGTGGAATGACCGATAATGCGTGAGCGTGTTGACGAAATATTATCAATGTGTGTTCAGATAGTAATGGGGAACACGCGTAAAAATGTGACCAACATATTTAAGTGCACTCAGTTCATATTCAGCAAATTTTGCATGACAGAAAATTTTCTAAGGGAGTCATAACATAAAATGTATATGCACGCGTATCAATACCGGACATTAAGCATTGCCTGTAAAGCCTCAAGAAAATTAAGAAAAAGAAACATAATCCGGTCATGTTTGATCTCAATTGTTTTACGCCGTAGATAGATATTCCTCCTTTCCTGTGTATGATTTTTTAACGGGAATCATCATCTACATCTAATTATTACCCTGAAAACCACCACAAGGGTTTTGGAAGGGGGTGTCTTATCACCAACATGAACTACAGTGAAGAAATTTACTTTCACCAACAGGCACCACGTAATGGATATGCTACAAATGCTACAGAAACTACTAAAATAATCCGTAATTTAACCATGAAAACGTGACACAAGAGTCCTTCAGGGAACATGCAAAACATGGAGTTTGCACAACTCGGCAGATCTGGAAACATATATTAGGGGGCATATGAATTGATCAGCTACGCTGTCAACTAACCATCTTCATGGTCGCAACGCAGCCATTATGGTCTCTTATTGATCGCGTGAAAAACGACATTTTGAACTTTTCTGTTTACAATCCATTTCCCTTATTTCATTCTCATGAAAATCTCAATCCAAAAAACATACATATCCACTGTCTTCCAGGTTGGGACTTAAAGCCATACTATTCTTCTAAATCGGATTATCTCGGTCAACCTAAGTCTAAAACTCGTCGTAAAAACGTGCCTTCCAGATTGGGACTAAAACCATACTATTCATATACTAAGGATAATTCATATCAACCCATTCAACCTATCATTATTCTTATTTTTTCGCGTACCTCTCTAAAAGTCAATTAACTTTCCTCTTCCTGTGACCACTTCACAACACGAGGACTATACGCCATATTGGTGGATAATGTCCTTTTCAGGTTTTCCATACATCCAGGTTTTCCGCGCACGGTCACGTGATGGATCGAGGCTTTGTGATTGGTGACTTGCACTCAATGATCGAGTGAAAGTCGAGGTTCTCTCAACATCACTCGACGCGTCACATGGTCATCGACCGCTAGTCGAGACAGCGTCGAGAGGTATGAAACACCAAACAATGCACAGTCGATGTTGTCGAGATCTACATCGCGCTCGGCGGGATCGCAAGGAAATCGTGCCGTGTTACAAGGCCTTAATGCCTGAATCACACGATCATTTTTTCCGTCCCTTTTAATGGATAGCTCCAATGATAACTCAAATGATCGCTCGAAAATGATCGTGTGACTCGAACAAAGTCAGGGATGGCTCCAGCAATAGGGATCCCTATAGCTTTTTCCATCCCTGGGTACGTCCCTTTTTCCGTTCCTGGATGCATCGCTGACTCCACCATTTAGCCAATCAGAGTGCTCGGCCGCAAAGGGCGACTCTAACGCCACGTTCGACTTTCAATTGAATGAGAGTAGTTAACATAGAAATGATGCGAAAAGGGACGGAAAAAATGATGGAAAAAGGGACGGCCAAAATGACCGTGTGATTCAGAAAATGATAGCTCGATCTATCATTGTCACGGTCCCTGAAAAGCTATCATTGGAGCTATCCCTCAGAGGGAAGGAAAAAATGATCGTGTGATTCAGGCGTAAGATTAAAACCCGTATTACAGCGTGTCTTCCAGATAGGTACTAAAAGCCATATTATTCTTCTAATTAGGATAATTCATGTAAACCTAAGATTAAAACTCGTCGTGTTTCATTTATTAATTTCCATGAATCAGGAGGAATATTATACTAATAAGTAGTCGTATTATTTTGGTGTATGGAGAGGGCTCCTGCTATGCTGGCCAATGCTAGAAGCTGAAGCCAATCCGCCATCTTCGTTGACCCTCATTTTCCTATAGCGCTCGCGGGAGAACGCCCTAATTTTGCTTTTTTCTTTTGTTTTCGATTAGTTACTAGAAATCAGCATGCACTTACATCCTCATTACACGATGTCAACATTTTTTATCCGGGGTTGCGTCCACGTATGTTTTTGGGAATCAGAACAGCTTCGCCAAAGATTTGGCGCCAAAAAATGACCAATACTTCGTCCAATCATGGAGCAGAATCGTGATTGCGCGGGAGTCTTATTACTCTTTTCCAAGCACTTTGTAAGGGGTATCAATCTTCTCTCTTGAAATTCATTGGCGTTTTGATGATTTCTATAGCTTCCCTTAATATTCTCGGGAAGTACCTATTTTCCTTGGCCTTTATTTTCGCGTCTTCGAATTTTATGGTGTGCCCCGGTTCACTCCATGTGTGCTTTGAGATGGCTGATGCTATAAATTGTTTATTTTGTGTAGCTGTCTGGTGTTCTTTCAGCCTTGTGCTCAAAACTCTGCAGGTTTCGCCAATATACGACCTGCCACGAGAACACGGCACTTGGTGTACGCCTTCGTAGAGTGTCGCTGGAATTCTGTTCTGGAATTCATGTTAAGATATTTAGCACCACTGAAAAACCTATTTAACCTAGTCAGATCCTAGAACTAATCTATCACAACTATTATGGTCCCTTATTGTACGTGGGAAAAATAACATTTTAAATCTCTCGGTTCTATAGTCTATTTCCTTAATCTTATGCCTATGATCGTTTCTACCATAATAGTATGGCACTAACAAAATATGTTGAACGTCCGGCAAAAAATTGTCTATATCAAACTTTCTTAAAAGATTCAAGCTATATTTTTCCCTTCGATCGGATTGAGTTTTCCACCCTAATTCCCTCAACAATTTAGTAACACTACTATGTTTATCATAACAATTTTTAACTAATCTAGTTGCCCTCCTCTGTATTCGATCCATATCTGAAACAAGTCCTACTTCGTAAGGGTCCCATATACTAGCGGTGTACTCCAAGTGAGGTCTCACGAGAGAATAATAACATCGCATTCTTTACTTTCTCGTCACATTTTCCTAGTATTCTTTGATCATGGGGATCCCAGGCATTCGTGGCATAATCAAGCTTTGGTCTAACGGCATGCATAACTTATCGGGTAAGCATAAAGGTTCCTCTTAAAGGTAGTTTGAGTGAAATATCATTTTACTTAGAAATCAATGGGTTTGGTCTCATTTTAAAGAAAAGTATCTCACCCTTCTAATGATACCAAAAATTCGACCCCTCACCACATTTCTTTCGGAGATATTTGCCGAAAAATTCAAACCCTTATACTCGGGAAATGGTACGTGTAAGCACTCCAGAGAGACAGTGTTTACAAAATGGGGTATTTCTAACACTTAAATGTCGTAAAAACAACTAAGAGCGTGTTGTCTGTATGTTTTCTCAACTATATTTGAAAATGAATCATTTTGTTACCACAGTAGGTTCTTGGGTATCACAATAAACCTTCCGTTTTAAAGCAGTTTCAAACGCACCGCGCGAAAAAAATGAGTCAAGTTAAAGACTTATTTAGATATTTTCATTTAATTACTTACAATTTCTGTCATATAAAACTTATTATTACACAATTAATAATGCAATATTTAATTGATGTGTCCCACAGCTGGTGAAATTAAAACGTATAACTCGAATGTGATCTCTATTATGACTAGGGAACTGTCTCGCTCGGTCTACCTTAATCGAATCAGCACACTAGCCTAGCTCCAGATGCTCAGCGTCCGCGGGACGGGCTCTCACCGTGAGGAATCATCCTGTGGGCGAACTAGCCGTTGAGGAGCGCGTTGTTGTCTCTCCTCTTCAGGAAGGAAGGTGGCCGAGGGAGCGCATTGCACCGCTAAGGCTGTCCGAAGGTCATGGTGTCCATTCCCGTCGTGCAGGGGTGGGCGAGTTTTTTTAAACCTGAAACTTTTTCCGGTCTCTCGTGTTGTTGTGGTTGAGGATCACGTCAAGGACACGCCGGCATGTTTCGGGCGGGATTTCGTACAGCTTGCGTCTTGGGCAGTTGATTGTTTTGTGCCGGTGTTGCTCTTCCGCGTGTGAACACATGGTTTAGAGCGTCGACGATCGCGGCGGACTCGGGACGCGGTGGTGGTGATACAATTATAGTTTTTGACTCTCTTCTGGCGATTAACTCTTTCGGAGTTATTTGTTTTTACGTGAAATGTCTAATAATTTTTTCTCGGGTGATAAGAGATTTTGTTCCGAACATTTAAGCTATTGTTAGATATATGAAGTAATTATTGTGGGCCAAATGACGCGCTAACTTTGTTATTTAAAATGAAATTCACTCTTATCAATAAAATGTAAATTTAGTGTGCACCATATCGACCTCAGTTATTCAACTGTTTCCGTTTTAACTAGGTTAGGTCAAAATACGAACATCCAGTGTATGAAATCGTGCCGTTTATTATGTATGTAATGTTTTGGTCATTTTCGTGAGAGGTCATCATAATAAGTGCACATAGATGCTGAATATCTAAAATGTTTGATTCCACACCCTGAATATAGAATGCATTATGTTCCGAAACATCGGGAAAGAATAAGTCGCATTTCAAAAATTTGACCTACCCTCGAAAAAACCAAAATGGTAAAATTTCCATTTTTAAAGCGTCAACATCGCTGCAAAAACCCAACCACACAACCAGAAGTAATTTTTGGGAGTTTTAAAGATAGTAATGGGGTGAGTAATATATTTTTTGCGATAGTTTAGAAATAACGCAAACGCTACGCCGTTGAATCAAGTATCTCTGAGGCACATAGCAGTTCTCATTCTCATGTAAGATGTCTTATTTTTTTTTTATGCCACAAAATATAGTTCGTGAAGTTGGCGATATTTTTCTATTGTTGGAAAATTGAGACCTTTTTCAAAACAATGAGGAAAAATCTGATGAATTTTACATAAAGTGATATTTCGCTCTAACTTCCTTAATTATAACCGATCGGGAATCTCGATGATTGGCGGATTGCTCCCTCCATGCTCGTCTATTCTGTGCTGCCCCCCTCAGCTCTTCGTAACTCCTTCCATTCATAAATCTGTGAACTTATTATTTCTGCGTCTTCCTCTCCCTCTCTTTCCCTCGATCTTTCCTATCCTTTATTCTTTTCAGCTGGCAAAGATATCGGCCATCTTTAAATGCGAGAGGATTTAATTCATTGGTATAAAATTGATGGTAGAAGTTAAGACCTTTTGGCGCGCATAAATTCTTCTAGAATAAAAATTATTTATGACATCCCAAGTTTTTGTTTCAATTAACCCATCGTGTGTCACGTGACAGCTTTTGTCAATGATGAAATCGAAGGTTTTTTGGGCGATATTTAAATCTAAAAGTGTGGAACATAGTGAAATTGGTCTAATTTTACAGTCCCTTTTTGGAGGGTATCATTTAAAAGAAAAAATCCTGCGGATGTTGGTCAATAACTTCTTGCATTTCTGGTGATATTTTTGCAATTGCTTGTTTCCACACGGTCTAGTCGAGGACTATTAAATTCATGTCGCATTGGGTTTCATAAATCGTATTTTTGTCGGAAAGGGATTAACAAAAACTGGCAAGTAACCAAGTACGTGAGTACAATATAGTTATGATTTATATATAAGCTCTCTTGAAGGTAGGCAGAGAAATCCGGGATGTGGGGACGAGAAGGTCTCTGAAATACCCACCCACGCTGCTGCTTTATCCCGTCTTATTTTCGTAGTTATTCCAGTTGCCCTCTACCCACCATCTTGTGGGCATAACTGTATATTTTGAGAATACGTGGATTCAGTCTTTTGTTCGCTTCTTTGAATAAAAAATTGGTAAAGGGAAATACGAATGCGAAATCACGTCTTCCGTTATCCCCATCTTTCCGCTGAGATTTTTTCCCGGCATGAATGGCGTCCTTCTTAGTGAAAAGCTTCCCGAGTTCTCCATCCTATCATAAAAGCGAGTGGGTCTTCAGTATGGTGGCGAAAAGAAGTTGCGGAGGAAATCTTTCGAAGATGGCTGAAATGGTAACTGGAGGAGGGATTAAATACGAATAAGATGTTGAAGGCCGTTGGTGACGGTGAATGTTGGGAGAGGTCTGCTTACTCTTAACTGGTCATAAAGAGGAAAATTCCAGGAATTCCGCTCGTCCAGAGGAGATTTGAAAATTATGCCGGTCTGACAAATGGAATCGAGGAAAGAAAAGTAGTAGTGGATATAATTCTGTTTTGCTGTATTTTTGCCTTCCTTCCGTCAGCGTGTTGCTCGCGTGAAGTTGCTTCCAGAAGGGATCCTAGCTCGAATAGCATCTAAGAAATACCGTGCAAGCCACCACTGGACGATACAGTTATCTACCGTGAAATAAGCGAAGACGCGGACTTTGAAGTTCTGTCATCGGACATCAACAACGTTCAATAGTGGTGCCAAGAGTGGGGGTTAGAATTAAATATCAGTAATGCACAGCAGTTCACTTCCTGCGAAAGTCGTCACACTAATACCATACCTACACTGTGGGTGGAGTAAACATAAAATCTTCAGATATAGTTAAATATCGTGGAATTACCTTGACTTCTGATATATCGTGGACAACAGACACAAAACATATGCGGCTCAGCATTAAAGAAACTAGGTTTTGTTAAGCGTATAATAGGAAGGTTCTCGGATGAAAAAATAAGAGAGAGAGAGGGTACTTCGCTCTGGTTAGGCCACACCTCGAATACGTCACCCCAAAAACTTATTTGACCTAGTCAGGTTCAAGTATCCTAGAACTGATCTATCGCGACTATTATGGTCCCTACTTGTACTTGGAAAAAATGACATTTTAAATCTATTGGTTCTACGATATATTTCCTTTATTTTATGCCTGTGATTGTTTCTACCATAATAGTTTGGCTCTAGCAAATAATTTTGAACGTCCGGGAAAAAATAGTCTACATCAAACTTTCGCAAAAGATTTAATCTATATTTTCCCTTCGATTGGATAGAATAACACAGTGGAATCGAGCATAGTTTTGTTAGGCTTTTGTTCCTCTTGTGGAAATGTGACTAAAATGTGCCATAACTTACCGGCAGAGCAACGTAGCCGTTGACAGGTCAAAGCTGTACGTGGTAGAGGCACTGTATTAGGATAATTCTGTGCCTCTAGTACGTGGCGCGGGTACTGCGAAGCCGTGCTTACTCTTTTAAAATTAACCACGAAAAGTTGCCCCGGACGACCGAAACCGCGATGGGCAATGGAAGCTGGCCCATCAAGAAATCGTTATAATAGTTAGCTTTACTGGCCTAATTCGGAGATTGAAGCTGTTTTGGCTGATCTTTTTGTGAAAAGTAACGGCTTAATGGGTATTTTTCCTCGGTTATATGGTTATAAGCCCTAAATTTCTCAAATTAGCGGACTTTACCTCGTTGAACCTCATAGCGATTAGCAAAACTTATCTTACATAACTCCAAAGTTTTTATTCAAACTGACCTAGATTGCATCTTTAATAAGCCATTATCAAGGTGGCAATAGGTCATTGCAAGTCCTTTATATACATAATTTTTTAGGGGTAGGAGAAGGGGAGAGGAGCAGGGATCCTATCATTGTCCCTTCTTCTTAAAATGTTGTATATACTCACGGTACATTCATGGCTCACGGTGACTTATTGTCACTTTGAAACTGACTTTGTACAGTACTGTGGAATCTCTCGAGTAAAGCGTTTCTTATGCCTGAATTTCTTATAGGATTGATATTACCCTTTGACTCTCAAGATGCCAACATAGGTATTGGTTAATTCAAGAAAATATTTTGTGGTTATTCTTTCAATTATCTGGGGTTTACACCGTGTGTGTTGACTTGGAATGAAAGCAGTCTCGCAGGTGTTCCAACCAGCGTTTTCAGCTGGAAGGCCACATTAACGCACGTAATGGGGACCGGGAAAATTGGGAGAATAATGAAAAATCAACGCCGCGGAGACCTCAGAACCAAACTGTTAACTTGCTTCAACTTCGTGTTACAGAAGACAATACCACTTTTTCTCGTGTTATTTTTTTAAATTTAAACAGCATCATTTTGTAAAATTAAAATTAAAAAAATGAAATAAAAAAATTAAAAAAATCAGAAAAAAGTTGAGATGAGTGGTAGGTAGCGCAGTAAACTCGCAAAAAATATTGTAATCAATTCGTTCAATTTTTGAGAATCAGCCGCGACATCCCTGAGGGTAAAAATTTAAATTTCGTAGGGAATTAATGGTTAAAGAATCGTGTTCAAGGTAGTTTGAGCGAGATAGTTCCCTAGTCATAATGGATGCCACATTCGAATTATACGTTTTAATTTCGGCAGCTATCGGAAGCATGAAGAACATTGTGTATTATTAATAGTGCAATAATATACTTTTATGTGTCTTATTGTTTTATACTTATTTTATATTAATAGTCCAATAATATGCTTTTATATGTATAACTTTTATGTGTCTAAAATTCTGGTTTATAAAAAAATATCTACGTAAGTAATTGATTTCTCGTTTTTTTCACGCGGTTTGTTCATAACTCCTTCCAAACGGAGGATTTTTTTTTATGATTCTGAAAAAATTGCTGCGGTGGCAAAATGATTCATTTTAAAAAATAGTCGAAAAAACATACAAACTACTCACTCAATTTTTTTACGAGATATAGGTGTTATAAATGCCATATTTTTTTAATATGATCTCTCTTGAGTGCGTACACCTACCATTTCCCATGTAAAAGGACTGGTATTATGTGTCAATAATCTCAGAAAGTAGTCCAATAAGTTCATTGATTTCTAGGTAAAATGATATTTCGCTCAAACTATCTTCAGGTGTTTTTTTATTATATGCTGTGTCTCTATTATCCCCAGCGCACTCCATACTTCAGTTATTTCGATTATTCTACGGTTTTCCTCTTCGATTGTCTTTTTTCTTTCTGACTGGGTTTCCATAATGACGTGTCAACGTTGCCTTTGGCTATTTCCCCATATTAAGCGGTGGGGTGGGCGTTCTTTATGCCGTAATGCGATAATCTTTTCGCATTCATACGCCCGCTGTGCCCGTTAACCTTTAACATTTCATGCGAAATAGGGGTAGGGTCACAGTGGAAACGAAGCCCTCCATGGATTGCGTTCCTTTTCAGTGGAATGAATGTCCCTCTCGGCCTGGCGCTATTTATCTCCTCCTATCATCTATGCCGGGGTGACAGCGGTCAAGAGCACTCTCCTGCAGTTGGCGTGACTCAATCCAAATCCTTTGTTCTGCCCATTTCTTTCTGTTGAACTTTCCGTAATTTTTTTGCCAAGTCTGCTTCCCAATGACAATGCTTATAAATCGGTTCGCAAATCAAAAAAACATCTGTGATATCTGTTTTGTGAAATGTTACGTGGAGAACTGCTGGTTCAATTGTACCATAGATTACTTAACCCTCTATAGACGTAATTATGAAACATCTGCTTGAGAAAAATGCTGCTACTATATCTTCAGTGGTTTGCGAGCTAACTTTGTGGAATTTAGAATTCATATCGAGGTTAAATAAATACACTTTGTATAATCCACACAACCATTAAATTATTTGTGGATTATACAAAGTGTATTTATTTCATCTCAATATGGCTGCTACTGTATGAGTTTTTTAAAAGGGCTATGTAAGCATTTTAAAAAATTGCAATTTGTTTAATACGGACATTTATTTTGAAAGGTGGCGTATTATTATTGTATACATTTAATTTAAAATAATAATTTACATAGTAATATACTTCACAAACACGAGAGATACTTCAACATTACCTTCATAACGTACCTTTTTTAAACTTTCCCAATTTTTTCTTCATATGACAGCTGAAACTATTTATTTCAGAGCTCCACCGGGCACGCCATCGTCAGCGAATAGCGTCACACATTCATCTATTCGAATTATTTGACAAACCGACCAATGAGACGTAACTTTCCCCACATTTAATCCGAAGCGTTGCAATTTTGTCTAGAGCAGCAACAAAATGGAAAAGTCTCTTAGAAAGCAGATCTTTCAATGATTTTGAAACGTGGTTAATTTGACTCGATCGTCCATAGAGGGTTAAGGAAGAGAAAAGATGGAACTTTACGGTACGCAATGACGCAAATTTGCAGGCATATGGAAGCCATTAAAATCCGCAAACGGGCGTATTAAAGGAATAAATAGCGTCGTTGATATGCCAAAAACACACGATCTCTTTGCGGAATCCAGCGGTGCCGTAATGATTTTATACCGCTTGATAAATGCAAAATGGAAATAATGAAACAAACTAAGTTTATGATAAAGTTTATGGATGAACTGTGCGCCATAGCCATGCTGGGCGGATCATTTTTCAGCCAGTCGGTGTGAAAGAGAAATTCAGGAAAAAGGTAATACATCATTAAACATCATAATATCATCAAGATAAAATTTAAAAATAGCTTAATAATGAAACCATCATTATATACGTAAAAAATAATTGTGTATGACTTATATGTGATGCTAATGACTACCTTGCATTTAGAACCATAATTAAAATGTCTCAATTGGCAAAATAAATAATGAAAAACGAGAAAATAGAGAATACCTTAGTGTAATATTTTTATGAACGGCATGCATATTATGCGGATTTAATGCAGGGGAATGATTTTTAGTGCATTAATAAAACTTCACCCAGGTGATTGAATATTGTAATCAATAATATAAAGCGCTTTAAATAAAGCATGAGAATATGGTGACATACGTTAATAAATCAGCTTAACTCCAGTTACGTAACTAATTCAGGTTTTCAGAATAACTTCTCATTTATTGTTTCAAATAATCGATTTAAAAATTTTATTACTAAGAGAATCAGATATAGTTTTTGTTGATTGTTCTGTAAACACAATAATATGGTCAGGATTGTGTTACGTCAGTTACACATTTCAAATATTTACAATAGGGAGGGGACTAATTCAAGGATGTTGTATGTATCCAGCTCTATTCAACATACGAGTATACAGTGAAGTATTTATTGAAGAAGCCATATATGATGTAGGTGGAATTCTTGTGGGAGGAGCAAGAGTGAGCATCATAAAATATGCAGGTGACCAGACGGTAATAGCAGAGTGTGAGAAACAGTTACAGGAAATGGTGGATAAAATCTAAAGGGTAGGAAAACGTTTTGGAATGAGGGTAAACATAGGGAAAACTAAAGTAATGAAGGCAGTAAGAAACTAAGAAGTTCTAAATGTGACCGTGGATGGAAAAAGGCTGGAACAAATAGCATCCTTTGGATACCTCGGTAGTGTTGTAACGTGGAATGGAAGTTGTACGGAGGAAATTAGAAGTAGAATATCACAGGGAAAGGCAGCCTTAAGTAAAGTAAACCGACTACTTGCAGCCAAAACAATCAATATAGGCCTAAGGGAAAGATTTGATAAATGATTTATTTGGAGTGTTTTGCTTTATAGAGCCGAAACATGGACAGTCAGGAGGAAAGAGGAGAAATATCCATATAAGAGGGTTTTGAAATGTGGCTGTGTAAAAGAATATAAAGATTAAAATGGAGTGATAAAGTGAGCAATGAGAAAGTGTTGGCAAGGATGAGTGAGAAAAGGAATATTTTAAGATCGGTAAGAAAGAGGAAGGCGAACTGGATGGGACGCGTCCTGAGGAAAGGTTGCCTGGCGAAAAGAATGTTAGAAGGAAAGATCGAGGGAAAAAGAGGGTAAGGAATACGAAGAAATAAAAGGTTGACAGATGTTATGAATGGGAGGAGTTACGGAGAGCTGAGGTAGGTAGCACAGAATAGACGAGCATGGAGGGAGCATTTCAACTGAAATCTGAGGAGATAATCACTTTAGAAGAAGAATATTTTAATGAATTCAACAATGACCACTGTACTTATTACCCTTATAAAGACCCTTTCAGTCTATTTATGGTTGAAAAAATATTTTAAAGAAAATATATATTTAAATAAAGTATAAACGTTAATGAAAAGAGAACTCTGTACTTTCCACACTGTTTTATTCTCTCCGACCATGGTTTCGACAAAGTTATGTCATTATCAAGGTACAAAGTATGAACGTAAAATCTGCTACTTATGGATCGGCTGTGTCAGCAAAAATCTGGACTCACTCGCGAGGGTGAGAACGCCATCTGCTCTCTTCTTTAATCGTCTGACTATAGAGAGTCTACGCGTGTACAGCAGGCACGTTTTGTTTCCTTGTATATTAGCATTGACCCTCTATGGACGAGCGAGTGAAAAATTTGTTAAGTTTCAAAATTAATGAAATATCTGCTTTCTAGGAGGCTTTTCCATTTAGTTGCTGCGCTAGACAGAATTGTAACGCTTTGGATGAAGTGTGTGGAAAGGTGCGTCTCTTTCGGTGGTTTGTCAAATAATTTAAATAGATGAATGTGGTACGCTCTTCACTGACGATGGCGTGCCTGGTTGAGCTCAGAAATAAATAGTTTCAGCTGTCACATGAAGAGAAAATTGTGAAAGCTTAAAAAGGTACGTCATGAAGATAATTTTGAAGTATACCTTTTGAAATTTTGAAGTGTAAATATTATTGTAAATTATAATTTTAAATGAAATACATAAAATAAAAATACGTAACATTTTAAAATAAATGTTGTTATTGAAATTATTTTTTGAAAAATTCTCAAATAGCATCTTTAAAAAACTAATATAGTAGCAGTATTTTTTTCATGATGATGTTTCATAATTCTGTCCTTAAAGGGTTAAATATCAGGTGCAGGTTATAGACGCGACTGAAACGATGACTTGATCGAAGAAATTTTAGCGAAATAATTGACCTCTGCACGTATGTGGTTCAAAGCTCATCTGTCATCGAAATCTTTTCTGGGAGAAACTGAAACAAATTCCGGTAGGTGAATAATACCACGAAGGAAATACATTTCGTTTACCTTGCAGACAAAGTCTGGTCATCCGCATTATGGCTAAATGACGCTAACCTTGTGGGGCGTAGCTTCCTTTTAAGAGAACAATAGCTCCGCACTCAGTTACAAGCTCAGCCACAACTTTTGTAAACATAATTTTGTTGATTAATGTTTGTTGCGGAACTGCTGTTTTGTGTTTATTGTCATTGGTATACGATTTTCTTCCTCGTTTTGGGCGCACGACCATTGATAACTTGTGGCACTGTGGTCGCGTATATTCTCATCGCTGCCCGCTCTCGAGCCTCGAGTTCGTTCCGCTTGGTCGCATTTCTCGCTCTGTGATGTGGAGGAATCAATACCGACGTGACGTATCGCGGCTTCACTGTGTGAGGCATTGAGGTCTCGCGCCTCGGTCACGTATATTTCGGTCTTAACTGTTTTGTTTTTATCCCCTGACGTCGTTTTTTTCCTCAAAATGGAACTTAAAATCGCAACCGAAGAGGGACATTTAATAAATCGGAGGGACAGATCGAATCATTGAAGAAATCGAGAAGGGAGTGACGAATATTAGTTTGAATTCTTCACTCACGAGTGGCCATGGGTCCGCGTATCATGAGAAATAATGGAAAAATTTATCGTTCAATTTTTTTTTGCGCTTCCACTTAATTTTCTAGGGTCACTTACTTGCTTTGTCATATTCATTCTGAGAAAAATTACTTGGTGTGGAATTCCACGTATATATAATTCTAAACTGTTCGTTTTTATCCTCCGACGTTTTTTTTTCAAAATGGAACTTGAAATCCCAACCGAAGAGGTACATTTAAGAAATCGAAGGTATTCGAGATGGGAGTGGCGATGTGAGTGAACTTCCCACCATTTTCTGGATGAATCCTTGTTTCTTTTATAAAATGTCACAAATATTATGTGTGTTTTCTTCTCGCTAGGTCACTGTTACTCCTAGATATTTGACTTTCTCAGACGCCTTTGTATATACTACTTCCACCTCTTAGACGTCACCTATAGATTGATACTTCTTCCCGTTCTTAGATGTCACGCGTTCTTTCCGAACCATTGCTAGGGGACTATTCATCGAAATCATGGGGTCATTTCTCGATTTTATTTAATTATTTACGAAAGAAATTAGCTGTGACAAACCTTTTTATGTATATCATAAATTTTTTTGGTTAAATCTATTTGACTAGGGTCCCAAATGCTCTTGTGTCAATGTCAATATCCCAAAACTTGTGTATCTTGAATGGAAATCTTTCTGTTTATCGAATAGAATGCTTGGACGGAGACTAAAACTATCAATTGGAGCCAGTTTCCTTTCCGCCCGGGCATTTCCGCTGCGGCGTCCATCCCGTTTCCGTGGCTGCGTATCCATGGAAACGAGGCCGTCGCGAGCGGGCGCACGGGAACTGTCAACCCGTGTCCTCGTCTCTCTCTCCGAGGTCACGATTCTTCCCGGAAGGACTCGCGAATAAATCCCAAGTTGCGACGTACCCAGATCACTGGGCATCTTCCCTCGCCGCGTCGCGTCATCTGATCCCGCGCCCGCGCGTGTGCGGCTTTTGGTCTTTTAGAGAGATTAATGTGGGAGCCCCTAGAGACTCGCCGGCTACACGCTAGGCTTAACTTGCTTGAGAAATTCAGAACTGATGTCTTTCAGAGTGAAGTAGAGAATATTAGCATGACTCCTCACTACATGTCTAGGTCTGACAGATGCGATAAAATTAGAGAGATACACTGCCGAACGGATAGGTACAAAAACTCGTTCTTTCCGCGCACAATAAGCGTCCACAATTAAAATTGTGCTCCACTAAATACACTCCTATAATACTTGTCACCATTTCATCTCCAAAAAACTTGAGCCTTTACACGGCTGGTGACCTAACACCCCCTGCCACACGCCCATGCGGCGGATCGCAGGTTATTATGTAGATATAGATGTAGAACCGTGGGCTCCAACTTGGCGGACTGCTGTTTATTCGTTGTTTGGTGACTGGGACGAACTGGGTGGAGATTTATAAAATTATTATATTGGATCAAATTATTTTAATCCTTCCAAACAATATCGATGAGGAGAATGTTGCTAGTGTGATTATCACTAAATGACGCTGAATAGAAAACTGTGCATACAACGTTGATGTAAATGTTTTAGCTGCCTTAAAATGGCAGCATATGAGCTACGGGATTTCCTCCGATAGTTAAATTATGCAAATCTAGTATTGATATTGTTCTCTTCCTCTTATGTGACCAAAACATAACAGGATTTTGAATGATTATGTTTCAAAATCATATCACTACCGACTTAGGAATGCAAGTTCATTCCGTTCTTTAATTAGTCTCCATGGTGTTTTTGAGAGTGGTCAAACATCGATTTTCTATCCCGTTTTCGTCTTTGGTCTCAGGCTTTAACTGTGGGAGGTAGTGTCTCTGAATATACTCAATTCGTGATTCATTTGAAGTTTTCTTGAATGTTGAAGCGCAACTAATTGCGCAAAAAGAATCGGAAACGTTTAGGAAAAATATCGCATGTCAATCGTGGATTCTTTAGTTGTGTATTTTTACAGAAATGAAGTGACAGATTGGGATTCTGTGTAAAGGCATACGGTCATTGTTCCTTGAAGGCTGAAGACGACCAAAGACTTGCCTTTGTCTTGAGTCAATAGAGAATTTATTTGAGTTAATGCTTCATGTTGTCTCTCCGTGAGAAAAATTATTTCGCCCCAGAAAAATCTTTCTCTTGTATAATAACGCCTGACATTGAGTAATCACCTATTTGGAGGCTACACGGAAACTGTCGTAAATCTTCACAATATGGAAAATTGAAAACCCGTCGTGGCTGTCAACCGCTCATTATTGAGCCTCGGAAATGAGTTGCTAAGGGGAAGATGAGCACTCTCGTATCGTCCTCTGAACGACCAGCCTTACAATTTCCTCGGTTTGGCGGCATAATTTTTTATTTTGTCGTTTTTTTTCTTTTCATTTCTCCGTACTTAATCTTTATTTCGCCAGTAAATTACAAGTGGGGAAGATCGTAAATTTAGATAAGACCAAATCCATGAATATATCTTCTTCATAGAACAAACGAGAGCTACAAAATCTAATTATTGGGAATTAAAAGTTTGATGGTTTCAGTAAATTTACTTACCTTGAAGTAATAGTAAGTAATGAAAATAAGATTCTTAGGAGATAATCAAAGAAGTAATACAAGGTAACAAGGCTTATTTTGCCAATTTACCCCTCCTCAAATCAACTCTTCTGTACAGGAAAACTAAATTGAAAATTTATAAACATTGATTAGACCAGTAGTTATATATGGAGCTGAGACATGACTCCTATCCAATTAAGATGAAGAAACACTAAGAAGATTTGAAATGAAAATAATAAGGAAAATCTATGGCCCAGTTAAAGAAGGAGAAACGTGAAGAATAAGAATGAACTGTGAAATAAATGAAATATTGTAAGAGAAGGATTTAGTTAGGTTCTCCAAGGCATTGCGAACTGTCACGGTTGGGCCATGTAAAAAGGATGGAAGAGTACAGAATGCCTAAATTGTTAATTAAATGCAAGATGAAGGGGAGTAGGAGGAGAGGAAGACCACGCAAGAGATGGCTACAAGATTTTGAAGAGGGCCTGAAGACAATGGGGATTGGAAGACGGAGAGAAAAAGCAAAAATGAGAGCCGAATGGAGGAATATAACTGAGGAAGCCAAGGCCCACACCGCGCTGTAGAGCTGTGGAAAAAGAAGATCATAAATTTTAAAAATGACCACACATGGAAAACCTTGAGGTAGTTTGAGCGAAGTTCATTTCCCCGGGAAATCAATGAATTTGGTCTCATTTCAAAGAAAAACATCTCACCCTTCCAAAAATACCAAAAAATCAGTCCCTCACCGGACTACTTTCCGGGATTTTCGTCGGAAAATGTTGGCTCTTTCACATGGGATATGGTACGTGTATGCACTCCAGAGAGACCTTATTCAAAAAATGAGGAATTTCTAACACCTAGATCTCGTCAAAAAATTAACTGTGTAGTTTGTTTGTTTTCTCAGCTTTTTTTGAAAAAAGAAATCATAAAGTCACCGCGGTAATTTTGCAGAAACATATGCAAACATTTCGTTGTGCGGGAGTTCTAAACGTACCGCGCGAAAAAGTGAGTCAAGTCGAAGACTTGTGTAGATATTTTTATTGAATTACTTAAAATTTCAGTCGTATAAAAGTATATTATTTACAATTACATTGTTTACTCCATGCTTCCTACAGCTGCTGAAAGAAATTTAACATTCTAATACAGTCTTCGTTATGAATAGGGAACTATCTCGCTCAAACTATCTTTAACACCGAACTTGGGATTGGAATTTTGAAG
Organism: Ceriagrion tenellum; assembly: GCA_963169105.1. Lineage (NCBI taxonomy): Eukaryota > Metazoa > Arthropoda > Insecta > Odonata > Coenagrionidae > Ceriagrion > Ceriagrion tenellum. The sequence continues at coordinate 90,766,714 of OY720643.1, forward strand.
TTCTTCATTAACTGTCAGCGCGACATACGCCTGAATGATACCTGGCTACCCATTTAACAGCGGCTCTTACTAAATTTGACGGAATGATGTATGCGAAGTGATTTTTCCGCTCCAATAATTCTCATAGCGTTGTTCCTGAGTGGCACCGCTGAAGCTCAGCAATGCTTGATTACCCTGGGGTATGATGGGGATTTGGTGAATTAAGGATTTATTTCAGAATATCCGTCTTCATCCCTTCTCGTTTTCTCTTGGCTTCCGAACCTCGGGGATCCTGTCATTTCAAGCCCATAATCTCCTCAAATTGGATGGACTCCTTGTGAATGTAAGATAGATTATGTAAGCTGAAAGTTAAGCCTTGTGATTCTTCGTTGTGGCCACACGAAATGAAAACTTATGCGCTGTAAGTTGGTATCGAGGACATTTAATCTCTTCTGGCATAGGATTTTTCCTGGTTCCAAACCCGGATAGCAAAATGTTTGGTATCTTCAAAGACTTCTTAATAAATTAGTCGTGATTAAATTAGTCAATTTCCCTCGCAGGTTTAAATTTATTTTTTTTATAATGGGAAATTTTTTGTTAGGTTAAAATTCCAGGGAGATCGGGTTGGTGTGGTAGCTTGAGTACTGGCTAACCATACGGATCAAATCCCTGCAGAGGAGAATGTTTTTCAGAGGAAACCCGATCCTTACTTGAGTGTCTAGAGGAGGGCACTTCAAGTACAGTGTTCCGTCTGTCGGATGAGACGTTAAACCGTGGTCCCATTGGCGCCTTTCATCAAGAGCAGCCTAATGCAGACGCCGGGTTTCTATCCAACCTTCCTCCCTCTCCTGTCCCCTGTGGCGCAAATGACCTTAGCTGTCGGTCGCCTCCCCAAAATCCACTTTAAATTCCGGATAATCGATAGTTTCTACTGGGCAAGTGTTCTACAATACGACTGTTGTTTTGCATCATATCCTTACGGTATACCGGTGGTCAGATAATGAACTAAAAAGCATTGCAGGTCCTTCCTTTCATCATATTTGTGAGCAAGGCAATTTTAAAAAAACGCTCAATGAGGGTTATGTTCACATTCAGTCAGGATCTAATCTTCAGAGATATCTCTTAATACCCACACTTCCATATTGTTGGATAAGTAGAAAGTGGTTACCACTTTTAAAGAGCTGTACATATTAATAGAGTCGGCTTCTTTTCTCTTTCCCGAAGACGGAGGATGATTTTAAAAAACTGAGTATGACAATGAAAAAATAAGGAGTTAGAAACTATTCTACTTGCGAAATATTGCTCAATGTACTCGTCTGTTTACATCCTGGGGTGCCAATTATCTGATGGCCTTACACTACATTCAGTCCTGATATCAGAGATATGGAAAAATGGTTGGTAACTTCGAGGAACGGGAGTCAGAAATGAGGGAAAGTTATAATTATCCGTGCTATGCAGTACGACGATAACGTTAGAGAAATCGGCTACTTCTCCCTTGTTAAACCCCACTTAGAATACGCTGCCAGTGTTTGGGATCCTCATGAGGTAGGCTTAAAATCAGAGTTGGAATGCGTGCAGAGAAGATCAGCAATATACGTAAAAGGCCGTTATGATAGTCTTGTTAGTGTTTCTGACGTCTTGCCGCAACTTGGATGGGAACCGTTTTCGGACCGTCGATTGAAAATGTGACTTAATATTTTATGTACATTCAAAACGGAATATTTTTCAGACGAAGTTATTCATATCCTGCGAACTCCAACATACTACGGTAGATCAGATTGTGAAAATAAAATAAGGGAAATTGTATTGTAGAACAGAAAGGTTTAAAATGTCGTTTTTCCCGCGATCGGTAAGAAACCATAATGGCTGAGTTAAAACGTTTAAGTAGGTTAGTTGACAGGTAGTGTAGCTGGTTAATTATTATGCCCCCTAATTCATGTTTCTAAATCTGCCGAGTTGTGCTAACACCATATTTTGCATATTCCCTGCATGACTCGTGTGTAACGTTTTCATTGTTAAATTGTGGATTATTTTAGTAGTTTCTGTAGCATTTGTAGTATAGCGATAGTGTTGTGCTTATTGGTGAAAGTAAATTGCTTCTCTGTAGTTCATTTCTGTAATAAACATGAAACACTGCCAAACACCTTTGTGGTGGCTTGCAGGGTAATAAGTAGATGTAGATGTACTACCTTGCTAGATATTCTCTCATCTGTTCAGGAAGCAACGTTCGTCAATTTTAAATCACTTCACAATTTCATTAATTCAACAGCGTTGTCTTAGCTAGTATTTGTTGCATCTAAGAAATGTTAGTTTCACTGGATTATTTTATTCAATTTTTATCTCCGCAGAGTCAATTTTTTTAATTAAAGCACGCGTCCTTATTCGTTTCCAGCGTCTGATGATGAAAGTGACTTCATTTTCACTTTCCCGTTCCCCGGATCACGTGAGTGGTGTAGTGTTTACGTTAAGATCTCGACTGAGTTCAAGGGAATAGTCAATAGACTTCGTAGCTTTGAAAAATTAGGCCCAAGAAAGAAGGGGGAAATTTTCTTAATAGTCCCTTTTTTATTACTTACAGCTCGTTGTCCGCGTCGAAGGGCTCTCATCTCAGTACGTTCCCTTTCGCAAACACAGTGCGGTGAGAGTCGGTAGTGAGAGAGGCGCTTTTGTGGCGTTCACCGGAGGGAATAGCCGCGGCGTAAACACTGAGGAATTTGATGCCGATTCCCCATTTTCACCCGGAGTGAAAGGAGTTGAATGCGGACTCGTCCCTTTCCCCTTTAAAGTGACCTGTCCCGTCGCCGCACCTTCCTTTCCCTTGTGCTGTGTCCTTAGCGTATCATCATGGGTGTTCCACCGCGTGAATCATGGTCCCGTGCACAGTCTGTCTGTAATTGTAAAAATAGGACTAGATTCAGATATAGATCGAATACAGCGAAGGGCAGCTAGATTTTTTTAAAGTCGTTACGACAAACATAGTAGTGTTAATAAATTGTCGAGGGAATTAGTGTGGGAACCTCAATCCGATCGAAGAGAAAAATATAGGTTAAATCTTTTCTATATCAGTATGGGAAAACATTCGTGTGGAGCGAAGCACTCTACAGATCGGAAGCATGGACTACTGGAAAAGCTGAACAGAAAAGACTAGAAGCCTTCGAAACCTGTTGCTGGAGGAGGATGCTGAAGATAAAATGGATAGAAAAATAAGAAATGATGAAGTGTACGGAAGAGGAGGAAAGGACCATATGGAACACCATACAGAAAAGAAGAACCAGATGGATTGGACACACCCTGAGACACAATGGATTTGTGAAGAACATAATTGAAGGCAAAAGAAATGGAAAAGCCCCAGAGGAAGACCAAGGAACAAGTTCATAGACCAAATAAAGAGAAAAGTACATAAGAAGAGATGCCAGGAGGTAAAGGAACTAACATTAGATAGGGAAAGGTGGAGGGCTGCAATCAACCAATCCTAGGATTGAACGTCAAGTAAATGAATGAAATCTTTTATGAAAGTTTGATGTAGACTATTTTTTTACCGGACGTTCAACATATTTTGCTAGAGCCAAACTATTATGGTAGAAACGATCACAGGCGTAAGAATAAGGAAAGATTGACTGCAGAACCGAAAGATTGAAATGCCATTTTTTCTACGACAATATGGGACCATAATAGTTGCGATAAATCAGTTCTCGGATACTGACTAGGTTAAACAGGTTTTTGCCGTTGTGTTTATTATCTTAACCTGATTATTATTTCGTAGATATAGATATAGACCCGAACTTGAGGGTGGTTTTCTTTTAAAAAAAACTTGCCTCCAAAAAATATATTTTCATCAGTATTTATTCCATTTTAAATTATTTGCATATTTTATCGCAGTGTACCTAAGTCTTCTCCACTCATAACTTAATTTTGTGGTAGCTAACCTGGGTTTGCCAGGATAAGCAGGAAAGTAGGGTAATTGTTTTGGGACTGTGGTACTTAGAGTGCCAAAAGCAGCTTCCTCTGATGGAATGGGTAACGTATTGATTCCAAAATCAAGGCACGAGATATGTTGAAAAATAAATTCCTTAAATATAATTTTAATGACCACATTTCGATCAATAAAACATTGCATTATTAATGGCGCAATTATATAAATCTACACGTCTGAAATTCTATGTAATTAAATTAATATATCCCCAATAAGTCATTAACTTTATGCATTTTTTTCACGCTGTACGTTTAAAATTCCTTCACAACCGAAGGCTTTTTTGTGATCGTGAAAAAAATTACTGCTGTGACGGTAAGATTTATTTTCAAAAATAAGCTGAGAAAACATACTATCTACACGCTTTTGATTTTTTTACGTAATCGAGGTATTAGAAATACCTCAGTTTTTCAACAATGTCTCTCTGGATTGTGTCTACGTACTTAAAATGACTGGTAGTTATTGCAAATATCTGGGAAAGTAGAGCGGTAAGGGACTGATATTTTGGTAACTTAATGGTAGGATATTTATCTCTTAAATGAGACCCAATGATTGATTTTAAGTGAAATTATATTTCGCTCAAACTACTTTAAGAGGAATCAAATATCTTCATTGTTTGACGGTCAATTATGGCTGATTTTATATCTTTAGATGAAGAGCAAAATCGATGCCCACGTAGATGTTGGAAAAACTTTTCGGGTGGGATTCAAACCCCGAACCTCAAGGTAGCTCACAAGAACTTTAACCCTTTCAATTGTGAGTTTCTTCTTTGCTTATTTGCAACTAGCTGTGCCCGGCATGCGTTGCAATGCCTCTTTTTCTTTCTAAGTACTTACTTACTTACTCCTCGGCGCTACAGCCCTTGTATAGGGCCTTGGCGTTAGCCCATGTTAGATGTTAGCCCAGACATCACGATTCCCGGCATGCGTTCTCCATCTTCTAATTCCCATCTTTCTCAGATCATCCTCTACATCATCCAACCATCTTTTCCGGGGTCTCCCTCTCAATCTTCTACCACCAGGATGACCACGAAATATATTTTTCACCATCCTATCCTCAAGCATTCTCTCGACATGTCCTAACCACCTTAATCTGTTGCTCTTAATTTCTGTCACTATGTTTGGATGTCTGTGGAGTTCCTCGAGTTCTCTGTTTCTCCCTATTTTCCACTGTCCACCTTCCTTTGTAGCACCAAAAATCTTTCTTAGTACTTTCCCATATTTTAAGAAGCTCTTCTTCTGCCGTGGTCATGGTCCACATTTCTGAACCATATATGACCACAGGTCTAATTACTGTTCGGTAAATCTTTGTTTTTAAGTTCCGACTGAGGTTGCATGACTTGAGCACTTTCAATAAAGCTAGATAAGCCCTATTGCCCGCTGCAATCCTGGTTTTTATTTCTTCATGTATTTCCTTATCTTTTGTCACCAGCACTCCCGAATACTTGAAGTTGTTACATTTCTCATATTTATTCCCATTTAATCTTGTAGATTTATCTCTAACAGTTGGACTTTTCCTGGAAGAGAACAAGTACTGTGTTTCGGCAGAGTTCACTTTTAGCCCAACTTTTCCTGACTCCATCTCCAATCTCACCAGTCCTTCCGCGAGATCATTTAGTCTTCTTGATATCATATTGACATCATCAGCATAGGCTACATTTTGCGATATACGGTTGAACAATGTACCACCAGGGTTGCTGACTTTTTCTTTCTAAGTAGGCCCACATAAACGAAGCAGACACATTTACATTTGCAAAATTAATGAATGATTTTTTGATGAAAGACAATGATTTTTTGTAGTCCAATTAATTCCTCGTACCTACACAGGAATTCGTACCGTACAAATGATGGCGTGGGTTTCCATTCTATGCCTATCTGATGTTTCTAAGTAAATAAAACATTCTATTAACGAAGTCGTGCAAAAATTTAAGATTTTCAAGCTCAAAAATCCAATTTTAGGAAAAAGCAAATCGTACACAGAAATCGAATGCAAGAAATCAAAAGAAAAGTAAACATTGAGACCACTGCACCAAATCGTACTCTACGTACAAATAAATTACGTACTTTTTGGCTCAAATTATGTCTCACTGATACGATTCTGATGCACGTGATTGAGCAACTCGTAAACGATCTGCTTCGTTGCTTTCTTGTCGTTCCTCGCTTGTTCGAGAAGCTCGCGTGACAACACTTATTTCTTGAAACGACTTGCGCTCCACCTAGTGTACAGTGGATATAATAATTCAGAAACCTTCGCGGGTGCGTGCACAACTACTCACCAAAGTTCCATCGCAATCTGATGAATGAACGCAAATAAGACGATTAAACAAACATTCATTTTTATATATTAGATAACATACGTGTGTTTTTTGTGAATTTTCGTACTTCCTTTTAGCGTGAATCATGTACAACAGAGATATCCATTGGTAAAAAATTGTGTACCGCTAGTATCGAAATGTTTAGCGAGGCCAATTACCTCTTCGGGGCGCGGTAATTCAATTAACGTCATCGTTGGCTGAAATAGTTAAAGGCGCTCTCATTTGCCTGCGTGTGCTTTCAGGACCGTGAGTCATTCTCTTAATAATCGGATCCAACTTTTTCATCTTTATTTTCATTCGGCACAAATGATGGCATGGGTTTATAAAAAAGCAAATTTGTCTGAATTACATTATTTGTGCATTGTTACATCGTATCAAATGTGAGAGTTGTCACAATAATAATTATTATTATCTAATGAGGGATAAATCATAAAGCGTACCTTAGGGACTATTATACATTGAAAATATTTTTAATCATAAATAAATATTTACAAAAGCAACAGTGAGTCCACCTCCTATTATGTTATTCGTTGTTAATATTTTAAATCACCGTAGGCTGTCATGTGACCAAGATTCCACCGGATGCATTGCGATTTTATCGCAGAATCGATATGCTACTTGCAGGAAAAATAGAAACCAGTCTATTTTCCTTGCAAATAGCAAACGCAGTCAATTACCGCCACTATCGACCCCTACTGCTATGGAAGTGCGTGCCTACACATCAAAGTGTCGATTACAAGCGACTTCCTTGGCTACTGTCATCGAATTGACTTCCGTGTGTAATCCTGCCATTAGCCTAAAGGCAGGTTTATACATTGATGTCACTTCCATAACAATAGCCTTGCAAGTCGCTAACAGTCGACACTTCCATGTAGGCACGGACTTCATGGCAGTAGGATTCGATAGTGGTGGAAATCGACCGCGGTTGCGACTTTCGAGGAAGATAGACTGGTTTCTATTTTGCCTGCAAATAGTATATCGACTCTGCGATGAAATCGCATCGCATCCGGCGGAATGTTGGTCACGATACTGCAAACGGAGATGACAAATGTAAACAACGAATAACTTAGTAGAATGAGGACTCATTGTTGCTTATGTAAATATTTATTTCTACTTGAAAATATTTTAAATGCTAAAAAACCCCTTAGGTAAGCTCTAGGACTTCTCTTATCAGATAACAATTATTATTGTCACAATTGACACACATGATTCGACGTAATAATCCTTAATTATTGTAATTCTTACAAACTTAGTAAACCCACGAATGCCTATGGGGATCAGACAGCTGAATACAAACGCTATTATTGCCAAATTTTGGCGATTTTCGTAATTACCATGTCCATTGATCAATCCCGTCATCCATTTTTTTGGACCAAGCGGAAAGTTATGTGTAAGCAGAACGATGCACTGCAAGTGGCAATACGATTCGAGATATCGCTACACTCATAGAAGACAACTTCCATGTGGAAACCCGCCATAACAATGCTTGATTGGCAAAACTCGCAATCTCCGATATTCTTCTTCGTCCACCCACCCGCGTCGGGTGATGCGATGTCACTCCGTGTCACGGTCCGTTCGGGGAGCCTCATGTCGCGCAGCTTTAGAAGTGTCGTCAGGGTGGGAGGTCGTAATACGATATCAAGGTTTATTTCCGCCCACGAAGGAGCGTAGCTTCCCTTGTCGAGCCCTCCCCTGATTTCATTGAATATCCCTCGCCGCAATCCCGTTGTGCCTCCGGGGCCGAGTGGGAAATGAGGCGACTCGACGGGGGTACGGCGAAAATGTCGCCCCTGGATGCGCTGGGCGTGGAGCCGTGGAAATGTTTTCACGAGGATGGATCGATCGAAATGTTAACATTGAAAATGGCCTTTTTCTCCGAGTTAGGTGCAAGAACATTTAATGATGGAATTAAAAGTTATGAGATTAATGAAGTTATAGATCGCATAAAAATATTCGGGTTGCAGACAACAATCTACTAATTACACGACTTATTCACCAATAGTTAATTCTTCGAATATTTGAGCTAATAATCTACCGCCGGATAAAATGTATGAAATTGTAGCCGATGAATAATTGCTAATGCACGTAATAATTAGTAAGGGTAAAAAAACTGGTCAGTTGTCTCAAAACAACTATTTTATGAAGTAACGAAGTCTCCAAGCGGTTCATTGCGTATCCGCCATCTTGGCTGTTTATGGAACTCATAACTCCATGACATAATTTATAAGTCAAAGGAGAGTATTACCATTGCGAGGGGTGGTTAACGATGTGAAGTGGGTTTAGATCAGGGGTTCTTAACCAATGGGAAACACTCTTAATTAGTATCTATTGGGTGAAAGAATGAAGGGGGGATTGGGGACAATTCTCAGCTAATTTTGGTACTCTGTAGAGTATAAAAATCTATAAGTATAGTTGGTTTTCATCATTGAGGTAGATGGAGAGGGAATTACGTCATCAAACAGTAGCCTGACAACAGAAATAACAACCAAATTCATAAATTGTAACACCTTGTAATGTCCACATGAGATTCATTTTCACGACCTAGGTTTCGTTGCTGTGCGACATCTATAGGTAAAAGTAAAGCTATTGCAAAGGCTCGCCAGATGTTTTATTGGCCCACTCTCAATGAAGATGTGTCTAGTTTTATCTCTAAGTGTAGAGTTTGTGAAAAATTCAGTTCTCATTGTAGTAAGGAACCATTATTACCTCATGTAATACCAAAGCTGCCATTTCAGAAAGTTAGTGCTGACATTCTCGAACGTGGTGGTAAAAATTGTCTTGTTACTATGGATTATTTTTCACATTGGCTGGAATTATGTCCCCTGAAAACAAAATCATCTAGTGCTGTAATTGATGCAAAGCAGGAAGTGTTCACTCGTCACGGGTATCCTTGTGAACTCGTGGCCGACAATATTCCCTTCAATGAATGTTTTCAATACTATAAGAGAAAGAAAATTTGAGTTAGTACATGCAGCCCTGTGTACCATAGAAGTAATGGCATGGCAGAAAGGGGAGTAGGACTGGTAAAACAAATTTTGAGAAAAAGTGCAGAGGAATCTGTAGACTACCGTGAGCATTTATTGGAGCCCTTTAAGTGGTCTTCCATTCTCCCCTTCCCAGTTACTGTATAGTTGGCGTCTACGATCAGCATTTCCCACAAGCAGTGAACTGCTGATGCCAAAGGTACAGTAGAACGCTCATCGATTACTTGTTTTCAAACAGGAAACCACAAAATCTTTTCATGATAGCCATGCTCGTAAAAAGATTATAAAATACTTTCCTGGTGATAAAGTGGTTTATCGTAGTGGTAAAGATAGGTATTGGCAAAAGGCTATTGTGCTTAAGGAAGCAGATGAGCCTCGATCTTATTGGATAAGTCGCGAGGGAAATGGAAATTGTCAATTGAGAAGGAATACCTCTCCCTTAAAGAAGTCCTTCAGTAATTCAAGGCCTGGTGATCGTGTTATCTCGCCAAATCTGTTATCAACTATTGATGAAGGTGAAAGAATTGAAAAAATTGATGATAGCGTTTCATGTAACAACCCAGTTGAAAGTGTGATCATGAATCCGGCTGAGAATCCTTCTTTCGTTCCTTGTCAAAGTGATGTAATTCCAAGGACTCAAGCCAACTGTAGTACAATCAACCCCACGGTCACTAGGTAGGGTAGAGTTGTAAGGAAACTTGTAAGATTTTAGTGTTAATTTTGTATCAATCTCAAAATGGAGGTGTTTCATGTTTGAATTGTAAGATTTTAGTTTCATGTTTGAGTTGTAAGATTTAAGTGTTGATTTTGTATGAATCTCAAAAGGGGAGGTGTTTCATGTGTGAGTTGTTTAGCAAGATAACTGTTTATTTATATCTTGGAAGATTATTGATTCAATTGTTAATGTGAAACTGAAAGAAAGTAAAAGTCTAACTCTGAACTTAATATCTATTTGCTGTGAACTTCTAGAGAAATACATCCTCATTAAGACTACAAATAAAACATGGTCAGGTCGGTGTAACATAAGTCCGTCTAATCCTTTTGGTTGTTGAGCTGATAGCTTTTAGATAGAATCAAAAGTCAGTTGGAATAATGAAATGACCCATCGGAAGTCTTGCACGTCCTTTGTAAATGTGAAACGACTACGTTACATTTCGCATTTTCCTGTAGTGTACTAGTTTACTTGTTGGCTCGGTCTCGTCGAAAGAGTCGATGGGAATAGAATCAAGCAAACAGTTTGGTGAAGGAAGGGTAATTTTTGTAATAATACGAGGGAATAGGTTGAGAAGGTGAAAACATTCCATTCTATAGATAGAAAGCGTGGACCTTTGAAAAAGCTGACCAGAACAGACTAGAAGCCTTTGAAACCTGGTGCTGGAGGAGGATACTGAAGATAAAATGGACGGACGAAATAAGAAATGATGAAGTGTACAGAAGAATGGAAGAGGAAAGGACCATATGGAACACGGTAGGGAAAAGAAGAACCAGTTGGATTGGACACACCGTGAGACACAATGGGTTTGTGAAAACATAATTTAAGGTAAAATATAGGGAATATCCCCGGAGGAAGACCCCGGAATAAGTTAATGGACCAAATAAAGAGGAAAGTACCTAGGATGAGATACCGGGAGGTGAGGGAACTAGCATTAGATAGAGAAGGGTGGAGGGCTGTAGTCAACCACTCTTAGGATTGAACCACCAGTAATGAAGTCGAGAATATCGTTAGTGAATGCGGTGTAGGAGAACTCATACAGAGAGTGGGAATATTAGAAGCCTCCGGAATAAGCGAGCGTGCATGAAGCAGTTGATTACGCTTCCTTATCGTCATAATTGGAGGGAATCCCATTCTCGTTTAAAATAAACTCGTCGAACGTTCCCTTCTAACAGGTTCTTTTTTGTAATTTAACGCTTTTTCCTGCGCCTCTTTCCTCAACACTTTCTCCTGTGAGTCTCGACTGACGCCTGCATCACGTACTCTACGAGGCATGTCCTCTACGTGAAGAGCATCCCGCCTACGTGCCATACTTCGCTTATCCAATGGTGAAATTTATTCAGACTTTTCCCGGAACACGCTCTAATGAGAACTTATTGTATTCCGGGGCATATCAATCGCGCCTGACTTGGACGATTCATTCGTAATGAACTGGATTTGTTTATTCAGTTCTTTCCAACACGTTGACTTAATGACCACCTATTTTAAGTATATGTTTTATATTTCAAATACCTAATCGGTAAAGGATTTGAAATCCACCCTATCTGGTCTGAACCTTCTAATCGGGACTACATATTGGTTAATATTTTTTGAAGTATTAATTTGCCTTTTATCTCATCATCATTCAGCAGGCGTATTTTTTCCGCTTTCACCGTTAATGTCCAATTTTCTGTTATATCCTTTCCACGCGATAATTCCTTCAATATTGGCATGCCTCGAGTAATCCATCATCAGTCTTTGAGGCCGCTTCAATGGTATTTAACACGTGCTGGCCGTAGTGAAAACGTCAATACGTGATAGAAAGCAGAGGAGCCTTTCCTGAGCCATTGCCGGAGTTTAACATTTTGATTGACCCTAAAAAGCAGCAGAGAATAGCCAAAATGGATTTTATTAATTTAATGTCTATATATGATAATCAGTCTGAAGGACTATTTTCTAGGGAACCCTACAGTAAAAGACATGTATTATAGCGTAGACCCAAAATGCCTTTTTTATTCGTCGTAAAAGCTTCGGTTCAACGCTTTATCCTATAAGATTTTACCCTAATGAGTATTTCTATGAAATTAAAAAGTATAAAAGGCAGCACTTAGCCTAAATTTACTCATTATCGCCAATTTTGTTCATCCGAAGCAATCAGTACTTCTATGCACAAGTTCTTCCTTATCGGGGCGCAAATGGAGTCTGAAATTTAACCCTCTATGGACGAGCGAGTCAAATTTGTTGCGTTTCTAAATCATTGAAATATCTGCTTTCTAAGAGGCCTTTCCATTTAGTTGCTGTACTAGACAGAATTACAACGCTTCGGATTGTGTGGAAAGTTTTGTCTCTTTGGGCGGTTTGTCAAACAAATTGAATAGATGAATGTGTGACGCTATTCACCGACGATGGCGTGCCTAGTGGAGCTCTGAAATAAAGTGTCAGCTGACATGTGAAGAAAAGATTGGAAATGTTTAAAAAAGGTACTTTATGAAGGTAATGTTGAAGTATACCTTGTGTAAATATTATTTTAAGTATTATTTTAAATTATACTATACAAATACGTCACATTTCTAAATAAATGTTATGAAATAAATTGCAATTTTTCAAAATGCTTAAATAGCTCTTTTAGAAGACTATTTTAGTAGCAGCATAGTTTTTCATGTTGATGTTTCATAATTCTCTCCATGGAGGGTTAAGATAAAATCTCCTTCCGTCATAATCGCACTGGAATTAAGAGCGTGGGCTCGGAGAGCTTTCAATCGAGAAGAAAGTTTCTTCGGCGAGTTAAAAGGTGGAAGGCACAGAATATTTGAGTAACGACGGAGTTATAAAGTGAATCGGGTGGTTTGAAGAGTTGTAATTGGCAGATCGTGATGACATCGATTTTGTGTGTCATTAAAAAGAGAGATGAAAACTTATGATCCGAAAATGAATCGTTTGCGAACGCAGTTCTCTGAAGATAAATTGGGTCCAATACTGTAGTTTGAGAGAGAGATTGTGAACCAGAATGACTGACAGAGGTAGCCCCGAGCTCAATATCGCACCTTTCTCTTTCTAACTCACCTGAGGATGGTTCACAGTCTGTAATGTCACGTTTTTCTCTCCATTTTCCTTCTAAGCAGTATTTTGATTCTACTTTTGAGAAACACGGGGTTCCTGCGAAATGTTTTACGCGGCAAGTTGAATTGTTTCCTGTACTTGGATAGTCGATTCTCTTTTGGGAAAATATAAAATTGACTGAAGATTTTAGACACCGAAGGAAAAACTGAAATCTATCTCATTGGTTGAATTCGTGGATGCATTTTTATTACTAATTTCAACACTAATTCATAAGATGCAGGCGATAATATGTGGAATTCAACGTAGCGATTCACAAAACAATGTGCAATTCTCTACAAGTGAATAAATAAAATTTAAATGACTGACAAGGTTTCAATATATTACATCAGCCATAGCTTGAAGATGATATATCACTATCGGAACCTTGGTAGTAGTGTAAGTTTTGTTTATCCACTTATTCAGGAAAATTTATGGCTTTATTCAGACTGAAGATGGTGTAATAACATAAAAAACTAGGTGGATATCAGATTTTTAATCATTTATCCGTGGAAAATTGCAAATTCTTATTCCGTTAATGTCGAAAAACTAATTAGTTGTTTCTGGTCTTGTCCGCGACGGTCAACCTCTAGCGATTGCGAACGTGTTTAGCGATTGTGAACGATATTTGGAACGTGTCAAAATAGAAAAATCTCCCAGTATCTTTCCTGCTTGATATGCTGTGATAGTCGGAAAAATTCTTCAGACGTCATTTTAAGACGTATGTTGTGATCTCAATGGCATCTTACTCCAGCGGAAACTCTAGTTTTGGTCCAATTTAGTCCTACAAACGGCTAGCGTGCAGTTGCTGCGCTCTGTTAAGCGCTCACGCGTCATTTACCTTCCTTTATTGACTCCTGTCGTAGCGAAGAATAACCTTGCGCTTTTCCTCAATTATTTTAACTGGACATAGACGTTGCGCAACGCTGTGGAACTGATGGTGATGCCATTCTCTTGATGAAATGAGTCATACTATAACTTTTTAACGTTGTCAGCTGTTGCGGGGCGCTTAAAAAATGCAATAAGAAGCCAATATGACACCTGAGTATAGATTGTAAGCTCCCGTTTTTGACGTATGGCTTTTACCGTCGTTGATCTCATTTGTCACTGAAAAATATGACAGGCTCTCCGAAGTACGCAGATATACCCACAGATTTTTATTATACTTTCTAGAGTTTAGTCTTTAATTATGAACGAACCATTTTATCAATTGTAACACGTGTTGCATCAATATTTTTGGTTTAATTCCGCGTTAGGCTCATCAAGATGCATTTTTAAAAAGTTTATTTACAATTCCTTTAGTGGCTGTAGTAAAAAAATTCCAGTTTTTTCGCTTCTTCTTTCGGAACTGCTCACTTAAAAATTTATGGCGGGAGAATTATTATAAAGTGTGGAGAAGTACAAATAATTACTATTCGAAATGGATTTCTTTCACTTGGTCGAAGTCAAGCATGAAAAATTCAAATTTACCTGTGAATATCGTTTTGCGATAGGTATTCGTTCGTTTTTGAATTTACGGTAGTGTTAGCGAAAAATCCAAATCAATAAATTTGGTCTGTCCAAATTTAAAAAATCACACTTCCAAAGATACCAAAATATCAGTCCCTTACCGAACTACTTTCCGATATTTTTATTGAAAAATTCCCGCTCGTTTACATGGGAAATGGTTCGTGTATGCAATCCTGAGAGACCATATTGTCAAAGAGCTTGAAACGTGTCGCGCGCAAAAAATGAATCAATTTAAAGACATTTATATATTTTTATTTGATTAATTAGAATTTCAGTCATATAGAAGTGTATTATTGCACCTTTAATCATGCAATATTTAATTTATCCTTCGTACAGCGGCTGAAGTTACAACGTAAAATTCTAGTGTGAACTCCATTATGACGAGGGAACCATATCGCTCAAACACTTGAAGCCTAATTACTCCAGTTCAAATGATTTTTTTAAATCCGACCGTAGTTTCTAATAAAAGAGTTGTGGGAAACTTTTTCGGTCTGTGGAGACTTTCGCTTTAAATTTTTACCGCACTTAGGATCACTGAAGTAAACCTGTCCTCAATTTTTGGTGTCTCGTATTGTTAATAACGATTTTCCAAGCTGGAAAACGTGGCGAGAAGTGTGCTGGCCCGGTAATCGATAGGTCGCGAGTTCGAGTCCTGCCTTGGACTAGTTTTTTGTAAATATTTAATGAATCTTGGAACCAATGAGTGTTCTACCCAATCTCAAGGAAATGATATTATCTTGGTCAATCTCTATTATGAAGTGTAATGAGAAACTATGTTATCGTACGTGTGTAAAAATAATATTTTTGCGAATGTTCCCTGCAAAATAATCCTGTTGTAAGTTCTAACATTTTTCCTTAAGACTTAAAGAATACCTTAATATGCTTAAAATTGTAATGAAACCGAAGTTTAATTTTAATATAAAAATTAAATTTTAATATAAAAATTAAATTAATTATTGAATGATTTGTTAAAAGTATTTTTATTTTTAGCGTAATATCTAGCGCAAAATAAGTTTGCAACAATTGAATATTGATGATGGACACAAATGAAAAAACGACTTCGTTTTCTTCCACTGATTTATCACTTCCACTGATTATTAAATCAGTGGAAGAAAACGAAGTCGTTGTTTCATTTGTGAATATCAACTTCCACATAGTTGAGCCTGATACCATTGAACGTATAAATTGATGATGGAATTTTTTATTGTTTAAAAATAATTGAAAATTGAAAAATTTTCGAAATATTGAATAATTGAAAAAATTATATAATTTTAGTGTAATTTATTTATATTACATTTGGTAGGATTCTAATGACGTATAATTTATTTATATTAATATCTCTATAAAAGCTCGCTACTTACTTCAATTGATTTGAAGTAAGTCTGAATAATCATTACCAGTAGGTAGATATCTCTATTCGTTTATAAAAACTATCTATCCAATTTCGTCGCTGAACAGAATGAACGAGAGCGTTTTGATTGCTCAAATGTATGAAACAAAAGCTCACACCGCCTCTGTATACACCGAAAGAAGATAAAAAACGTGTTATCTTCCGATCGTGACTACCGTCTGCGTTGTTCGTAGAGAAAACCAGCGCTTGAAACGGTGCGTGTTAAAGCGGAAAGATGCACACGATAATTTTCTCAGTGCCAAGAATCTTTCGTTAGCAAGGGAAAAGTATTTTTTTCTTAGGTGTACGCGTTTTAAGGTAGTGGTAGTTTAAGCGAAATATCATTTCACCTAGAAATCAGTGAATTTGGTCTCATTTCAAAGAAAAATATCTCACTCTTCCAAAGCCCCTTACCAAACTACTTTCCCAGATTTTGAACAAAAAATACAACACTTTAAACATGTGAAATGGCACGTGTTATGCACTCCAGAGGGACCTTATTTAAGAAATCAGGAATTTCTAGCGCCTCGATCTCGTCAACAAATGTACAGTGTGTAGTTTGTGGGCTTTCTCAACTTTTTTGACAATTTATCATGTAGTCACCGCAGTAATTTTTTCAGGATCATAAAAGATCTTCCGTCGTGAAGGAGTTGTAAATGTACCGAGTGAGAAAAATGAGACATGTTAAAGATAAGGACATATAGTTTTATTTAACTAGTTAGAATTTCTGCCACTTAAAAGTCTATAATTTCGCCATTTATATTACAACGTTTAATTTGTGCTTTCTATAACTGCTGAAATTTGAACGTCTAATATTAATTTGTGGTTTCAGACGTTATTTTAGAGAATTTGTTAACATAATTATGATAACTTATAGCTTCGTTTTTCCAAATGATTTTATTTGAAATGACCCGTGTTTCGACGTTCGACGTCACCTGAAGATGACGTTGAACGTCGAAACATTGGTCGTTCCAAATAAAAACGTGTGAAAAAAAACAAAGTTATAAGTTATCATCATTAGTTCGAATATGATCTCCATTCGAATATGACCAGGGAACTATTTCGCTCAGACTACCTTAAGAGAATGAAAGTAACTTCCAGAAGTATTTCAGCGTAATTGTTAATGGTATGACTTGGAATGAGGTAACAAGCCCCTTGGAATCGGGTGAAGGATTAAGTTGGTGGAGCACTGGCTCCAGTTCGAGCTCTGGCTGTGGCAGTCATCTTTCGGCGGAACGCCGATCCCTACTGTATTGTTTTGTAGAGTGTAGTTCTCTGTCCGTCGGATGGGACGTTATACTGTATTCCCCGAGGCGAATTTAGTGATGGAAACCCTAATGCCGATGACAGATTTCTGTCCACTCCTCATTGCTCAAATGGTCTTCCCTTTCCATCCTACCATCCTTTCCTAATGGTACATATTTAAAAATTTCATCAGCATTTAGTGTTATCCTTAAATTTTTACTAAAAGGAAACTTCCCTTCGTTCCGAACACCCCTACAGATATATTTTGTGTGTACTATATCGGTCCAGTTGTAGCGTCAGGCAAATAAACCAGTCGTCTGTCTCATGTGTTTGAAAGATTGCAACCCCAAAACGGGGTTTTCTTCTGGGGTGCCTATATTCCTCCCATTTGAAACCAATGTGTAGCATTTTGATATGCATATTTATTACGAATTATAAATGTGAAATATCTTGATTTGTTGTCCAATCCTAAGATTGGTTGACTGCAGCCCTCGACCCTTCCTCATCTAATGCTAGTTCCCTTACCTCCTGGTATCTCTTCCTATGTACTTTCCTCTTTATTTGTTCCATGAACTGATCCCTGGGTCTTTCTCGGGGGGCTTTTCCCTCTATTTTGCCCTCAATTATGTTCTTCACCAGCCCATTGTGTCTAAGGGTGTGTCCAGTCCATCTTGTTCTTCTTTTTTCTATGGTGTTCTAATGGCTCTCTCCTTTTCTAATATTCTGTACACTTCATCATTTCTTATTTTGTCCGTCCATTTTATCTTCAGTATACTCCTTCAGCTCCAGGTTTCGAAGGCTTCAATTCGCATCAGCTTTTCCAATAGCCCATGCTTCTGATCCATGCCATGCCACGCTCCACACGAATGATTTCGCATACTCTTTCCTGGTTTGTAATCCTATCATATTTGAGCGCAACAGTTGTCTTTTTCGCTTGAGCGCCATCTTAGCTTTTCCGCTTCATGTCCGTTGTACTTCTTCCGTCCCACGTTTTGGTAGTTCCAAGGAAGTACGAGTAAGCATGCGGAATATATTACTAATATATTTCTCAGCCCCGAAGACGAGGACCGTGTCGGACATCGAAACGTTGACAATTGTGAGAAGTCGAATCCAATGAAAAAGCCAAGAAGAATTTTCGCTTACCGTTCGTTGGGTAAGGACCAGATCTTTTTTCATTCCATCCCAAATTACGTCGATTTAAGCGTATGTGTACCCTCCCGAGTCTCAAGCGGGTCCCTGCCCAGTCCTAATTAACTGTCACATTTTGCGTTTGCCCGTAGCCGTTTCCTACCGTAGCGATTGCATTTTGCCCAACTTTCCTCAAGGGAAACAGATTAATCGGTGACGTCCGTTTCCTCAAAGGAAACCCACGCCTGCGGAGTCATCGCCGAAAAGGATATCACTTCGGGGAGTCTCAATTCTCCCGGCTCAGATGATTCGTTTTCGGCGGAAGGAAGGAAGAGGGAGCCCGGCGTCTTTCTTTTGAGAGAGGGAAGGAAAAGGTGGGAGGGAATGGCAAGGGCAATCGAGCGCTGCTCTCCCACCGGAACGTGCCGACGGCTAATTGCCTTGCGCATCTTGTCCGCCCCCTTAAAAGGGTTACGGGGAGAGAAGGGTCTTTGTCGGGCCATAGTGGGAGGGCCTCTGTTTGTATCAGAGTTCTCCGCGTTCATTTTTGGCTTCTCAGATCACGCTTCTCCCGAAATTGGCTTTGTTTTCTCGCCCAATGTGAAAATGTTATTAAAGCATATGGTGTACTTTACCGTCGAGAAGTGTAAATGGGAAATTACATTATTTTAAGTCGAGTCAACTGTGTGGTAGGTATACCTAAACTTGACGACATCAGGCGACATTTCATCTACGTCTACATACTACCCTGCGAGCCGCCGCGTGGGCGTGAGGCAGGGGGTGTTAGGACACCAGCCGTGTAAATACGTAAGAGATGAGGTTTTCGGTGGTGAGATTGTGACGTGTATTATGGGAGAGTATTTACTGGAGCTCAGTTTTTATCGTGATCGCTTATTGTGCGCGGTAAGAACGAGTTTTTGTACCTATCCATTCGGCGATGTTTCTCTCTTATTTTATCGCTTCTGTCGGACCTAGAGGTGTAGTGAGGCGACATGATAATATTCTCTGTGTCGCTCTGAAACACACCAGTTTAGTATTTCTCAAGCAAGCTAAGCCTAGCGTGTAGCCTCCCGAGTTCCGAGGGGCTCCCACCTTAAAGTTGTGAGACACTCCATGTTCGCTCGTAGCAGTTTTTTTACGAAGCGTGCAGCTTTTCTTTGTATTTTTTATTAATTTTTTTGTTAAAACTTTATGACCAGGGTCCCAAAAGCTCGCAGCGTATTCGAGGTGTGGCCTAACCAGAGTTCGTTGGAGAATGTAACATTAGTATCCATGTTGAAAGGAATACTTCGTACTTTCCTGCAATTATTTAATTTGTACGACGCGTTTCACAGCTTTATTGCATCGTCAAGTAATAACAAATGTACCTGACGATTGTTTGTACCAGTTAGGTGAATGGAGAGAGCACTTGCTATGCTGGCCAATGCTGGAAGCTGAAACCAGTTCGCCATCTTCGTTGACCCTCATTTCTCTATAGCTCTTGTGGGCTAACGCCCTAAATTTGCAATTTTAATATGTTTTCCATCGATTAATTACTAGAAATCAGCATACACTTACTTCTTTAACGTGTATTCTCCTTACATATTTTGTTAATTTGTTTAAATTGATAATCATCCGTATTCCCTGTGAATACTAATGCAAAATCGAGTCGAATGCATAGCGCTAAATGATCAATATATGTTTGATGAGATACTTGCCTCAAATTCCAAACAGACGGTGGATATCCTTGCGTTACATCCGCTAATTCGTCCATTCCGTCATGCTATCAATAGGACAGTAAGGAGTTAGTAGTAAACAATATGGCTGTTACTTCGGTTGTTAGGCTTCAGTTTTATGACGTAGTGCCCTCTCCGTATACTTGAATGATGCTAACTAGCTCGATTATTATTAATTAATTCACAGCAACGGATATTTATTTTAATATGGGTGCCCCTTATGTTGTGATGGTCGTACCCCGCCGGCACCGTATGTGGCGTCATCAGGGTCCCAGTATCTCGCCAAATTTGAAATGTCCAAGCTCACCTCGTAACACCTGCCGTGGGTACAAAGAATGATGGTATGTGCTTGGAAAATGAAATTTTTCATAGACGAATCCTCAAAAATGTTTCTGTTAACAGGTTGTATGCCGTGAAGAATCCTTTTGTTCCAATATTCAATAAAGTACGTGTGTTATAACAGACACTTCGATTACCGGTTTAATCTCAGATCGATCTGACTGGATCAGCTCGGTATGGTACTCGCAGCGGAGAAAAATATAATCGTAATTATTCAAGACGTGTGTTGTAACCAGTTGTAACAAGAGTGCTGTAATGGCGAGTGAAGTGACGTTGATGATATCGTAGAACATCGCAATTCGATCTCCAATTGGGCATTTTGTTCACTCGGAATGCGACTGAAAATCACTTGTTTACACTCCGGGGCACTCGTGCTTCAACCGATGGATTCCATTGTTCACTATCGATATATTCAGTCAGTGTTGGTAAACCAGCTGATCTGAGTCGGCTCGCTTGGAATTTTCATGTCGGTCCGAGTTCGGAGATCGATTGGTAAACGTAGTGAGAGCCTCATTATCAGAGGTCATTAATTCGGAGATTGGTTTGCAGCCGCTCCCCGCTTCACCCGCCATTCAATTAGCCGCTTACTTCATTCATGAGTCGCTTGTAATTTGTCTGGCGTCCCGTCCAATTTCCCTCTCACAATTGCTTTCAGCTGGCTGTCTCATAATGTGTACTTCGAGTTTTTATGTTCTCCTTGAATGTGATTTCATCAAACTCCTCTTCATCCCTCCAACCTTTCGTAGGACTTAATTTACGACTCTCATCATTTATTTGTTTTTCGCCATTCTTGTATGACGTCGCGCCTCCACTGCTCAAATGTAATTTCACCTAGAAATCAACGAATTTGGTCTCATTTTAACGAAAAAATCTTACTTTTCCAAAGACACCGAAATATCAGCCCATCAACGAACTACTTTCCGAGATTTTTGACAAATAAAACTGCCCTTTTACATGGGAAATGGTAGGCTACCCTCTCCAGAGAGACCTTATTTTAAAAAATGAGGAATATCTAACACCTAGATGTCCTAAAAAAATTAACAGGGTGTAGCTTGTATGTTTTCTCGACTATTTTTGAAAATAAATCGTATTGTCACCGCTGTAATTTCTTCAAAATCCCAAAAAAAACATACATTGTGAAGGAGTTTTGAACGTACCGCGTGAAAAAAATAATCAAATCAGACTTATTTGGATATTTTTATTTGATAACCTAGAATTTCAGTCATATACGAGTATCTTTTTGCACTATTGATAATGTAATATTTTAAATATGCTTCCTACCGGTGCTTAAATTAAAACGTATAATTCGAATTTGGTATCTATTATGACTAGAGAACTATCTCGCTCAAACTACCTTAAGGAGGAACCTGCACTTCGAATTACTGTTTTCTTAACATACATAAAATTTCCTGTAATGAGTTAATGTAGGTTTTTTTCTGTCTTGCATATACATTTTTTTTAATTTCATGTAAATACTTTTAAGGATAAAATATAAAAGGAAAAAGCTTTAAACCGAAGAATTTGCCGCGCCGCGAAAAACAGTAATTATACTGACTGCATCCTCCATTGATACTTGGACAGGATTTTACATGATTTTGAACGAACTGAGGGAAGAGTAGGTATAAGTATCTTTTGGCTTAAAACATAAATCTTCTTCTACCGTTTCAACCCTTGAGTTGGTTGGCAGCGGACCTCCATTCATTTCTCTTTTCAGCTTTCTTTTCAATTCGAAATATGTTCTGCATTGCATATCTTTCATAATTTGGCTCATGTAGTCTAGTCGGGGTCTTCCTCTGCAATTTGTACCCTCTCCACATCTCCTTCAGTTATTCTTTTAACTTGAGTATCGTGTGTGGTAAACGCCCAATAAGTTTAGCTCTTCTTTCTTTAATGATTCTTATTGTACTTCTTTCCTCTTGAGCTCTTTCAAAGATTGCTTTGTTTTCCTTTCTGTCCAGCTTACCCTTAGCATCTTTCTGTAACACTATGCTTAAAAAAACATAAATAAATGTATATAAAATACCTAATTTTGACGTACATTGGAAAATATATTCGGCAAACAAGATAAACAGCAGAAGTTTCCCTTGGCAACCGTGCCACATTCATTGCAAAATGTCGGCCAAGTGCTCCCACGAAAGCCAGAGGTCGGTTATTTAAACCTTAATTTTCGTGTTATTTTATCGAGGACCTAAGATGAAAAAATTAAATTGGGTCTCAATGTCTAGAGCATGCATTACAATTTTTTAAACAATATTATTCAGGTAGAAATTGAGATTCAAAAATGTATGTGAAGAGATGACATCTCTCTGCCATTAAGACAATGTATTTCATCGTAAACATTCATTATTTTTTAACCAATACATCTTCGTTAAGTGACCGATGACCTAATTATATTTTTACACCATTCAATAGTACTTTATAATATATGTTAAAATCATGGTAGGTAGGGACGGAACGAGTACAACGGATATTAATCGAAGAATAGTCTCTATACTATTGCATGCTTGAAGGGCACTTATTGTTCAAACCGCGTGTAAACTTATTTTTGACACCCCTTTTAAGCTGTAGCTGTTTAAACTGAAAGTAATCCTGTTGTTGTGTGATGTAAGTTGTTATATGAACACCATTTAACGTCTTTGTTGTTACGCGGGGCATGAAGTTTGGAAAAGTGGAGACCGAACGACTGAATTTGCGTTCTCTGGTGTTTAAATGAAGATGTGGCATATAAGCTGTTAGGAAAATAATATTTGTAGTATTGCTCAAAAATGCTCGCTGAATTATGATGATGGAAGATGTAAATTTGGCAACTGTTTCAATTAGGTAACTTGCAATTAGGTTATTCAAAAGGGAAGAGTTAGTGAAAAGAGAAAAGTAAGCGAACCTTTACTTGAGAGAAAATACGTACGCGGGCTTAAGTGCTACCGAAGGTGGTAGCTTAAACTAGTCTCATATATTCTGCCGTTGGTATTGTTCAAGCTTCTCTTTTGTTTTTCTGCACGATCCAAACATACACCGTCTCACTTCTTTTCTTCCTCAGAGTTATTTTTTCTTTACTTATTTTTTCCAGTCGATACTCCGGGTTTTCCCTTTCGGGATTCTATAGTCACCTGTGGAGGTTCTTGAACGAGAGGTAGGGCCCGCCTCTAACGCATAAAGAGGAGCTTGGGTTGAAATAAATTATTCCCCAGGACGTTTAAGGCTTCGTAAAAGCTCTTATTCAATCGATGATGCTACACCCTGCGAGAGTTGATCACAGCTGAACTAAAACAGCCCGAACTTCTATAAGTCAAAATTTAGATAACTTGGAGGAAATTTCATTTCTGCTGTTCAGCTTTACCTTGTACACTGTACAAGTAGAGATCTTTTTCGTGCAAAATGTTTTTCTACAAATAATTTTTCAGCAAAAAATGAAATTGGATTCGTAGACTTTTGGCCGTACTTGACTCGAAAAGGAGGACTAAACTTCGCATTTCCACAATTGAGGAGATACTTCTAATCTGATGAGATAATTTAACAAGGTAGACCCAAAATCAGGGGTCTCATTCTGTAAAGACTCGACATGGTTGAACCTCGGAAATTCAGTGGATGTGACTTGTCAGCCTCCGATAAATCTCGCCTTTTGAATGGCTCTATTTGAAATTTTCGAGTCTGTGACGTCAAAATTTCTTCACTATCTGGGATCGGTAATTCCAATACCATGCTGTACCTCCTCCTGGGTCTTTCTATGACTGCGCTTATTATTATTGGTAATATCAGCCTTGTATTCGAGTCTTTTTTTGTTAAATTTCTGTACTAAATTTCAAGCACGGCCAAAGATAGACCAGTTGGTTGATTTCTTCTTTCCCTCGATCAAAAGGTCGGAGGGCTGGAAATCAGATATATCACCTGCTGCCTTACTCTGGTGCCATGCCCGGCTTCGTGCTCCTAACCATTGTTCAATTTTCCTCATATCGCGCCATCACGATCGTTTCATACCTGATACAGTGGCTTTCGTGTCTCAGTGGCGTGGCCACCTTTGAATATTACGGGTATGACTGTTATCCTTTGAAGTCTCGAGCCCATGAAACAACACGCATGTTCAAAGTGCTGCGGATGATAACGCCCTGACAGTAACATTAGCCAAGCCACCCGCAGGATGCCGCACATTTGAGAAGCATAATGCCCTTTTGACTGTGAAATGTACATTTTGGGTACAAAACATGAGGCTGCTGGTAAATAAGCGGTTTTTTAAAACACATTCGAGACATTTCGAATGAAATGCTAAATATTTAGAGACTTAAATAAGTTTGATAAAGTTCAAGTTGATGTCGTCGGATAGGATGAGAGCTATTTTATCTTGGTACACCTTTCTGTAAGTAACCTTATTCTCCCGACTTACATATTGTAATACATGCTGCGGTAACTTGTCGATCTCAGTGAATCGCCGAGGAAGTTATGTCGATCTTTGGACCCGTTGCTCTTCTTAAGATTCTCCAGAAATCCCTTTAAAAAGAAGGGGCCTCATTCTAAACAGTCGTCAAAATAAAAAATACGTAATTCGAATTGCACCGTAGTATTTAATGCCGCATTTGAGGTGTTACCCTCTGTAGGCTCATTTTGAGCAGTACTTATGCTTAAGTTCGTCCAAGTACGTAGCACAGTTGACAAAAATACGTGACCGAAGAATCCATGATGGTGACCTTTGTTTGATGTAGTTTGAGGGAGATAGTCTCCCAGTCATAAAGGAGATCATATTTGATTCCATCAGCAACTTGCCTGAAATACCTCAGGAAGTTCTTGCATTCCCTTGAGGTAGTTTGAGCGAGATAGTTCCCTGGTCTAATACAAATAATTTTCAGCAAAAAAGGAACTTCGACTCATCGAATTCTGGCCATATTTGACTCGACAAGGAGGACTAGACTTCGCATTTCCACGATTGAGGAGAACCTTCTAATCTGACGAGATAATTTAACAAGGTAGACCCAAAAGCAGGGGTCTCATTCTGTAAAGACTCGAGATGTTCGAACCTCGGCAATTCCGTGGATGTGACTTGTCAGCCTCCGATAAATGCGATAAAAATAAATAAATTAATTTTAGGTTATAGTTTCTGCAGCTGTAGGAAGTATGAATTAAATATTGAATTATTAATGGCGCAATAATGTACTTTCATGTGACTGAAATCCTAAGGAATAAAATCAAAATATCTATAAAAGTCCTTTAATTGATTCATTTTCTTCCCGCGGTACGTTTAAAACTCTTTAACGGAAGATTTATTGTGATTCTGAAAAAATGACTGCGGTGAAAATATGATTTATTTTCAAAAATAGTTGTGAAAACGTACAAACTACGCTCTTAATTTTTGACTATAGCTAGTTGATAGAAATTCCTCTTTTAATTAATAGGTCTCCCTGGGGTGCATACACGTACCTTTTCCCATATTAGAGAGGGCCAGTATTTTTCATCTAAAATTTCGGAAAATATTTCGGTAAGGGGCTGATATTTTTATGTCTTTGGAATGCTGAGGGGTTCTTTTTTAATCCCTCAACCGGTTCAAAGGGGCTCGTTATCCCAATCAAAGGTATCAATTAACTATAGGCCTGAAATACCTCTGGAAATTACTTTCATTCCCCTGAAGTAGTTTGAGCTAGATATTTCCCTGTTAATAATGGAGATCGTATTAGTCCTAAACGTTATAATTTCAGCGTAATTGGGAAGCATAAATTAAACATTCCATTATTAATGGCGCTATTATAGACTTTTACATGACGGAAGTCCTACTTCATTAATAAAAATATTCCCATAAGTGTTCATTTTTTCACGCGGTACGTTTAAAACTCCTCAGCGGCAGGTTTTTTGTGATCCTGAAAAAATACTCAGGTGACTATATAATTGATTTTCAAAAATAATTGAGAAAAGATGAGCATTATTCACTGTTATGTTTTTCAATAGATGTAGGTGTTAAAGGTTCCTCTTTTTTTAATAAACTCTCTCAGGAATACGTACACGTACCATTGCTAGTATAAAATTGCTGGTATTTTTGGTCAAAGTCTTGGAAAGTAGTTCGGTAAGGGGCTGATATTTTTGGAAGGGAGATATATTTTTCTTTAAAGTAGTGCGAGCGAGATAGTTCCCCTATCACAATAGAGACCATATTCGATATATACGTTTTAACTTCACCAACTTTGAGATACACGAATTAAATGTTGCATTATTAATGGTACAATAAAATAGTTTTATTTGACAGAAATCGTAAGTAATCAAATGAAAATATCTAAATAAGTCTTCAACTTGACTCATTTTTTTCACGCGGTACGTTTGAAACTCCATCAAAACGGAAGGTTTATAGTGATCCCGAAGAATTTACTGTGGTGACAATATGATTAATTTTCAATAATAGTTAAGAAAACACAAAAACTACACTCTGTTGATTTTTTTATGAGATCAAAGTGTAGGGAATGCCTCATTTTTAATATAAGGTCTCTCTGAAGTCCATACACGTACCATTACCCATTTAAAAGGGGTGGTTATTTTTGGCAAATATCTCCGAAAGTTATGAGGTAAGGGGTTGAATTTTTTATGTCAATGGAAGGGTGATATATTTTTCTTTAAAATGAGACCGAATTAATTGATTTCTAGGGAAAATGATATTTCGCTCAAACTACCTTAAAATGAAACCAATTTATTGATTTCTAGGTGAAATGACATTTGGCTCAAACTCTCTTATATCATACGATCTTGTAAAATTGCTTTTCAATTCTTTCTAAGCCAAGTCAAGATTATTCAACTGCGCTCTTACCTTGGACGGACTATTGCACCTGGGTTACATGAAGAGTCAGTGTTATCCATTACAAGAACTTCTGTTTTGATTGTGTGGGCGATTTTGCCTTCACACACAATTTATGGTCTTTTAGATAGAGGAGCAAGTCTCTCCAGGCAGTGGGGAAGGAATGTTCGCCATTTCCCTTGATACACATCGATCGTGAGGCGTGGGAGGCATCCTGTTGAGGAGTTAGAGCTCTGGGCGAACGCGTTAGGATTTACCAGCGATGGATACTCCTCACTTATGTTGCCGAGCGAAGACGCAAAAGTGCGAATGCATAAATGTGACTATGTAACTCTTGGTCAACTACGTCCATGCAATAAGGATAATACAAACTGTCCATTCAATGCGATTGCACAATTGATGCGGAACGCAGTCACGCGCACGGGTGCTAAAAATGTATACCGAAGAGGGTGAAATTCGCCGAGAAAAACGCGCCTCTGGCATGCAACGCTATGAAGAGATAGGAATAAGGAGAAGGAGAAGGTATAATTGGAATAGAGGAACACGTATGCAAAACATATGCGGCACAGCATTAAAGAAACTAGATATTGTTGAGCGTATGATAGGAAGATCCTCGAATGAAAAATTCAAAGAGAGAATACGGCGCGAGATTTGGGACCCTGGTCATAAAGATTTAACCAAAAAAATTAATGTAACACTAAGAAAAGCAGCACTCTTCATTAAAAACTGCTACGAGCGAACCTATTGTGTCTCAACTTTTAGAGGGATTACGGTGGGAGCCCCTAGAGACTCGGAGTCTACACGCTAGGCTGAGGTTGCTTGAGAAATTCAGAACTGGTGTGTTTCAGAGCGACACAGAGGATATTATCATGACGCCTCACTATAATTATAGGTCTGACAGAAGCGATAAAATAAGAGAGGTACATTGCCGAACAGATTGGTAAAAAAACTCGTTCTTTCCGCGCACAATTATCGAGCACAATAAAAACTGAGCTCTACTAAATACACTCCCATAACACACCTCACCATTTCACCTCCAAAAACCTTACATATTTACACGGCTGGTGGCCTAACACCCTCTGCCACACTCCCATGCGGTGGCTCTCAGGGTAGTATGTAGATGTATATACCTGTTTCCACTTTGCAGTCGTGAAAATGGGCGTATAAACATTGGGGGTGGACGCTAACTCCATCTGAAGCATTCTGGCGTAAATTGACGGCGAGATATGACTCTCTTTCACGTCCAATATACGCAACAGGATTATAGCCGCTCTCCACCCCGGAGCGCTGCCCTTTTATGAATTCAATAACGGGAACCTATTTAGGGGGTCATGAGGCTATCATGAACGGGGGGAGTCTCGTAGCTTTCTTTCGTCGAGTCCATTCCCCGAGTGGATTACGATCTCTCCTCGACGTTGGAACGCCGTCCTGCAAGAATATGAATTCTTGAAGAGTGTGGGAGAGAAAGCCCTTTGTTGAGGGTTGGATGAGATCCGTTGCGGTAAAATTTGCGAGGCTGTGAACAAAGAGCGTGCGAAAAGGAGTTCTCCGGAATTAAAAGTTTGGATTCTGAGAGACTAACTGGTTGCTGGAGATCATCTGGCTGTTTTTTCCGGTAATTTATACGGCGTATAGCGGGTTTTTTTTAGTATGTTAGTAAAGTTTATAGTAGTTTTTTGGTATGGTAAACACAGTATATGGTAACATTCATGCGGAGTGTAGCACTCTGCGGATTGGAAGCATGGACCATCGAAAAAGCTGACCAGAAAAGACTAGAAGATTTCGAAACTTGGTGCTGGAGGGGATGCTGAAGATTAAATGGACGGACGAAATAAGAAATGATGAAGTGTACCGAAGAATAGAAGAGGAAAAGACCATATGGAACACGATAGAGAAAAGAAGAACCAGATGGATTGGACACACCCTGAGACAATGGATTTGTGAAGAACATAGTTGAAGGCAAAGTAGAGGGAAAAGTCACCCGAGGAAGACTCGGGAATAAGTCATTTGACCAAATAAAGAGGAAAGTATTTAGGAAGAGATGCCAGGAGGTAAGGAACTAGCATTCGATAGGGAAGGGTGGAGGGCTGCAGTCAACCAATCCTGGGATTGAACGACCAATGATGATGATGATAGCGGGTTATTTTGCTTGAAATGGCTGGGTCAATTTTAATCAATGTTCAGATTTACTTGGTGGATTTGACTTCTTATTTGTGACATCTACTGATTTTGTTTTCATTTGTACCGATTTGGTTTTCTGACATCCCAATTCCATTATGCCACGAAGTACAATCGCTCGTGATATATCTTTCTTGTATTCCTTTATAAATCGATTGCATGTGTACATATTTTCTTCTAAATGCGAAATGGCAAATTCCTAACTATTATAACCATTAAACCAACAGAAAAAAATGTCACGCGGAGTCCAATTTTCGAAAACTACGCATTTCAATATAGTCCCTTCTAAATTTGGAACACCACGCCGAAAAGTCTAGCATTTACATGCATTAATCAAGGGAAATAATTAACGTATAATTCTTTTATAATTTTCATCACTGCCTGTATTGTGAGTTCCAACGCATAATTAGATGCATTTGAGGAGAGTGACATCAGATGAGGTAGTGCGAGCGAGGTAGTGCGAGCGAGATCGTTCGCTAATCATATTAGAGACCATATGCGATATATACGTTTTAATTTCACCAACTTTGAGACACACGAATTAAATATTGCTTAACAAATGGTGAAATACAATAGTTTTACATGACAGAAATTGTAAGTAATCAAATGAAAATATCTAAATAAGTCTTTAACTTGACCCATTTTTTTCACGTGGTACGTTTGAAACTCCATTTTGAAAGTATATTTTGATCTCGAAGAATTTACTGCGGTGACAATGTGATAATTTTCAAAAATAGTTGAGAAAACATAAACTACACACTGTTGCTTTTTGAACGAGATCAAAGTGTAGGGAATGCCTCATTTTTAATATAAGGTCTCTCTGAAGTGCATACACGTACCATTACCCATTTAAAAGGGCTGGTATTTATAGCAAATATCTCGGAAAGTTATGTGGTCATGGTTTGAACTATTAATGTCAATGGAAGGGTTATATACTTTTCTTTAAAATGAGACCGAATCAATTTTTTTCTAGGTAAAATGATATTGCGCTCAAACTACCTTTGGTGTAATGTGGTCCACGATTTTCTTTTCGACTTTATTAACATGTGCTCTTAATGACCCACAATAACCGCTCCAGCCACTTTAATTTTTGGCTGGAGTGGGTGAATGTTACGCTATTTAAATAGTTGTCGTCTTCTTGAGATGGGTAACTATCGGTATTGTGAAACGTGAGTGTTACCCCGCGAGCAAATAAATCGTAAAACTTTTGTCCTTCGTTTGCAATGATCTGTATAGTTTCTGGCTGAACGCAGGTCTCAACGCTGGCATTCTAGTGCCCGAAGAGGGCGGTACAAGATTTCACTTGCGCACGACTCGACACCAGTGACAATAATATCCATCTAAGGACAGAATTATGAAACATCAGCACGAAAAAAATAATGCTTCTATATTAGTTTTTTAAAGTGCTATTTAAGCATTAAAAAAGTCCATTTTATTTTATAATAACATTATTTTAAATGTGACGGTTTTGTATTGTATGTATTTAATTTAAACTAATACTTTACGTACTAATATTTAAACACGGTATACGTCAACATTACCTGCATAACGTACCTTTTTTTAAGCTCCCAATTTTCTCTTCTTAAGGCAGCTGAAACTATTTATTTCAGAGCTTCACCAGGCACGCCATCGTCAGTGAATAGCGTCACACATTTCATCTATTCAAATTGTTTGACAAACCGCCGAAAGAGACGCAACTTTCCACACACTTAATCCGACGCGTTGCAATTCTGCCTAGCTCAGCAACTAAATGGAAAAACCTCTTAGAAAGCAGATATTTCAATGATTTTGAAGCGTAACAAATTTGACTCGCTCGTCCATAGAGGGATATACAGTCTGTCAGTGAAAGTAGTTCACCCTCCAATGCAATCAAATTGATTCTGTTTTGATGTAATACTTCGCTGTGATGCCGAGTCTGAGCGTAGTATGTACTTGTAGTGCGTGATCCCTCGGCACCCAGAGGTCTAAATGTGGTACTGAAAAAAAGTGAGATCATGGAAAGATCGGCTGTGGGGAGGGCTTGAATTGGAGCTCTGCCAATCTGCAAGTCGGTGGATTTACGATCTTAACGTTAATGATGATCATGTTGAGGTCGGATCCTTCGCCAGTGTCGGGATGAAGAAATTGAACGGCGATACAGCGTACAGTAGAAGCTCGTAATCATGAA
This sequence comes from Ceriagrion tenellum, assembly GCA_963169105.1. NCBI lineage: Eukaryota > Metazoa > Arthropoda > Insecta > Odonata > Coenagrionidae > Ceriagrion > Ceriagrion tenellum. The sequence continues at coordinate 90,798,182 of OY720643.1, forward strand.
TATCTTACGGAAATCATCTTTTACGTAGTAGGCCGCCGTTGCTGCAATTCCTTTTTATCTTCCCACGTGGATATAAATACGAAATTTCCAAGACTGCTCCGATGCCAGTTTATTTTTTTTATTTTATCCAATACCGATATTTTGTCAGTCGATAAACCGTAACTGCCGATCCAATTCGGAAGGTCTGTGTGAGTAGTGCGAATACAAACATAGGCTAAGTAAACGCTATCACTTGAGCGAATGAATGAACCCTTTCACTGTGGAAACTCAATTTGATTTTCAATTCCATGGTAATCCTTTGTGGATCAGCTATTTTTTTTTGACAATCCGCCATATTTGTGCAGAATTTAAATTGTCGTTTTAACTTTTGTTGCGATGTAGTTAATGTCCTAATTTATAAACCAAATATACTCACCATCACTGTGAGGGTAATATATCTTTTCAGTCAGGAAAGACGCCCCCGTATTCGATGGACGGAAATATTCCCCCGGAACATTTTTCAATGATCGTTTAATGGCGTGTTTTCACGGAAGTATGTTAATGATGTCACCTAAGAGATATGAATAATACTAAACTTGCCGTATACCAGAACATCGTCTTCCAGTGAGCACCCCATTCTCAACTTCTAATCTCAGTTTTGGGGTGCAAAACTAATTAAGTCCAAGGTCAAAGCTACGTGAATGATGGAATAACTTGAGAGATAAGTTACGAAACCAACGACTATGCTACACATTACAAGAGCCATTCTTAGGAAGCGCTATGGGTCTCACTAAATCCGGTTAGTCCAAAAGCTGCCTTAGTAATCAGGAATCCTGAATGGCATTTAGGTCTGCGGGTTGGCCCGGAAAGATCGTAAAATTCTTCATTATCTCTTTAAGATTCTAAATTAAGATCCTTCCCGAAAAGTCAGATCGGTCGATACCTTGAATTTTCGATGGTAAATCTGAATATCTATGTGAGCGGAACATTAAGCATCATCATTAAAGACGTGAGAAAGGCAGGGAGTGAATTATTATCAAGGGTTATGTCAGTAAGCATTAACTGTTAACACTATGGTTTTATTTACTTTAATTTTTACGTATTACCTCCGGATCTGGATAAAATCGTTGAACCCGAAATGTGATTATTTCCGATCTTTCCTGAAAAGTCGGCTAGGTCTAATATCATGAATTTCCAGCAGTAAAATCTCAATGTGGACAAGCGAGAAACTACCATTTTAAATCTCAGACCAGGGTATGATGGAGAGTGAATTATCGAAGGTTGTTTCTCCTTTTAAAGTTCTCCTCATTATCTCTGGATTACGAAAACATCCTCCGCTTTGGCCCGTCTAATGATTTTATGGTTGTTAACTATTGAAAATCCAATTTCACTATGATGGACAAACATATTGAGGATCAGCTTGGTGTACTAGTGGTACCACGTATGTTTCACTTTAGTTAGCCATGATATTTATGAATTTGTCGTATCTGCTAATCTCATTGTAAATGAGTTAGTTTCAGCGGATTAAACTTATTTAAAAAATTATTATAAAAGTATTATATAAAAGTATTCCCACGTTTTATCGCCAAATTCAGACTCCCGCCCTAGATTTGGAATCAAATCGTCGGGTTATCCAGTTTTTTTGTACATGCGGTGGACTCGAACCGGTTGTGTGGGTACCTGGTAAGCCCTCTTTTTTATCTCTCCCCTGGGATAAAAATACAAAATTAATTATTGACGTCTTGAGTGTCCCCTCGACGCACCACGTGGTGTCTGCGTCACCGTTCTCACCCTTATCCATGTAGGGTTCGTGACGCGCTCTCTACCAGAAGGCGGAAGTGCGTCACGGGTCGTCTCCCGTTTTGCCGGCGGGATTTCGTATATACGACGCGCGCGCGAGTGGTGTATACTTTCACGCGCCATTGAATCTGCGAGCACCTATCTCGTCTGTGGGACGTCATAACCTTGATCTCGAGCGAGGCGAGCGAGTTTAGTCATAAACGTGTAAGACCGCGTGAAACGGAGCGCGGGGTGTGGTGTGGACACGAGAACGGATGGGAGGAGGAATAACAGGGCAGATACGACGGCGTGGTCTCTTAAGGAGCTTTATGTTGCGTGTTTATTTACTCAAGGAGGTTACACTGTCAAGCAAACGTCATTTCATTCATTTTCCGGCTACCTGTGGAAAAACGTCCCCCCTAAATTACACCAGCGAAAAATATCATACCATTCCTCGCTATTTTCTCGTAAACTGAGCATGAAATTATGTGCTGTTAAATGTGCGAATGGGCAAAACGTAAGAGAAATACGCCGGAATTGGTAACTTTGATAATAATGATAATGTGTTTTAATGATGATAATAATTTCGGGCGCAAAACTATTTTAACTTGTGTAATTGTTTTTCAGCAATCCTAGTTTTTGCTGAATTGGTAAATTTATTTTTTGACGATAATGAAGAAAACGCTCGGAGCACGCAAAGTGACAATTTGTACGCGATCTCTTCAATCTTTTGAAAACGGCATTTTTTTCTCTCTTTGGAGGGCACAGCTGTTCAAAATCCCACGAGAAGCAATTTCTATTTGTCGGATCCGTTCTCGAAAATTGGTGCGATAATTAGGTGATGTGTTTTCTACCACTAAGTAAATGAGATTCTTTTCTGTGATACGAGTGGGAACTTATTCAGTTTTATGCTAGTGATATCTCGCTGAAAGGTGATAGTGCAATGTTACCGAAAATAAAGGGGAAATAAAAGTTATACAGTTCCCGAAGCCCATGATGAAGGTTAGAATGTTTGGATAGCCCCACTCAGCATGGCACGTTTTGTCTGGCTGACGTATTAATCCCTTGCTCTTCCTCTTGGGACTATCCCTTATATTATACTTTCAAACATTAAATAAAATAGCATTTTAATAAATTTCTGCTGGTTGTGTGGCTTTCCGATTATATTTTATACGTGCTGTTGCCAACTAATCGTTCTCAACGAAAGCTCATAGTGGTGGAGATAATACATTATGCATTACTCTTAACGTCATTGAGCTTCTATTTTTATTACATTGTTTTAATGTGGTTCTACCCGCAACTGGATTTTACATCTGCATTCTACCCTGCGAGCCGCCGTATGAGCTTGTGGCAAGGAGTGTTAGGACACCAGCCGTGTGAAGGTGTCAAGGATGAGGTTTTGGGAGGTGAAGTGGAGAAGTGCTTTAATTGGAGCTCCGGTTTTATTATAGTCGCTTATTGTGCGCGGAAAGAACGAGTTGTTTTATCGATTCTGTCGGACCTAGAGATGTAGTGAGGCGTCAAAATGATATTCTCTGTGTCGCTCTGAAACACACCTGTTTAGAATTTCTCAAGCGAAGTAAGGCTGCTATTCTGAATGAAATAGTGTGAACGCAATATGCCAGAAATAGCTTTCGTTACGCTTTTGTTTCGAAGAATAACATGCTCTTACTTCTCTACGACCATGAACATGCTATTTTTCGAAACAAAAGCGTAACGAAAGCTATTTCTGGCATTAGCGTTCACGCTATTTCATTCAAAATAGCAACCTAAGCCTTGTGTACTGCCTCCGAGCCTCTAGCGGCTCCCTACCTAATCCCTCTAAAAACTGTGATACACTATATGTTCGCTCGTAGCAGTTTATAACGAAGCGCACTGCTTTCATTAGCATTTATTAATTTTTTGGTTAAATCTTTATGACCAGGGTCCCAAATGCTCACTGCGTATGCGAGGTGTGGCCTAACCAGAGCGAAGTAGCCCCTCTCTTCTACATTTTCATCCGAAGACCTTCCTATTTTACGCTTGATAAATCCTAGTTTCTTTAATGCTGTTCCGCATATGTTTTGTATGTGTGTTCTCCCCGACATATCTGAAATGATGATAATTCCAAGGTATTTGATTTACTGAAATCACGATGTGTTGGGTAAAAATCGATTGCCTGCTCCCTCCACTTTAAATATTTGCCCCGTTTTGAAAATTTGACGAATCTATAGAATTACTTTAAGATTAATTATTAATTTTGATTTTATCGTGAATATAAAAATAAGAGACGAAGTTCTTTTCGTGTCGGGAAGGTTTCCCGCGCCTAAGTTCCGTCTCCCAGTTCTTCCCCTCAAATTTTACTTCCTTTACAGTGCACTGGAGGATAAATTCTTGGAGTGAGATGGAGCTTGATGTTTCTACTGGTTCACTATGAGGACTATGAGGCACAATACGATCTTTTGTTTGATGCACGCATGCATGACGTTTCTCCGTGGCGTCGTGACCGTCCTCACGGACTGACTTCCCTCTTGTTCGCGGCGTCACAAACGAACATCGCGGGGGTCGTTTGGAGGGAAAAAGGCGGTCGAATGACACTCTTCGTTAATTGGCGTCAATAGCCGCCGATTTATGGCTCGCTGGGCGCGAATTCCGTGCTGTCCCCTGGGTGATTTATGTTCGCTCCCGAGAGTTGTGGGTTGGCGTTTCCCGCGAAATTCCGTAGCAGGGCATCAAGTGCGATGTGGGTGCGAGAATTTTTTCAAGTACGGCATTTTTTTCTCCTGGACAGGTCTTCGTGAAAAAATATCCTGGAATTACCTTAACTTCTGATATATCGTGGGAAACAAAACATATGTGGCACAGCATTAAAGAAAATTGGTTTTGTTAAGCGTATAATAGGAAGGTCCTGGGATGAAAAAGTGAAAGATAGATGCTACTTCGCTCTGGTTTGACCAAACCCCGAACACACCGCGAGCGTAAATATTTAACGAAAAAAATAATGAAATGCAAAGAAAAGCTGCACGCTTCGTTAAAAACTTTTACAAAGCGAATATCTAGTGTCCCACAATTTGTAAAGGGATTAAGATGAGAGCCCCTAGAGACTTGGAGGCTACACACTTAAGTTTAGTTTACTTGAGAAATTTCAGAACTGGTGTGTTTCAGAGCGACACAGAGAATATTATCATGACGCCTCACAACATCTCTAGGTCTGACGGAAGCGATAAAATAAGAGAGATAGACTGCCGAACAGATTGGTACTCAAACTCGTTCTTTCCGCGCACATTAAGCGACCGCAATGAAAACTGAGCTCCACAAAATACACTCCCATAATACACGACACCATTTCACCTCCCCAAACCTTAATCTTTACGCGGCTGGTGACCTAACACTCCCTGCCACACGCCCATGCTGCTACTGGCAGGTTAGTATATAGATGTGCGTTTGGATACAAAATTTTATTTTGTATAGAAGATGAACGACACAGTGTTCTTATTTGAAAAAATTCGCTCCTGCATTTTATGCGAACGATTTTCTTGATGATTTTTTTAAGATAACGTTTCGATCAGTTCATTTACCTTGTTTGCCATTTTGCAGCTGAAAATTTGAAAATGTTTCCCCTCTATTTGAATTAATGTAAGTTATAATTGGAGAAAAATAGAAATGAAAATAAGATGCTTTCCATCATTGTCTTTTTTTCATTATTAGAGAAGTACGTAAAGTTCGGCTCTAAATAATGTACATTTTCTGTCGACTTATGTAGTATTCATGGGAACAATGAAAACACAGCTACAAATATGTCATAAAATGCTATCTGAGCTAGTAGTCTATAACTTATAATACCACTTTCACCTATAATACCACCTATTTACATTAGGGTGTATTATTAGACTGATAAAAATTGTAATATGTTTTGTCTTCTTTTATGGAGAAAATTGTGACTTTAAATACCTCTACGTAATTTAATGTCAGCACATACCAATGTCAATCAAAAAGAAATGGCTAGGAAGGAAGTCAACACAGTATAAATTTTTCTCGTGAATACTCTTGCAACATTTAGAAAAATTATTTACTTTTTAACCCTCCTAGTGCTGACTCCTGCCAACAGTACCAGTGAGAAATGCGGAGGGTAATTTAATGAAATGTAACATTTTAGGAAGAAAGTATTATGCAGATATTGTTTAAAATATCCATATGCAGTTTTCTTTATTGCGTATAAATTGAATTAGGTAATAATTATAAACGACCTTTACATTGTCTCAAAACTGTAATTATATTGATATGCTAAGTTGAAAAATATCTGTGCATGAGCCGACATATCGGCCCATCACACTTTTTGCCTGAGATGCAAAATCTGATATATATCGGCCTGCTGCACTGAGAGGGTTAATGATGTTTCAAAAAGTCTGTGCCGTTCCCACTCCCTATTTGGGGAAAGTTAAGTGTGCTTTCATTCAAATTCAGGTGGTCCATGTTTATGGTAGACTATGCTGCTCTGCTGGTTGTATGATAAAGGCTTTTTTCCTCATTTAAGATGCTTTAGTTCAAATAATATCTAGTATTTGTAGCCGAAGAAATAGTAACTGATGTCATGTATGCTCTTCTTTTTTTTTACAGACCTACCAGAGAAATCGGTCATGCTGCCTCCATTTGTGGAGGGCTCACGATGCCTGGTGTATCACTTATCACGAAAGGGGAAGACAATAGCGGAGAGGGTGGTGGCTGTGATTGGATATTCCTGCCCCGACATCACGTACAGCCCCACTCTCTTTCCAATCGCTGCCATACTCCTGCATTTCATGAGTGGTAATGTTACTTTCCATGTTCTACAACATCCTAATGTGCTAAACATGCATTATCTGCTAGTAATATGCTGAGAATGAGTAATTTTTCATCTTTCATTAACCGTCTATGGACGAAATAATTAAACATCAGCCTGAAAAAAATACTGCTTATGTATTAGTTTTTTTAAAGTGCTATTTAAGCATTTTAAAAATAAATTGTAATTTATTTGATGACAACATTTGTTTTGAAATATGACGTATTTGTATTGTATATAGTTAATTTTAAATAATACTTTACACAATAAAATTAACACAAGGTATACTTCAACATTACCTTCATAACATACCTTTTTTAAACTTTTCCAATTTATGTTAGAGTTCCACTAAGCACACCATCGTCAGTAAGTAGCGTTGCACATTCATCCATTCAAATTGCTTGACAAACCACTGAAAGAGACACAACTTTCCACACACTTAATCTGAAGTGTTACAATTCTGTCTAGCGCAGCAACTAAATGGAAAAGCCTATTTGAAAGCAGATATTTCAATGATATTGAAACGTCCAAAGAGGGTTGAGTGCAGTCAGAAATTGCTGATTTCAAGAATTATCTTAACCCTTCAGCTGCGGGGAACGTACTTATACGTGTGTACGACCAACTGTGGGAAAAACGTACTTGTACCACAGAGTCTGTGCTTGTACATTCGACCCTTTCTTCTTACCTGCTCCCTGAGCCCCTTCATATCTTTATGGCCCAAACTCTTTCTTCCTTGAGGGGGACAATTGGCAATCCTCATTTCCTACCCGAATGATTCCCTCGGAGGGACTCCCTCCCTTGCTTGTTAGCGGTCACTTTCCATTGCCATGAGCTACTAACTTTTCTTCCTACTATCCTCTAACGGCGCTCTGGTAGTCGTACCAAAGCGCAATGCGGGTAAAAATCAACGGATTACCTTGGTGTTTGGTATCAAATTAAACAGTAAATTATGAACAAACTTCAAATGACATTTATTTTGTAGATTTTCGCCGTTTAAAAAATTTGGCCAAATTAACTGATGTTCCACCAGTCCGTCCCTTATTGGGTGGGGCCCTTTCCACGAACCTTGGGAAAAGGGTCGGGAGGGGATTGAAAGGGTCTTCTACCTGCTCTGCCCCTCGCGGCGGAAAAGAGGGTCTGGCCTCCTTCGAAAATTTCCCGCACGCAGTGGAAGACTTGTGATCTAGCTGCCGCAGCTGAAGGTTAAGTACTGTATGCATGCATATACCTCACACAAATTATTTATGGAAAATCAGCTTGTAAGATTGGGTGTGAATTTTACATGAGGTTATTTGTGAAAGCCCGTATCAACTCATCTTTTTGCCACAATGCTGTCAAATGTACAAAAATGCTAAAATATATGCTGAAAAGCTGACATTCTCCACTGTTAACTACATGATCATGTTATGTCTTAATCAGAGCTCTCCAGTTTACTTTGCCATCAAAATTCCTAGGAATTATGTTCTACTGTATTCATTGCAAACATTATGGTGTGCGTCTAACACATTTGTAAGGAAATACAATGTTTGTGGGAATTTGTAAGGAAATGCAATGTTTGTGGGCAATGTTCTATTATATGAATATTTATCTAACCATATTAATTGTCATTGTTCTATACAAAAGTCATTTGTTGCTGTGTACAACCATATTCAAGAATCACATAAATAATTGTGTGTTGTTAGTAGTTATGTAGGATAAAACTATTTTGAAATGGTATCAATTAGTATGAGAAAAATTGTTTTTATAGATGAAAAAATATGCAAATTTTCCAAGCAATGTAATTGGCATGAAATGAATGTGCCAAGCAGTCAAAATTTTCAGTTATTATTGAAATACTGTAGAAATTGGCTCAGGTTTTACCCTTCACTTCTGGCTGATAATTGGCAAATTATATATGTACTTGGCTGCTTGCCTGAATCTCTTCATGGGGGTTTTCCTTTAAATTGGTCTAAGGTGCTAAATGAGATAGTTGTATTTTTTGTTAAGGCCTGTATAATCTGGATTTTTGTGGATTTTCAATTATTTTCTTTGTATTCCTGTTGATTTAATATAATAATAATAAATTATCCATTGCATGAACCTTACATGCTCACATTACAGTGCAAATAAAGAGGATAAATAAGGAATCCCTTTTAGGCAATGCCTGTATTTGGGATACCTCATATACATTGTATGAGCCTCTCATGTGCACATTACATTACAAATAAAGAGGATAAATGAGGAATCCCTTTTAGGCATTGCCTGTGTTTGGGATACCTGATATACAAACTAAATATCGAATAGTTGATAAATGAAAAAAACTGAAACCAGATACATTACAGTAATATATGCATGAAAACAGATAACAAATTTTGTTTAATCTCAACCTGTCATGCATACAGTTTATAGTGAGTGATAGCCATACTATTGACAAAAAAATATCTAGATTTTCTGCATCAAATAACCATCTTTTTACTCTGTTCAAATATGATATTAAACTAATTGTACCTTTTATATCATCTGATAATCTAGGAAATAATTCTGGCTCTATTTAGATAAATGAGCATTTAAATAGAGACAAATTGGGGTTGGGTAAAATATACATTGTTGTAGATCTTAGATTGCATATATTGGCTTTTGGTTTTACCTTAGGTTTATTAACATTACCACTACCAATTAAATAATTACTTCCGTTCATTGATCTGACTTAATCCCAGTATGTTTTCCAACAAAGAAGAGTAATATGATGCATTAAGTAGATCTGTCAATAAGATTTTTTCTTGTTTTTTTTCAGAGGAGGAATGTTACAATTGTATGACTAGTTTGGTCAAATCTGACCCAAAAGCCAAGGAGACATTCATCACTCAGACAAAGTTGCTGTATGAAGTTACGTGGAGGACAGCAATGCAAGTTAGCAAAAAGCATGTGGTAAGTATAATTGTTCTTGTATAAAAACCCATAATAATAAAAAATAACATTGGTTTTGTTTGAGTTATCTCTATGTCTGTAATTATGTGCATATTTCTCTGATTTCTGTGAGACTAATGGCGTGATTCCTCCTTTTCTACAGAAATCTGCAACGAGTTTTTTGTTACGTCAATGCCCAAGCAATACCAAAGTGGAACATATGTTTCAAGATTGGATGTGGTGGATATTCCATGGCCTTCCTTTTCATCACTTGGTAAATTATTTTTCTGTTGTTTCTTTCTATGAGGGTTATTTAGAAAAGTTTGTGGTACTCTTGCATTCTGGAATAACTTGAATTTCTTTTCCCTTTTCCAACATGTTGCAAGCACTTGCTCATTTGTCTTCCTGCCTACCCAGCAATAGTACTAACTAGCAAATATATAATATAGCAAATACCCATATCTTCTCTCTGAATTGGTTGGTTCTCAGGTTCCAGTGACGTGTCGAGTTATACAGCTTGGCGTTTGGGATTCCTTTTGCATTTCATTGTCTTTTTAGTGGTGACAGTTTCTTCAGTCTTCGTGCTGGTGTCTCATGTCAACAGTTTCAACACTTCTAACCTGGAGATGTCAGCAGGATGGCTGGAGACACTGTGATCTACAAAAACAGCACAATATGAAGGGAATACCATAAGCCTAGCTGTGCAATCTTTCCTGAAAGATCAAATTTCTGACCCAGTTTAGGTCTATTCATAAGTCCTGAAATTATCGTTGGTACGCAGTTGTTCTGGAAAATTGGTATCAGTTGTATAAATGACTTCAAACAACCCTTTCCACCAACATTTTGCTGTTTCATTTCTACATCCTCAGAGCTATAGATCAATAGCAAGCTGAGTTCAGTATAATGAATGGATGTTAACAGTTTTTTTCTGGAAAAAACTGTTAATGAATTTCTGTGTTAACTAAAACTGTTAACACAGAAATAAATCTGTGAAACATTGGCTGAGAGAGGTGTATGGCGACCTATTGGATAGATTGTAGATTTGGGGATACAGTCATTTGCACCAACTAAGGTCATTTGCACCGCAGGGGAAGGTAAAGTAGGAAGGGTGGAGAGAAACCCTACATCGGCATTAGCCTGCTCTCAACGAAAGGCGCCAAGGGGACCACAGTTTAGAGTCTCATCCGATGGATGGAGTACTCTACTTGAAGTGACCTCCACAAGACACTCAAGCAAGGATCGGGTTTCCACTGAAAAATATCCTCCTCTGCATGGATTTTAACCCTGCACTCTGTATGATTAGCTTTAGCCACCACACCAACCCAATCCCCCTGAGACCCATCCTCCAGAACAATTGCATATGCCTTTTTTTTTTAGTATTCTACCGGTTAAGGTAGGTTTTTCTGAATGTCAGAGAATTTCCTCCTGGTTTTCTACACTTTCAGAGGCGGCCTATCTCGCTCTAGTATCGCCCCTGTCGCCTCAGCATACGATCTACCCTTTTTCATCCTGTCCATGAGACCTATTCTCTTTCTTCCTCTTCCACGCTTGCCCAACATCCCTCCCTCAATCACAGTCTTGAGCAATCCCTCGCCCATTATTACATCCTCCTGCCACCTACTCTGCCGATCTCTAATCTCTTCAAAAAGTTTCCTTTCCTCGCCCGCCATACTAAGCACTTCCTCTTCTGTCTTCCTTTCTGTCCACCTCACCTTCTCCATTCTTCTCCACGCCCACATCTCAAATGTCTGCTGCCTATTCTCTTCCTCCTTTCCTAGGGTCTGCGTTTCTGCCCCATACAACGCCACGCTCCATTTCAAGCTCTTCACCAGCCTCTTCTGCAAATCCTTACCTGAGGTCCCTGTCATCAGCTCCCTTCTATTATTAAACACCTTAGCTAGCGCTATTCTCTTCCATTTGTCTTTGCTACTACATATGTCCGTTTTCTTCTAGCATACTACGTAAGTAATTACAATGTTCTACCTGCTTGAGTTTGTATCCTCCAACTTTAATGGTCAGCCCCATTTCTTTGTCCAAGAGAATCTCATGACTTTTGTTTTCTTATGGTTTATCTTCATTCCGAATATCCCGCACTGCATTTCTAACGCATCTATCAAAGCTAAAGTAAAAACTATTACAGTCCATTTATTATATTGAATTCAGCCTGCTATCCATCTTGAGCCCTGAGGATGCAGAAATAAATCAGTCATACGTGGGTAGAAAGAGGTGTTTGAATTCATTTATTCTACTGGGATCAATCCTCCAGAACAATGCATAAACCTATAAAGTGTCCAAATCATTCTACATTATAATTATCATTGATGGCATGAAATATATGATTCCTGTATTGAATATTGTATTTTCTAAGTGATTTTATCCCTTTTTCCACAGGTGAGGGTAATTGACTGCTTCCTCAATGAGGGAATTAAGGTATTTTATCGTGTTGCCATGGCCATCCTTGTACTCTTCCACAAGAACTCTGGCTCATCGCCGTACAGCTCCAGCCCCGTCCATGGGCCGGGCTCCAATACGTCCGCCCATCCCACGATTCCATCCTCGTCCAATACTTGTTCTTCATCATGGCTTGAGGAAATTAGTGTAAATGGAGTGGAGGCAGCTCTTAACAAGTTCTGTCGCCAAATGCCGGTATGTTATCACCACATTTATTCTTTTTAAAGGCAATTTTGTGCCCTTGGAGGATGTGTGTTATAAGTTTTTCTTCAGTCTCACCTACTGGGGACCATCACTCTGCCACTGTTTCATTTGGTAATGCATTTCATTTACTTCAGTCACAGACTGGAACTTTTCAAAATTAAGGTCCACTTTCTTTCCTATTAGATTGTTGGTTTTTGTGTGCGCCTCTTGAATTCATGTGATGTCATAGCAAGTAGTGCTTCTTGTGGTAACTATTCCTCTTGTACAGTGATACTGCTTCAACTATCTCCCGTCTGTAATAAATACTGCAGTTTGTGGATCCTTGGTTTAACTTTTTGTTGTAGTAGTAAAAAACATTTCTGAGACTGTTATAGAGTTTAGCATCTGTGTTACTAAAGAAATGCCTTTGGTTGAATGAGATTTGATGTAATATTTTGCATTGTGTACCAGACATGCATCTTTCAAGATAAATTAATACAAATGGTTTCTGTTGCTAAACTGTCTACTAACAAAGGACTGTATAAATCATCATGGATGCTTAATAAGTGTAATAAGTGGTAAACGTCTAGTATATGGTACATTGGCCATCACCAGAGGAAATGTAACATTCATTATGACTTGTTTTGTATTATCAATTTCTGTTAAAATGTCATGCCTCCAGAAAACAAAGCAATGGGATGCAATAATACTCAAGTAATTTCAATTTTTAAGTGTGGGTCAGATTATGTGCTCATGAATTCATAACTATGCACAATAATATGTCTTTCGTTTGTGCTTGATCAGTTTTTAATGAGGTTGTGAACATTTTCTCTACACTTTTAACTATGCCATAATTATTTTTTTAAATCTGTTGATGCTCTAAATTCATTCAACTCATTAGACTAATTTTTAAAACTAAAAAAATTCTTTCAAACACTATTGAAGTCTCCTTATATAACACAATGTTTTTCTGTAACTATGTGCACATTGAAATTTAAAATGTAGTGATCTGTCTATTTAAAAAAAAATGAGAAAATATTTATTGGGCTGGTTGCATGCATACTCTGAACCCTGAATCCCTGAATAGGAGTTGTAGTCACAAATTGATTACTCATTATGCTCCATGTGTTTGTAATTTTAATTTTTATTTCTTGTGCATTGTTGGAGTTGTCTGTCACCGCCACTTGAAGGTAGGGGACCATAAATACCCCTTTAGCCTTTATAATTTCTATGATTTGCCTGGATTTCTTGTAGCCAAACAATCCATTGCTGTAGTGTATTACCTCGTCTCTATGCTTCTTATTTCTGTCTTTTCTCTTTCAGTTTTATTGTAAGCATAGTTTTACATGCTTGTTACTATATTTCATGGGATAGATTGCTACTTATGGCAGTAGAGTAGTGACTGAGTAAGTGTTGAAAGTCATGATTCTGAATCAAACTGGGTGCAATCTGGAGTTAAGAGTGTAATGTATGTGTTTAAATGCCATCACTCTCCGTGCATGCTTTATATAATAATTGGGAAATGGCGTACAACGTGATGGAGATTCTGGGGGAAAATTCTGTGGGGTTGCAGGTGATACATGTGTACTTTGGCATTCCGTTGAAGATATAGATGTGTATAATGGGGGACTAGAGGTGCTTTATCGTGGGCAGCTTTGGATGGGCTTAAGCCAGTCCTAAATAGCATGAAAAAATATAGGAATGTGATGGATACATTTATGATCATTTGAGACTTTAAAAAATGCTACATCGTAGGGTTGGGCCAAATCTATTCATCTACTGGTAATAGAGTACCCAAATGAATATCTGGGTACCCAAACGAGTACACTGATGATTACTTGGGTACTCAAATGAATATCCAGATACCAGGGATCTGTGTCTCAGATACACCTAACCAAAGACTTGTACTAGTCCAAAAAAAATGGCAGACTTAATCATATATAGATCGTATTTTGATGATTACGACATGTTTTGGGTGTACCTATACCTTGTAATATTTCCAGTTGGTGCAACATTTTTGGGTAAATGTAAATGGTTGAATATGTGCTGAAAAATATTTTAATGTTGTAACTTACCTTAAAAGATCTTACATGAATGCGAGTTTTCGGGGAAAACCTAACATCATAAGATATAATCATTTATTTAGCTGTATATCTTAAAGGAAGAGCTCCAAATTGTAGTTTATTAAAAATCTTACATGTCAAGATATCATGTTGAGTTGTTTTTATCTTTAAATCACTAGTATTAACAGCTTTTTAACATAATATTATGGAGAAACTTCATTGTAATACGCTGTATGTTGACGTTAAGAATATTTATCGGAACTCACAGTACAAATTTCCAGTTGTTAATGATAATATTCCTTGATATAAACAAATTGATAAGTATTTGTTTATTACTAATAAATTAAAGAGAGTGTATTATCCAAGTATTCATCCGAGTTCTCGTCTGGGTATGCAGGTATTCCTGATTACCATTGAATGGACACATTTAGCCCCTCCCTGCCACATCGCTTATGCAATTAACAGACTCCATAATGCATATTGAAATAAGAACAAACTTTGATATTTCTGTTGACTTTATTCTTTTGGTACCTAAATATTAGTAACAATGTTAATGAATTTACTTCACTCTTGTCATGTACATTTAGGGAAGAAAGGAGTTCAACTAGGCACCTTAGGGGTGGAGATTCTTGTGAAGGGGTTGCCCTTCCTTGAATTATGATGGTAATGTCTGGCAGCTTGCATACAAAATTGTAATTATGTGTATGACTTAGCAAATTCAGTAATAAAGTGTATCCTAAAATGAAATTGACCAAAATGGATACTATATGAAGAACAGGCTAACAATGAGTGAATCAACTTATGCTATGAATGAAAATAGTCCTAGGAATCAGCTGATCTATGACAGATACATGAACTCAAATAACAGAATTTGATGCTAATTCAACATCCCTCTGTTAATGTAACCCTTCTTTTGAGTTTTCTTAGGAATTCTGTTTCACAAGATGAAATTTCAATAAGTAACAATGTAAATTTCAGGTGCTAATTAAGTGATTTTTTTAATGCTTCATTGTTTGGTTTTTAATCTCTGGTTTTACCTTAGCTTAGTCCTTAATTGGCAATAGTGCTACTGAATTAAATACAGTGAACATTATCTTCTTTCAATGTGGATATAGTTTCAAATAGGTCAGGCCTTAGTATCATCAGTTTTATAGTTGAAAATTATGTCATAAGGGGTGAAGAATGTTTAGTGTATGATGGGGTCAGAAGAAATTTTCTTCCAGCTTCAGAGATTTTCTGCTGTGTAGGTAGAGCGAGATACATATTTCCCTAGTCGCTATGCAGACGATATTCAAATTACTTGTTTTAATGTCAGCAGCTGAATTATTTACTTGAATTAAATACTGCTTTGTTAATGGTGCTATAAAATACTTTAACATGACTGAAATTCTAAGTAATTACTCCATTTTTCATGCAGTAAGTTGAAAACTCCACAATGGAAGGTTTTTTGCGATTCTTAAAAAAAATTACTGCTGTGACAATACGATTTATTTTCAAGAATAATCGAGTAAACATTCAAACTATTCTCATATTAATGTTTTTAACAAGATCTAGGTGTTATAAATTCCTCATTTGTGAAATAAGGTCTCTCTGGAGTGCACACACACATCATTTCCTATGTAAAAGGACTGGTAATTTTTATCAAAAATCTCAAAGTAATTCAGTAAGGGGCTGATGTTTTAGTATTTTTGGAAAAGTTAGATTTTTTCTTTAAAATGAGACCAAATTAACAGATTTCTCAGTGAAATGATATTTAGGTCAAATAGAAGAATCAGTCCTACTACATCAAAGTAGCATATGTATTGTTTAATAAGTAAGTAAGTAAGTAAGTAGTTTATTGGTCCCAGAGACATAAAAAACATATGTATGGGACAAGTCAAGGAGAAGGAAAAAAAAAAAAAAAAAATTGGGTTTAAAAGATTTTTGGCTATGTGATGTGTAATGTGTCATTGGGAATCAACCGTTTTACCATTGTAGTCACTGAATGCCATCAAGTGTAGTCATCAAATCTTGAAGGTTTCCGTGGTTTGTTTTTAACTTATTCTCTTCTAATGAGAAGTCACAAACCTGTGAAACGTGTTGATTTTGTCATCTCACACCTTTCACATAGATAAATACATAGTTGTTACCTACTCATATATATTCGCTGACATGTGTAAAAACCACCATACTTATGACCAATTTTTGATGAGAAAGTGTGCCATCCAAAGTAAATAGCAGTAACCAATCAGTAACATTTTCCTTGTCAAGACATGCCCAATTTACTTTAAATCATGTTTGTTGCTCTATAACAAGTAACACTTGTTTATGCATCTCCCCAGTTTAACTTTGAAGTTTGTGTATCAGTGAAATTTTAGAACCCTCTTGCTGTGAATGTCAAGGTTACAGACTAACCTTATACACTTCTACCAAATATATAATTCCAGCTCAAGTTTGAATTAATCGTTCCTCAAGCAAAGTGTCTGAGCTAATGTGTGCATCATAAGTTTGTATTTCAAAGACACTGTTCTTCTGCACAGTCTGGTGAGAGAGTCATGACCACTGCTGTAGTTTGGCTATCGAAAATTTGAATGAAACAAATATTGCACGAGGTAATTTTTTTATGTAGATGTCTCATTTGCTTATTTGCATGTTGTTAACATGGTTAAATTTCATCTTATATTGTGTTTATACTATGCATATGATACATATTGAAGCTGACTGTGACTTCATTTTCAACATTCTGTGGTTGTAAAAAAAATTTAAGATACATTTATATTCAGGGCAAAGTAGGGGATGGGGAGTTAATTTTTTAATAAGTTGTCTAGATTTTAATCATTCCATGTTCAAGAAAATTTTCACAAGTGGGTGTGGACTTATGAACAACGGATACTAGTGTGAACAACTTGAATGTTTTTTTTTCAAATGATGGTTGAAATATATTTCAGTTTTTTATTAAAATAAGAGTTTTCATGTCTGGAATAAAATTTACCATTCATTAGGCTCTTCATTTTTATTTTACTTAAATACCTTTTTGATGAGCAAAAGAGATTTTATTATTCTCCAGTTGTTAAATATAGTTGGAGTCATGTTATCATGTGCTGTTTATTGACCTAAGCAACATTTTTAGCCCATAATGTTGATATTCATTGATGACCTCAGGTTCTTCAGTGTCACATGTATATCCAAAGTGAGACTGTTTTGCAGACCATTTTAAACTCTCCGCTTTAAAGTAGATGTGAAATATGTGTCCTGTTACTCCGTTGTAGTGTGACTGATTATGATTCACTCTCCACTGTGGTGAGGGAATTCACCAAGCTTCAATTGAAGTATGTAATTCAAGGAAGTACTGTATTAAACTAAATATGTATTAGTCATACCATCAAGCACCTGACCCCTTGGCCTCAAATTTCTGAAAACTCATTTACTGTTGTGCACTCTCATTCTAATTCCCAATTATATTTTTTAATTTTAAAATTTAAACAATATTTTTGTATGAAGTCCTGTTATAATATTTTTGTGCGTTGCATTTTTCTCAATTTGAATTTTGGGTGCCCCTAAAATTATCATTAATCAAGAAGGAAGGAAGTAAATCTCAAGTTGAGACTAATAGCACATGCAGAGTGTCTCTTGATGTGAGATTAGTGGGTACATTTAACTTGCCGATGAAAAGAGGTAAATTTTCGGTTCAAAAAAGTTTTTAGTAACTTAGCAGCTCAAGTTAATGAAAAAGAAATGTTCTCTAATCCAGTTTGAAGTGACCCAAAAAACTGGTCGAAATTCATGTGTTTAAATGAATGGCTATATCCTTACCAAAGAATATAGTGCATGCCCATTTAAATGGAAGAAAATTTTATCCATCAAATCTGTTAATGATTTTGCTCATGTCCATGCATATATGCCATGTGTTCTCCACGAAAGGACTTATGAAGCTGGCTTTTCTCTTGGTAGGCTTACATCTTGGAGTTTGGCCTTTTTCCATTTTAATTTACATTACTTTTGTAGCAATATGAAAACAAAGCTAATTAATTTGTTTTTAGAGCTGGATAATTCTATGCAGAGTCAATTTAAAGACCATATTCCTCTAATTCAGAGTCTTCAAGTTTAGTGTACTGAAGACTCATAGCAAATACCCTTTTAAAAATAAGTGTTGAAAAGGTTTAATATTTAGGTGTTTTAATTTTTTATGCATTTATATGCTCTGTTAGCCCATATTGTGTTCGTTGCAAAAGACTATTGTGGTAATTGTGGTTATATATTCAAGATAATCTGATGGCTTAGATATATATTAACTAATTTTTGAACTGCTTGATCTATTTCAATGGCATCTGCATTGTTGTGTTCTTTAAACATGACATGCATGGTATTGTCCAGCTAAAAATTCTGCTTCTAAAAATGATTACCTATTTTCAAGCTTTCTACTAAATTTTACATGCATTCAATATTTTCTCATTAATTTTCTCGACTCTAGTAATTTTTCTAATTACTGATTATATTCCTTTTTTTCTACAGAGTCTTATTTATTTAGATGAGAAGAATAAGATTAATAATTTATTTACATCATGTCAGATAGACTTATGGTCATTTCATTCTGTTATCATTTAATTTCTAGATTCCACTTTTTCATACACCCTGTTTCTAAATTTGCTGTTATTTCATTTTGATTTCCAAGGTGGAAGTGCACATTCTGCTTCTATTATTACTGCGCTGATGTATTCCTTGAACATCAGACAATGATAAAGTAATGGCTTTGAATCAGATCCTATTATCATCCAAATATTATTTGTTATGAATACTTGGAAATACTTGTTTAAAACTTTCGAAGGGAGCACCTAAAAATAAGGCAAAATCGAGAATTGTAAATAGGGAAATGAAAATTATAAATAAACAACATGCATCAATAAATCCAATAGTTGCAGCCTTAACTTTGTAAAACTTTTCCACGTTCAGGAGTTAACAAACTTTGTAAGTTTTACTCAGAATATTTATTGCACGACTGGTAATATAAAAGGTTTCAGTTTCAAGGAAAAATGCAAGGAGGTGAATGTGTTGAGGAATTGAATGGAAGGGATTACCACTACCTTGTGGTAAAGGAACATGGTGAGGGGTCCAACGGAAAGCCGACATCATCAGGTCGACTATTTGACGAAACCGGTCGTGCAATAAATATTCTGAGTAAAATATACAAAGTTTGTTAATTCCTGAGCATGCCTCAATAACCAAAAATTTCATGCCTCATTACTATTATGCTGGTTCAAATGCAGTGATGAGGAAAATTCGGGCGTATAATGTTTTATTAATTCAACCAGGCTAGCAAAAATCTGGAATTCAAAAATTGGGATTCAAATTCAAAAAAATATTTGGAAGTTAATGTTTTATTAATTCAACCAGTTAGCTAGCAAAAATCTGGAATTCAGAAATCCTGCATTTGGTTCCTATAATTGGTTGGTTGGTGGTTATTCGGAGAATCAGTCAACAGCTGATGTTATTTGCACCATTAACACTCTCGCTGCTGGGCACTTCTCGCTGCCGGACAGGTAGAATGCTGCGTATTTTAAGCTTTATTCATGCTATCACAGAAAAATAACTGTATTATTTAGAAAATGCTGTTTATATTGCTTTAAAACTTGATTCTTCTACCTTTTTTAATTGTAAGTTGGTTGGAATATGTTTCTCAGCAGCTAAGGAAACATGTCAAATGACAGGATTAGCAGCGAAAGTGTTAAGGGTAGTTGGAGAGGTTGGTTAGAGAAGGAATATTTGGGGAATGGAACAACAGAGGAGAGAAACTCAGTGTTGGAATTAGACTAATTTTTATGAAAGGTACAAAGTAGAGCCCTATAAAACTGCCTCTATACTCACCTACATTTGCTTGGCAGCTGGCTTAATCGGATGCGCAGACTTGAGTATTGAGCCAACTGAATAATGATCTACTCGGCCACTTACTCGAGTCCATGGTCAGGTGGCAAGTATAAACAAACTCAACGGCTCCTTGGATTGCCGCCCTGACTAGCTGGAGCCTAGCGACTCAGCTTTGCGTAGTTTCTTGTCCATAATATCATTCTTTTTTCTCTCTCTTTTCCTTTTTCTTTTTTTTCAAGAAACTCTTTTCCTTATACTTTCCTTATACTTTTGTAGATGTGTATGTACTACCCTGCAAACCGCTGTATGGGCTTGTGGCTGCTGGGGGTGTTAGATGACCTGCCATGTAAGGATGTAAGGGATAAGGTTTCGAGAGGAGAAATGGTGACATGTATTATGAGAGTGCATTTAGAGGAGCTCAGTTTTTATTGTAGTCTCTTCTTGTGCGTGGAAAGAACTAGCTTTTGTACGTATCTGTTCGGCAGTGTATCTCTCTTTTTTTATCGCTTCTGTCAGACCTGGAGATGTAGTGAGGCATCATGATAATATTCTGTGTCGCTCTGAAACACTCCAGTTCTGAATTTCTCAAGAATTCAATGACTAATGGGAGTACTACACTTGAAGCTCACTCCATAAATCTTGCAAGTAGAGATTTAAGATTATACTGAAAAATATCTACCTCTGCCAGGTTTTGAACTTAGACCCGTGGAATGGGAAGTTAGCAATTTAGCCACAACTGAAACCCAATACCGTAAAACTCTAGTTTTTTAGTATTTCACATGGAACTTCTGTCATTGAATATTACTGCTGAATTACTAATAGTATAGTCACCATAAATTACTCTCTTGTCCTAATGAATAAGTGACTGTGGATATTCTTGGCATGTTCTATTTCAGAATGACTTCTCTTATATTGACTCCTATTCATTCGATGCAGTTAGATGTGATACTGAAGTCAGTTTTTTTGGTGGTATATCATACAAAGAATTTCCTGGGATCCCAATAATCAATTAAGTATATGAGAGCCTTGTTTTATTTAGTGGAATGGGAACATTTGCTCGGTGAACTTGTAAAAGTCTATAAAATTTTATTATGTGCATGGCCCAATGGCTGAAAATGTTTCCTTAACATTCTTCTGCTCCTCTGTTTTGGCATTCTTTGGTATAAAGCCATTCCCTGTGAAATTTTGTTTGTTGTTTTGCCACTGAAATCCATTGTATGTACTTAAAAGCTACCTAATATGTGGTAATGTGTGTGGCTCATTTCATCTCTTAGTAAGCAGTATCTTCACAAGGTTCGTTTAGAAACTATGCTAACATTAGGGGAGTCAATTTTGAAAGATTCCCTTAGTATAATAAATTAACATTGGTCCTAACCATTACTGATAGAAAACCTGCATCATAATCGATTTCTCATCTCTAAAGATTTGCTAACCTCTTGGCATCTTCTCATAAATCACAGAAATATTACATGACCAATTACTTAAATAATCTGAAGAGTTTCTCATTTAACCATTCAATAAACAATTGGGTGTATGTGACTTTTGAATATACACTGTTTCATATTGGCTCTTCGTCAAATGTAAATGCTGTAGTGTAATAATTTTTTACGTAATTTATTGTTAATTAGTGATCAACGGGTGAAATTTGATAAGTATGTTTTCATTAATGATTTTAATATAATTCGTAGCTTTCTCTTGGCATCTTTTCCCTTCCCTTTGAAAAGCCCCATTGCTATTTTGTAATTCATCATTGCAACTTGATAAAATTATAATAGAATAGTGTAACTTTTAGTAGATCATGAATAAAATAATTTGGTAGAGTTATGACATTTGTTACATATGTAATTCTTTTTGGCATCCCATTTTATAGTCTTTGATTGCTAATACCAAGGAATGATTTGTCACATTAATTGCAGTATGAAATTGTTTCAGGTTACTCCATCAAAGCTGTTGAGAACTGCGTTTGGAATTCGTGCCCTCAGATCTGTATATATCTCTAGGGTTTTTGTAAAAACTGAAATGGGTTTGCGGAGCCGCAATGTGTTGAGTGGCAATCGGCAGCTGGTGCGTTCTCGTTCCTCAGATAACTTGCCAACTAGCCAGTCTCAAGTCAACGTGCAGATGATGTCACATACTATGACCATCCGTGAGGTATGTTTTGATATTTTTTGCATATGTTTGTGTCATGCATACTGTTATATCTGTGAACATTTTTGTGGCTTATTCATAACTGATGAGTGTCATATTGATAAAAGAAATCATTGGATAAGGTTGGGAATGTGGGCTGCATATGTTAGAAATTGTGGCTAACAAGCCTTATGCAGCTCTATGGTTGCTAACATGTAGCCGTGAAGTAAAATTACTGATCAAAATAAAATGACCTGTTTGGTGAATAAATTTTTAGGGATTTTATTCTAATAGTGGCACTGTCCCTTTGTTTTATAAAAATAATGAAACAAATGTTAGCAATGTTAAATTCAAATTTGAGCTGTGTTCAAACTGTGTCATCTGTATTTTTGCTATTACTTCAGTGCCAATGACTATAGCTCTTTGAAGTGGGGGTATGTTTTCCCCCTGAAACATAATAGGTTGACAAAGTAGCTGAATGTAAGGCAAAGAAGATGCTGAATGTCTCAAGTGCTCGTAATGTGCCCGTGGAGGAATCTGGTCAAATTGAAGTAACATTAAAAGATTACAAAATTGGAGAGGTGTTGCAGTGTATTTAGTATTTTCTCAATAACCAATATTTATGCATTGAAAGTTCCTGAAGGAAAAAAGTCTCTAATCAGGAGTTATATCTCTGAATTTCTGCTTTCCTGATCAATACACAAGACTTCTACTCTAAATATCCCCTTCTCACATTTAATAGAGCATTGACTGAATGAGGGCATGTAATCCTGGGGAGTAGTGGTCCCAGCATTGGTCTGGAATGCTGAAGGTCTGGGATGTGATGTCTGTTTTCTGAGGCCATTTTTGTCTGGAGATACATGCCAAGTTATGGCCTGCACTCCTTCAATGGAGATAAATTGAGACCAGCGTAGAAGCGGTCACTGTGTGATGATAGTGATTCAACTAGCCAAGTTTAGTTCCACCTTCTTTATCGTCTTAGGGTGCCACTATGTATGGTGTGATTGAATAACTGTCTTGTTGGCCTTCTTGTATATGTGTTGTGTTACTTTTTAATGCTGCTCGGACTGGGAAACTCAATTGTTCATCATTCACAACAAATGTATAAAGGGATCACATTCACCTGGGCCCCGTGCCCCTTCTATGGGTACTTATCCAATACAAGGCATCAACTCGCAAGTCTTGGAACAGGAGGCTGTGAGTAAATTCTATGTTTGTGAGTGTTTTGGTATCACAAAGACACCCTTTGAGGATCATACTGTTGTAGAACCAGATAGTGCAACAATTTTTTGTCATGTAGTCGCATTGTATTTTTTGGATTCCCTAGATGGTTTTTGCCTTGTTCATTTCTGCGATTTGCAGCATGTAATTTGCTCCTAGACTTTATTTTGCCATATTCTTTAAAACATCTGGTATGATATTTTATCACATCAGAAGAGCACTCAGTAGTTCTAGATGTTACACCTGTATTATTTTCTTTCAGCTACTTGGTAGTTGATTAGGCCTTGCAGTCATGAGTCCCCTCTAGAATTGCTTGATGAATGAGAATACTATTTTTAATAGTTATAAACTCCTGATTTTTCTTAAGTTAAATTAGTCTTCAATTTTTTTTATTTCATCGTTAGATTTATCAATTAATGTAGATGATGTTTATTTTATTTATCCACTCTGTAAGGTAGATAAGCTTTGAAGCCACACATTAATAAATGATTGTGTTATATCAGTTTTTGACCTTGAATGTATTAGTTTTACAGTAAACTTGTATAAAGTGTTAATGCTGATGTATTGTTGTCATGTGTTTATCTTACCTTTCTACCTGTTAAAATGTAGCTTTGACAGTGGTGAACAGAAAGAGAATTCAATATCTCTAATTAAACATGTTTTATTAATTATTTATTGTAATTTTTAATAATTGTCCTGTGTTTTATCTTCCAGTTGATCACTCTCTGGTCTTGGCTACCTGTAAGAATAACCATGTATCAGCCAATCCTGTTGTACACGACTGAGGAGCATGGATGCTCTCTAACAACATTTTTTGTGAGGGTTGAGCAGCATGAACCTACGATTCTCATCGTGAAGACAAGCAATGGGGAGGTAGGTGGAGGATGATGAAGGTCTTAAGAAAGAGGAAGAACTAGGGAAAGTAATGGAAGTTGTGTTATCTCAGCCCTTAAATGACTGAAATGAAACTAATAATAACACAGGCCAACAAAGGTATGCTTTTTAGATGCTATGGTCCATTTTTGATGTAATTTTGTGCACTGAATGCAAATCTACTCACGGAAATTGGCTATCATATCTGGATTTTGAGATATTCTAATCTTAAAGGGTCAAAATGGAAATTTTTAGTTCTTTTTCAGCTTGAATATCTCTTAAACAATGTGCCAAAGTTTCCCCCCTCCCAGTATGCAAAAACTACTCTGCCAGAAAAACCACTCATCGCCAAAGAACTTGCAAATGCCAAAAACTTGCAAAAGCCGTTCACTACTATTCCTCGTGAATTTGGCCTCGCGATTCACTGTCTCGGGTTCATTGTCCACGATGGAACAATCAGCTCACTTTATACTGAAATTGATAGTGGCGCGCACTATTCTGACCGACTCGATACTAGCGCCATTTTCTCCGCCAATCAACGACCTGACAAGGGTTCCCTTACTCCCCCAACTCCGGCATTGGTCAGCTGACTCCCCTCAATCGCCAGCTGCGTCATCTCTATGCTAGGCCTGCCCTCTTTTGAAACTGACCATGGACAAGAAGGGACCTGCTGGAGTGGTGACTTGTGATCATCTTCTATATATCAAGTTTACGGTATTTAGCCTATGGGCGTGTTTTCAATTGTGATACTTGTTTGTTATATAAATATTCCTGCTTGAAGTTAATCAAACTGGCTAAGATTGTTGTTATTTTCTCTTGTCTCCTCCTACCATTTGCAGTCAATTCTCTCGTGGCGTCAAGTTTTAGTGATTTGCGTTGCAACCAAAGGTGATGGAGTAAATCTGCAAATGTCTGTGTTAAAAAATGCATAGAATTAAACTCTGATGCCTAGAAAAGCTATAGTTTCCATAACCTGTATCTTATATTTGAAATTTGTGCTCTCTAGCTGTCTTTTGTCAAATAAGAGTGAACGCCTCTCTGTGTTCAAAATATGATCTTTCCTCATGGGCAGTGGCGCTAAGTGTTCAGTAGCGACTGATTGTTACATTATATGTCCGGCAGTCAAGAACATCTAGTCCCGTAAAGGTCACAAAAATCCAGAGGGGAAGAGGACGCCTCGGTAGCTTAACTGGCTAAAGCACTCAGCCGGAAATCGAGGGATCCGGGTTCGAATCCCGGTCAAGGCGGATGATTTTTTCTCTGTGGAAATTCGCACTTAGTGCTCTCAAAATTATTGTATACTTGAATTATAATAAAGTTGTAGATAGTTGCAAAGTTAATGCAGGTTATGGTAACAATAGTTTTTCTAGGCTTCATAGATGTATTCCATGCATTTTTTTAAATGCAGACTTCGAACCCGTTTGCAGAATTAATCTATCACCCTTGGTTTCTAAGTTATTCAAGCTGAAAAAGAACTAAAAATTGCCATTTTGACCCTTAAAGGTTAAAATATCTCAAAATCCAGATGTGATAGCCAATTTTTGTGAGTAAGATTGGGATTCGGCACAAAATTATGTCGGCAAGGGCTCTATATACCAAAAAAGCATTCGAGACCCTAAAATGTGTAGGCCTGTGTAATTATGAGAGACATTAGATGCGCCAGTGGATCTGGATCATCTTTGTCTTGGTCCGCTTGAGATGAGCTGTCGCTGCACAGACAAGTTCTCTTGTTTCTGTTGCCAGTGTTGTAAGTTTCAATGGCAATCTTGTGCTCAGTTTTCATGTGAGCGATGTGAACTGTAGTGCTGCCATTGTACTTAAATTCTCATCTGCAAACCTTGCACTTCACTTCACGTCTTTCAGTTTTCTAAAATATTCTCACGTAGCACTCTAGCACACCACTGTCAATGTGAGGTGCCAAACAGGTGGGACAGAAAGCCACATATCAACATGGAAACACAAAAACAAATGTACACTATTAAGCAACTTCTATCTTTGCTTATTTTCCCCCATATTGAATATTGCTGCCTTGTGTCCACGATCACATTGAAGAGCTAAATGCAAAGCTTCAACAGCTATTAATTGTGTGTAAGGTTTGTCTTTAACCTAAAAAAAGATGATCATATTTCTCCTTATTTTACTAACCTTCCGCGGCGGAAGGTCAAAACTCAAAGAAAATATATGCTGGGGCGTTTTTGTATTGTCATTTCAAAGGTGAACAACCTGGGTATTTTTTGCATTTTGTTCTCATCAGGGAGAAGAAGGTTTAATGTAACAATCGAATGGCTCCCAACTATTTAATCACCCCTCATCATAGAACGACCACTTAACAAAAATCTTTTCATGTTGCTGGGGCAAGGTTATAGAAAAGTATTCCTAAGGACATAAAAGAATCCACCTCACTGTGTATTTTTGAGAAAAAACTTTTTCACCAACCTTATATCTTAGAAAAGGAACATTTAGGGATATTCACCGTGGGAATTATAGTGTGATAATTTATTGTTTATCTATTTAATGTGTTCCCACTTTTTCAAAATAATTTAATATGTAATGTATGAGCTCCATTACTGGATTGTATATATTTGTAAATTCTTATTGGATGAAGAATGTCCATATACAATAAATATTTCTTTACTTACTTACTTGCCATCAGCATACCTTTCTGCTCTGAACATGAAATAGATTGATGTGCCATTTACCTTTTGAGATAAAGTACTAAAAAGATAAAAAAGTAGTGAAGTAAACTGGTGTTATGCCTTCATCCATCTGGTTCAACTCGGCCTCTACTCTGAACCCGTGGCTCATGTGTACAATTAAAAGCTAAAATTTCTTGGCGAAGCTAAGTTCAGCTGTTTTGTTCATGAAAGGAGAGAAAAGGGTCCATAGATCTAGAAATAGTATGGTTGATACCATTGAGGAGTGTTGAGGTTTTTATAACGTAACCTTTTGATTCCAGGTACTGATGAACAATGAGCAATTAATAAAAATAAGGGGCACGAGAAACTTTTTGATCTTAATGTCATTTTCTAATGGAGGTATCAAGTCTGTGAACTTAAAAGCTGATAATAATCATTAGCAGCCTTCCTTAAAATTAGTCCATTGCAAAACTGGGATCATTATATGACTCCCTGAGAAACAGCCCTCCTAGAAGTTTGAAAATTGTGACACTTTCCATCCTCGTAGTGGTATTTATGCTGAGCAATGTTATTCAGTACATTAAATTTGCAGTCATACCGAAAGTTGAAAGTTGCTGACTTAATTTGACTTTGAAAAGTAAAAGTTGACCTCAAACTAATCGACTCTCAGAGTTAAAAGTCTACGTTCAACTTAAGTAAACTTTGACTTTCACAATCACTAGTAAGCAGGGGCTACTTAAGTGTCTGTTTTTATGTCTTTTAAAAGTTACTAGTTGAATATGTAAGTACTAATAAGAAATATTATGTGATTTATCATAACTGTCTCTTATAATCTAATTACCACATGATTGTGTTTTTATCATAACATGTTTGGACATTTAATATTTCACTAAATAACTGTCACTAAGTTACCCCTGCTTGTTGTACAACTTTGTGGCCTTCAGATTTTCCTTAATTATAGGGAACACTTTGACACATGTCACAAATTTTAACCGGCTTATGGTTACTTCAGGATGGTAGAGGACAAAAGAAAACAAATGTTGACACTTACCGTGCTGACCCTAGTATCCTATGTCTCTACCCCAGTGCTGCCTTTTTCACATCTTTTGAGGTATTTCCTAACGACCAACATTAGATGCGAGGGATATGTGTTTGGTATCATTTTAAAGAATGAATTTTGCTTTTGTTTTTAATATTAGTTTATTTAGAGGTTAATATCACTTTGTTAAAAAAATTGGCAATAACAAAATGTAATTTTTTTAATAAAAAATAATTTTTAGTATGATACTTGCCCCATATAATGGTGTTAAAAATGAAATTATTACTTAAGTTTACATTTATATAACTTGTAAACAAAAATGCTCTTCAAATGTTAACAAAACTCTAAAATTTAAACAAATGACCTCTTTGAATGAAATAATTTGAAGCATGGATCCACATAAAATCCAATCCTACAGGCACTGCATTGGTGTGACAATAGTTTCCTTATTGGAATCCTGGTTTCCTTCTTTCTTTTCTCAGAGCATACTTTGCATCTCTTTTGTGTTTTATTTTGACCTGCTGGAATGGGTTTTCTCTCCAAAAAATGTTTTTCCGATAGACGTCTGTGTCTAGCGGCAGAATGTGCAGCGCTTTGTTCATCATCTTCTTCAATCATCACCAACTGAGTGTATACCTGCTGCATGAAGCAACTAACAGGCATCGATGTCCTATGCACAGAGTTGTACATAATGCAAGCATTTACTAATGCCATAAGGGCTATATGGAAGGCTAAGGAATGCCACCGTTTCACAGCTTTGTGAGTAAAAGCACCATAACTCATTAGTTGGTTGGGAAGATCAACACCAAATTTGTTTTTGTTATACGACACCACCGCAGCTGGTTTGGTCTTCTCTCTTCCTCGTCTGTCGGTGTATGTCACCATAAAACCAGCATGTCTCGTGGAAACCATGAACACATCTCTCTTGTCTCTCCAGTGCAGTGCCAAAATATTACCCAGCCGCCAGAAAATCTGCTCACCACGGCTCAATTGAGCATTCAGATTTTCAAGTAGAAGTCCTCTTGTATTTTTCATTACCGTGCCTACGAATCCTGTTTGCAGACCCTCCAACTGCTTGGCTAAAGCTATGCTGGTGTAAAATCTATCGGTAAAGATTGTGTGCCCTTTGTTTGCACGGGTGTGGAGTTGCATGACCAGTGTTTTCTTGGCCGCAGAAAGGGCATTCGTCCGTGGACTTGTCCCCTTCTTCCAACTACACCTCTTCTCATTGACGGCTGATTCCTTCTGGCCTGGTCTTCACTGCTACTAGAACCTTCTTCACTCTCAGATTCTTTTTTGGAAATAGTAAGAGAAGAAATTACAATGTTTTCTACAGGATTCCATGCAAGCGTAACTACGAATAAGTAAAATGTCGCAAAAAGTAATGGATCATACCTGAATCACTCTAATTCTGTGGTTCATAATCCAAATCCAACTCTGAATCATCAGAATCACTCATCTTGCTGTCATATTCCTGAAGAATATCTGCAATATCTATAGCAGTCATGCATTTACGAGCCATGTTGGAAGCACGAAACAGAGTCAATCCCAGACGCACCTCACTCGATGAAACTCACAAGGCACACTGACTCGAAACAGCCGCAAGGGTAGGTTTGTACTCTTCCACACTTAACCAAATGATTCGAGAACCTGGAGTTGTATAACCATGAACCAGAATAAGGTACAAGAAACTCTGTTCAGGGTCAGGAGAAAGTTTGGAGTCCCGGGACGACTGCAGCAGAAATACGATTTTTCCAAAGATGGAGGGTGTAATGTTACGCCCGTAGCAAAAATTGAAGGTTTTGATGTGGTGTAATATTATGCCCATAGCACGTAAAGTGTTAAATAATTTAGGTATATTGAAGGTTTCATTTCCATCTTGCTTATGAGCATACTGCTCAATATTTCTTAGTCTTCCAATCCACTGTATTGCATCTAAGTACTAAATTTTGTTCTTCTCATTAGGCCACATCCAGTGTTTGCCCAATTGCTCCATGACATTCACTGAGGTACCTTGTTTAATTTCTTGTATAGATGCAATCCATCCTTCCTTCCATTTATTCTAGGCATTCTGAACCATAAAATTAAAAATAAGTGAGACAAGATATCATGGGATATATATTTTTGATTGTGACTCATACTGTCTCAATGTTAAACCACACTTCTGTCTCATATTTTTATTGAAAAATGCAGCCAAGTAATATTGTACCTAAACTCTGATTCCTTTGAATTGTTATTAAAAACTATGTTTTCAAATACCTTCACTTTGAAATTCAAAGCTGCTCTATTTTTCGATCACCAGAACTAAGTTTCAATATAGCAAGTTTATGTAACGATCTTTTTTATGCTTTTTATGCCATTTTATATGCTTAGAAATTGATGGAACATACCAATTTGTGCTAGGGGCATATTTCTGTGCCATCAACTGATCTTCAAGCCATTATGTTTTCAGATATTTGGGGCCTACTGCTCCACACGGTGGGTGGAAAGGAACCTTAAAGATGATCGGGGGAACAGGCAAGCATACTTCGGCACTGGGGAGACGTTTGTCTTCTCGCTGCTACCTGAGAGGCATCGCTACCCTTGGGTTGGCTTAGACCGGACCACGTCTGGTGAGCGAGGAGGTGACCACTTTGACCATGCTGCGGAGCTATTCATGGCAGCTGATTCTAAGATGCTCACTGTTGGAGGAGGGTAAGTGGGCCGTTGTATGAGGGTTGCCCAATAAGTGAGACTTGGAGGCTGCATGATAGGCTTAGTTTTTTGAGAAATTCTAGGATGATGTGGTTCTGAGTAACAGAGAATATCATTTTGATGCCACACCACATCTCTAGGTCCAACAGAAGCAATAAAGTATGAGCGGTACATTGCCGAACAGATTGGAACAAAAATTCGTTCTTTCCACGCACCATAAGTGACCATAATTAAACCTGAGCTTTACTTAAAACACGCCAAAAATACTCTTCCACATTTCACCTCCTAAAGCCCCTTCCTTTTCACCTTCACATGGCTGGTGTCCTAACACCCCCTACCACAGACCCATGCAGCAGCTCACAGGATAGTATTTAGATGTAGAAATGAGCCTTTTTATCCATAGAATTACACTTTGCTTAGATGATGGCCACCATGATTTGCTACTGCTTTAAACTTATCACCTGTTCTCAGGTCAGGGCTTTGATGCCCTTAATAATTTACCTGGAGTGTGCTGTCCTCGGTTTTCCTTTGTAATTCTTCCAATGCATTTCTCTTCCCACTGCTTCTGTTCTCAAGCAGCTGTTGTGTCACGAAATGTGCTCCAATAGTTGGTCTCTTATTTTTACAGTTTTCAATCACACATCTCTCTCCATCTCCTTGAAGGACCTCTTCATTGGAGATTCCCACTTCTAAATAATCATAATCGTTCTTAAATAGCATCACATTTCCATTCCTTCCAATCATCTTTGCTGTACTGTTCAGTGTTTTGAGTGAACTTAAGAAATGGTTTCTAAAATACCTAACTTCTCTTTCAAGCATCCTAAATATGGTTCAGCAACATGATCAACAACCATGAGTTCTCTTAAAATGAATAAATAGCTAAAATGGCCTTTTGGCCCATCAAAAAAGAGAACAAATTAGTTAAGAAGTTTAAGAAAGATTAAGTTTAGAAGTAATTGACTAAGATATTATTTTCCATACCCTTTACTTTGGACATCAAATATCAAATTATGTATTTTCAAAGGCAGGTTTGGTATTTAGCTAGTAAGTAATTTACGAATAATTAAATTGTTAAACATATTTTTTTCACTTGGTTGACTTAATGGAGGTAACTGTTGATGAACTCTATGCTGAGGGATTACAATGCATTATTATATCCATTATTTAATTAAAAATTTCCATTCTTTTTTCTGTGTGTTTGTGAAATTCTAATGGTGCCTGGCAGTAGCATGATAGTTTAGCATGATAGTTTAGCATTTAGGACAACTATGATCATTTTGCTCTTACACTAAGCTACAAGCAAACTGCACCAACAACTGTTGGAATGGATGAGGCAATCACCGTACCAAATTATGAATGAATTTCTTAGTCTTTCTCATCAATCTAAGGCCATTTTTTCTGTTGTGGCTTGCTATGTCTCAAATTTAATTAAATGCTTTTCTTTACTGACCTATTAGTTTTCTATCCTTTAAGTGCATTGCTTTGCAGTTGTTGTGAAAATCAAAGTGCACCGATGGGTTGTCACAATATGCCATTATTCTTTCGTGTCTTCCCATTTTTAGGGAGGGGCAAGCCATCTGGATGGATGAAAACATTCGTTTTGGCAAGACAGAAAGGTGCCAAACCTTTGACAATCCTCCTCTCTGTGAGTCGGGTGACTTTGAGATCCGGGTCCTCGAAGTTTACGGATTTTCCGGAGCCTAAAATGAAGCCATCGAAGTATATCAGCTTGTAGGAGAAAGAAAGCTGGTTACCCATTCCAGTCATTCCTAATTAGAGTTAAATTATTTATGATAATAAATATAGTAATAGAATAATGGAGGAAGGGATGGTGCAATACTTAGAATCATCGAATCGCAGAGATTATTTTTCTTCCCATAGTGGAGAAGACTTTTATGTTTTGCAGTTAGTCTGTGTTCTCAGTGTGAAGAAAATATTTCTGCTGACATTTTGTAGGATAGCCTCTTAAGCATCTACATCGTAACCTTCAAAGTGAGGGCTATAAATAACTGTCTCCATTGTTGACAGACATCATTCAATGAGCAATGGCTGTGAGTTGTGATGCAGTGGATAAATGAGTATTTTACTCAAATAATATGGATTATGGGAACATTGACATAAAACACGTATAAGAGTTCAATATGCGCACATTTCTGACCACAATTATATTTTGATCCACCCCAAGTTGTATTGCACTCTCAGTTTTGATTTTGATTCCTGATGCAAGTTAGATACGCATTGCAATGGCCTACTTGTGATTTTATTTGGAAATGCTGCTTGTGTGTGCGTATTCAATTAATTTACGTCGTTCATTTGGGCCCAAATATTTCTCATTTATCCAAAAGGGCCTGATTTGGCGATCCAGATTCAGTTTAATATTGTGAATTTCTGTTGTGTTCAGAGTTGATTTCATCATTAGTCATTGTCATTAGAGAGTTGGTGTGAAGACCACTTGAAACTGTATTATAATGGACATATTACATGAGCAGTTAAAATGAGGTGGTTGAGCTACCCCTCAAACACTAGCAGGTTGCCCTTGTACAATCATAAGTGATACAATGTTTCAGCTGCGAGCCATCCATAAAGCTAAACCAGGCGTTATACACTGGTGCAGCTATCACCTAGTCAATTTACAATAGGAGGCTCTGCAGGCATGAAGCATCTAGCTGAAGGATTGGTGGATTGAGCATAGTGACCAAACTGTTTATCTTTTGAAGTTTGTTGCTTGGATGGAATTTTTTCCTCAATGATGGTTTAGTGGACCTTGGTAGTTCTCCAAGGAATTTCATTATTTTTTTAGCCATGGCAGTCTAGACTGTTCATGTGATTACACAGTTTACTTTGCATCCTCTCCATTTAGTGTGCCCAGGTGCAAGGCTGCCAAGTGCTCTGCTGCAAGGCTCTTTAGCTATTCATGGATAATGACCATTAAAAGTCATATTTATCTCAGGTTGATTTTCAGCTGCTATCTTTGTGTGTGTCTATGAAATTTAGTGGTGCAAGGAATATGATACATCATTTAAAAAAATGCATTTGCCATACTTGCCTACTGTAAATAATCAATTGTGAACAGGAATTTGTTTTCCAGCTGGTGCCTCATTTTCTTAAGGTCGACCTCAGCCTCAAAAAAGTGGCTAAGTTTGGTGGATGGTAATTGGGAGACAATAGGATATTTAATTAGCCTTTGCCCGGTTAAACTGAAGTTAGGGATAGCTGGTAAATTTCATTTCAAGTCAATAATTTTTGGATGGATTCTGGACAAAACTTTGGTGGGTAATTAATGAAAAAAGACTGCAGCTACAACCACTTAACTATTTGAAGTTGTATATTTAGCAGCAAAAATAATATACAGTCTTGTCTCAGGTTTAACAAAATTTTTCAACTATTGATGAATAATTTCTAAATATACTCTTGATAAGCTATTTAGTATCCTGGGCAAACTGTGGTTTTTGAATCTCTGGAAATATTATGTGGTTGCTTACTAGTTCTTATGTGCCATGCATGTAACCACTTAATATTCTCAAGGTATCTAAACACAGTGATGATTTTGAAACTCATTCTCACTTGAGTAAGCAAGTGTACAATTGATTATTTATAGTATTTTCTTAAGTAACTGCCATTTTCTGTGTATTTTTTGCCAATTATTTTGTTCTATTTAATTTTCCAAGCCCTTTTAATGTTGAGTGTAGCTTGATTTTCAAGTTTCGAGGAAGAGCTTGAAAATACAGATTCGTTAAAGCTTATTTGTTTGTGTTGTTGCATGTGCTATAAATTTTGTTTCAGTACATGAGTTAATGTTACATATTCTGAGGTTTGAAGGGAAGATGCAGGAAACTTAAGTCCAGATATACCTGAGTTGATTATCGGGAAGTTTGTCAATTTAGCCTAATCCTTAAGGTCAGGAAGTAATCGTGTGATGTTTAGTTTTCTTCGTTTAGTTTAGTCTTGAGTGTAGCCATTTTCATGAGTCACGGTGGCACATGGTAAGGAATCGTGGAAAAAGTTCATTGAAGCACAGCCCATCAATTTCTAGTTATGTTTCTTCATCATTACTCTTATGTAGCATGTCAGTGTGTCTGTGTTCTGCTTTGAGCATTTTTATTAAAGTGCAAGGTCCAGATGATGGAGTCAAATAAGCTCTTTTCAAGGCTGCTTTTGAGTAGTTTTGAAGTGCATTGACCCAAGAATGAGAGCCGAAGTATAGTGCTTTAAAGCAAGAATTCTGAACACATGTGTATTCATCCCTTGTCAATTCAATGGCAGATTTTGGTGATAAACAATCATGAAAAAAACTCTTATATGTTTTTCTTAAGTGAAAATTTAGAGTAGATGACATTAAAAAGATATGAAAAAATGTTGCCTTGAATATATGTTTAGTAGGTAACCTACTCATTCAGTATGTATGGAAGTGTGTAGGAGTGTGTTTATCGTTTGAAACTATTATAGCATTATCGCTGTCAATTTGTGTGTAACTTGTCAATGCATGAAGTCCCATCCTTTTCTATAAATGCTACAGCAATACTCCTGTTACAGAAGAGAGAAAGCTGTTTACTATTTTTTTCTTTCTAATATTTTATATTTTGGCCATTGGGCACCTGAGTCATCAACTTTGGCCGCTAATTATGATCCGTGGCTTGGAAAGTGGCTGTATTCAATGATATAGCTCCTATGTAATCTCTCGCTGTGGTAACTTGGAAAAAAAACAGTTTTATGTCTATTTGTTGCTAGTGATGAGAAGGTGAGATCTTGGTGATTGACAGCTTTATAAACCATTGACTTTCATATTGAAATTCAGTACAATTAAAGTAGTTATATTATGTGTAACCCTTGGATTACAATGTTATTTTTACTGAATATATAGTCAATATGAAGATATTAAAGGATTATATTTATATTCCTTTATACTTACTGTACAGTTGTTTCAATCAAAGTGTTTTAATACGTTTGACTTTGACTTGTATTATTTTTTTAAATATTTTATTTTACATTTTTCATGGATTGACCACTAGTCATAGAGTGAATGTATTGGAGAGATGCATTTAGTGCTCTGTTTGTATGGTTATTATTTTTAAAAAGTCCATATATTGTAGACACATTGACATTCATTGTACAGTATGTAAAATTTTGCAGCAAGAATGTTTGAGCTTCTGCATAGTGTGTTTGTGTGCTGTTAATCTTGCAAAATATAATACTGTTGTGCTGTTTAAGTACAAAGGTGAGACTTAATACAATATACATATATACAAAATAATTCACTTATCAAATAGCTGTGATTTACTTCATAGTGTTTTTGGGGGGTGAGATATTTTGAAAAATGTTTCATTTGGCGTATAGCATCATTATGTACTGAGTAATAAACATTCTTTGTTCTATAATATACATCATCATTTATTTATTTCTGGATTAATATCATTGTAATCTCCGAACTATGAACCAGAAGGAAATGTGTAATCACCATTTTTAATGGGCTAGCCCTGCACAGAGTAGAAAATGCTAATTCTTAATCAATCAGCTATGTCTGGGAATTGGCAGTTATAGTGAAAAACGTTTTAGAAAGCCAGTTCATTTCTATTTAAAAGTCCAATCTTAAAGAAGGAAATGAGGAATCGCCATTTACATTGGGCGGACCTTGCCAAGGATAGCAAATGACTTCATAATTATTCTATTTGTCTAAAAAATAAATTGTTTTCTTAGTCTTTCTGAGCCTTAACGCTCTGGTAACTGAAAGTTAATACATGCTATGTGAAGTTATATTTTGAAAGAATGTAAAGAAAGGTAACCTGTTCTATATAAGAGAGCATATTGGCAGACTCTTGGTGCAACTTATGGATTTCCATATTTAAAAATAAACACTTGTACAATTTCAATACACTTATTTTCATCGCCAACCATGGTTTCAGCACGTTATGGTATTATCAGGTTATATTACTCCAAATAGCTCAGCCTTTTATACATTAACAAAGTGGGGTGGGGAAGAGAAGGGAAGAGGGAGGGGAATTTTTAAACAAGGGTAGCAAGTGATGGAACAGAGAGCAGGGGGGAAAGAAATGAAGGGGGAGACATTGGGGAAGGTTGAAAATTTGTGGGGGGGGAAGCATTCTGAGTGTGTGGTATTGAGTGAGGCATACGGTCCTTATGTCACAGGCTGGGAAGTTTAAGGTTTAGGAAAGTTGAATGGGCAACAATAATATCATTACATAGTTGAGAGTCACTGTTTTATATTTCATGTTCAAAAAGGTCTTATTTGTAACCTTTAGACATACAAGATAGGAATTCTGCATCAAAATGACTAAAATGGTTAAAATTACACAAGTGCTTGGCAAAACATGATGTATCCTTATTATTTACGTAGCAAAGTCTATGCTCTTTCACCCTAGTTTTGATGCTAAGAACTGTTTGTCCAATGTATTTTACATCACATTCAAGTCTATAAACACCGTTATTATCCTAGTTGTCATATTCTCTTTTGAGTTAAATAGAATTTGGCCAAATGTCACAGGATCATAAAAAGAGACTCGGACATTATCTTTTGTAATAATTTTCTGTAATTTGTGAGAAATATTTCCAAGACAGGGTAAAACAGACCAGTGCACAGCAGTTCCAATCCCTAATCTAGCAGGACAAAATTCATTTTTGTAAATTTCGGGAAAGTAGTCACTCCAAATGTAGTTATATTGTCAACTAATTGCTTTTTCAAGATTTATTCCTTTGGCACGGATTTATTAAGTTTTAACAATATTGCACTGTCTTAAAGTTGTGTGTCAAGATTGCCGACCCTCCGCCCAGATCCAGACTGTATCTGATCCATTAGTGTCTAGTCCAGTATTTAAAGGTACCTGCAAAAAAGTTTATAAGAAAGGAACTGCAAATGCTAACAGGATATTTTCGAAAACAATATGTGGTAAAGAATTGCATGACATTTGTTCAAATACGAGCACTTCTGAGTCCTATGTTTATAATATAATTCCCTCTGTCTCAGAACCTCCTCTTTTCTTCCACTTAAAATATTTAAATTACTTTTGAAAAATGTATACTGAGATAGAGTTACAAAACCTTCGGTATTATGTAGGACAGTCTCTATAGTTACATATGTATCCAGTAGATGTTGTGCATATCTGTGCCTTTTTCGAATTATTCCCTTTTTGTCCCATTAGGTTTTCCAACTAGCACCATCCTCGAGCCATTAGGGAGCGAGAAATAGAATTACAAACCAAGACAAATCCGGGCATATTGGGAGAATAACATGCTGGTACATGCCATAGGTAATAAGTTCTTTAAACTTATGCAGCGGGAAATTTAATTTTTATTTTTTATCAACCTAATAATTACATAATGTAGCTAAACAATATGTACCTTCAATATGAATTGAGGAGGAAGTACAATGTTGATGACTAAAAAGTAGGTACTTGCGAAAGCTTTTAGAATTTTGGGGAATTAAAAAAAATGATTTGCTGTCACAGTTGAATTTTAAACTCATCTTTTTATAAAATTCTAAATAAATAGGGAAATGATGGTGCACTTGGGGAGGAATGAGTTCCCTACGGTTATCCTAGTGTAGTTAGTTGTTGCAATTGGTGTGGGAAAAGAGGAGCACAGATGATTTGTGTAATTATACAGAGAGCATAAATTTGCATTTGAGAGCTACAAAGAGGATACCTCAGAAGCCATTAGGAAAACTGTGAGGCTTTAAGAAAGAGATTTGGAAAAATGAGGAAACAGTGCTTCAGAAAATGTGATGGGTTTCTGTCAAAGCACTGATGCTGGAGAAACTAAAATTGAAATTTCCTGTAGCCATTACTCAGAAGATAACACCTCGTGTTACCCAATTGTCAGATCCTATTTTATCCAATCTATCACTTGGTGGACCTCAAATATCCTTTTCTGAAAGCAGACTGAAAAACAAGCTTGCATATGTGCAGCATCTTGTGAAACAAGACAGAGAGAAGAACTTTGTTTTCCATGTCAGCTTCCATTGTGGATTCCATTGCAGCTTCCAGCTTGCATTCCATTGCTCAGGAAAATAGATGCAGCGTCAATGATAAAATAAATCAAAGAGAACATCCCAAAAAGAGCTAAAAATTAATAGAAAACCTATTTCCCCTGCTTTTGCCGCAAACACTATATACATCAGCAGAAGTGTTGACCCATGGAGATTAACCTTACTAACCATTAGTACATCCGCAATGACAGTAAGTAACAGTACAAGTTTAAAAATTAAATTTCCCAATACATAAGTTTAAAGAACTCATTATGGCGTGTACCAGCCATTGTATTTTTCTCCGGATATGCATGGATTCGTCCTGGTTTGTAATTCCCTTTCTTGCTCCCTAATGCCCTGAGGATGGCGCTAGTTGGAAAACCTAATTTAAGTTCTGTATTATGATAGTAAAGAACTTTAAACATTGGTAATGGTAATAGAGAACTTTAAACCTAATGGGACAAAAAGGGAATTATTCTAAAAAGGCGCAGATATGCACAACATCTACTGGATACATATGTAACTATAGAGACTGTCCTACATAATACCAAAGGTTTTGTAACTCTATCTCAGCATATATTTTTCAAAAGTCAATTTAAATATTTTAAGTGGCAGAAAAGAGTAGGTTCTGAGACACAGGGAATTATATTATAAAAATAAGACTCAAAAGTGCTCGTATTTGAACAAATGTCATGCTATGCTTTACCGCATATTGTTTTCTAAAATATCCTGTCAGAATTTGTAGTTCCTTTCTTATAAACTTTTTTGCAGGTACCTTTAAATACTAATGGATCAGACACTGTCTGGATCTGGGCAGAGGGTCGGCAATCTCGACGCATAACTTTAGGAGAGGGCAATATTGTTATAACTTAATAAATCCTTGCCAAAGGAATAAATCATGAAAAAGCAATTAGTCAACGAAATAACTACATTTGGAGTGACTGTTTTCCCAAAATTTACAAAAATGAATTTTGTCCACTAGATTAGCGATTGGAACCTCTGTGCAGCGGTTAGGTTTTATTGAATCAACAGACAATGTAGTGATGAGCTTAATAGTTCTCTTTAATGTAAAGCAATGGATTAATTTATGTACATAGGTATGTGGTATCATTCCTTTTGGCTCTGGTGATAACTGAAGTAAGCTCTTTATTTAAATTTATCACTGACAGAGGAATATTTATAAGTCTATAAATCTTGAATCTCAGAGCAGCAGACTTATGCCCATGATCATGTAAAGAATCTTTAGGGATATTAACATCAAAAGATGTAGGTTTTCTGAAGATGGAAAAGTCATGTTGTCCTCCTTTTACAGTGTTCATTAAATCTAAAAATTTAATAGAATCACCTCCATACTCAGAAGTAAAATTAATTGAGTTATGTTAAGAACACTATATATAGTGTATATATACATGCCCCATATTATCACACCCCAAATTCTAACTTAAAACATAGTAAACATAACTAGACTGCCTTTTTATGCCGGAAGCAGGAATTTAAAAGGATTTAAAGTACAATAGAGCCCCGATTATCCGACTACCATCCCGCAGCAACCCCATCCCCAACTCATCCTCTCCGTACGGGGACGATGTGGATGCCTAAAAGCCGGCATACCGTGCTCCATGGTGTGCGGCATATGCCACGGTGCCTGCACAAATGGTGCACCCTTATTTAATATGGAGGCTGATGACGACGATTCAGTTGATGATTTTTGAAATGTAACTCTTTTGAAATGTTAACTCTTTTGAAATTTTAACTCTTTTGAAATGTTAATTCCTTTTACATATAAATTCTTACCAATAATTGCAGTTTTTTTCCATTATTTTGAGTTTTGTTTGGCACCGAACGTTGATTTTATACCACCAAAATACGATTTTTTTTAAATTGCAAGTTTTCCATCCTCTGTATCTCGTAAACTATTCATCCCACAGGAAAAGTGATAAGGACTTTTTCTGTAGCAAATTTTATGTAGTTTAATTTTGCATTTTTATATTTTTTCACTAAAGGTCACGGTTTTCCAGTTATGCACGAAAAACGTAAAAAGTGACCTTTAAACGCCCTCACTACACCCCGCTAACCCACCACCAGTCAGGGGTTTTAGTGGGTTGATCCTGAGGCTCGGCACAATCGCTGTGCAAAAATTTGCGACTACTCGATTTTTCCCCTATTTTTCGTCATTTACTGGATCTTCCCCGTGGATACATGGTGGCTTTAGCAGTCAAGGTGGTATATGCAACCCGACATACAATGCCACATGGCGCGTATGTTGGTGTATATAGTACCAGAAATCCAAGGCTAAAGCCAATATTTTAACACTATGATGCTCCATGAAGCCAATTGAAGGAAATAACCGCAGACAAGCAAGGGGTAAACCTTTACGGAGTCACCCGCATGTGCACTAAAAGATCGAAAAGTCCAACGTGGAAAAATTATTTGCCTTCACCTGGATTTGAACCGGGATCCCCAAAAATCGCTCCAAGTACTCTAACCACTTACGAGTAGGTATTTATTTTCAATATTTATTGTAGTTTCATGCTATTTTTAGGTTTATTTAACGTAAAACGTTGATTTAATACGATTGAAATACGATTTTGGAAAAATTACGAAATTTTAACCCTCTGTAACTCGTTAACTACTGATCTTACAGAAAAAATTATAAGAACCTTTTTTGTATCAAATTTTATGCAATTCAGTTTCGTACTCTTGCATTGTCTCGCTAGAGGTCACGGTTTTCGAGTAATTCAAGAAAAACGTCAAAAAGTTATCT
Organism: Ceriagrion tenellum; assembly: GCA_963169105.1. Lineage (NCBI taxonomy): Eukaryota > Metazoa > Arthropoda > Insecta > Odonata > Coenagrionidae > Ceriagrion > Ceriagrion tenellum. The sequence continues at coordinate 90,839,494 of OY720643.1, forward strand.
TTAAACGCCCCCCATCCCGCCGCTCACCCCTCCCCCCCCTCCCCCCCATCGGTCAGGGGCTTTAGTGGGTTGATCCTGAGGCTCGGCCCTACAACTGTGCAAAAATTTGCAACGAACGATTTTCCCCTGAAAAACATTCGTTGACTGGACTATGAGAGGGCATCTAAGGGGAAGTTACGCTTGCAGAGGCACGAAGTAAGGGCGCCAGTGAAATGGGGTGGTCGGTGACCTTGACTCGATTACCTACTTCTAAGAGCGGGCTGAGTAAGCATGAAGATACGGGACTCGAGGGAAGACCGCTAATCGTCAAAAGGAGAGACTTGCCAAGGGTGGAGGAATCGGACTCCGATGAGCTATGGTCGTGAAAGTGCGACATCGACTTTGACGTGAATCACAGACGTTTAAAAAAAAACGTGAAGTCAACTTAGCCGATCGGCATGGTCAGATTCCTCACAGTGAGCGTAAAGGCCTGGTTACACAATACATTAACCCGTACGTGTTCATGTACAAGTTCATGAACGAATGCATGCACCGAATAGAACAGGTTCTATTTTCCTGTTCACGCGTTCATGCATTCGTACAAGTTGGTGTGGTTACACGTTGAATTTTCGCCTTCATTCACGCGTTCATGCATTCGTACATTAACTCGTACGGGTTAATGTATCGTGTAACCAGGGCTTAATACGTTGCGGTCATGAACTATAATTCCTCATCATCGGCCGTTCAATCCTGAGATTGGTTGACTGCAGCCCTCCACCCTCCCCTACCTAACGCTAATTCCCTTACCGCCTGGATCTTTCCCTCTGTCGTGTCTTCTTTATTTGATCCATGAAATTATTCCTGGGTCTTCCTCTAGGGAATTTTCCCCCTATTCTACCTTCAATTATGTTCTTCACTAACCCATTGTATCTCAGGGTGTGCCCAATCCTGGTTCTTCTTTCCTGTATGGTGTTCCGTTTGGTCCTCTCCTCTTCCACTCTTCTGTACACTTCACCATTTTTTATTTTGTCCGTCCATTTTATCTTCAGCATCCTTCTCCAGCACCAGGTTTCAAAGGCTTCTTGTCTTTTCTCGTCAGTTTTTCCAATGGTCCATGCCTCCGATCCATTGGGTGCTGCGCTCCACACGGATGTTTCCACATACTGTTTCTTGGTTTGCAGTCCTATCTTCTTTGAGCACGGCAGTTACCTTTTTCCCACGAACGCCCTCTTAGCTTGGGCTATTCTTCGTTTGATGTCCGTGGTACTTCTTTCGTCTCACGTGATGGCACTTTCGAGATAGGTGAAGGAATCCGCTTACTCTAATTTCTCCCCTCTCAGTGTGACCTCTGCATTCATCTTCTCTCTTCCGCATTCCGCTTCTCTGTAACTCCTACTTCGGCCAAATATCATAAGTGTGTTTATGAAAACGGAACGCATAGCGCGTCTGAAAATAAGATTCACCCCCGAATGATCCACGAATTGAGGGAACGTAGGTATCATTTTTAACGGGCGGAATATTTTCGATAGCTAAATAAAATGTTTGATTGCATGATACTTGAAATAATTCAGCAGAATACGAGTATTTCATCGCAACTTGCTCGAAAAACTTTGAGAAATCAAGGCACTGAAACTATGGCTCAACGAACTCGCCATTGAACGTGAACAGGTTATCTGTCTTTCTTCCTAGTAACATGCCTACAAATGTTTCCTAGTATAAATAGACTACCCTGTCTCAGATCCCGCTTACATTACTGAGGAGTATTAGATTCAAATGTGCATAACGTTACTTAATGTTAAGGAGAAGGTTTCCTCTTTGATAAATTAGCAAAAAATCTTCTTGAATAAAATAGTCGAATACCGCTGGTTTATTGAAAGAACTCCTGAATATTCAGTAGCCTTGAGAATGGGTAACGAGTCGGAACCCGAAACGCCTATGAATATCCTACCCGGTGGCGAGCCCGAGAAATTTACACAAAAGGTTATCTGCCACTTTCGATCACCGATTGGCCTTTAAAAGAATAGAGCATTTTAAATCTAGAGCATGAGTTCTTTCAATAAACCAGCGGTATTCGACTATTCTATTCAAGAAGATTTTTTGCTGATTTATCGAAGAGGAAACCTTCTCCTTCACATTCAATAACGTTATGCACATTTGAATCTAATACTCCTCAGTAATGTAAGCGGGATCTGAGACAGGTTAGTCTATTTGTACTAGGAAACATTCGTAGGCATGTTACTAATAAGTAGTCACTCATTAAGATAATCGAAAGCAACGTAATATTTCTTTATTAAACCATCCTTACTGCCTGATCCGCAGAGACGACCCAGTTTCTGCCAGTCCGTGATACGCAGCAGAACGTGAGAGTAGCTAGCTATCACCATGTTATGCAACAACTTTAACTGCATCTCCAAAAAATTCCAAAAAAATTATTTTATAAAGGAGTCGTCATTGTCTGGAGTCATCTATATATATTAATTTTATAGCGTGTCATTCATTCAGTATCCTTTTTGTTTCTTTCTCTGTCAATTTTTGAGCTAGAAGAGTGAGGTTTGGTGCGTTGAATGTGGAATCTTTGCCTTCAAGATTTGGCAGTAGTTTTGGATTTTTATAGCTTGGGCGTGTGGCAGGGGGTTTTAGGTCACCAGCCGTGCAAAGGTGTAAGATATTCGCGAATGAATGAATTAAAAGGAGTGTATTTAGTTAGTTTAAATAAGATCCAAAAGAGCGGCTTCTTGGGCGAGTGGCAGGGGGCGTTAGGTTACCATCCGTGCAAAGGTGTTAGTGATATTTTTGGGTTGTGGTTGCAACAACCAGAAGAGAGAAAGGCCAAAAGGGAGAAAGGAAGAGTGTAAAGGTTGACACAAAAGAAACCCACAGTGCTCTCCTATTCTAATGGCTTTAAAAATAACAAAGGAGAACAGTGAATGAAAAGAAATCATTTTCACCAATGAGCTATTTTTAGACTAGGACATTTACCCCCTGAGGGTACACACCCCTGCTCACGGTGTGAGCAGGCTAGTTGTCTGCTAGTTGTTTATCTTTAAAACGCCTGTATAACGATTGCATATTTATCCACCGTCAATCAGTTTACTAACCAAAAAAATAGGCTGTACTTCATTAGTAAATATACTGCCCGATTTAATCTCATGAATAATCTCCACAGCAGATGATTGACGTAGCACAATTCTACTAATTGTAAGTTTTGCCTCTTGGATCCTTACTGTGCAGTCTTTAACCCGAGGGAATAAATGTTTTTCTCCTCTTTTTTCCCCTACTTTATCCCTTATTTTTTATTTAAATCGACTTCCATATCCATTCTGTTTTCTGCCTCCGTTACAGTCATTAGTTTCGTTTCAGTCTGGCATTGAAATATCCCAATTTGTTTATTTACTTTTCCAATATGCTTTATGTTGCGATTTCTTTCAAAGGTGTTTAAGGCTTCCAATATTATCTTGTGCATGAAGTTGTCTGGGTATAAGTGATTATTTTTTAATGAGTGTTTTGCCTTTTGAAGTCACTGCTTGTGATAGGATGGAAGTAAAACTTTGTCGTGGTTTCTCATATTTTACCAACGAGGCCGAATCTACAAACGCAGTGAGGATAGCGTTTCGTCAATGCGAGAATTCAATGCTTTCCTTAGCCTGACAAGAAATAAGTCTTCATCTCGCTTTTACTGGTGTTTGATACTTGGTTCCTAGTTTATAGAACACTTAATATAAAACTAAATAATGGTACGGTGGCTTCCGCGGTGATTTATCGAGTTCAGTTTATTCGGGTTTTTCCCGCGTTGCTTCATTTTAACGGACAACAGTTTCGCTAACGTTACAGCTAGCGTCGTCAGGTCCTGAACGCTAGCTGTAACGTTAGCGAGACTGTTGTCCGTTAAAATGAAGCAACGCGGGAAAGGCCCGAATAAACTGAACTCAAAACTAAATAATACTCGCCTCTGTCATCATTTTACAATTTTTTTATCTAATGAATTTCTCGTAACCGATTTCTTTGGGACTTAATCCGTGGCAGCCATTTCACCTGTGAGAGATTTTCGCGATTGCCTTCTCTGTTTCCGCTTCTTTCTCCCCACGGCCCTCCCGTCGACTCTCAGCACTTCATCTAAAACCAAGATTCGTAGGGGTCATTCAAGTATTACGTAAAGCCTGAATCACACGATCATTTTTTCCGTCCCTCTGAGGGATAGCTCCAATGATAGCTTTTCAGGGACCGTGACAACGATAGATCGAGCTGTCATTTTCTGAATCACACGGTCATTTTGGCCGTCCCTTTTTCCATCATTTTTTCCGTCCCTTTTCGCATCATTTCTATATGTTTACTACTTTTATTCCATTGCAAGCCGAATGTGGCGTTAGAGTCGCTCTTTGTGGCTGAGCGCTCTGATTGGCTTAATGTTGGAGTCAGCGATGCCTCAGGGACGGAAAAAGGGGCGTGCCCAGTGATGGAAAAAGCGATAGGGATCCCTATCGCTGGAGCCATCCCTGACTTGGTTCGCGTCACACGATCATTTTCGAGCGATCATTTGAGCTATCATTGGAGGTATCCCTTAAAAGGGACGGAAAAAATGATCGTGTGATACAGGCTTAAGACGTTATGGGGGCCTGAATGAAGGGATCATTTTACACTGTCTTATGCAGGGGCGGCAAGGGGCCTGGAACCAATTTACGTAATATTTTTCTACATATACTTATTACCCTGCAAACCACCACAAGGGTGTTTGGCAGGGAATTTTTGTCCGTCTTGAAACATTGTATCGTTTCCGAATGAAGCTTGGAACATCCGCTCCTCTCCGAATATCCGCCGTGACATGGAACATCCGCTCGTTGATGGCGTATTTTCCGTAATCTCACTGCTACACCAATGCTCCTATTCTGTCGCCTGACTGGCTAGGTACGTAAACTCCATTCACAACCAAAGCGAGCATTTAACGAAGAGTATATTCAAATATCTAACGTCTTAGGTAAGACTGAGATGGTGGGGGGGGGGAGGTAAGAGAAATCTCACATTGCCCAACATAGGGGGAGGGTGTGGAGTCAGAAATCTCTCCAATACCTTCGGGATGATAGCCATCTTTGGTGGACGCATTTTGTTTCCGACCCGACATTCCTCGTGATTCGAGTCAAATAGAACACTGTTGTCGCATTCCCCCTTTCCAACGGGAAAAATGGGTTGGGAGATTGACGTCGGCACGGAGTAGCTATAGATTGACCCTCCTATTCTCCGTGCATCGTGGTATTCGTAGAAAACAACGCGCCATTTTTTTCTCGTGGCTTTCCTGTGTAAGCCTTGAAAACCATGGATGTGCTCAAGAATGAAGCGTGCGAGGCGTACCGGATCACACATTTTCGCTTGACGAGATTGAGGCAAAGGCCTTGGGAATACTCGCCTTTTCCCTTATTCAGCCCGATGGCGAAGAAACTTCTCGAATCAATTAATGCCAAAGGAAAATCTCGAAGCTGAAGGAGGAGAATCATTACATCAAAGCCTCAAGTTGGCGTTGGTATAGTTTTCTTTGCCATTGGCCGGGAACACTAAAATCTCTGATTGTTGGAGGAGTGACTCAAGAAAATATCACGTGGATGAATGCAATAATCTGCTGGTCACTTAAAGAAATTGCGGCTGAGGGTGATTCATGTTCTTGATTAATAACTTATCTACATCCGAATAATACCGTCCAAACCACCATACTGGTGGGTGGCGGAATATGAGTTTTCTCTAGCATCAGTCGTCAACATTAACCACACTATATGTATGCTACTAATGGGTAAAGAAAGCTAGTATCAGTTTATTTTGAACTACATAAAAGCACAGCTATACATAATCAATGCACGGAGCACTCGAGTCTTCGTGTTAGTTCTGCGTAGCAAATGGAAAACACTTTCTCACACCTCTATTCTACCTAACTCCCTGCTAACGGATTTTTACAAAAAATAATATCATAAATTGTATTTATCCACCCTTCAAGTTTCATTCAACGTAGTTTTCAAGGTGTCCTTACCCGTCGTTGCCCGTAGAAACCTAGGACGGTTAAATAAAATTTAAGTGTTTAGGGGCAATTGACTGATGAATTGACTTTCGATTTTGGGGCTGATTTGGTCGGGGAAATACTAGCAATATACTCACTTGTGTCTCGGAGACGAACGATTTCGGTTTATTTTAACGAGAAAAGGATATAATATCCGCTGAGTCAGGCCTGAAACCATTAATTATCCCTGCTAATTTCTAATGCATATTTAGTTTGTGAACGGCCGATAATTTTTTCGCTATTTATAGATCGAAGGGCTGCACATAGTATATTTAATATTGAAGGTAAGTATGACGCAGTACATTTTTTGGAATATATTCAGCATGCCAGCACATTACGGTGGAAACGATCACTGGTGTAAGATTGAGAATAGAAATTTCAGAACGTGGAGGTTCAATGTGTCATTTTTTTAGCGGACTATTAGGGCCAGTAATAGTTGCAATTAATATTTTCAATGACCTGCGACTCCCCTAGGTATGCCAGACTTGTTACTTGCGTTTGATTGTATCTTATTACGCTAACAACTCACCCCGTGTAATTTTATTTCCCGTATGATTCAGCTACTATTATTAAACACCATTAGCATTATATGTAAAGTGAAACTTTACTAATTGTTGCTAATTTATTGAATAACAGCGCGTTTCATCGTCTTATAACGTCATCTTCATGTAATTTTCTTGACTCTACTCTAAGGATTACCTGAAAATAATGTAACAAGACATCGAAACGCGTTTTTCTTCAATAAATCTGAGGAAATGTACGAAAACTTAACTTTGATTCTATCACGAATTTCCACGATGAAATTCCCGAATCCGAGAATTGTAACCATCAGTCTTGATGAAATGATGAAATACTTAGTTTTCCTCAAAAGATTTTTTACCTTCCTACGACCAGGGTTTCATCGCTGCGCGACATCATCAAGTCATTTCATCGCGATAAAAACCGGGTCGTAAGAACGTAATAAATCTTTTGTGGAAAACTAAGTAATTCATCATTTCATCATGAAGGAAATTCCCCCTAGTTACTGCCAATACCATTAATTCAATTGCTACCATTAGCATCCTTAAGGTGAAGCATAATTTCAATATTTTTCATAGCGAACCACTGCCCGAGTTGTATGATTTATACTAGGATTGTTCTCCCGACTTCACTACGGTCATCTCATACCGGCCTCAGAAGCATTCGGGGCTCGATTACGAAGTGGAACAAATTATTGTTGTCACCCCGTGCCACTCACCCAGGAGACCTTTGCACGGTAGTCAGTTGATTTAGATGATTTGGAAACTTGGAGACCAGCCACAAACTCCCGAATCACAAATTAAATCTAATCACGCGACGACAGTTTTAGTTAAAATTCATTGCCACCTCAGCTCACTGCAAGTCGACTTTCGATTCAGGTAACTCTTCGAAGACTTAAGGTAGTTAGAGCGAGATAGTTCCTTATTAGTCATAATAGAGACTGTATTCGAAACATATGTTTTAATTTCAGCAGCTGTAGGAAGAATTAAATTAATATTGCATTATTAGTGGTGCAATAATATACTTCTACAAGGTTAAAGTTCTAATGAATTAAATAAAATGTTTTGCATAGGCCTTTAACTTGACTCATTTTTTTCGCGCGGTACGTTTAAAACTCCTTCACAACGGAAGAATTTATATGGAATTTTAAAAAAAAATTACTGCGGTTACAATATGATTTATTTACAAAAATGGTTGAGAAAACAAACTACACGCTGTTAGTTTTTGACGACATATGGGTGTTAGAAATTCCTCATTTTTTAAATAATGTTTCACTGGAGTGCGTACACATGCATTTCCCATGTAAAATGGTTGGTATTTTTTGGTAAATATCTCGAAAAGTAGCGTGATTAGGGGCTGATATTTTGGTATCCTTGGAAGGGTGAGATATTTTCCATTAAAATAAGAATAAGACCAAATTCATTGATTTCTGGATGAATCGATACTTCGCTCAAGCTCCCTTAAGGTGGCTGGAGCGGTAATCGTTGGTCATTGGGTGCGCATATGTTTAAGTCGAATAAATATTCTCGGGCCACATTCCATTCCAGTGCTACCGTAAATGAATGGATGAAACAACGGTACAAATGTTCCGAACTCTTTTTAGACTTGAGCTCAAGAAAGCGTTCAGGGCGAAATATACTGTATCCAAGCGCAATGAACCCGCGCGTTATTTTCCCAACGATTAATTTTTGGGAGAAAAGAAAAACTATGCAAATTCTACTTCGAATCTAACTCTAAGTGGAATTTGCATAGTTTTTCTTTTCTAGCATGGAAAAATTTCACATTATTCACCCTGAAACCGTACGGTTTGTTAATTTTTAGGAATAAAAAAAATCAGGTTCGCGTCATACATAAGGAAATGTGCGAAATACCACCCGCATCTAAGTAGGTCGCTCGGCTCTCGAACTGACGTGCGGCGCAGTGAAATTTAGCGTGTAGAATCTCCTCTGCTGAAGGCTCCAAAAACGTTTCTCGATAAAGTGCATTTTTATTTTTATTTATTCATATAATAATATAAAGATTGCATTTTAAAAAGTGCGTTGTAATTAAGTTTTGGAAAAAGAAAAACTTCCCCAACGAAACGTGCGCCATTTATCAAGCCGAACTAATCAATGTAGAGTCAATGAAGTACTTAGGTGTGACCATTTCTCATGACCTGTCCTGTTGGAAGCACGCACGGGAAACTTGTGGACAGGCAAATCGCTAATTTGGTTTATTAAAAGAATACTGGGAAAATGTGACGAGAAAGTAAAGGAGCGATGTTATTTTTCTCTCGTGATACCTCGATGGAGTACGCCGCTAGTATATGGGGTCCTTACGAAGTAGGTCTACTTTCAGATATAGGATGTCGAATACAGCGGAGGGCAGCAAGATTTGTTCAATATTGTTACAATAAGCATAGTAATATTCCTGAATTGTTGAGGGAATTGGGATGGGAACTTCTATCTAATCGAAGGGAAAATATAAATCAAATCTTGCCCGAAAGTGTGACGTGGACTGATTTTTGCTGGACGTTCAATATATTCTGCTAGAGCCAAGCTATTATGGTAGAAATGATTACACGCATAAAATCAAGGGTATAGATTGCAAAACCAATAGATTTAAAATGTCATTTTTTCCACATACAATGAATGACGGTAATGGTTTCCATAGATCAGTTCTGAGAAACTTTGACTCTCACTAGGTAAAGTTGGTTTTGCACTTGTGCTAAATGTCTTAGCGTCATTATTAGCTACTAACCACTCATGAAATATACCCCACGATATAGCTCCTGCATGATTTAGTACCATGTATTACTACTCGCCTGTCGAATTAATGATTCTAACCAGTAGTTATATCTTAAATATTATATTGCATGGTAGCATGTTTGTTTACGAAGGACTATCCTAGTTTATGGTCTGACCGCGTATTGTCATCCTGACTGCTTTTGGCCCTTGCCTGGCATCCAGGCGAGCGTGCGCGTTTCTGATTTAATCTGGGATGAGTGTGGCATGCATGGTCTGGAATCACCCCGTGCCACACACCATAGTGTTGGCTTGTACAGTATTTCGTACATGTACATCTACACCTACACACTACCCTACGAAGTTCCGTATGGGCGTTTGGCAGGGGGTGTTAGGACACCAGCCGTGTAAAGAGGTAAGGGATAACAAGATTTTGGGAGGTGAAATGGTGACGTGTATTATGGGAGTGTATTTAGTGGAGCTCATTTTTTATTGTGGTCACTTCTTGTGCGCGGAAAGAACGAGTATTTGTTCGGCAATGTATCTCTTTTATTTTATCGCTTCTGTCAGACCTATAGATGTAATGAGGCGTCTTGATAATATTCTCTGTGTCGCTCTGAAACACATCCGTTCTGAATTTCTCTGGAAATCTAAGCCTAGCGTGTGATGCTTCAAAGTAGAAATTTAAATGCGTTCGCTGATTCTGAATTGCCCTTTTTCACAGACTGTGTTAAGCAGATCGGTTGACGTCGAAAAATTTGAACCGTTGCCTCCGCTGCCCCCAACCACCCCTCAAGTTCCAGCATTTCCCTCGCCTCCCCGCACCCGTTCGACTCGGCACGTCCCAATATCCACCCATCCTTTCGAACAACATTGACGAGCGAAAAAGCAGGCGCTGTACCCCTACCAACCAATCATATCCTTCGTTAGAATATGGATTCCGACCAATGGATGAGACCGTTTGAATAGATGACCTCCTCCTCGGAGCTGATTTCGTCGGGGCAGAACTAGTATGAATTTCACTTGTACCTCGGAGACGAACGGTTTCGGACGGTTCGGGTTGAACAGAAACTTGCTGAAGGTGTGGCGGGATCTTTCTTCATTGAGGAAAAGAAGCCAGGTTCTTCAGTTGTGAACAAAAACTGTGAGTCTTTCTCGTATGATATTTAATTAGGAACTTAACCAAATTCAGGCAAACCGTATCTTAATACTTTTTTCATTCGTGAGGCGAAACTCCGCGCCGATTTCAGACGGCGGGTAAATGTATAACTCAACGCAAGCTCTATTATTTCAGTTGATAAAATCTGCTCCGAGTCTAGATGAACTTCGAACATTTTCCCGTTGACTACTCAAATATAATGTTCGATGTTTAAAACTGATCAAGCACGTGTGGATCAAGCACTTCTAGTCACTCTGTTCGTCGAAGAAAGACTCTTTTCCAAAGTTTGATTTTTTTAATGTCTTTGCGTTATCTACCGGGTCGTGTAAGAGCGTCTATCGTCATCCGGATATTTCGCGATCTTAATCGGGGACGTTTTTAGATACTCGTGGCCCGGTGTCGGGTGCCGATCGAATGGATACCTCCTTTCGTCTTTTTGGATTCTCCTCGGTACAATACTGCATTCCCAGGAAGGCAGAGAGTGTGCGATGTCTCTTTTGATTGTATTGCTTTCAAGCCGGTTTCTGACAGTCTCCCTTCATCGTAGAAGGTTTCAGGAAAAATGTTATGCATCGGTGGGAGTTTTCCTGCTAAGAGAGGTGTATTTCACAGAATTCTCCATGCAATCACGGAAATTATCGTGCGTGGTAACTTGAGTTTTCCGCCGGTCTGAGATTTTTATTTTTCATGTTGAAGAGTAGAAAGTGATAGAATTGCAGATTCTATCACTTCCGTTTCTGGTTTTGTAAATTTAGCAACTGTACGTATTTGCCACAAATGTTGAATCCCCTCTTAAAAGACAGTATCCCAGACACACCGTGGAAACTTAAATGAACGAACTTGAACTCTTCTACAGTTTGTGGTTACCATTTTTCGACGAACAGGATTTTATAAGATGTCGCGAATTTCGCTGAGTATTTTAAGTTTTTCCAAAGTTAAATATTAAAACATTTTTTCCAATTATGCAAGGGAATTCTGAATTATAATTTCTTCATTTAAGATTCTTAAAAGTATGCGTGCGGTATTTTGGATTTGATTCGATCATCACTACATTAGTTTATCAATTATATTAATCCAGCGATTTATTTTCAGATTGAGTTTTCAACATCTTACGAACTGCAACATACTACAATAAATCGGATTGTGAGAATAAAATTAGGGAATTGTAGAACAGAAAGATTTAAAATGTAGTTTTTCCGGCGATCAATAAGACACTAATGGCTGCGTTAATTTTAATTAGTTGACAGGTAGTATAACTGATGATTTTTTATGAACCCTGATCCATGTTTCTAAATCTGCCGAATAGTGCTAATACAATGTTTTGCATGCTCCCTGTATTAATCTTGTGTCAAGTTTTCATAGTTGCATCAAGGAATATTTTATTTGGTTCAGTAGAATTTGTAGTATACCGATAATGTGGTGCTTGTTGGTGAATTAAAATTTCTTCACAGTAGTTAATGTTGGTAGTTAGTAACCCCCTCCCAAACACCCTTGTGGCTTCCAGAGTAATTAGTAGATTAAAATCTAGTCGTTTTACTAAAATTTTGGAATATTGTGCCTTTCTAGTATTTTCCTGTATTAGTTCGTCTATAGTTTCCTTCGGGCAGCAAATTTAATGCTAACCAGTTAAGGATTAGAGATGCGGCGCGATGGTGTAATCATGAACAACGAGAATGGATACTGCACCGATGAAGACTGCTGTTCATACTACACTTCACGGACGCGGTGGAAAGCTAAGGACATGGAGCACTCTCATCCCACTCGCCGCGGAAGGCCTCATTTGAACGTTGCACTAATCTCTTTGAAGACGGGCGAAGACTGTCAGCGCGGCGATGAGGGATGAATTCAAGCTTAAGCCGGGACCATCAGCTGCTGCAACGTCAGTCATGTGGCTGTGCATACCTGACCGCGGCGATTTTCCGATCGACGAATTAGGTAAGTAGGAAATAACTCTCCGTGCGTTTAATAAATTGTATATCGTTAAAAAATTCTTCTTTGCCGAGAAAATTGTTTTCTAAAAGTTGTACAATTGTGTATTGCCCGAGAAATTAGCGAGATAGAATAGAGGTTTTTGATGAAGCTTTAGTGCTGTAATTATTAAGGTAGTATTTTATAGCTTCCCGCTCATTGCTAGGGTTCAACACCCGGTGAATGTGATTTTTTCAGTGAAATACCTGTACCGTCATACATGCTGAGTAGTGCACTTAAATTGCAGACAGAGTAACATGGTGGCAGTTTTGCAGAAAATAATTTTTTGAGACATTTCTCCAAGAACTGATTCCGCCTGGGAGTGTCTCTCAATTTGACTACCAGGAATCTCAAGATAGTAAATAAGTTGGCTTATTCAAAATGCTGGAATCAGGATTCCCACAAACTTCCCATTTCACTTCAAGATCCAATCTCTCCACTTATATGCCGAAATCAGCGCGTAATTTGACCCAGCATTGTTTCAGTTGAAAATTTTCAGCTAAATGTTATCTTAACACTACTGCCACCACTCCGATGTAATACTTTATCAAATGGGATGTTAAGATGTGGTCTCCTTGGCGTCTTTCTCTTAGGTGTGGGCAAATGCCGATGCTCTCTTCCCTCAATGGCATTTGGAGATTCGCGCCCTAGCATTTGAAACTGGTTCATCAGTGGCTCCTGCTGTGTCATTAATGTCGAAAGATATAGGAATAAGCTCCACTGAAAACCATATGAACAGAATCCATGTCATATAATGCTGGTAATTCGTAGTGTATTATTTCCCTGATATTTTCCTTGTAGTTTTTGTAGTTTATTACTCGTACGTATAATCAGCAAATGAGGACAAAATTTTAAAATCTTTACAATGTTCTCACGGTGCCTGTGATCTAAAAGGGACTTGATGGTTGATCTTCAATGCATCGGATGCCGTAATGGTGTAGTACCTAGCCCAAAAAGCAGTGAATCGAGCATCGAAGGGACCTTAAAGACGCAGACGAAGCCCTTTTCATTCTGTTTAAGAACGCTTTTATCCCTCGAGGTAAATGATAATTGAGATTCTAATTTGTATATACTAAACGTCTTTTTCGGAATCGGGTCGGTAAAATGAACATGATTGTACATTTCTTTTGTTTTGTTGCTCTATAGAACACCAAACTCTTTTATTTTCGTCTGTATGTGGTAATCTTCAAATGCGATTAAACTGCTTAGAATACTCCACCGCCAGTCTTATCTGGTCGATCACGTCTATAGATTTTATATCCTGTCGGAAAAACTTCGGTACCTATCGCAACTATCATCTGCAAGCCAGCTCTGATCAATGACTATATCTGCGTTTTCAAATATATGCTCAACTTCGGCACGTTTGTTCTTTGCGCTACGGAAATTTACTATTACTAAATTACTATAGCATATAGATTGAAGAATGTTGGTTCGCTCTTTCTGTGATTGTTTTATATTTTAAATGTGCTCTGAAACCTCAGAGAAGCGAGTATTTCTTTGAAGTTACACAGTTATATTGAGTGGGCGTGTTGGAATTATTTTCGCTTTGTAAGTAACAGTTATTTGAACTTGCCCCAATTTTTTTCGGAAATGAAGGTCTACGTTGCGCGGATGCTCATGAACGCGTAATGTGTGTTGCCTATCCGTAAACCTTACCCACTCCACCCAATATTTTGATAACCGTTATTTGGGTGATAAAAACGATGTCTCGCAAATAATCCATATGGGAAGGTTATATCTGTCGCTGAGGAAAATTTCTATATTTTTGTTTGTATCGGACTCGACAGAAAAAAAATTCTCACCCTTAAGTCTCAAGTTCGGCCCCGTGACACGGGTTTCCGGGGGTTGATTGACTCCAAATGTTGTACAAGTCATGCTTATATCACTAGGAAAAAAGTGACACCCATTAAAATCGAAAAAAATTTCGATCGCATTCCTGAGTAAATAAAATTGAGAACTTGGGCGACAATGATCACTTTCTCTTTGATATTTAGTCCCTATCCTGTTTTTTTGCCAAACTAAAATTGTGATTCATTACTTGCCGATTCATAATCACTCGTAATTCTCTTTCAGCGACATTTAGGATTGGTGGTTCATGATGTTGACTACAGTAGATGGAGACCTCTTCCTTCGTGGCTGATGATGAGGGGAAAATTAATCAGGAGTTTTATTGAAGAAAGACGCCCAACAGCTAAAGTGAGTTATGAACTTTCTGAAGATATTCCTTCTTTGTACCTCTTCTGTATTTGCCCCCTTGCGCCCTTATAGTGATTGGAATGTCACCATCCGAGGGAGACAAAGGTTCTAAATTAAATCGACTGGGCAGGAAATCGAATTTGGCTTCAGTTTTTTCAGTTGTTACTCTCGACCTGCTATTTCGAGTGGCGTAAAACCGGAAGGCTTGGAAATTTCCGAAAGTAAAGATGATTTGCATAGTTGGCGCTTAAATATTCTTGATTTCTACGATCTGTTTAGTCAGACATGTTAAACGTAAGTTTTCTTTACTGCTTTTCAATCGCATATTACTGAACTTATTTCACCCGTAGATAATACCTCATCTCTTGAATTTGTTTTATTAATTGCGAAGTTTTTTTTAAGGCTCCAAAGTTAAATTTCCATGTCCAGTATTCCATACTTTCGGATATAACGAAGAATTGAAAGATCTTCATTCTGGATAATGCACGAACAAGTGAAATAATGCACCCTAAATAAGTAGTTGTTAATTCCTACATCTGCATATTGTGCCTGGAGAGTAATACTAGATCCTACCGGATCCTAAGATTCGATATAAATGGGGCATCATGATTGGTTCATCCTGCTTGGCGGTGTTTGCTGTACCTATATATTCAATTCGGTATAAAATGTGCTTTGAGAGGTATCTTCAGTAACTTTAAGAGGGATCTTGATCATTTCAATTTGGCCATAATTTTGCTCTTCTCAGCACATGTTTGACACGACACAGCTATGTTTGATCTCTTAGATTTTTTTCGTCTTTGTATTCTAATTGTGCACAATTTGTCGGTCATTTATGGCCCTCCAAAGATAATAAACTATTGAAAATACTTCCCTCAGGTTACCAGTAATTGAAAATCATTATAGTAGGTACTAATTTCATTATGCTTTACGAAAAATTAACGTTTTCACAAAATACTGAAACATTTGCAAAAGCTCCATGCACCAGCGTAGATAGTTTTCGCAAACCTGAGGTACTGTATAACATTCTGCTTGGATAGATCTAGCCAATCCCTCTTTTGCTTTTTTCCACTATTTAAAACCCCGAATTCTTGCCTGCATTGATTTTAATTTCTTTAAATAAATGCCACAATTCGCGATCACCATGAATGGCGTGTAGTAGGAGGGTTTTAAGTGACCAGAAATGATTTTACGGTAGTTCTATATGCACATGAGAGTAGTTCATTTTGTATCGATGTTGTGCTGTAGTTCTGTTGTAGTCCGCAATTATCTTATAATGAAAAGTAAAACCTTAAGTGATTTTTCAGAGGTAGAATCCTCAACATCAGAGATGCCTTAGGTTAATGTAAAACTTTATGGATTTACTTTACCTGAATCATCCTGCTTTTAGGTTTTTGGGTATTTCCTAAGGCATACAATGAATATAATATGCTTTCTCAGATTTTAATTTTTTTAGCTTAATGCAGCTCTCAAAATAATTCCGCTGGTTTATTTAGACTTGATGCGTATTTTTAGCTTGGCTTGGCTAAATAATTACTACCCCTTTTCTGATATATTGTACATACTACCGTGTTACTCTTCAAGTTTTCCAAAATCCTTCATGTGTTGGAGGGTATTCGTTTCGGTAATCATTGAGCGAGTTATACAAGGTCGGCAGCGCTTAGAGAAAAATTGGCAAGGTGACCAATGAACTGTCAATTATACTTGCAAAAATCTTCCCTGAGGCAATGCGCCGGTACAACGAAACTTGTTCTTCGCCCTGAGAAGTGGCATTTTTCCCATTTTTCATTATTCTGAGTTTCTGCATATCACTTTTGAACAGTGAGCCTCCCTGAAAAAAATAGATAAATAATCAACGATTTAGTGACAAAATTACGTAAGGGATTTTCGGGGTAAATATCGGTAAATATAAAAGAAAACATTCTGTATATTTTTTTCATTTGAGGTAGGAAACTTTTTTAATTCCTCCGAGTACAAAATGGCAAAATACCCCAATGATAAATTCCGATGAGGAATTTCAGAAAGGAATGCAATACGGGCTACGCCGGGGAGGTTAAACCCCGATTCGGCCATCGCGACTGCAGGACTGACTTTTTTAAAATGCGGACAGTAGATTTTACTCTGAATTTGTCCAAATTAAAATTTTCCTGAGAATATCTCCAAATTTATTCAAAGGATGTGTTGAAGTCTGCACCTCCTAACATGTACCATGGAAAAATCTTGTTGGGCGTCCTATATTAACATACTGGTTTCGAATTGTTAAGGTTTCCTTTAACATTTTCCTTTCTTTTCCTTTCCTTTAAATGCTTCCATTGACTGTGTCCCCTGATAATAATAATTAGGGTCTGCACTAAAATTATTCTATTAACCTACCCCGTTATAAGAACGAATGTTCTGGAAGTCTTTTGATTTTGGTGGAAAAATTATTTTGATAACTTCATGCGACTGCGGTGGCACGAAACAGAAAAAGCATGTATACTTGAAACAAAATTATCGCCGAACCTATACTCAAACCGCAATTTTTGCCCGTAATTCAGACCGGCGTTTCAGTCTATTAGATTCTACACTATCTTTATGGGCTTATTTTCAGTGATTTCTCATGATATTCTCTGTAAAGTTCATAATGGCATGCTATTATTGATATAATTTAAATGAATAAAGGTAAATTAACTGAAAGTAGTTTCACCCCCACCTCCGAAGGAGAATATTGAGATTTGAAAAAGTATGAGAACAATTAGCTTAATATAATGTACTGTAACGGAAATACGCGGTACCAACTTTGGAAATTTTATAATAGGGCATTGGTAGAAAAAAGTAGAAGTTCTAGTTTAATCCACCCTGTAAATTTTTTCTTATAATTATATAGTAATCGCGCAGTTCTTTCCGGGTTGTCGAAAGAGTTAATGTGTTGCAAAAAACAAAATGTTGTATAAAACAAAAAAAAGAGTAGTGAAACTCACCGGGAATTAACGATTGAAGATAACTCTAAGATGAGAGATCGTTGAAAAATTTTCATCCCAGTGTTTAGTTTTCTTATTGGAAATACATTGTGTAAACTGAGTTTCAACTCATCAACATTGCTAATGTATTTGAAGTGAACCGTGCCTTGTCTGATTGCTGCGTATTTCTAAGGCATAAGAGAATTTAGTAATTAGAAATACTTTGAATTTTATCTAAAACAAATACTTAACACTAAAAAGCTGCATAGTTACTATTATGATTAGGACTATGGCGTGTCCAGTAAACACTCAATAGAACGGTCGGGATTACGGTTACTTCATTTGCGTTAAATTTACTCAGAACTTAATCCGCTATGGAAGGGTGGTGCTCACAGTTGCTGTCCTAATAATTCACCCCTTCAATAAAATTAGCGATTTAGAGCTTTCACCAAAATGGCAAATGTTTGTTTTCACTCGCATGATCGCATTTGTAAAATGGCGATATCGCTGTTCACGCACTATGAACTCTATTCGCGACCCTCGTCCTTTTACATTTTTGGAAGTTTATGTAAGTAAAGTATGTAGGTTAAAGTTAAAAGCCATGCATTAAGATTTTGATGCAAAGCTACACCCAAAATATTTATTTAATGAATCACAATATCAGAAGTATTATCACAAATCTTCACCAATCGATAACATTTTTTAAGGATAAACAAATGCAAGAACAAACTAATATAAATGAGGCACATGTTCGGAAGGACGTCTGGGCACTGAAATGGTAATAAAATATTTATTCCGTCATTATTGATGAATATTAACTCAATATTGCAGCGTTTAGTTTAAACAACTAAAGATTAATCTTAACGCTTCATATTATGAATCTAATGGAACTTGTATGATTGTTAGCGGGAATATACGGTTCAAAACCTTCGTCTAATGCAGTTAACCTTCGA
Source organism: Ceriagrion tenellum (assembly GCA_963169105.1). Lineage (NCBI taxonomy): Eukaryota > Metazoa > Arthropoda > Insecta > Odonata > Coenagrionidae > Ceriagrion > Ceriagrion tenellum. Next base: position 90,857,964 of record OY720643.1, read on the forward strand.
TATTTTCCAAAATGTTAATGTTAAGGTCTGGAGCGTATGTTTGAGGAAGGGTTTAGGCCCATACCCATCTGTAATCATGGTCTCGCTCTGAATAGTAGATTTGGAATGAAATCTCTCGTGCAGAGGGGGTAGACGTCCCTCAGCTGCGGCCGTGTGTGTTAACTCATGGTTCCACTAAAGTTACTAAAGGTGGATATGGCACGACTATGTTGGTAAAAAAATGCTATAAAACTGTTTTCATTTATTTAGTTTAAAAAAAAATCTGTTTCCACTGATGAAATGTGTCACCTATTGGAATCTTAAATTATGATACCAAATATGCAGATTAATCCAAGAACATATTTTTCATGGCCATATTTGTCCAGCCTCGAGTCGACTGAAGCGCCATTTACACGTAACGACAAATTTCGTCTCAAACTACTGAATTAATTCGCGTATAATTAAAAAAATAGTATATTTAGATATCTATTTCATTTTTATTATATTTCCCAAGACCTTTTGCTTCTTAGAAGCAGTGTTTATTAAACGTTTGAATGTGTTCTCGTTAAAATTGGCATATTTCTGCTGTAATCTAAGCAATCCCCATAAGAGCCTCTAGGTAGTCTCTTCTTTCATGACTGAATTACAGTAAAACTAACCCGAAACCCTATTTTATTTTTATCTCGGTTTGTAAAATGCACTCCTGAGATAATGCGCAAGTTTTCAGAAAATGTAAAATAAATAGCCTTGAGGCCAGAGCCATCATGTGTAGCATTTAATTCGTAGGTATTCTCTCGGAAAAACTAGTTATCCGATATTAGTCTTTCCACAATATTTTCTCAACTTGAACTTGAAAGTGAACGACGTTCAATGGGAGAATGTGGGAAAATAACATTTCCTCGCAATAAAATTGTTTTCGCGGTAAATTGTTCGTGGGAAATGGAACTTCAATTTGGTTCGTCTACAGAGGAAAAATATTCGAGATATTAGATTAAAATAAAGAATAAGCAGCTGACCAACTAATTTTGAGTAATCAACCAGTTACTGCGACATATTTAATTTAAAATGCACAAATTCCATAGAAATAAGCAATGCAAACTGCATATTTCGTATGTCAATTTTCGTTTTCAATGGGTTACTTAGTTAATTGCCTACAGCAGGGTTCTTTAAACTAAGGTGGAATTTAGTATATCTTTAGACTAGCTGTCGCGGTAGAAACTGCTTTAACTGCAAACCCACAAATACTCGAGAAATTTTATCTAAGTTTTCGCAGTTAGAGAATTATTACATTTCGCCGGGTAACCACTGACGTATATAGAAGCTAAATTTTTTCGAGATAATTTTATCTAAGTGAACAATTTTGAAATCGTAAGTAATAAAATTGCCCGCTAAATTGACACAATATCCTTAATGTCGGGTATCACAGTTCTGTGTAGCCAATAGCTCCTGGAAGTTTGTTCAACTTCGAAATGACAGAAGCTATATAGAGTTCAAAGAAAGATGACCGGCGCCCAGATGGGCGTGGCATTTATTTTTCTTCGAATATTCTATTTCAGTGTCTCAAATTATGCAGTGGGGTGAGAAAGAGGCATATTAGTGATTCTTAATTTTCTGATCGGAGGAGAAAAACATTTCTAGAGGTAACGCGCTAAGTTGTTTCATGAGGACCTAAATTCAATTTTGACGCATGCGCAAACTATTTTTCATGAATAAAAAAACTTTTGCGTCAACTGCTGGTGCGCGCCCCAAACGGAATGCTGAGCAGTGCGTGCGGCCCGCAGTCCCGGTCAGCTGGTTCCTCCTGTTCTATCGTCCATTCCCGAGGTAGGGCTGAGATAGCGATTTCCCTTGTATAACACTGTCGACTAGTGACACACACAAAGCTAGTCCTCACAAGACCGACATTTTACTCCAATTTACGCATGCTTGAGGAATCATTTGTTTGGAAAGAGATTCTTGCGTGCGATGCGTCAGGCCTACTTTCACACGGTGTGAAACGATCATGCCTCGATCCCGATCTGAATCTACGGTCTAATCTACGAACTACACTGCGAGTCGCCGCATGGGCGCGTGGTAGGGGGTTTTAGGTCACCAGCCGTGTAAAGATGTAAGGTTTTGGGAGGTGAAATGGTGACGTGTTTTGTGGGAGTGTATTGAGTGGAGCTCAGTTATTATTGTGGTCGCTGATTGTGCGCGGAAAGAACGAGTTTTTGTACACAACTATCTGTTCGGCAGTGTTTCTCTTATTTTATCACTTCTGTCAGACCTAGAAATTTAGTGAGGCATCATGATAATATTGCGTGTCGCTCTGAAACACACCAGTTCTGAATTTCTCAAGCATCCGAAGCCTAGCGCGTAGCCTCCAGAGTCTCCAGAGGCTCCCACCTTAATCCCTCTTTAAGCTGTAAGTCACTATATGTTCGCTTGTACCAGTTTTTGAGCAGCTTTTCTTTGTATTTTATCAAATTTTTTGGTTGAATCTTTATGACCAGGATCCCAAATGCTGACGGCGTACTCGAGGTGTGGCCTAACTAGACCGAAGTAGCATCTCTTACACTTTTTCATCCGAGAATCTTCCTATTATACGCTTATCAAAACCTAGTTTCTTTAATGCTGCGCCGCATATATTTTGTATGCGTGTTCCCCACAATATATCAGAAGGTAATACCAAGATATTTTACTCGATCTGAAGATCTAATCGAAACGAACAGTTGCTAATAACGTGGTTGTCTTAATGTGAATGAGAATATCGCTTATCGTTCAATATTACTTATCAAACTGGCGAAGGAGCAATTTCCCTCTGTACGAAGTTAATTGTATTTTGATAGTGAGCGGCGCCGAAAGGTAAATCATGGGAATAGCCTGTAACCTCACCCGGTCACGCTTCTCTTTCCTATTGAAACCAATTCGATCAACCTTCGCAATTACCCAAACACTTAAAATCTTACCTCCTTGCTGAAGGGATTAATGGTTAACATTATACAACATATTAATAAAAACACTTTGCTCAATTAAATAGTATAATACTTTCTTTTAATGAAAAAAATCGATTTGGTTATAACATCAATATTTAGAGCTGTTTAGAATGTATTGGATCTAATTTACAATGTTACTCTTTTATGCTCCAATTTTATACATTTACGTTATTTTAGACAGCGATATTTTTATAAATGGAGGTATGGAGGTTATTGTTTTTCTTGGCTTTATTATCCTTAAAGTTAGACTTATCAGACGCTGGGGCTTCTCGTCTCTCTTATGTGGCTGAGGGTATGGTTTCGCGGTCTTCCTCCTTCCTTGTTTCCAGAATTCTGGGCTGTACGGTTTCTATCTTGGGTTTCCTTCCTGGCCTCTTTATAAATCCCTGGTTTCTCTTTTGTCACCTCTATGCCGCTTTGTATCCACTGCCTGCCGTTTTTATTCTCAGACTTTCAAACTTTTTCCCCACTTCGCGTCCTTAAGATCTTAACTCCTCCACTTATCTCTGCTGACTCCTCTCTACGCGTCCCCCGTTACTTATTGTTACCTGTTGATTATTTTTGCGTCGTCCTGAACTCCCCAATGTAAATATTGATTTATGTTTGCCGTCCCTAGTTATCTATTGTTATGTGCTGTTTTATTATTATTTATGGCTATTATTTTGAATTGCGATTATATTTTCGAATTTATTTATGGTAGGATTTTATTTGGTTATAAGCCTTAGATGTAATGCTCTCGTAAATGCACTGCTTCAACTCCGCATGATCATCTCGAGCAAAGCCTTCCTGTTATCTTTAGTGGTTCCATAGTTGCTCATTTTGTTCAATGTCACCGGATTCATTGCCTGAAAATCTTCTGTAAAGGAAAATACTCGAAAGAATGACAAATTACTACTTATGACAAAACCCTCCAGCACTAACGTATTGCATTGTTTTTATTTCAGCGGTAACTGTGTAGGAGATAGGGTATAAACTGTGTTGTTTATTTCAAATGGGCATATCTTGTTATTAAAAACGGCAGGTAATGCTCGAATATACAACTGCCCGTTCAACTACTTTAGGGCAGTGTGTGCTTGTTCTGTCAACGCTCCCATATTCCGAATAATCAGCTATGAATCATTTTTGGTGCCCTTGAAGCGTCACTGGTGGTGTAACATGAAAAATGTAAAAAAATCAAATTTTCACAGCTAGAATTCCTTTTCTTTGTTATAATAAGCCATAAATCTAAAAAAAATTCTAATGCAAATATTGCTTTGGCCTCCTAATACTACCTAGGCTTTCCAGTGCCTTTGACTTTTTAAGAACTCCCTGTCCTTCACTTCACTGTAAATATTCAAGATCATTAAAAATGGCAATATCAAACAATCGGCCAACTTCCTTTTTTAATTCATCATTTTGGCATTGTGGTTTGAAGAGACGGTCAGCGTTTTTCACTAATTCTCTGTATAACGCTTGAACTTTGTTTTCCATGAATTTATTGATTGAAAGGAATTTTCGCAGTAATTAAAGTATGTAGGGACAGTGTGCTTCAGATCTAGAGACACTGCACTAGACCTAAGTTTTCAGAATTCACTGTTTAAACAATTGATGAAATGAGGGAAATGAGGGGCTTTGAAGATCGCAGCAGTAGCACTACTACCGTGTGGGGGGCGCAGCGTATCCACCGCCAAAATATTTTCTTCATATAAAAACAGTTTCACATACGTGTAAATGGAGTGAAATTTGGTCCAAAGCACACTGTAACTTGATGAGTTTCCCTCAGATGTTCCTCTTCCAATTGGAAAACTGAACGTCATTGCATTTATGCCTCATGAGTGACTTCTGCATATTAACTTGTCGAACAGAGTTTTATTTTGTTTATTCCATCTCACCCCATAGCGTAATTTGCGAGTTTTAAATTGAAATTCTGAGGAAAAAATAGAAATAATCCACACCCTTTGCCAAGTTCAAATGTTTCGGCTCAAAAAGGATCTGCAGAACACATGCTTTGATGCTAGAAAAGTTGTTTTCCATATAGCAGCGTCAAATGCAGCAAATTTCTCCCCCTTATTCGCAGTTCTTCTGAAGATTTGTATTTTATTCATGTTTTGTGAGTTATTCTGTTGTTAGTCATGGTATGTTTCTTTTTCAGGTTGTGTTCTAGGCGGTATTATTTTCAGTGACTTAAGTGGTGTTTTTACCAGTGTAAATTTTGAGGTATTTAATAAAATAAAAATTGAAACGAGCTTAGCATTTTTATAAAAATTTCTCCTCTTTTTATATATTCTTCAATTCTAATGTGGCAGGAGTCTTTGATTTTTCTTTAAGCAAATATATTAAATGACTTTTAGGAATTGGATTGCTCTTACAGCTTTTTAATTAGAAATTTGTGGAAGCCTTGTGCAAATTACACTAAGCTATGCAGTCTTCCACCGGTGTTCTTCCTGAAACTATGGGAGACTGATGGCTAGTATGTTCTACATGCCCTGCTGGGATTTAAGAAACAATTTAAGATAAGAAACTTGTTAGGAATGTGATTGTGTATATTGCAGTTATTAAAAAGACATTCTAGTATCTTTGGGGAAGAGTTTGCCCTAATGAATTCATTTAAAAATTTTTCAACTTACAGAGACAAACTGCTTCATTTTTGTCTATATTGTTAATACACATAGCTGATGAAAGGCCACTTTGGGGTGATTTAATGAGACCACAAACTAAATTATCGATTAGCAGTTAGCTTTAATGGGGTTTCTCATGTACATGATGCAGTTAGCTAAGTGATGGCTAAGGATAACTCTACGTCTGCTCAAAGATCATTTTCCAGCACAATGCACTATGGCGTCCCAGGTCCTACTGTCAGCAGCCTCTCCAATTACTAACAGGCAACTGGGGCCATTCGCACTAAGGGCGCCACAGCCACATACTGGAGCTGAATTTAAGGTATTTTAAATGGGCCAATGAACAGGACTTAACTTTTTTCCCTTAACTTAAGATGAAGAGATACATTGGCAAGGTCTTTATATTCAGTTCTTCTTTTTAAAATGTCAATAAATTTAATGGGCACTCAATTAGTAAATCCTTAATTCAGTTACTTAAATGGCCCCAAGGCAGTTGGGTGGAATGTTGGCCACGACATTCATTGACAAAACTAGTGCTCAGTAATGCTGAGAATACCCTTACATGAATGTGGGGTGAGGTTAAGGGCAGAGTTCCAATGTCCAGGTTATTGCATTTTTTCTAAGTCTATTAAACATTTTGTGAATAACATAAAATCTAATTGCTATGATGTTCACAAAATTAATTAAACTTCTTGTGGATTTGACTGCTGTCTTGCTTCAAACTCATGTCTAACATCCTTTGCATGCTGTTATCAAGAGCCATTGAGCTTCCTTGTCATGCATCCGAACTGAGGTGATTCACATTATAGCCACAGCCAGTATCCTTGGCACTCTTGAGTAATGGAAGGGTCTTGTCAATCCAAATCATTCCTTTAACATTCATATACATACCCTTTTATAACTATCAGTACCAGTAGAATTTAATTTTTACCAGATCACAAGTCATTAATGCACCAGTTAAGATTTAATTTGTTAGTCATAAAATATTTTTTTAAGATTTTAGTTGAATTTGGACTGCTTGTATATGCTGTGAGTAGGCTGCAATAGAGATGCCAAAGCAGATAATATAACTCAATTTAGAAATACTTTGTAAGATGTTGAATGTTATGCCAGAGTTGAAATATATTTCTCTGAGACTAGGTGTGAAATAACGTGCTCGCAGATGAAAATTACTTTGATGTGGCTTTTATTGCCCTCATGTCTCCAGATTGATATTATTCATGATGTATTGATGTAATTATTATGATGTGATAAGGTGTTAGCTATAAAAGGAGCAAAGGAGATCAAGCATTCTCTTCATGGTTAATAGATTGTTAACTTGCTAATATTGGTCATAACTAAAAAGAATTTTCCCAAAGCCAGTCTATGAAACATTCAGTCATTGCTTCAATTTTTAAGCTGATCCAAGCTTCAACACGAATTACAATCCTTTCGAGTGTTGAAACAGCCAGATTTAAAACTTATAATTTAATAAATTATTTGATAAGGCATTAATTTTGTCCATTGCCCAAAGTTATGCATAATGCCTTATACCTTTTCCTTCATCCACTGATGCATAGATTTTTAGTACCATATCAAGGCCACATTGTGCTTGCTCTCCTTATTTCCTAAAGGCCATTTGTTTTGGTTGAACCATTTCAACGCTAGTCTTTATCAAGTGTTAAATTTTTAATTCCTCAAACTGACTCCCATTGAACATTTTTATTGTTAAACCACCAATGTTTCCAAGAATAAATTTCCAAATTTCCAGGACCATTTTGCATAATTATCAAAAACAATTACTTATAAATTGTTTGATGAAAATCAATGTCAAACTCCATAGAACAAAAATCCTAAAGAAATACAATGAAAGATTTGCTTTTTTTCTGATATTGCTATTAAATATTTTCAAATTTTCAGGTACTGATTTGGAATTTTAGAAGGCTGAATCACCATCTATGCAGCAGTTATTTCTCCAGCTGGACTTCATCAAATGTCCTAGTGAATCCTTGAGAAAGGAAAGAGTTGTGCCAGAAAATGAAGAATGAAAGTGATAGATTGGTGTCTCCAAGAAAATTTTTCATGTACTGCAAGTTGTCATGCCAATATACATTACTTTAAGCAAAAATATTTTTTCCATGTTTTGCTACGATGAAACATTTGTAACCTACATTCTTAGCTAGGAATAAATTTGTTGACTTTGAACAATTGCATTTGAGTTTTTTCATCCATATATTGACAGATAGTAATGTTTTCTGTCCACACTATTCAACTATTTACATTTTGGACTTAGAATATTTTCAAAGTTTTCATATTGCACGTAATATCATTTGGGAACTTACACTACTTAATTATTAAGGTCTTCTGGGAGAAAAGGTGATTAAATTTTCAGTAGGGTCCATATGTTGTTTTTATTTTGTACTTAAAATACATATTTAAACTAATAATAGCACTTCCTCACACACAGCAACTACTTTGGTTTGTGTTCATCAGAGTACTAGTCCCAACTAATTCCGAAGAGTGACTTATACTCTCTCACACCAAACTCCCAGTCACTACAGTATGTGAAGGAGTAGAGTCAATGAATATCAGATGAGCCATTCCAGGTTTTCCACAAGGTTTCTTGTCTAGTCATCAATGGATTGCTTGCATCCCACAACTGTCAGCATATTGATGTAACTCCAAGGTATCTCTCAAGGATGATGTAGTATCTGGACACTAATCGCAGGGATGTCTCAAGCAAGAGGCTTCTTGCTTGAGAAAAAAAAACCTGAAAAGAAACATTGCTTAAAAATTGTATGCATGGTAGGAGGTTAGATTCAGAGGCATCGCTAAGATATGGCAGTCTGTCCTGGAGGGTACAATTTCTGACTTTGTTAGAGACTAATTATAGGATTTTACTGAAAAAAGTTATTTCATTTTAACAGAATGATCATTTAAGTACAATGAAATAAATATGTAGCATGTATGAGACTCAAAGTTAATAGTATTTTCAATTAACTTTCCTCTAATGGCATTTGTCATGCCTTTAAGACCATGAATTAAATAAAAATTAGTAGGTACAGATATAGTGATTAAATATTTCCATGATATCAGTTAACTACTATCACAATTTTCTATTGACCATTGTAAATTATCATAGTAGTTAACTGAAGCAAGCGAAGGAAATACTAAGCATCTTCATCTGCAATACTCCTCCAAGGCCGTTCACTGTTCAGCATTTTCCCCTAAAAGTCAGTTTCATTTTATATTGAAATAAGTAAAAATATTCAGATATTTTGGGAGGGAGGTAGAAGACCGCCCAAATGAGCTTAAACTCTGGCTCTGCCACTGGCCAGATCATTTAAAAAACATAAGTCATTCAAACATACATAAACAACACCAAAACATGAAGAGTGACAAGAAAGGGAATAAAAACAGAATGAAAAATGCATATTTTTATATCCACTACCACCTGATAGATCTGTCAACAGGGAACAGTCAGATCAAGCAATATTATGGTGCATTATCTCTCCCCCTTTATTCACAAGAGATTACTGGTTACGACCTGAATGTAAACTATGACGATATATGCCATTCCCTAACAGACTGTTTTCATTTATGCACATTAATTTTGAAGCTAACATCAAAGGGTGGTTAATGCAGAGATGTGCTATATTTATATGCTGCATGAGGAAGATGTAAGACATGAAACACCTATTTTTTCCACCTTCAACAAAACTATGGAGATCATGAATCAAAAGTTGTGTGTGTGCCAATTTCTTTATGCAATCATGATTAACGAAAACCTGATGAACTGAGAGATTAGACAGCAGATAATTATCATTGGAAAAAGCAAGAGACAAAACTGATACAAAAAAGAAAGAATACCATAAAAAACTAGACATTATTTATCAAAAATAGGAGTTACAAATATCACAGCAACTTGAATGAGAAAGATTAGAAGCTAAGATAATATGTCACTTGGCAATGTTGTGAAAGAATGCGAAAGATCAAATGCTAAGGAAGAATTAACAATAAAGTTGTCCTATATTGAACATGAGAGATTTATAGTGAAATATCAGATGATAAGAAGAGACAAAATTATTGGACCAAAGAAATAACATCAACTGGGGAGTGAGAAATTATAAGATGAGATGAATACGAAGTATTACCGTTCAAGACACATAATGGAATAAATCAACCAAAGTCTGAGGGACACTACCATGAAAATGTATTATGTTATGAAACTCAACTGAAAGAAGGCTTTTAAGGAAAGCCACAGGAAACTTATCTATCAGTTAATAGCTCCTGAGAATGATTAACAGTTGTTTGGTGAAAGGTTTCAAGTTGAGTTGTTGAATGCTTACAAGTGACTGAAGCCAAAATCTCATTTATAGGCTGTTCCAAACAGATGACAAGAAATGACAGGGATGAAGAATCTGAATAATAATGAAGAACTGGGCGAGGAAAGAAAATACTCTGAAGAGCAGACAGAGTTGACGATGAATCAGGTATTACTTACATAAGGAGAATGCTCCGTGGAATATTTCTTGGGCCTTCAAATCAAATTTAGATGGTGAACTACCATACAACAACATAAATGTCATTTAAATCACATTCTGGCGACTGATAAAAAACATATGAGAAGCAAAAAAACACAAAGACCACCCCGGCCTGGGAATTTTCAGTAGCAAAGTTGAAACAACTGTGAAAGAGTTAATGAAAAGTATGGCACTAAAGCAAGAACAAAAAATTGTCAGATACATTTTGGTTACCTATGTCAAAGAAATCCTCATGAGATGAAAGAAAGGGAAGATACATGAGTGAAATAATGCCGTAGGTTTTTTTAGAAGGATTTACTGATTGCAACACCGATAATGAGGTTCCATGAGATGTGACATCACAAAACTCTGAATTTATCATCAAATGAATTCAAAATACTCCTATGAATAATTAGATGAAGGATACAGGGGAAAATAGAAGAACATTACTCAGACAATCAATTCGAATTTAGAAATAGGAGAGGAACTACAAAGTTCATACTCTCTCTAGGAACTCTCACAGCAAAGGAAGTTAAGTAAGAAACCACATAAAAGAAAATGAAGAACTACAATGTAGCATTCATTGACGTGGAGGCCGATCACAATGTGGATTGGGAAGCAATATTTAAATTGAATGAAATAATCGGAATTTATGATAACAGGGAGAAAATCCACTTACTCTATTTGAACTAAGTCACCAAGATAAGATTAACCTTTTCTTTGTATCTGTTGTTCTTTTTTATCTTCTGTCCTTAAATTTAAGGATAGAAGATAAAAAAGAACAACAAACTACTTGTGGTTGATCAGACAGCTGTTTTCAGAGCTGTTGGCTGATAATAACTTCACTTCAAAGGCTTGCAGATGAAGTAGTATTTCCACATTAACAACACCAAGATAGATTCACATGTCTGTAAGTGGATTAATTTTTTAAAAGTATTCTACCAGCTCAAAGCAAGTTTTGTTGAGAGTCTGAGAAAACTCCTCTCAATCTCCTATAATTTCAGCGCCCTATCTACGTCAAGTACCTTTTTCACCTCAGCATACAATCTACCTTCTTCATCCCCTCCTGATCCATCTGTCTCCACTCTCTCATCTCAAACGCCTTCAGCCTACTCACATCCTCCTATCTCAGGGTCCTCATTTATACCCCAGGATATAACATTGGAATACAAAACTCTGTTCTCCTCAGCTTACCCAACATTATTATAATGCCCATCTGATCGTTAAAGGTACAGATGAAATAGCAGGAATGTGTAAACCACATGTAAGAGACATTGGATTTGTAATTAGTTTTTATAAGTCATCAAATAAGTATGAAAGTAAGTAATTTTTATGTTTGGTGCCACTTGGATGCTTAGGTATTTCCTGTTATTTTTTTGCTGGCTTATTAACAGAAGTTTAAACTCTTTGAATACAGGTAATGGGCCAAGGAAGTTAGCTGATCATATAAAATGAGTATTCTTAGTTGATTTAGTCAGTTAATTATTGAGATGTGAGATTGATCAGAGGCAACAAGCCATTAAAAAATTGGAATACATAGGGGAAATGGAAATATCAAGATATGAAAATTTTACTCCAAGCAACTCTATTAAACAACCAAATTCAGGAAGCAATCAATCCATGTTACCGCAACAAGGAACTAAGTAGCAATTCTATGGCCGACAGATCAAAAGGCATGCTCCCTTCCACTCATCATGTATGAAGCTCATTTAGATGATATAGGAGATCCCCCAACAGCAAAAGATCAGTGGAAATATTTGAAGATCTTGTACAACAGGCACGGAAATCTGCATGTCAGGTCAATGCTCAGAAAGTTCTGAAATTTGGGTAATAAATTGAAAACTCTTATGGGAAAAGAAATAAGTATACCAAGTAAGTAAGTCGGAGTTAAAAAAAACTTCTCTTAACGGCCAAGCATCAGGGATTAAGCATAAATGATTAAAGATTTGAGATGCTTTTGCCAGAGGATCTTCCTTTTGGATGAATGTGAGAGCTTGGTCAGATGCTTAGAGAAGAAATAAGAGGATTTAAGTAGTGTGCAGTGAAGATAATACTACTCTAACAAGAAGCACAAATAAAAAACAAATTGGATGGAGTAAAGGACTGTTCTGTCCATCGGGATTACTTGTGTCTGGATTCTATAATGGCCATGTTCTTCTTCTTTGCTCAAGATGTCCTCAAGGCTTAATTGCTTTTCAGAGAAGAAGAAACACTGGTATGATGAAATCCATATACAGACAATCCGTAATGATGAAACAGACCTTTCTACATGGGGACCATGCAACTTTGAATAATTTGTCAAGATAGGATGGAGTTTTCATAAATGTTTTAGTGGCTGACAGAGACAGACAGACACTATCCTAGTAAGCAACAAAGGCAACAGCCATTTAGGGATGAATACAAAAATTATGAAAATTAGATAAATAATACTAGAAGTCAACAAAGGAGTGACAATACTATACACTTGCTCAGTTGTTGCAATGTGTTAATGAATGATAAAGTATTGATTCAACCTTTTGCTCAGTGTCTCACATATTTTACACTCACACAAACCAGGTTTCAATGAATATCCATTATCCTCTACTGAGGACTATGAATTCATTAAAGAGAAAAGTTTCACTCATAACTTTGTTAATACTTGAAACAACTTTGGGGATGATATCACATTGCTAGACCCAGCTGCAAACCTAAAAGTAAGAATTTATGGAGGAATGTGCACGGAGAAAGGAGACATCGAGAAGCAGAAGCGAAAAGGATAGTAATTAAGTGAGTGTATTGCTGTTTAAGGATTTCATCATGCTGATTATAAAGAGCAGGAAACCATTTATAGTACCTTCATCAAGGTTTCACAAATTATGTGTATCCATAGGTAGAACTGTTTAAAAATTTTATTGAGGTTAAAGATAAGGCTGAAGTTCCAAATGGAGCATTAGAAATAGTCGATGGATGTAGACTCTCAAGTAGCAATTGAAGGATGAACATGGAGGTACCACTGTCATGTTCAATGTTGTCCTGAATGTACAAGACCTTGTGCATAAGTGTACTGAGAGCTCTGACAGATTAGTCGTTTAATGCCAGCTCTAACAGAGGCCAGGTCATCATATACAACGGAGAGGCATATCAGGGAGTCTTGAAGGTTTATGTATTTGCCAACTTGAGAAGTACATTCAGCAAATCAAGATATGGAATTAACAGTAGGAAGACCAAGTGTGGAATGGCACAACCTTTATAAGGGATTTTTTTTTAAGATTCTGTTCTTTGAGAGAAGAGAAATAAGAGAGTGATAGTTACTTTTTAGAAAAGTTGACAGATAATAAATTTCCTGAGAAAAATAATGAGAAGAGAACAAAACCAGAGCAACAGAGACCAGAGTGTAACACATGAATCTGAAATTGTCTTCATTGAATTGAACTGGCAGGACAGGGTTGAAAAAAAACTAAATAAAGATAGACAGACTTTAAAGTTTTGTGGATAACTTTTCCCATTATGGAATATATATATAGTTAATGCACTAATTATAAGATTACAACACGCCCTTAGGGGAGACCAGAAGAGCTGAGAGGAATAGGAGGGTCACCAAAGTCAGGAGATGTTCATAAGCCTGTAAAATAATACTCAACCTCTTTGGAGTGTGTGCAGATTTTTTGCAAAAAAAATGGTGTTACAAAGAAACCTGAAGAGGCAATATTTTTCAAATCCAGCTCAACGGGAGCAAAAAAGCTATGTTGAAAATGAAGTACTGAAAATGAAATAAAATGAACTAAGCAATCTTTCACCAATATGTTCCAATTTACCCACTGAGCTAATCAGTTGAAGACAATGGAATCAAAGGAACCAAGGTGAATGGAGATGAAAGCACCATGCTTACTACAGCTGATGACATCACAGTGGTAGTTTAAAAGAAATAACACCTGCCTGCATTTTTCAACATGATGGATCAAGAACAATGATGATCCATCATGAAGACAGAAGAAGGAAAAAATCTTTACATGTGGAATGAGAAGCCTAAGACAAATGTTACACCACCAGGAGAAGTGCACGAAGAGGTGGAATCCATCTTCTCCCTCATAAACTGCATAAAATTAATGGAAAATGTATAACAGGCAACAAGCAAGGAGAGCATCTGTGATGAAAAACAAAAACTCTGTCTAATAAGGAAGCAGTTCCTTAGAACATTTTTGGATACTATTTAGCTCAGAGTCATGGACCATTGGAAAGTTGGAACAGAGGCTTTCAAAATTTGTTACTAGAGGCAGTTTCTGAAGATCAAATGGACAGATGGGATCAGAAAAATGAAAGTGAATGGAAAAAATATGAGGTGAGAAAATCACATGGGACAATATGAAGTAGACGAAGTACAGATGGAGAGGCCAAACTTGGAGGCACAATGAATTTCTGAGGAACATAAAACTCTGAAAGGCCGCTTGATCATGAGCATGGGACAAATCATAGGCAAACTAAAATGGGACATAAAATGGAAGTGTTACAAGGCAATAGAGAAGTTAGTAAGCAAAAAGAGAGAATGAAAAGCTGCAGTCAACCAATCTTAGGATTGAATTATCAATGATAAATGATGATGTCTAGCAAATATGCAGAAGATTGGGCCAATGCTTTGCACTAAAAATCGAAAGGTTAGAGGTTAATGGATCATGGGAGTTATCAACGCGGTCAGAAGAATGTTGCTTAATCAAAATGGATAAATAAGATCAGGAATAATGAAATTGAAGTGAAAGATTTCGGTGCACTAATGAAGATTGCAGGTACAAAACCAAGCGACAGAAAACATTTTCCTGGCTTGCCAACCAACTTTTGCGTGCTACCCTAATTTGACCCCAATACTGAGAGGCAGCAGTCACAGCATAAGGCATCAATGGCACAGATCAAGGAGATTGGACTGGTATCAACAGCCACAGCTTCAAGCAAGAGTAAAAGTTCATGGAATCGGCCGGGGTTCTGTGATGTGAAAGGCAAATGGGAAACCATCACATTAGTCTCCCTAGAAGATGCAGCCCTACGTCTTAACTACATTTAAGATGTGACAGCACTCCTCCCAGGAACATATTCCAGAGGTCAAATAGCCCTCTAATCGAATCTCTGGGTGGGGACTACTTGGGGGGTACATCAGTTGGTAAGGACGAGTGCAGAATAGGAACATGGAATGTGAGATCTTTAGGGGTGATTGGGAAGCTGGAGAATATGAAGACAGAGATGGAAAGGCTAGGGGTAGATATGCTGGGAGTTGGCAAATTCAAGTGAGAGGGGGCAGACGACTGGAGCAATGGATACCAAGTGATATATTCAGGAGACGACCAGAGGATTGCAGGTGTAGGCATCATACTGAAGGAAGAATGGGGAAGGAGAGTAAAGTCAGACTGGCAGTACAGCAAAAGGATCCTGGTCGTGAAGCTGGAAGAAGAGCTGATGGACACAGTCATCGTGCAGGTCTACATGTCGACGTCAAGTCATACCGAAGAAAAAATAGAAGAAATTTATGAGTTTATGAGCAAATTGAAGAGGTCCTCGGCAGCAGCGTAGCTAGGAGGGGGGGGGGTCCGCCCCAGGCATGCACTTTTAAGGGGGCGGCACTGTGGGGTCTGAAGAAGCCTATTATACTATTAAATTTTTAATTCACTGAAGCATTCTTTTGCTACACTGAGTTTTATCTTTATGTTTTATTAGTCAAAACAGAGTAGAATTTGTGGCATGTCACTTGTATCACAAATCTTGTGATATTAAGCTTCATCAGTCATCACTTGGATCTAATTTTTTCATCTTTTATTAACATGCTGTATGAATTTTTCTCTTAGAGACAAGTGTTTTATATTTTTAACAGACTATCGCCCTATTTCAGGAATTTACATCTATATCCCGAAAGTGACACAAATGTGATATCATTTTAACATCTCTTGTCGATTGCAATTTGACGTACCCACAAATGAGAAAAAAGTGAAAGATCTCTTGAAGACTAATATTTGCTTTTAGAACAAATGAGGTAAAAGTCGCCAAAAAAGTCTATGAATGATTATATTTTGTTTGATATGAAAATAAATAAGCGTCAGATAATTCACTTAACCGCCAAATAAATCTTTAGAAAATTATAGAAAAGTGAACCTTATTTCACAAGAACATATTTTCCATTAAAAATCAACCTAAAGAGACGAAGTAAAGTAATGCGAACATTATATTTATTTCTCATTCTTAAATTTTTTCACATTCATATATCCATTTACACACTACAAGCAATATAAATTTATTTGGTTAGCTATAAAGCCCTCTTCTAATGCTTTATCCATTTTGAACTTAGTGTGTGACACCCCTTCGCTGAAGGTATATTCATTCAGTGCTTGTTTTATTGCTGGTTTGAGTGGCATCATGCACCAGCCACCGCGTGGTTTCGAGGGCGGCATTCCTGTATTGGCAGTGTAAGCATTTAGTACAATTTTTTCGACCAGCCTACGTGTGATTACGTTGTGAGAAACGTTCGAGTGAAAGTCCCGCGGACTCACAAGTCAGAATTTTCAGCATATTCTAAATGTATGTATTTCGTTAGATATCTAAAATCCTATTATGTAAATTCTCACATGTCTACGGTATACTCAACCTGATCCATTTGGCCCCTTTTTGTATGTTGGAGTCTATAGGTCTACCTACACTAGTGAACCTAATCCTTCAGATTTTGTCAGCTCAGTAGAGATTGATTCGTCTGGCAGTTCTGATGAATGTGAAAGTGTATTCAGCCATGTGGAAGAATATTTCTTGTCTCGTGATAGTGAAATGCATAGCCAAAGTGTTGAAAGTGAGACACTAAGGAAGTCAGACATTCAGTCGAGATTAGTTCTTTGGGCCATGAAACACAATATAACCCATGCGGCACTAAACGACTTGCTGGCATTAGAAGCCTTCACAATATATCTTCCAAAAGATGCTAGAACCTTAATAAAAACCTAACATTTATGAGTTTTTTTCATGACAGGGTAATAGATCTATGGCTGCTTTAATACCACCACAGGTGAAATAAATGATTTATAATGACCAAAAAGTGATGTCAAAAAGATATCTACTGGTATCCAAAATGATATCACTGGCAAATGTCACTTTTGTATCACAAAATGTTATCATTTTTGATTAAAAAGTGATATCATCACATTATATCATTTTGAAAAATAAATGATTACTAATGGATATAAAAAGATATCTAAAAGATATCAGGATGATGCTTGGGATCTGTCTCCTACTACTCAGAACGAGTTTATAGAAATTTTGGGAGAAAACGTAAGAAGCAAAATCATCAATAATGTAAAAAAAGCCAAATACTTTTCCATGATATTTGAAAGCACTGCTGATATTTCACATAAGGATCAAACGAGCCAATTTTTACGCTATGTTGTGATCGATGGAGATGAAGTGAAGGTTGTGGAATCATTTTTCGATTTCATTGAAACGAAGGGTAAAACTGCCGAAAATATTTCAACGATGATTTTAGAAAAATTAGAGAAAGACGGAATTGATATCCAAAATTGTAGAGGGCAAGCATATGATAACACTGCGGTGATGGCTGGTCTGTATACTGGTGTTCAGAAATGAATCAAGAAATTAATAAAAAAGCAGAATTTGTCGCTTGTACAAATCACTCGCTGAATTTGGCAGGTGTTCATGCAGCTTCTGTTGGTATGAATTGTTTTACCTTTTTTGGATGTGTGGAACGTTTGTTTGTATTTTTTTCTTCATCAACACATCGCGTGGAAGTTCTGACTTCAGTCACTGGTCAAAGTGTGCAGCGCATAATAGAAACTCGGTGGAGTGCGAGGGGAGAAGCTGTAAGTGTTGTAAGGAAACATTACTCAAAAATCTTAAGTGCCCTAGAAATGTTAACCAGTGATGCAGAAGATACAACTACAAGGGCAGATGCTGGTGTTCTACTTGGAATCATTTTCCTTTTTGTGCTTTCTTGGCCTGTGGGGACCCGTCCTTCTAGAAAGTAACGAGGCACAAACTTATCTCCAAACCAAAGGATTGAACATACAAAAATAGGAAAGAAAACTCAGGGCATTAAAAATATTTCTATCTGAAAACAGGGACAAGCTAGTGAATAATGGTCTTAACTACGCCAAAGATATTTGCAATGATCTGGGAATAGTCATGGAGCGTCAGCGTCGACCCAAAAAGAAGAAACAAATGTTTGGTGAAGGATCACAGGATGCCAACTTACCATACGACATAGAACTAAGGACAGAAATGCTTTCTTCACTGGACAGAGTGATCCAAGAATTAACTTCGAGATTTCAACAGCTGCATGCACTTTCTGAGAAATATGCCTTTCTTACCCCGTCAAATCTTTTGTATGATGAAAATTAAATGTCAAATAGATCACGATCACGATTACATTGATAAAGAAGAGTTCCTTAATGAGAGAAAAAGACTTCAGCATTTTATTGCTGTTGCTGATATTAAAGAAGGAATAAAGATGAGGAAAGAAGGCCCCCTTGAACTTCTGCAGTTCATTCAAAAGGATAACATTGGGAATTCGGTTCCAAATGTAGAAATATGTAATGCTGTGGATTTTCCTCAAAATTAGTTACAACTAATACACAACTGTTAGTGTTGCTATCAGTGAGAGGAATTTTTCAAAACTAAAACTGATCAAGAATTACCTAAGATCCACTATGAGCACCTAGCGTTAGAGAAACTTGCCATACCGTCTATAGAGAAACAGTTATGACAGACAAAATAAATTTTGACAGGGCCATTGAAGAATTTGCAAACAAAAAGGCAAGAAAACTTTCTTTGCTGACATTTGTAGTTTTTATTTCGGAATTAAAGAGGATCTTCATTTTGTACAACTTTTTACTATTTTCCTCTCTATGCTATTTTTGTTTTTTTGTTAATCACTGTTACCTCTAAAGTGTGAGAATGTTGGGTGTGTATTTAAAGCATAATACATTTGAGCATGTGAAAATAACACCATAATTGTACATCAACTAGTTAACGTATATAAAACTTAAAGAGTGTGTCACTGTACAAAATGTATTTCTTCACGGGCCAGGGGCGCCAAACTCAAGGACCGCCCCGGGCGGCACACGCTCTAGCTACGCCACTGGTCCCCGGGGTAGTGAAGGGAAAAGATAACCTCATTGTCATGGGAGACTGGAACTCAATATTAGGAGAGGGAAAAGAAGGAAATAGTGTAGGATAATTTGGAATGGGCAAAAGAAATGCCAATGAGAGATACTAGTAGAGTTCTGCAATGAAAAGAATATGGTAGTGGCTAACACTCTCTTTGAACACCATTCACATAGGATATACTCATGGAAGATGCCAGGTGATATTGCAATATACTAAGCGGACTATATACTTGTCAGAGTTAGATACAAATACCAAGTAAAGCAGTGTAAGAGCTATCCCGGTGCGGATATAAACAGTGACCACAACCTAGTTGTCATGGAGAGCCACCTTCGATTCAAGAAAATCAAGAAGATAAAATGCCAACCAAGGTGGGAGGCGAAAATACTGACCAAAGCAGGAAAAACAAAGAGATTTGTTGGAGCCGTTGACAGGGAACTAGAAAATGAGGCAGAAATGGGGATTGACGAAAAATGGGATGAGCTGAAGAGGACAATTGCAGACATAACAGAGGAGCAACTGTTGAGTAAGATGACCAACATGAAGAAGCCATGGATTACGAAGGAGATTAAAAACTAATAGCAGAAAGAAGAAAACACAAGATCCCCAGAACTAGAGAGAGGCAACCCTCTACAAGAAGCTAAGGAACCAAGTCAATAGAGAATGCAAGAAGGTTAGGGAGGATTGGATCGAAAGCTGCTGTGAGTGTGAGGAAGTCAACAAAAACATGAAGAAGGGAAACACCAAAACAGCATACAAGCTTGTGAAGAAACACTATGGAGAAGAGATGAAAACGAGAAGCAACAGCATCAGAGATGCAAACAAGAATATATTGATAGAGGATGAAGACATTGGGAATAGATGGAAGCAATACACAGAAGAACTCTACCGAGGGCTGACACCACTGGAAGAAAACCTATTGAATGACGAGAATGAGGGTGACGAGGAAGACCAGGGCCCACTCATACTAAGGAGTGAATTCCATAGAGAAGAAGAAGACCTCAAGAAAAAAAACAGCATGTGGAGAGGACAACAACAATGGAGAAATCATCAAAGTGGTTGGAAGTAAAGCCAAGGATAACCTATGCGAGATAATCAGAAATAGCTATCAAAGCAGAACACTTCCAGAGAATTTTCAAAGAAGCATAATGATTGTGATACCAAAGACGACAAGGACTGAGAGATATATGGAGCACTGAACCTTGAGTCTACTATCACATGCATCAAAAATACTCACACAAATAATAAACCGAAGAATAGAAAGAAAATTGAAGAAACTCTCTCAGACAACCTATTTGGATTTAGGAAGAACAAAGGTACCAGGGAGGCCATGAGAGTAATCGTGGACCTGGAGAAAGCCTTCGACAATGTTGAGTGGAACAAGATGTTCTGACTGCTCTAAAAAATTGGAATGGATTACACAACAGAAGAATTATCAACCAACTATAAAGCAAGCAAGTCGTCACAATGTGAATGAGAGACGGAAGTCAGATAGAAAATAAAATTAACAAACGAGTAGGACAAGAATGCAACCTCTGACCAGCACTGTTCAACATATACTTGGAGGAGACCATACGAGAAGTGCAAGAAACTGGTCTGAGTGGAATAAAGATAAACAGAGAAGAAATAAACATGCTCCACTTCGCAGATGATATCGCAGTCATAGCTGGTAATTGCGAGGATATCCAAAGGTCACTAAATGTCATGGACCAAGTTCTCCAAGAATACAGCATGAAAATAAGTAAGAGGAAGACTAAAATCCTAGGTTGTGGAAGAGAGAAGGTGAATGTAGAAGTCACACAGAAAGGAGAGAAATAAAAACAAGTGGATTCCTTCACATATCTCGGAAGCACCATCACGTGGGATGGAAGAAGTACAATGGACATCAAGCGGAGAAAAGCACAAGCTAAGAAGGCATTTATGGGAAAAAGACAACTGCTGTGCTAAAAGAAGATAGGACTACAATCCAGGAAGCTGTATGTGAAAGCATTCGTGTGGAGCATAGCACTCTATGGATTGGAAGCCTGGACCACTGGAATAGTTGACCAGAAATGAATAGAAGCCTTTGAAACCTGGTGCTGGAGGAGGATGCAGAGGGTAAAATGGACGGACAAGATAAGAAATGAAGTGTGCAGAAGAGTAGAAGAGGAATGGACCATATGGAACATCGTAAAGAAAAGAAGAACCAGATGGATTGGACTCACCTTGAGACTCAATGGATTTTTGAAGAACATAATTGAAGACAAAATAGAGGGAAAAGTCCCCAGAGGAAGACCCAGGAATAAGTTCATGGACCGAATAAAGAGGAAAGTACATAGGAAGAGATACCAGGAGGTGAAGGAACTAGCATTAGATAGGGAAGAGTGGAGGGCTGCAGTCAACCAATCCTAGAATTGAACGACCAATGAAATGAAGATCATTTGGCCACCTCTACGGAAAGAGAAAAAAAATTTTATTTCCCAATGGAAGGTAATCATGTAATTACCTGAATTCCCATTGCTTGAACTAACATACAGAGAAGATATTAATTATGAAGACAGTTATTTAAAAAACAAAATGATATAAAGACACCAAAAGGTATGGGAAACATGGAACAACAAAGGATATGGTCCTGCATGTCACTTTAATTTCACAAAAAGAGGTGAAATACCAGGAATATTTACAGAAGACAAGCAGTTTACCTTAAGAGGAATATTAAATACATGTAATAGGGCATAAAAGGATTAGTGGAGGACATCATGAAGAGAGATGACAGGGAATTCCAGCTTCCTTTTTTTGAAGCCGGCCCCAAGTGGAAATTGAACAAGTTTTAAACTAAGCAAACTGAGTTACACAGAATAAGGTTTCATGGACTGGCAAAAGGTAGTTTCAAAGTCTGTGAAGCAAAATGCTGAAGTGAAAGGAAATACATAAGGGCCATTGGCTGAGGAACAGAATTTGAAAACATATCCATGACAGTAACTACATGAATAAGACCCGACTCTTTATGCTCACACATTAATAAAATGAGACCTAAAAGATACACAAAATAATGTACTGGAAGATAAAGACATAATTATTTGGAAGAAGACTAAAAAAATTACGCCAGATAGCATTGCATGGCATAATTAGGTGATGGCAATCCTGAATACAATCAGAAGGAAATAATAAAGAATTATAGGTCGAAAATACACTATGCGAAATCAGTAGCAAAAATATGTAATAGAGAAGATTTGAAAATTACCTATGGCAACTGGAAGATACACCCAAAAAGAGAAATTGCACGAATTCTCCATAATACAGTCGATTCCTGTTGATTGGGCACATTGGGACAGGCGCACTTTGCCCAAATTAAGCGAAGTATCCCGTAAGTATATGTAAACAAATGTAAAAATAAATATGACTAAATAAGGTTTATAACGCAAAAAGTTTATTAAACTATTAATTGGTTTAATAAATCAGCGAAAATGATTTAAATATTTTTCAGGAATTCTATAAGTCTTGTTGAAAATATTTCTCTCATGTCAGCCTCAGGTAACGCTGGATGGGTACCTTTTACGATGTCCCATTAAAGAACAATGCAAGTTTTATGAGATGAGAATATTCGCATCTATGTTCGTTATATACACTTATCTCTTAACACATCGCATTCAGCCCAACCACCTCCTCCAGAGTCAACTCCCCTATAAACGGCACTACACTGGAAGAAGTCTCGTGATCCGGAAACTGAATCCGTTCCCCTACAGGCTGGTCTAAGAGCTTTAAAGGCAGGAATATGTAGCCATATGGAATAAAAGAGTAAATGAAAGATGAAGAGAAAAGAGTAAATGAATGTTAAAAAACCGTATCCTGATATGAAAAAAATTTGCATTTCCTTGCGAGTGTAGAGTCAATGTTGCGAGTGTAGAGCCAACTCACGGCCCAATTAAGCGGAGAAAACATAGGAATATTCTTCAATTGGGTTCTGTTCTTCAAAACTTACCCAATTAAGCGGCTAGCCCATATAACCGGTGGTCCAATTAACCGGAATTAACTGTATATTAATGGACAGGCGAATGAGTGAAATAGGTATTCAAATGGGGCCAAAGTTGAGAAGAACTTAAAGAAGCATGCTAAAATAATGGGCTGGTTTCCAATTTTTTTAAACAATTTCAACTTGATCTACTCGACTTATGATTCATTTTCATGTACGTATTAGGATCCAATTTCCACTTTTAAGCTCTCAAAGGAAGCTAGAAGTTTCCGACCAAAATGCTGCGCCGAAAACGTGACGCCGCTATGCTGTGACGTCACGGCTCAGTTTAAGCTCCTCGTCACGGGCGTGCTGTGGAGATCAGCATCCTTCGTGACGTTTTCCGCGGTCGGTATCGCCCACAAGGTAAAGAATTATAAATGGTATACTGATCCTCTGTGCAATAATTCATAGACAAATGCACCAGTTAAGGTTTTCGTTAATCTCCCGAAGAGTGATAGAGAAAGTAAAGGAATAACAGAAGCTTTCCGCCGGGATGAACGTCGAAGAAAAATCGGCGCCAAATCAGTTTCTTATAGCTTCGAAGGGAATTTAATGAAGAGCATTTCATGGAATCGATAAGCATTTAAGGCCTGGAAAACGTAATAAAATTCTGAATTTGGCTAATTGTGGCTATGTTATAACCTGCGGAAGTGCTCGGTTCGCTCGTGAAATCTGAGTAATTCTCTCACCCGAGTTCGAAATACGTTCGCAACTACACGGGAAAGCACGGTATTCGGATTCTCTTTGTAAGAATCGATGTTTTTTTGATAGAATGCAATTCAGTGCAACTATCCTCACTGTTGATGATAGGGAGAACTACTTGCGTTTTAAAATGACGAGAAGTAGTATGATAAAGAAAAAGTGCTTTCTTAAAAAGAACGTATTATTCTCAGTGAATATTTAAAATAACTTGGGTAAATATTTCACATTCAAGCAGAACTATCATAAAAAGTAACGGAAAACTTATCAAAAAAATAAAATACGTCAAGTAATTCAGGAAATTTTTAATGCTATTTCAGTCATCTAGCACTAATTGAATTGTCCTGAGATCACCCTACGTAGTTTCCATGTTGGCTGAATGACAAACAATATGAAGAAAGGAAGCTTAGGAAGGAAATTACTTATAGTGCAGCTGCTTTTCTTAGTTCATACATATATGAGGAAGAGATATATAAAATGCAGGGGGTAGATGTTAGACTGCATGGCTATGAAAAGTGGGTACGTAGGAAACAATGGAAATTCCTCATCAATCACTTGAATGGAAAGCTTTGGAGGACAATGCAAAAAAATCACGTGAGTCGATAAGGGTAAGATTTAAAGTGCTTTATGGAGGTAGAAAGGATATAAATTGATTGGAATTGATTCAAGGGTAAACAAATGGCATCAATCATGTTGCAAGAGGAAAAGATATAATGACAACAGTAGTTAAGGGACGGATTAAATGGGATTTGATAAAATAAGACTAAGTCTTAATAATGTCACGAAAGAAGACAATAAAGAGATTAGGTAACGACCATCGAACAGACGCAGATCGGGAAAGGTGTTGCATGAAACTAGACACTTGGGAAAAATGCACAATGATGATGAAAGTTGATTGGCACGAAACGTTTTAGAAGGAAAGTTTGGAAGAAGTCGGTAACCAGAAGAAAATGAGTCAAAGACGGGAATGATAAAGTGCTTGGTATATTAGAAGAAGAAGTAATAGTAGAGGACTCCATATGCCTATCTTGCCAAGAGGAAAAGATATAATGAGGTGATAAGAACAGTTATAGAAAGAAACAGAGTATAACCAGGCCGTTTTCGCATGCTTCATTGATTTTGAAAAAGCTTTTGACAGGGTAAATAGGAATAAACTAACGAAGATACTCGGGAAAATGGGAATAGATTGGCGAGACAGGAGACTAATCCGAAATTTGATTAGTGGCTTTTCGAAGGGACTGCAAGCTTTGACAGATGCTTTAGAAATGCAGTGCGGGATATTCGGAATGAAGATAAATCATAAGAAAACAAAAGTAATGAGATTCTCTAGGACAAAGAAAGCGAGTCTGGTGATTAAATTTGGAGGACAGGAACTGGAGCAAGCAGAGTTTTTTTAATTACTTAGGTAGTGCGCTAGAAGAAAACAGACATAGTAGCAAAGACATACGGAAGAGAATAGCGCTAGTTGCGGAGGCGTTTAGTAATAGAGGGTAGCTGATGACGGGAACATTGGGTAAAGGATGTGAAGAAGAGGCTGGTGAAGAGCTTGATATGGAGCGTAGCGTTGTACGCACCGAAACGTGGATCCTCAGAAAGGGGGACGAAAATAGGCTGCAGGCATTTGACATGTGGGTGTGGAGAAGGATGGAGAAGTTGAGGCAGACGGAGAGGAAGACTAACGAGGAAGTGCTTGAGATGGTGGGCAAGGAAAGGAAACTTCTTCATGAAATTCGAGATCGACAGAGTGGGTGGCTGGAGGATGTAATAAGGGGCGATGGGTTGCTCAGTGTGTGATAGTGGGAAGGATGCTGGGCAAGCAAGAAAGAGGAAAAACCGAATAGGTTTCATGGACAGGATGAAGAAGGGCAGATCGTATGCTGATGCAAAAAAATAGATGCTAGAGGGAGATAGGCCCCGGAAAGTGTAGACAACCGAGAGCAGATTCTCTGACATTCAGCAAAACCTACCTTAACCGGTAGAATACTTAAATAAATACTGATCATAAAGAGATTCAGGAATGAAGTGAAGCTGTGTACGAGACACTCCAGGGCAAATATATACGATTACCACAATTAAGCCGTCATTAAGAGTTTCCTTTGGAAGTTAGGCTAAGTGCTGTTATTTATATTTGTTAATTTCATATAAATACTCCTCCAGGTAAAATCTTATAGGATAAAGCGCTAAACCGAAGCTTTTACTACGTCACGAAAACCAGCAATTATACTGACTCCAGCCTCCATTTTTATTCAAGCAGGATTTGATATCATGTTTTTTTAACGAACTGAAGGAAGGGTATAATTACCTTAAGGCTTAAAACATTTAACAATGAATATTAAATGCCTAATTATGATATCTATACATTGAAAAATAGATTTGGTGAAAAAGTTAAACAGCTAAAGTTTCCCTTGGCAACGTTGTCACATTCATCACAATATGTCGGCTACTTGCTAAGACGAAAACCGGGATTCGGTTAAACCTAAATTTTCGTGTTGTTTATCGATCACCAATTACATACTGGTCAGAAATAGATTCAAGAATGAAGTGAAGCTGTGCAAGAGATATTCCAGTATTAACATATATGGTGATCACAATTAAGTGGTCATGAAGAAGTGGTCAACAAGGTCATTAAGAGATCCTTTGAAAGGAGAAAATGAAGAGAGCGAAAGATGAACCAAGATGGCACATGAAACTGCTGGCGGAAAAAGATCCGAGAAATGGGCACCAAAGAAAGATGGGATTAGTTGAAGAGGACAATGGTAGAAGAAGCAGAAGAGCAACTGATGAGTAAGAGAGCCAACACAAAGCAACCATAGTTCATGGTGAAGAATAAGAAATCCACAAAAGAAAAAGGAAGATACAGGTACCCCTGAAACCAAGGAGAGGTTCTCCTCTATTGCCAGCTGCAACACGAAGACGAATGAGACTCCTTCAAATTCAGAGGAGGACTGGATGGATAGCTTGTGCCACGAAATTAATGAGAAAATAACGGAGAACTCTGAAACAGCATACAAGCTGGTGATGTGGCACTTTGGGGAGAAAAAACCCCGAAGCTACATCATCAGGGATGTAAACAGAAATATACTGATATTAGGTGGAGACATTCATCAAAGATCTCCACCATTGATCGAAGCCACTGGAAGATAGTCGAATGACGGACGAGAGAGAGGTGGATGAGGATCACTGGAATTCAGACATTCTGAGATGTGATCTTGACTGAGCAGTGACAGATCAGAAAAATAACAACGTGCATGGTATAGACAACATAAACGTAGACATCATTAAGACATTTCAAGTAAAGCCAAGGACCACATGTACAAAATACTCAAAGATAGCTACGAAAGCAGAATATTACCCGAGGACTTTCAAAGAAGTGTGACTATAGTGATACAGGAGGAGACCAGCGGGGCGATTATGTAACTGTGAGAGCGATGACGGCGGGTGATAGCTATCACGGCCTCCTATGACGGTCGGCGTCATCGAGCGATCATATAAAGCACCGTCATAGCACCGTCATAGCACGTATGACGGTCATGGGCTTCCTGTAGGTTGGTAGCAATAGAAAATCTGAACAGCCAATGAAAATCATCGACACATTTTAAGAAAACAATTGCGGCGTGTTGAGCGGCTGAAACGATGTCGGCGGCACCAGAGTTAAAGTACTCCACATTTTTCATTTTTGTATGTTTAGGAATTAAATATTGTGTTAAATATGTTATAATGTACCTAACACATCATATTAATTATAGTGGAAGTGAAAATCATGTTGTTATCGTTATGATTTCCTTTGTAAGAAAAGGTTACCTATGTCTTGCAAATGCATCGCAGATTTGTTATGAATTAAAACCTTTCCGACGCATTATTAATTTCATTGAAAATTACTCCGATGCACAATTAACGGTATTAGTTCCGTTTACGTTATATGTATGAGATGACGTGCTGGTTATTCGTTACACCTACGGTACCTAAGTATTAACATAATGCAAACTTGTATAATTTTCTAAGTTCCTTTGAATTCTTTCGAAATTGTCATATATATGGGCCATCAAATAATTCGCCGAGTTATTCAAGTGTGCCTTTGAAAGTATTAGTCGAGTGGGCTGTGCAACTGAACGGCAGCTGAAGTTGTATATGTCCACCTACAGTACATTGCCACTATAGAGTGCGTAAATTGCATAGGATTATAACAGCAAATCCTAAAACGACCCGAACACTTTATCGTCGCAACTCTTACCGTTGGTTTTGATTCATGGTTGTCTTAACAAACAAGTATACAAAGAGCGAAACTAACACACGTCAATTAACCTACCGTCTATTATATGAAGGCGTACATTCATGGCTATCATACTGTCTAGGTAACTCAAGTTAAAATAATAACAATTATGAATTGTTGAAAATAAACATTTTTTAGAATTAATATTAAATTGTGTTCGAGAAAAAATTCAATAATGCTTTAAACAGTGAAAATATAATTTAATAATCGAATTTATTTTTTTTTTAAGGATTAAGACAATTTATTCTCGTGTAATAATTAATCGTAGAGCTTTATGAAAGTCAGTCATAAACTCAAAGTTAGTTAATTGGGCATGGACTACTGTAATTAAATTTTTATTCAACGTATTCGCACGTATATCCGATACCTTATGACGCCTACCACCCCTATCACCATCAATTTCGAGCGTGATACGCTATGACGGCGTGAAGGTGATAAAAAGTGCTATCACGGATGCATAATCGCTGCTATCACCCTCCGTCATACGTATGACGTTGCCCTTGGCAACGACGTCGCTCTCATCCTTCTCACAGATACATAATCGCCCCGACTGAGAAATGTGAGGAACACTGAACCTCGAGTCTGGCATCTCAAATGTCAAAAATACTTAAAACAAATGATAAGTCAAAGAATGGAAAGAAAAATTATGGGCAAATTCTTGGAAACTCCATTCGGATTTACAGAGAGGAGAGGACTACGAACCAGAAAACTGTATGTGAAAACATCTGTGTGGAGCGTATCACTCTATGGATCGGAAGCGTGGACCACTGGAAAACGTTACCAGAGGAGACTAGAAGCCTTCAAAACCTGGTGCTGCGGGAGGGTGCTAAAGATAAAACGGACGGAAAAAATAAGATATGATGAAGTGTACAGAAGAGTAGAAGAGGAAAGGACCATATGGAAGACCATAGAGAAAAGAAGAACCAGATGGATTGGACACACGCTGAGAGACAATGGGTTTTTCAAGAACGTAATTGAAGGGAAAACTCCCCAGAGGAAGAGCCAGGAATAAGTTCATGGACCAAATAAAGAGGAAAATACATAGGAAGAGATAGCAGGAGGTAAGGGAACTAGCATTAGACAGGGAAGGGTGGAGGGCTGCAGTCAACCAATCTTAGGATTGAACGACCAAATGAAGAGAAGAGAGTACCCAGAAAGGCCACACACTGCCTAAAAGTAATGTCAGAGAAAATGGCACATATGAGAAATCCACTGTATATGGCATTCGTAGACTTGTAGAAAGCCTCTGACCACGTTCAGTGGAATGAGATATTCAGGCTGATGAAAAAACTCGGAATGGATTATATTGCCAGTAGACTTATCCGCCAACTGTATTTTAAGTAAGTCGTCAAAATTAGATTGATAAAAGGATAAGTGGAGGCACTCCGGAAAGGCATTAGAAATGGGACTGAAAGGAGTTTAGGTTAGCGGAGAGGAAATAAACATGCTCTGTTTTGCAGATGACATGGCCATCATAGCAGGAAATCGTGATGATGATAATAATAATAAAAATATTTATTGGACGTTAAACATAGTAGTGAAAGAGTCCTCGTCCTCTACAAAAAATTAAGTAATACACGACAAAGGAAAAGCAATAACAAAAGATGATACAGACAGAGTTCTATACAGACTTACTGTACATCACACCTCAGAAATTTAAGTCGAGTTTGTCACACTCAAAGGATTCATTAATCGATTAATGGAGTTTTTTAGAAGCCAGGTAGGTAACAACAGTTGGAAATATTGATCCACTCACATGTCTTGGGAGGCAGTCGATTGAAAAGACGTATTTTTACAACATTAAGTGAATTAGTATTGGTTTTGGACACTCGACAATACGGCAGATCGAGAGTATCCCCGTTTCTGGTGAAATTATGTTTGCTGACTTGTGTTTCAAAGAACTAAGATTTTCCTTTACATTACATAGGCTTTTGTAAATGTGAAGGCTGTATAGGGTCAAAATACCCAGCTTAATAAACAAGAGGGTTGCAGTGGTCCCTTGGGTAGGAAAAGGAAATGACGCCAACAGCCTTTTTTACACTCCACATAAACTTATGGTGGATGAGTAATGGCCCCATAATTCAATGCCGTACATGATAAGGCAGTGAAATAAGGCAAAGTTAAGATCGTAGATTACAATGGATCAAGCACTCCAAAAATAGGCTATACAATAGATAAGGCGACTAAAATTCTGGTCATGTGGAAAGAGAGACGCTTAATGCATATGTCACCATCACTTCCTTAGTATTAAGGCAACAGATGCAGAATTTCTTAAGCAAACACGGCGTTCATGATTAAAAGGCAAGAACTATGTTTGAAGAAGGTAAGGCTACTTCGGGAAGCATGCAAGCACCTCAAGCATAAGTTGACCCAATCATAGAGTAAAGAATCCATCTGCGATACTAAATACAGAATTGTAATTATTATATGATTAAATAAATGACGCAATTAGAATTATCACTACCACAATTAAGACTATGGAATTACTCATACACCTAGGAGGGAGAAATATATCGCGACAATCATTTGACTAGACAGGGACTTGAACCCAGACCTCCAAGGAAGTCAACAGTTTCGGACGAGATGTTGTGGAACTGCATCATGAAAAATGAAAAATACTCGATGTTGTACAGTCCACTTTTATAATTCTCAAACTTAACGAAATATGTTTAGGCACTTTATTCGGCCATCTTCAGGTAAAGTATAAAATTCCAGTTTTTAAATAAAGATTGACTCATGTAAGGCGGTATACGTGAGTCAAAAAGGAGAACATTTTAGAACTCGTGTGAGCGAACACAAAGTGCCTGGCCTTTGGCAAAACACCCGATGGAAGAATCCCACCACAAGGACTTCCGAGTGATCATTTTAAGAATTCAAGACAAAGGGAGTTGCTTGGATGCCTTTGAACAGTGGGAAACCATTAAGGCCTCCACACACCTGAGCGGCCGCGGTGGCGGGCGCGATACGCGGGCAAACAACAACGGAGCGTTCAGTTCGTGCACACACACCAGGGGCCCTATCCAAGCGGGCAGGCGGCCACGGCCGCGGCCTGAGCAGCGGTTGACCGGACTGCGGGCAAACTCGACCGGTTGAGTTTGCCCGCAGGCCGCGGCGGCTTACGCCAAGCAATTTTCAACTTCCTCAAGGGGTTGCGCCGTCGAAACTGGGCATTGCGAATGCGAAAATGCCGAAATATTCTTGATCGTGATTTTTGATCAGAAATATTATCAACTTCCATGGCACATATGCCTTCATGAATGCAGATATACCGTATGAATAGCCAAAGGTTCGTCGGTTTGTCGCTCACACCAACAATACAGCATGTTCGTGGCCGCGACCGCTTAGGTGTGTGCACAGCGGCGGCCGCTGAGGTGTGTGGAGGCCTTTAAGGGGAAAGAAAAGGTCAAATTGTCAAATTATATTGATTTTGAATACCACTCCCCAATCATAAACCCTTATTACCTTTTTGACCGGAACACAACCCGTGACACCCCCCCCCCCTTCTAACCATCCCTCATCCAACTCACCCCTTCCCCCACACACTTTGGCGTTGGGATGACCTAACCAACTCACTGCTATCTCCCATTTCCTCCTCTTTCTCTACCTCCTCCCCCCAATCCGCCTCAATACCGAAAAATCCCAACCGTCATCCCTCCCCTTTCCTCTTCCCTTCCCCCCTTCCGCTGAGAATCGTGTATAAATACCCTCCGCAAAACTGGAATTTTAAACTGTACCTAAAGATGTCCAAATGAAGTGCCGAAACACGTGTTGTTAAGTTTGAGAATTAAAAAAGTGGATAGCATAACATGGAGTATTTTTTATTTTCCAGATCTCCCAATTTATGGTCATGTGAATTAACCAGCTACACCCTAACAATCCTTTTTAGCCTGCTTGCCAGGTTCTTGGCCTTCGTTCTCGGCTACATACATATACCTTTACACTCTCATGAATCAAGGCGTACCATTCATTTGGTCATTTTGAAGTGATTGGAAATGAGACAATATTCATTCCTATTGGACACACAAGATTATACAAGACAAAAAAGTACAGCATGTGAAGTAAAGTAAGGCCGAGACTATTTTGACAGAGAATTTTGAGAAAAGACGCGTTCATTCAAGAATAATAGCTCAAGAAATTTTAAATATGTTAAAAAGATATCTCTTTATTGTGGAAAAAATTGTCAGAAATGGGTTACCACTGAAAATTCATACTTTAGCTAAGAAGATAACATTCCCGGGAGTTCCGACGCATGAACTGACGCACGTACGTGAAATGTGGAGGAAGATTTCTTTCGACTTATTAAAAAAAATACTCACTGAAACGTGCTCACATCGACAGGTGACTACCGCTCCAGCCACCTCGAGACCGTGAAACAAAATACTCTACCATTAAGTTCCAATTAACTTCCACCCTTTTAAGGGTTTGGCCCCGAATATGTTCTGAGCTCACATCTGTCCCATTACGCCTTTTTTCTGAAGATCAGACCCTCTCTTAAATTCAAGATGATTTGCCTCATAAAAAATCATTCAAACCATTTCCGACTCCGATTATACTGACATGCTAAAAACTACTGCTCGTTCCGGAGTATTACAAAAGATATCCGAACAGATAAGATGAGAAAAGTAAAGAAGTAATGTCGAATATGTTAAGAAGAGAAAACATTTGGAGTAAAGAAAATAAAACACGAAAATACAATAATCATTTAAGATTTTTTACGAATGTTTACCACTAGGATATTAGAAAGAGCGTATACTTATTAAAATCAGAATACAATTGAAAGTTCTCAGAGGGAGGAGGAAGAGAAAACAAACAAAAAGCGCGCACCCTACTGTTAGTTAAGAAATTAAAAAAATCCTCAGGGTGGAGTGAACTACTGGGAAAAGAAAATCTATTCATAACTTTATTCAATTTTTCACAAACTGATTTTACAAAAAACATTTCTGTCATTTAATAAATAATTATAAGTCTTAATACTTCTAGTACTATGAGATTAACGTAACTCGTAGGTAAAGTAAATAACGTAAGAAACATAAGTTACTTAGGTTGAGGAGTTTCCAAAATACATGGAGATACTGATGAGACCTAATTCATTTTGCTTGGATCATCATTCCCCAGTGTTTTTTTTTAGGAGTATAATGGCATGGATGGGTTAGGAAGCACTTTAACTGCAATAGAAGTGGCATATTTTATCGCCACTAATTCGATAAACTAGGTACGTTTCTGAAGGCCATCAACTGGAAGTTAATTTATGAAAAGGCGCTGATTTTCAAATCAATTATGGGAATATAAATGGAAGAAATATATTACAACTTCATCAACTTCACCAGAAGATAAAATTAGGGGAGCGAAAAAAATTCCTTTGACGAATGGGTTCGTATTTTCTCACATTTATAAAATCGCAAAATTATCTGCAGACCAATGTGCGGAGTTAAACTGGTTGAAGCTGAACACCGAAGGGAGTATTCCAAAATTACTCACTCTACAAACCATAGGCTTAAGGAAAAGATTTGTTTTTTTTAAGTGGTGCGCTTAAGGAGCAAAAACGTGGACATTCAGGAGGAAAGAGGAGAAATATCTAGGGGTTTTTGGAATGTAGCTATTTAAGTGGAAGATAAAGTGAGAAACGAGGAAGTGTTAGCAAGGATGAATGAGAAAAGATGTAATTAAAGATCAATAAGAAAGAGGAAGTCGTACTGGATAGGACACGTCCTGATTAAAGATTACCTGCTAGAAAGAATATTAAAAGGAAAAGATCTACACTACGAGTTTTTGAACCTATCTGTACGGTAGTGTATCTCTCTTATTTATCGCTCCTGTCAGACCTACAGATGTTGTGAGTCGTCATGATAATATTCTCTGTGTAGCTCTGAAACACACC